>BSBK01000812.1:0-747500 GCA_027943335.1 Chamaecyparis obtusa | reverse complement strand
TCTCTATCCTAAATTTCTATCATGGTATTGTGTCAAGGTTTGGTGCATAAGACTCCATTATACCTAACAATGCCTTGGAATTTCTTGGAATGAAGATCTCTGAATGGGCATTGAGACACAATATTTTCCTAAGCACTTCATCCAACTATTACCCTTAGGGTAATGGATAGGTAGAGTAAACCAAAAAGATCCCATTGAGGATCATCAAGTGAACAATAAAGGGGAAGATGACCCCTAATCCAAAGGTCTACTTTTTGATAGGCTACCCACAACCTAAAAGTTGTCCCATGTTTCACAGGATTGCTAGGTTCACACTTAGCTTATTTGGGTGCAATCCTTAGTGAAAATAGGTGTAATGGGGAAATGATGCTTCAAATGTATGATAGTATGCAAAGGGTTGGAGATCTTCATGGATTGTGATCTCAGTGTCTTGATGTATAAATTTGAGGCATTGGTGATAAGTAGATGCTATAGGTTTGATGGAATGGGTCCATGGTCAGTCGAGGAGGATTTTATATGGCAGGTCTAGATCAACAACATGGTAGATGATTTCTTAAGTTTTTGGGCCCAACTTGATTGGAAAAAGAATGGTACCTTTAGAGGTACATTCCAAGTTATCATATGCTTTGATAGTGATAACATCATGTGATATGTGGGCCTCTTTGAATCCCAGTTGTTGGATGTATTGTAGGGTACACAAATTTAGGGCTGAGCTATTATCTATCATGACCCTTTTGATTCAAAAGTCTCTAACCATGATGGTGATGTAGAGAGGGAGATTATGGTCAAGCTCAATGGATGGTATGTTAGAAGGCTTGAAGGAAAGTGCACAAGATGTAGACAGATGTCCCACAAGGTTCTCAAACTAGATGGTATTTATGTTTGCAAGGATATGTCCTTCTTGGAGGGCTCAGTTGAGGATATCTTGATGGATGGGTGAAGAGTAGATAAGGTTGAGGATGGAGATTTGGGAAGGTGTATTCCCAAGGTGTTGTAGAAGGTTATAATGTGCATTGTGAGCTGACATTGGATTAGCACCGATGACACATATTCAACCTCTTCATGTAGTGATAACACATCGACTATCTACTCCCTTGGCATGGATGACGTTTACAGTGGGATCAACTTGGGTTATGAATCCAAAAAAAAATTCATTGTTGATGTGGGCAGTAGTATAGTCTTTTTGGTTAGTGTGGTCTCCTTGTTTGGCTTTTCCTTTGTCCTAGGATGGAGGATTGGTATTGACTTGATTCTTGCAAGCATTGTGTTGATGGAACACATTTTGATACATCTGTAAATTGGCATTAGGTAAAGGTTGAGCTAGTGTGTCCACTTGGATCTCTTTTATGTCAATGAGATATTGGATATAGTTCTTTAGTTTCACACACTTGAGGGTAGGTTTTCTTTTTACATGGTGATACTCATAGTACTCATGATCTTTGTACCATGTTGGCTTGTGAGTTGCATCATTGAATTGTTGAGTTGGGGGATAGGTAATCAGATTGGGTTTAGCCATTTGATGGAAGATCATGTCCACTGGTTCACCAAGAGGGGTGAAGGTTCATTTTTTATAATTCTAGACTCAAGGCCTATTCTAAGTTGGGATAATGGATGTGGAATTAGCCCAATTTTCTTGGTTTTCTTATTTTTGATAGAGTTGTATAGGCTACTAACTAATTGGGGGTTATTGTTGTTGATATGCAGAAGTTGGAGTAGGACCAACCACAACAATTTGGTTTTTTTTGGTGTTAGTGGTTCCATCTGTGATAACATTCTTGTTCTTGTTCTAGTAGTGAGGCTTGTCATTACTGGGTTTTCCATGTGAATCATCTTTGTAGTGTCAGATGGTGCCTTCAACTTAGAGGCCTATTTTGATGTCTATCCATTTTCCTTTGATGTCTTGGTAGGTTTGGATGTAGTTCATCCTTATGAAATGGGATATCTTAGGATCCAGGTTATCAATGAAGATTTTTGTAAGATGTTTCTTAGGTTGTTGATATGGTAACCTTGTGGTGATTTTTTTCCATCATTGCACGTAATTAGCTAGGCTGTCACCTCCTTTCTATTTCAAGTTGAAAAGGTCTAACAAAGATAACTCATTCTCAACATTATGGGTGTATTGAGCGACAAACATCTTAGAGAGTTTAGTAAAGGTTGTGATTGTCCCATAAGGTATCTTATAAAACCACTCAATATAGGTCCCTCCCAATCTCTTGGGGAAGAGGCGCATGAGGAAATTGTCACTATATGTAACCTCCTAATAAGGCATATAGAATTATTTGACATGGATACTTGGATCTCCTTACCCTTGAAATTTTTCAAATATGTGTGTCTCAAAGTATTTAGGAAAGGGTATTGTCATGATTGATCTATTAAAGGTATAGGGACAAATGTCATCAAATTTGAAATCCTTTCTCTTTGTTTTGGCCTTAAGCTCCTTGAGAGCATTCTTCATTTCTTCCCATTTGGCTTTTATGGGCATTGGATTGGGTACTCCCATTGAAAAAGGATCTAATGGTGTTTTTGAATATGGATGATTTTGTGGAGGATATTGTGGGATGGGATATGGAGATTTTTTGACAAGGTAGGCATATTGAAATGGACTTTGGGGTGATGGCTTCTCAAGAGGATATTCCTACTAAGGTTTGGGGGTGTATTGTTGTGGAAGGTATGAATTTTCTTATTGTCGCTTGGAGATGATGGCATATTACTGTTATGCTTGATAGGATGATGCTTGTTGCTACTGGGGGATGATGGAATGTTGTTTTTGTTGGGCTGGAAATTATTACTATTGTGGAGGAGGCTGATGGAATGGTGCAGCTTGTTGATAGGATTGGCCTTAATGTACTTGGCCTTGAGTTTGGCTAATATATGTGGGATGCATCCCTATATTATTGATTGGTAGAGTGGTTGTTTGGAAGCTAGTTGTAGGAGTTGGTTTCACGAGGTAGTTGGTGAGATGGGAAGAACTCTCTTATTATGGTGGTGAAGGTATTTGAGAAGTGGTAGGTGGTATGGATTGATAGTTGGTATATGGGGGAAAAGATGAAGATGGTAGAGGTTGTGATGGTTGTTGTTACATTTCTTGAAGGAAAGTGTCTTGTTGGTTTGTAGTCATGGATATGAGGGATTGGGTCGATATACCCAAGGCATGTATTTTTTCTTAGGCGAAGCCCCAATGAGAGCCTATACATGGCAAGAGTTGCAATGCACAGGATGTAAAAGTGATGATGGGAGTCTAGGATGTAGATGGTGGGTTTTGAGGGCTTGTGAAGGGCATTCTATTGGGCTTGTGTGTTGGAACTGAAAGGTGGAGGTAGAATGTATGCTGGTGTGAATCCTTTGTGAGAGGTGGATGAAGGTCCTTATGTTCCCCATGGGAAGGATGGTGTTGATGTGGAGGTTTCCTTAGTAAAAGAGGGGAATGATTGTGCTTCCCCTAGGAAGGATGGTATTGATGCAAAAGCTTACTGAGTAAAAGAGGGGAATGATTATGTTACCCACAGAAAGGATGATACTACTTGGCTCATGGTAGGTGGAGGAACTACTTATGTGGTGGATTTTGTGAGAGGTGGAGGTTGAGTTTTTGTGAGGATTTGGGCCTGAGTGGCAGCTTGAGATGCTATAAATTATGGTGGTGCTCCTATGATAGAAAGTGGAGTGGACTGTGTTGTTTTTTGTGTTGTGGAACTTACAAAGCTACTTTCCAAGAGATGGGGGATGGGTGAGGATACCTAAGATATTTACAAGTTAGGATCATGGATTTGTTGGATGATGGGGGTATACGCTACATCTAGGATATGGATGGTGTTTATGGGAATGAGGGGTTGAATATTTGGTGGAATGGAAGTACCCTCTTGTGCATATTTTTCCAATGTAGCTCATTTATTCTGATCAATGATTGTAGTTACCATTTGTGCATGCCCTAGATAGCTCATGAATTCTTCCATAGAGAATGAAGTGGAGGGTTCAGTTGGATCTTCCCATACATTCTTGACTTATGAGGTTGTAGATTATAGGTCACCATCATGCTAATAGGATTGTTGGGATTAGATGAATTAGTGGCCAAGTTGGGGTCCATATTCATTCTCTTCCTAGCTCATGGATTGATAGACATGAAATGCAAACCTAAGGATGAAGATGTAGATGATGGGTGGATGTAAGACATTTCTAAGAAAAAATATAAGGATGGTAGATGTAGATCTAAAACATTTTAAGGATGGTGGATTTAGGATAAGCCTTTAAAAAACCTAAGGATACGATCGAAGGATTTAGAACAACTAAAGAATCATTGGGGAATGATTGGTTTGAAGATGATGGAAGATGGTGGAGGATGGTGGAGGATTAATAAGTGTTAGTAATGAGTCCTTTCTTCTAGATGTAGGATCAAAGAGGATATGGATTATCATCCTAAGATAGACTGATGATCTTTAGAAGATGGAATTCTTGTCAATACACATCAATCTCTTTCTTGAGATGATGAGTCTTACAAAGACAAGTATAGGATGCCCTAGAAAATTCTTAGTCAAAGGGAGGAGATTTCTGATTTAGGATAAGGATTGAGAAACTCAAAAGATATGACACTAAGTGTTTGGATTTGGATCACTGGATTTGGTTCGGTGATGATGAATTTTGACTTGGATGTTGGATTATGAATTTGGGATCAAGGATGATGGATTCTAGGTTTGGGATCAAGGATGATGGAGGATGATTGAATGATGCTATTTTAAGAGGATGACCTAGATGTAACTGAAAAGGATGACCTATGATGCAACTAGGAAGATGATAAATAATGAAAGGATACAACTAGAAGGATGAACTATGATGCAAGATAAGGGGATGATGATGCAAGGTTACAACTAAGGCTAATCTAGGATGCAAGGATGTTGTGATAGAATGTGGGATTCTAAAGGAATGATGGATATGTGATGGGCCAAACTGGTCCTCAATCTCTAGGTTGAAAAAGTGATGATTGACTTGGAAATGGGATGCAAATTGTTTTACTCTTGTGTTATAACCCACATTGTCTAGTTTCTCTTGATACTTTGTTTTTTCTTGAATTTCCTTTAGGGAAGGTTGGTGATCTTTTAGATCTTTTTCTCCAATCTTCTTCTCCTAATAAACACAAGAATTTGGCAACTTGGATTTCTTATGCTTGATCAAATTAGACATATCTTGGAAGGATTTGGCAATTGGATTGAATCAATGCTTTGGATAACTTGATATTTTGATAGGTTCCTGATTTTCACTTCAAGTTTACATTTGTCTCAAATGGAAAAGGACAAAAAGACTCAAGATATATTTTGAAAGCAATCCCAATAAAGGACAAAGAAACTTTGTCGGATATAAGGAAATGTTGACTAGTGATTTTGATAGTATTCCCATAAATATGTAAGTTCTAACACATGTTTTCACTAAGTTTGAAACTTTGAAAACACATGAATTAAGAACTACCTAAAAGATTGGATAGTGTCAAAATCTTTGCCCACAACTTGGTATCGCAAAAGGGATATAGATGGTGAGTAATCTTGAGGTGATTTGGAAAACCACTTGGATTGGTCCTTGTACAAATATTTTGATACCTTAGGGAGTAGATCAAGAACCCTCATATTAATAGGTGTTTGATTTGGTCTGTGGTGTCCTCCCAATCAGTTTGTACACACATAAATCACTTAAGAGCCTAGTTGACCATGCAAAAATAGTAGGGATATTCACCTACCTTAGCCTACCATCACAATGCATCACCCAAGCTTGAGGGGATGAAGCAAGATTTTTCTCAATGCTTTATTTCTATACCAGTTAAGAAAGAACCAGTTTGAGATCATTCTCCAAAGAGGAATCTCTTTTCTCTTTGGACAAACCTCGCTAAAAGTAGAACAAATGAACTTTTCCAAGTTCAATTTGTTTTATGTCACTTTATCTAAGTAGGTTTTACAAAATTTGAAAGAATCCAAGAAGCACATTGAGAATAGTTCTTTTCCAATTTGATTAAGTGTGTTCCATTTCAATACCTTCAAGCATACATGTTTTAGGAATTGATTTGTTCTTTCCTTGAAAACATAAAAAGAAATTTCTTTGAAACCATTCCTAGACATGCACTTTCAGACTTACCTAAAACCTTTAAAAAATTAAAAATTTGTAAATGAAATTCATTTAAACCAAACACAAAGTATAAGGATTTGCTTAGGAAACTTTAGGATTGATAAGGATTGTTTTTGAATAGTTTAGAAAAGATATGGAAATTCTAGTCCTTTTTAAGCACTCAAAATTTGAAGTGCTCCTAGTTTGCATGAAAAAACCCTAAAATACTTAAGTTTGGATGAATGAAGTTCTTTTCAGCTAGAAAAAATAAATTATGAGTCATTTTAATCACTTTAGGATTGATTAGCATTGATTAGGAAATATTTAGGAAAGATATGCAGATTCAATCCTTTTTAAGCATTCAAGAGTGCATGAAAGTTTATTTTAAGCCCAAGAAATGAGGTTTTTTAGTTCCTAAACATGCAAGGGAGTTAATGTTCCTTAAGGCTTTGATATTTTGGTGATGCAAAATGATGGAGTTAGAACCTAGAAATTTGAAGTTTAGGGTCACTAGAAGGCCCAAATGAGCCTTAAAAACCAATCAAACCAAATTTTAAGGCCTTAAAAATTATTCCATATTTCCCATATGAGTAAACAATGCAGGGTATTTTATGTCCTTTACTGGTAATACATGCTAAAGGGCTCAAAAAAGGCTAAAAATACATGCAGAATTCCCATACGAGTAATGGGAACCTCTAGTATGAGTATACATAAGTAAAAGTATGAGAAAAAAAACCCCAGGGAGTTTATTCATATGATAATTGACCCTAGATAGGATGAAATTTTCAAAAAAAAGATTGTTTTTAGCTCAAACACCCTAAAAAAAAGTAGTTGTGAAGCATGGTGAGGTCCCACCGAGCATGCCAAAATGTGGTCACTGAAAACCTAACCTATTTAGAACATATGTAGATATTCAAACATTAGTGATAACATCATGTACCTAACATATAGAATAAAATATTTGTAAGACACCTCAGATTGAGATTAAATGGGAGCACCCTCTCACCGTTTTGTTTTCTCTGATAGGAAGGATGTGGGTGTGCTCTGGAAACACATGGAGAATCTCCCCAATGATGTTTAGGAAGGTTTAGGATCATTTAGGAACCATGGAAACCCCATAATGGAACAAAATTAGGTATCGTGAACCCAATTTTCCCCTAGAGTCCCAAGGAACCAAATGAAGCTAGAATGTAGATTTGAGTTATGAATGCTTATGCTAAGTTGATTTTAGAAAAAGATAGGTGTGATATGGAAGAAAATGATATGAAAAGATTTAAAATTAACTATATTCAATCCATTAAGAAGCTAGTGTGAATTATAAAGCTTGAAAGATAAGTAAATCTAACAATAAGGAGATATACTAAGATACTCCAGAATTAATTTAACATCATAAAAATGCATGAAATTATATGTGAATTTGTGAAATGCTATTGGAAGGGAGGCCATTTATAGGATTTGAGGAAGGGCTTCGGTTAGGAAGGGTGTGTTACAAGTAGTGGTTGCTGTTGCACCAAAAGATTGACCGGTTAATGCCTGATACAACCACTAGACTTATAAAAGACACATGAGGTAGTTGAGCCATGCCACAAATCCTGAGGTGAGTGCTGACCATTTTTCCAACAATCTCCCCCTTAGTGTTACCCAAGGTGATTCAATCCTATGACCAAGATCTGATACCACTTGTTACAAGTAGTGGTTGTCATTGCACCAAAAGATTGACCTATTAATGCTTGATACAACCACTAGACTTATAGAGGACACAAGAGGTGGTTAAGCCATGTCACAAATCTTGAGGGGACTGCTGACCATTTTGCCAATAGGGTGGTTAGCATCAAAGTTAGGGTTAGGGGTAGAGTTTGGGGTATTGTTAGAGGTATGGTCAAAGGGATAAGGGTTAAGGGTTTCTCACACTCGTGTGAGAGACACTAGGGAAGTGTGCCTAGGGAAAAATGGTGGAAGAGGAGACATAGTCATCATTAAGAGGTAGTAAGATCCTTTAATGAGGGCGTAAGGGGCCATTAATGAGAATGTAAGGCTCATTAATGAGGGGGGTTGGCCAAAAGTCAAAGGATGAGGGTTTAGACTAAGAGGGTTAGGAATCATCCTCTAAGAAGGTTTAGGGAGGGATTATGAAAGTGAGGATAGGTTTAGGATTTTATAGAAGATCTCTAGGGTTTTATGCTTTTAAATAAATATTTAATTTATTTAAAGGGTTTTGAGGGATAATTTATTAAGTAATTAATAAATTGGAGGGAATATAATTCAAATTGGATTAAAAATGCTTTTGGGAGGGATTCTTTAATTAAATATTTTTAATTAAAATAGGAGAAGGGATAATGATAATAACAATGAATTAATTAATTAAATCATTAATTAATTAATAAATGATGATGTCAGCAGGACATTTGTCAAGTAAAACAATCTTTATTGATAGATTATTTTTAGGTGTCTACAATATGGAATGAACAAAATCAAAATCAACTATTTCATTTTGAGTTCTAAAAAACATCCAATATTGAGCGCATTAGGTAAATTGAAGAAATCTCAATCCAAAAATTCATTTTGGGCTCTAAAAAGAATCAGAAAACCTGACTCGAATGATAAAAAATAAAAAAATACAATATTTCAAAAGGTTTCTATTTTTAGAGGGAAATGAACTTTGCATCCTAATCATGTATGCTTGAGATTCATCGTATTAAAAACACTTAAAATCAAATTTGGAAATGAACTCTTCATGATGTGCTTCCAGGAAAAAAATTCAAATTCTTTGAAAATCCTTTTAAACTAAGTGATTCAAGTGAAATCCATACCCTTTTCCCCATGCCTTCATGGGATTTATGTGAAAGATGTTAGAAAGTAAAATCAACCAAGATAACTATGAGGGGGGTGAATTAGTTATTAGATAAATACAACTTTTATCTCCTTGAATAGATTTTAACCATGTAAGAAATGTAATCAACAACCATAGAAAGACATACATACTCAATAACACAATGACACAAGATATGTTGACTAGGTAACCTCTTAATCAAAGAGTAAACCCCAATAGGAATGATGCCCACAAAAGATGCACTAATATAAAATTTCCTTGTGAGAGAATGGACTCTATTAGGAGTCTTATGAAATATATTCAATACAGATTAGTTCTTTCTAGGAGACTTTGAATCCCTGCTAAAAGATTCTAAGCCTGTTAGGAGTTATGGAAGACAGAAGGACCCACTGCCCAAACAAATTCAATGGGAAGATCACTGAACAAACTATCCAACTAATCTCTATATTATTCAACATAATTATATCAAAATATTACTGATCTCAACAACTCATTACTTCCCCCATGAGTGTACCAAACCACACCAACTACTTTATCAGATCTCAATACTAGATCTTTGCACTTTGCATATCCTCTTTCAACAAGTATTGCACAATTCCTCAATTCACTTTCACAATCTTAGAATTCAAATTCACACTAAAATAAGGAAAAAATTACACCCTATATACCACACTTAGGTAATTACAAATGAGTCAGCATACATATTACAAAATAAAAGTTTCCATACATTACATAGAAATTCTATAATTACATAAAATTGTTGGATTCCAATTAAGATGACTCTTCACTCATGTGACCTCTAACCTTGTTGTCACATCCACATCAAATCATCATGTCTTCATATTTTTTTCAACTTCACATGCTTAGATGCAATCCCAATTAGAAGATATCATCTGATTTCCACAAACCGCTACTCAAGAACACTTCCTAAATACTGCTTCAACTGATTTACACATAACTATCATGAATAGATGAATTTATATATGCCCTCTTAACCATGATCTTGTAAGATGTCATAGAGTAAGTCATTAGCTACTTATAGCTTGATCTTCAATATCCCATGTGTGCTAACTCAAACATAGTATGCTTCTCTACTAATCTTTAGTAGATCACTATGTTGACATCAATGACAATAACAGTCATGAATGCAACAACTTCTACAAAATGACTATGAATACTCCCCCATAGGATATATTCAACATTCATTCCTAATAATCTCTGTCATTGGCATTGATGGAAAAATAGATGAAAAAACATCCAAGTTCTATGAATACCAACACTACAACACTACTGCTCTAAAAATTATTTCAAGTCCTCTTCATGAATCAAATCTTGCTTCATTTTCCTATTCAATTCATTTCAGTTTTTCATTTTATATTTCTTCTAACCTTCTTCCTCAGTTTCTCTTCAATAGAGGGTTTTTTTCATGTATACTTTCCCCCCATTAACATCAATGACAAATGCTACATCACTATGTCAATAATAACTTCAATGTCAAAAGACACTTTTCAGAAAATACATTCACTAGATTCCTCATGATTCAAATTTGCAACACATACTTCCCCATAGAGGAAGTAGCAACATCCAATCAAGAAGAAAGAGAAGGCTCATATACCACTTGACATATGCAACAATCTGCATCACTTCTCAAAATTAGGCTGGGGCATAACCCCAAGCATACCTCTCAGACACTCAAATGTATCCTTAGGAAAAATTTTTGTAAATATATCTGCAATCTTCTCTTTTGTACTTATATACTCAAGTTTGACTTCTTTCTCTCCAACTTTCTCTCTCACTACATGATACTTTATTTATATATTCTTTTTCTTAGAATGCAGTACAAGATTCTTAGACATACTAACTGTACTAGTGTTATCACAATGTATAACAATAGGCTCAACAAATTTTATTCCAATATCCTTCAACATTTGTTTCATCCAAATTATCTGATTACAATTATTTGTTGCTGCCACATACTCTGCTTCTTCTGTGCTTTGTGAAATACATTGTTTCTTCTTTCTTACCCAAGAAACCAATCTTTCTCTTTTTGTCATCAACACTACCTTCCCAATCTACATTTGTATGTGCACAATGCGTAAAGTCATCATATTTTTCATACCACAATCCAAATTCAGTTGTTCCTCTTAAGTACCTCAGTATCCTTTTTAGTGTTTCATAATGTGATTCTCTGGGTTCATCTTGAAATCTTGCAACAATTCCAACTGCATGTGATATATCTAGTCTTGTATGAGTTAAATATTGAAATCCTCCAATCATAGATCTATACTTTTTCTATTCCACTATAGGAATTTCATCTATGCTAAATAACTTGTGTCTAGTTACCATAGGTGTTCTAACTCATTTATAGTTCTCCATTCCAAATCTCTTCAATAAGTCATTGAAGTACTTTGTCTGACTTATAAAGATACCATCACTATTCTATGTTATCTAAAATCTTAAAAAGTATTTCATCTGACCAATCATACTCATTTCAAATTCAATCTTCATTTCATTTGCAAATTTATCACTATCTTCATCTTTTCCTCCAAAGATAATACCATCAACAAAAATAACTATAACCAACAAACCAATTTTAATTTCTTTTGTGTACAGGTTGCTATCAACTGTTCCTTTAGCAAATCCTAATTTTGTCAAATACTCATTCAATCTTGCATACCAAGTTCTAGGAGATTTTTTAAGTCCATATAAATCTTTCTTCAATTTACATACCATATCTCCTTCTTTAGTTAAAGGAAAACCTTTAGCCTGCTAAATGTAGACTTCTTCCAATTCTTAGTTTAGAAATGCTGATTTCACATCCATCTGATATGCTTTGAATTTTTTATAGGCTGCATAGGCCAAAAACATTCTTACTACTTCAATTCTTGCTACTGGTGCAAAATTTTCTTCATACTCAATTCCTTCTTGCTATGAGTATCCTTTACATACAATCTTTTTTTATTCCTTACAACTTCTCCTTGTTAATTCATCTTGTTCCTGAATACCCATTTAGTTCCTATAAAATTACTATCTTTAGGCCTAGGGACCAATTCCCAAGTCTTTTTTTTTTGAATTTGATCTAATTCCTCCTTCAGAGCATTAATCCAATGTTCATCTTCATAGGCTTCACTAGTAGATTTGGGTTCAATTTGATAAATTAAACACAACTATTCTTGTACCTTATTTTGTGTCAAGACTCCTCTGTCTATACTTCCAATAATCTTCTCAACATGATGATTTCTTGATAGTTTCCTATTAGTTGTCACTATCTCACTTCATGTTTCAACATTAGGTTCCTCAATGATTTCTTCAATGTAGCTTTCATTCAGGAAATCACTGTCAATTTAATAAAATAATTCAGCATTCTTTGGATTAGTTCTAGGATGAGTTCCTTCATCTGATTCATAATCAAGTATTATTTCCTGAATTTTGAACTTTTCATCAACTTTAACATTTGTGCTCTCAACAATAGTTTTAGTTATTTTATTATAACATCTATAAGCTTTTCTCTTCAATGAATAACTAAGAAATATACCTTCATCACTTCAAGGACCAAACTTTCCAATGTCATCATCTCTCTTAATATAACATTTTCTTCCAAAAATTTTGAATTACTTAACTGATGGTGCATGTCCAAACCATAGTTCATAAGGTGTCTTATCTATGTCTAGTCTAATCTATACTCTGATCATTGTATACACTATTGTGTTCATTGCTTCTCTCCAAAATATCTTCACCAAGTCATTTTGAAATAGCATGGCTCTTGCTGCTTCATTTATTGACATGTTCCTTCTTTCTTCAATACCATTTTGTGTAGGTGTCATAGGGGCTAAAACGGTCTCTTAATTCCATTCACTTCACAAAAAATATTAACTTCCTTTGAAGTAAATTCTCCACCTCTATCTGATCTCAAACATTTAATCTTCATTCTAGATTCATTCTCAACTTTGTTCTTAATGATTTTGAACTTATCAAATGCTTCTTATTTTTCTTTAAAAAATGAAATCTACATCATTTTTGTAAAATGATCAACAAGAATCATCAAGTACCTTTCTCCATAAAATCCTCTAGTCCTTGTGGGATTGCTCAAATTTGTATCAACAATTTCCAACTTCGCTGCTATTGTAAACTTCTTGCTAGGAAATGAGCTTCTCTTCTGTTTAGCCATCACACATTCTTTGCAAATCATGTTATTAGGCTTCATAATCTTAGGAAAATCTCTTACTGCAAGTGTATTACTCACTTTCATAATGTTATGAAAGTTTATATGACAAAATATTTTGTGCCATAACAAACTATCATCAATATTAGTAATTAAGAACATCATCTTAGTATGATTCAACTAAAATACATTACCTCTAGTTCTTGATCCAGTACCAATCAAATTACCATCCTTGTCTTTGATTACACAAGTTTTCTCAATAAACAAAACTTCATATCCCTTATCAACTAGCTATCCAACACTCAAAAGATTATGTTTCAATCCATCCACAAAGTAAACATCATCAGTATTAGTCTTTCCATCAAGAGTAATAGATCCTATACCTCTTATCAAACAAGATTCATTGTTTCCAACTCTAACAATTCCTCCATCATAATTGTTAAACTTTATGAATTTTTTCATGTCTCTAGTCATATGATGTGAACAACCACTATCTATAATCCAATCAAATTTCTTTTCTACTTGAGAAACTAACATTTTTTCTTCCTTAACTTTTGTTTTAGGATTTTCTTCTTTTATTGCTACAAATCCTATATCATCATTCTTAGTATCACTTTCACTTAAATATTTCTCCATACTAGCTTAAAATTCTTCATCATTATCATAATAACATTCTTTAGATCTTCTAGGTTTAAAGTTCTTTCTATACTTCTTAACTCTCTTAGGACATTTAGATGCAAAATGACCATATTCTTGACAAGTCCAACATTTAAAGATTTTCTTACCATCTGGCTCTCTTTTCACAAGAAAGGAAATACCTTCTTCAATCTTCCTATCTTCTTCATTTCTAGATCTACTACCACTAACATAGTCTCCACTTACACTGATGCTTCTTGACAAAGTAGGGAAAACACTAAATGCATTGAACGTTGTCTCCATTCTAGATAAATCTCCTGATTGTCTCAAGTTCATCTCTGCCACTTCTAATCTTCCAAGAAGAGTTTCTATGGTGAAGTTCTCAATACATGGAATAAATTGTTCAATCATATACATTGTCTGCTTAAATGTAGGAGTCAATGTCCTTAGAATTTTCCATATCACTTCATTCTCTATCTTGATTCTTTCACAAGATTTTATACCTGCAACAATCTCTGAAATTTTACCAATATAGCTTCTAATAGATTCATCTTCCATCATTTTTATATCTTCAAATACACATATCCAATTATGTAATATGACTTTCTTTGCATGTTCATCACCTTCAAAAGTAGATTGTAAAGCTAACCAAATTTCATGAGATGTTTTTAGATATTTTACTTGACTATACTCATTTTCTGGAAGGGCTAACAAAAGTGCTTCTCTGGAAAGTATGTTACACATGAATAGATATCTTTATTCAGTAGTACATTCTTCAATCTTGTCTTCATCAATGATAGTCTTCAAATTGTTTGTGATTAACCAATATCATAGTCCTAAACAAAGTAAATGTGTCTTCATCTTTTCTTTCCAGCTGTCAAAATTTACTCCATCAAACTTAGGGATTTCTTTCCTAAAATGACTCACCACGGATCTCCTTAAGTTGTTAAAATTTTCCTTCAAGGACCTACTACTCTGATACCAATTGTTAGAAAGTAAATTCCACCAAGATAATATAGAGGGGGTGGGTGAATTAGTTATCAGATAAATATAACTTTTATCTCCTTTAATAGATATTAACCATTTAAGAAATGTAATCACCAACCATAGAAAGATATACATAGTCAATAACATAATGACACAACTTATGTTGACTAGGGAACCTCTTGATCAAATAGTAAACCCTCGTGGGAATGATGCGCACAAAAGATGCATTAATATAAAACTTTCTTGTCAGAGGATGGACTATGTTAGGAGTCTTATGAAATACATTTAGTACATATTAGTCCCTGCTAGGAGACTTTGAATCCCTGCTAAAAGATTCTAACCCTGTTAGGAGTTATGGAAGACAGAAGGACCCACTGCCCAACAACTTCAATGGAAAGATCACTAAACACACTATCTAACTAATCTCTATATTATTCAACAAAATAATATCAAAAGATTACTCATCTCAACAACTCATTACTTCTCTAAATGTGCCAAACTGCACCAACTACTTCATCATATCTCAATACAAGATCTTTGTACTTCGCATATCCTCTTTCAACAAGTATTGCACAATTATACAATTCACTTTCACAATATTACAATTCAAATTCACACTATAATAAGGAAAACATTACTTCCTTTATACCACACTCAAGTAATTACAAATGATTCAGCATAAATATTACAAAATAAAAGTTTCCATGCATTACATAAAAATTCTATAATTACATAAAACTGTCAAATTCCAATTAAGATAACTCTTCACTCATGCAACCTTTGACCTTTCTATCACATCCACATCACAATCATCATGTCTTCATATTTTTTTCAACTTCACATGCTTAGATACAATCCCAATTAGAAGATATCATCCTATTTCCACAAACTACTACTCAGGAACACTACCTAAATACTACATCCACTAATTTACACATAACTGTCATGAATAGATGAATTTCCATAAGCACTCTTAACCACAATCTTGTAAGATATCATAGAGTAATTCCTTAACTATGCATATCTTGATCCTCAATATTCCATGTGCGCTAACTCAAACACTATCTACTTCTCTCCTAATATTGAGTAGATCACTATGTTGACATCAATGACAATCACAGTCATGAAAGTAATAACAAATATTATAGAATGGCTATGAATAGTCCCCTATAGGATATATTCAGCATTCATTCCTAACAAAAGATCAGGGGTTGGATTGGTCACTTGACTCTAGTGAGGCATGTATAGAGAAAAAATTGATTCCTCTTTCGAGAATGACCTCAAAGTAACATTTACTTGATTGTTATATAAAAAAAGCACCGATAAAACTCTCACTTCATCATGCCAAGATCATGTTGGTTGTGTCACAAAAACTTGATCCTCACCCTACAAAATCCTAAAATGGCCTTCTACTAGGTTAACCTAGTTCTTCAAAAATGGTAAAACTCTAGTTCCTTGGTAGTTCTTCTATTTACTCATTGCATTTTTGGGCCACTTCAGTCCCCATTTGGCACATGTCTTATTTCCTTGCATGAGTAGTTATGTTTCTATTTAGAGACTTGGGGACTAAGTCTTTATGTGTTTTCATTATCTTGATAGTTAGTGGCTTAACATATAGCGACCTAGTGGGTAGTTATCTTTTCCTTTAGTCGCTCATTCTCTAGATATCTAGTCAAGGTAGGAAGCTTTTAGAGATTAAATATGAGCCATAGATGTAGATCAAGATCGATGGCTCATGCTTATACTTAGAATCAAACCAAGGGTTAGCCAAATATTCAATGACTATGAGTTTTCATTGTTTGGGTAATCTCTAAATCTAATTATAGTTAAGGGAAAGTCAAGATTTTCCTTTTGTCACCGAATCGCTTGATATAAGGTGAGTTAAGTTCAAGTCTTGAAGATTCAATGATAGCCATAGGATGAGGACAAGATCAATGGTCAATATGTAATTTTGAGATATAACTAGGGTTAAGTGAAAGATTTGGTGACTTGGTGAATAAAGGCTATCTTGTGTTCTCCGAATGAAACTCAAGGATAAGAAAAGATTCAGTGAATGCCTTCAGTCACATGATCTCTAAACTAGGTATGGGTTGAGTTAAAAATTGAGAGATCATGAGTTCCTTCAGTTTTTGGATCACTAGATAAGAATGAGTTAAGTTAAAGGGGTTTTGAGACTTAGTGAGGACCATAGGATGATGGAAAGATCAATGATTGGCATGTGTTTGCTAGATAAAACTTAGGGTTAAGAAAGCATCTAGAGATGTAGCAAATGCTTTATTTGTGCATTCTCAGGATTAAACTAGAGTTAAGCCAAGTTTTCAATGATTATGAGAATGATTTGGTCACTAGATCACTATATAGAGTTGGGTTAAAGGTAAATGTTTCAAGATTGAATATGAGCTGCTCGATGTGCCAGGAAGAGATTTGATCGATGGTCATGTTTGAAGCCTGGTGGTAGCTATTTCTTTTCAAAATTTAGAATTTAATTTAGGGTTTTCTATTGGGTTTGAAATAGTCAGCCAAAAATCCATAAAGCTAGATTAGATTTGGTTGTGTTTTAGCTCGACTACAGGTGAAAATTTATCAGTAGGATCATGATGGTCATCGCATGCTGATTTTGTGTCCTAAGGTGCTTCTACCAAGGAGAAATTGATATGAAAGTCATGTCACCTCTAATGCAGTTTGAATCAACAGGGGTTTTAATGATAATTTCTCTATCCTTGTGAGGTACTTGGCTAGAGTGTTTCTATGGTTGATTATTAGTTTGATCTTGATGGCCTTGTGCTAGGTGGCATGTCTTGTCTATAGTAATTCAATTGTTTGAAAGTGTTTGGGGGGTTTCAATTTTGTCTAGAATGATTAGATGCTTGTTGCAATCCTTGTGATAAAAGTATTTTTCATGATCATTCAGAGTTATTGGGAGTTAGGTGTTTGAAAGCCATAATTTTTGAATCCTAATATCAGTCAGGATTGTAAAATTTTTTGCTTCAGTGCTTGTTAATGGAAGATAGAATGTTGCAGGTCTAAGTTATTATTTGTAGGCTTGTATTTTGAGATAAATTGTATGCAGAGGTAGGATTCATCATACTTAATACAAATATCTAGTTCTTTTCTCTCCTCTATGTCAAGTTTTATGAATTTGGAACTTTCTAGTTCATTACATAACTATTATGTATATATCTTCATTCTTAAGTTCTGATCCAGGATTAGATTAAATATTTCTCTACGTGGAATATGAATTCATCCTAATTTTCACAAGGATTCTCTATAAGTAGTAAGGATTGTGGTAGATGTATTTATGGCTAAGAATCTTAATATTTTCTAGTCTTTGCATCTTATGAGTCTTGGAGTTCTTTCCAAATGGATAAGGCACTGGTCTAAATGAGTAGATATCCTATTAGCACACACTGATCAAGGTTGTTACAATCACCAAATTGAATCAAGAACTAGTCTTAATATTTTTAAAATTTGGCTGAGGAGTTGTTAGCTTGTCCATATAAATGGAGAGTCAATTAATGTTTGGTTGACATTTAGTACTTTCTTTCTATCATCTATTGTTCAAATCCAATCTTGGTGTTGTAAGAATATTGTTTTCACTAGATTAGGTACACCCACCTTGGTTTTGCAGAGCCAAAAGTGTAGAGGGAATTCTTGTCCCTATAGTTGGTTCAATTACCTTAAGCTCCTTATAAATTTTGGAACTGACCACTCCTAAAATATGTCTAAAGGTATATTGGATGCCTAGGAGCATAAGCTATTTTGAAACACCAAAAAGATGGTGACTCTTGAGGAAATAGTTTTCTAAGATTCCCAACATATTTGGGTGGTGACTCAAAGAATCTTTGTAGTAGTGATGGTCAAAAAATCATTTTTAAGATGAGTTTTAGAGGCACTAGGTCTTGGAGGAAAGAACATTTGGAAGATAGAATGGAATAAGGGATTCCAACTACTTCTGGGCCTAGTCAGACAAGGAGGGGAAGGAAAAATAAGGATAAGTTTCATACATGGAAATAGAAAGAAGATACAAGACAAGAGAATCCAATCCAACCTAGTCAAGGAGGAAATGCATTAGAATACGAAGATGATGCTGATTTGGGGTTAAACTAGTATGAGGATGAGATTCAAGTGAGGCATATTGAATCTGAGACAACTGTCCAAAAATCTAAAGAAATATTTGAAGAAGTCTATGAGTTGGAGAGAAAAATCCAATAAAAAATTTCTATTATACAACAAAGAGAAAAAGAAAAAGAAGATAAAGTAAGACATGCTATGATAAGAGCTAAATAGTTAAAGAGGTGGTTACTAGATTTGGAAGTAATAAATTATGTTCTAGGGCCTTAAAAAACAAAAGAAATGCTTGTTATAGAGGCAGTATGTGAAGTAATAAAACCCATGGATAAGGGTAAACAAAGAGCTATTGGAGTTACAATTAATGAACATGTTAATGATAAGGATCCCTTAGATCAGGAGTTGAGGTTAGATGCTGATCTTGAGAAGGCTAGAAGAGAGAAAGAAATATGGGCTAAAGATCTTGAGAAAGCATAATTGGAAGCTACTACTACATAAATGAAAAAGAAGATTGAGTTTCTCAGACAATCTTTAGGACCTCCAAATGTTACTTCTTCTTCTTTGGGATAAGGTGGGAATCAATGAAACATTGCAACACAAGCAAAAAATATCCCACCAATAGTTGTTGCTAAAGTTTCTGCTACCTCAAACATAAATGTATGTACATCTCAAGGTGTTGGCCCACCCAAGGAGGACATGTTCATGAAAGGTACAAACACCTTATCCTTTTTGGTATTTATGGTTATCCTCATATAATTCTTGATGAAATTAGAGAAAAGCTTCCTAAATTTATTGGAAATAATGTCATGACATGTGAGGAAAATCTAAAGAAATTTATTGATGTAATAGATTATTATAATATTGAACCTAATGATGTGATAATGAAATTATTTGTGCAATCTCTAACTGCGGATGCTAGGGATTGGTTGAGAGGTCTACCACATGCCAGTATAGGATCATGAAATGAATTTAGAAATTGTTGTAAGGAACATTATGGTCATAAAAAAAATGAGGGGTTCATGTTGAACGAATTCAATAACGTAAAGAAAAATCAGAATGAGGATGTTCTTGAATTCTACATAAGATTCCAAAAAGCTATGCACAAGCTCTAGCAAGTTATTAGATTGGATGATAGGGTATGTATTATGACATAATTAAATGATTTTGATGCTAAAATGGGATACCTCTTGAGGGATTAGAACCCTAGGAGTCTTGAGGAGGCTTACAAGTTGGCCATTAACATGGAAAGTAACAGAAGAATATCAAGAAAGTTTGGGAGAAGAAAAGATTGGAAGCGTCAAATGCCAAACAAGAGGGATCTAAGAAGATCTACAAACTTAAAGCCTAAGGACGATAATAGTTTGAAGTAGATTCTAAATGTTTTGGAGGATTTAAAGCTTGGTAAGAAAAGAAATAATAGGGCTGCAGTTAATGACAAGATAACTTTTAGCAATTTTAGCAGGCAGCCAAGAATGCAAAATTACCCTTATAATACTCAATGGAAGGATGGCCAGCCCATTGTTCTAGCTAAAAGGGATAAACCTAATGAAAGGACCCTAGATCCTTTGCAATGGAGTTCAATCAATATGAATGATGATATCCTATGGTGTATTGCTTGTCAATCTCCACATAGTCCTGAATATTGTGTTATTACCCTAAACATGTATGAAAACAAAGAACAAAATGAGAAATATGATGAAAATGGTTATGCAATGACTTCTTTGCACTATTGGGATGAGATGACTCTATTCATGAAATAGAAAATTAGGATGTTATTGGCTCATAAGCTATAAATGAGATGTATCATCAACGAGTTTTTTTTTATGAAAATGATGAAGAATTTGATGATGTTCGATGTGAAGCAATGAAATGTGAGGAGCCTATTTTTCTAAGGTGACCTTCTGATGAAGACATTGCTCAAATTACTGTAGACATGGTCACTCAACCCATGAGTAATTATAACTTGAGAAGTAGGAAAATTAGAAATGAAAATGGTAAACCAGGTTGCATGTTTATTAAAAAATTAGAAAAGGGCTCACAACAATCTTAGGAAAAGGAAAAAATTGTTGATGTTGTCAGTGAGGTTAAAATAAAGAAGAATGTTGGACTAGTTGGGCCTACTATGATGCATAAAGGTAAGGTAAAAACATCAGAGGTAGTTGTTCCCCCAACCCAAAAGGGAAGTGAGTCTCAACACAAAGTTCAACCTAAGTTGACTATCCAAGTGGAGATTAGAGATGTCTCTGCTATAAAGAAAGACATGGATGATCATAAATATGTTCCTATTGATATGAGAAAGTTTCTTTCAGAGATCACTATCACGGTTCAACTTTTGGAAATGATGAGAATAGAACAACATAAGATGAAAGCCTTGAATTGGGTAAATGGTGTGTTAGCTTGTGGTGACTGATCAGGAAAGTACTATCTAGAAGAGTACTATGCACTTTTTGTCCTGACATATTTTTGGCTATTTTGGGCCGACATGTAAATCATTAAAACCCTAAAGTGGAAAAATATTGTATAATATGGGTTAGGGTTAGGGATTTCATAATGTATGATTTTAGTACTTGCAGCAGAATTGAGTTGTAAGGGATTACAGATTGTAATAAGGTTGTAATCACTAGATAATAATAATATTGGAATCATTGTTAGTGGACGTAGCCTAGGGATTGAGTGAACCACATTAAATCTTTGTGTATTGTGTTATCTTCTATGTGGTTTATTATTTTATGATATTGGTTATATTTGCATGTAATTGTTATTTCTATCTTGTTAATCCTAACAAGTGGTATCAGAGAAAGGTTGTTTTTCAGTTATCCTATGCAGGAAGATCTCACAGTTTAGTTGGAGTCTCACGGTTGAGTGGGAGCAATGGTAGATGAGGGTAGGCTGAAGGTTGACAAGTTTAATGGGTAGAACTTTCAGTTATGGAAAATTAAAATGGAGGACTATCTCTATTAGAAGGATCTATGGCAATCATTGGAAGGAAAAGCCAAGAAATTGACAAGCATTTCTGATGAGGATTGGACAATTCTTGATAGAAAGGCTCTTGGTAGTATTTGATTATGCCTGGCACAATTGGTGGCATTGAATATTACACAAGCAATGATGACTAAAGATTTTATGAAAACCCTAGCGAAGTTGTATGAAAAGCCCTCCACTTCAAATAAGGTATTTCTCCAGAAGCATTTATTTAATATAAAAATGGTGGAAGGTGGGTCATTTTCTAATAATTTAAATGAGTTTAATATAGTTACCAGTCAATTAAATTTTGTCAATATTATTTTTGATGAAGAAGTCAGGGCTCTCTTGATTTTTTGTTCTTTGCCTGAAAAATAGAATGGCTTGGTAATGGCTATCAATAATTCTATTTATGGTACTAATACCATAAAATATGATGATGTTATTGGTGTTATTCTAAGTGAGAAAATTTGTAGGAAAAGCTTAGGTGGATCCACATGAAGTAGTGTCTTAAATGCACAAAGAAGGGGTAGAACCAATGAGAGATGAAACAACTCTGGAAATCATGGGAAATCAAGAGGAAAATCAAAGGCAAAGAGGTCCAAATCTAAAGGGTCAAATGATTGCTGGTACTATGGAAAACTAGGTCATAAGAAGAAAGATTGTTGGTCTCGTAAGAATAAAGGAGACCAACAAGAAGGTAACAAGGAGTTAAATGTGGTAAGTAATAAATTTGAAGAGGATGCTTTGATTCTTTCTTTAGAAAGTATTGATGATTCATGGGTTTTAGATCTTGGGGCTTCATTTCATGCTACACCCCATAGCGGTTACTTTCTTGATTATGTCTAAGGGGATTTTGGGCTAGTTTATTTGAGAGATAATGGACCTTGTTAGATAGTTCACTAGTACAAAAACGACAATATATGACCAAATAAACTACCAAAAATTATAGATAAATGACCAAATTTGGTCACGTGACCAGTGGTAGTTTATTGCCGGTCATTTATCTCATGACCAAATTTATGACTAAACTATTTTAGTCATTTATTTGGTCATGGATTTGGTCATATATTTAGTCCTTTATTTGGTCATTTAGTCATTTATTTGGTCATTTATTTAGTCATTAATTTTTTCATTGATTTAGTCATTGATTTGGTTATTGATTTATTCATTCATTTGGTCATTAATTTAGTCATTTATTTAGTTATTTATTTAGTCATATATTAGGTCATATATCTAGTCATTAATTTAGTAATTTATTTAGTTGTATATTTGGTCATATATTTGGTTTATTTAGTCATTAATTTAGTTGTATATTTATTTGTTTATTTAGTCATTTATTTAGTCGTATATTTAGTCATTAATTTAGTAGTAGATTTAGTCATTAACTTAGTCATATATTTAGTCATTGATGTAGTCATAAATTTAGTTGTATATTTAGTCATTTATTTAGTAATAAAATGAAAAGCACTTTAAATACCATAAATTTAATAATGCCAAAAAAATGTAATATTAAATTTTATAATGCCCAAAAAACATCATATTCAAAGTATGCAAAGTGCCAAAATATATATGTAAGATGTTGAAGTTATCTAAAGAGTATATACATAAATATAATGAAAAATATAAAAGTTGTCTCAAATATTAAACACTGAGCCAAGATGTCTAACAACTAGTACATGATAAACATGTTGATCAACTATGTTATTTTTTGGAAATATTTTAGTGGCCACCGTGTGAAGGTTCGCTCTTTCTCTTTCAGATAAACAATTCCATCTATTTTGTCTTCATAAGAAAGGGGTACGTTACTTGTGACCTTTAAAATATTTACAATTGCATCTCTTGTTCCTTTCAATTTAATTACATGTACAATATATAGGGAGTGAATCCACCCAATGTCCACAACATCACCATCATATGGATCAAACACCTTAACTTTATCCCCTTCTTTGAGTTTATCAACACATTTTTGCAAAAAGGAAAAAATAACACATTATATTACATAGGTAATGAAAGACCACAAATATAATATAATCATAAGACTCTAAATAAGAAAGACCAAAATTATTGTTCATTCCTATTGCACCTCTCTTTTTTATGTTCAGGACTAAAGGTGACACAACTTTAGAATTGCAAAAAATAAAGAAGCATTTATAGTTCATCTAAATACTAAAATAGTATAGATCATCCAAATAAGAGATGCTTTAATTTCTTATTGCATAATAAATAGAAAGAATGTTCTTTATATCTGAAACTTGAAGAGAAGTATAAATTTTGACTAGCAGATATAAACAATGAAATAAATAATAAATACATAGTAATTCTAATGGTTAAATTAATTTGGTTAGTGTCCTTAATTCCAAACATAAAACATCTAGTTATGCTCTAAAACTATAGTGATGAGAAATTTAGTCACTAGTGTATAAATATAATTCACAAAATTCAAGTAGGAAAGGATCTATTGACAGTCTATGTAAAATAGGAAAGCAAATACAACTATTGTCTTTATCCATGCAAGTACAAGAAACAATGACTCACATTACATTTTTTTATCTTTATAGTTGACAAAAATGAGGTTTAGATCTTAGATGCAAGAACATTCCATTCCATTCATTAAACAAGTGTGAACATTAAATGAAGACACTAGTAAAATTTTGGTTGGAGCTTAATTTAAGTAAACTTAATATACTCCTAATGTCAACAATTACCAATGCAGATTTGGGATTGCACTTTTTGTGTTGGTGAGGATGGCTAAGTAATTGATCCACATCAACCATGGAGATCAATGAGTAGTTTTAGTGTGAGCTCATGATGTGAAGAAACTTTGAAAATAAGTGCAATCTATATAATAAGCAATGTGTGGTATATCAATGATGTATATAATCAACAATGTGTGGTATATTAGAAAATAAGGAAGGCTAAAGGAAGTAGAGGAATTGCTCATCGAAATGCAAGAAATAGGCCAAGTATATCATGACTTTACTTTGTGGAAGAGTAAACCTCTTTAGTGTGTTGAGACTAACATTATGAAAGTTTTGCATTCCTGAACTGTCACTTCTAAGACAAACATTTTTGCATTTCCTCTAGGTCTATGATACATCCATCTCTTTTGGCTATCTTTTCCTAATGCACAGGGTAATAAAATGACATGCAAAATGGTAAGCAACAAAACTTATGAAATCCTCCACCTATCTTTCTTTCTCAAGGACCTATCTTGCATGCTTCAAATATTTTTGTTATCTCTTCCATCTTGACACAAGTCTTCCTTTAACTGATATTATAGTCGATTAAAGGGTAATCAGTTTACATTTGAGTGTAAATTTTTCAAGGAACTGATGAGTAGTAAGGTGCATGTTTGATGGCATTCTCAGATTAATGACAGAAAATAAATTATCTATTGCAAGTTCATATTGTTATCCTTTTGGTTCATTAAATACCAAGATATGTGAAATCAAATGAAAAGACCCATGAAACTCAATAACAACAATTTATAATAGGAAAGGGAATTTTGTATGTTCATCACTTGTCAATCTCAAGATTCAAGGTATTTCAGTTAGTAACTCCATTGAATGTCTCTTGGGTACTCTAAAGTAGGGATCACGGGTTCAAATAAAAAAGGAAGTAGGATTGCAGACAACTCAAAACAATCTCCATAAGGATATTCCCATGAACCAAAAACCACCAAGCTTGTTGTAACAAATCATGGCCACAAAGAGATCATAACATGACTTTCTTTATAAACAAACCAAACAATCCCAAGAGTAATTTATGATTATTCAATGAATGACCTCTAGTTTACTTCTTGTTATATTGTTCATTGGACTCTTAGAAATCAGACCTATCAACAAAACCATTATAACATACAAAAAACTATTTGCATGTTCCCACAGATTTTAGATTTTGACAAGCATGGTATCACATGAGAACCAGTAAATGAGAGAATCATAAGCTATATTAGAGAAATTTGGTAGGCCAACTAGGAAACTAACATCCACCTAGATGAGATGCTATTAATGTTTAAATTTTCAGACAACAATCCCATTTTACAAATTGTTGATGTCTAAAATTTCATATTACTAAGATAGTGCCTAGGAGGTCTCCAATAGTTAGAGATATAAAAGTAGAAGAAATAGATTATATCGATGTAGGAAAGTACTAAAGTAACTTATCTGTGCCCATTGTAGTAACATATCAGCTGGTTAAAGAGCTAATTTAGTGTTCTAGGCAGAAATAGCTAAAGCGAAAAAAAACAATTTGACTCATAAGAAGAAAGGTCTCTACAAAAAGAAGTTAGAAATTTGCAAAACTTATGGTCTATGTTCAAGTTAAAAACATTAAAAAATGTGAATGGCATCAGTTTAGCTTTAAGAATTATAACAAATGTATAGAATTATTAAAAATTCTACCAAAGGATTGGCAACTGATTCCATGCTAGAAGGTGCCTATGTAGATTGCCCCCTGATTGTGTTGTTTATATAGTAATGAGTAATTGGTTGTGTAATAATATAATAAATGTTGGATGACTTAGATATTAGCATCTCTACATTTACATAGTAGACTAAAGCAATATGAGTAAGCATACATCAAAACCAAAAGTCATCCTTAGGTTAACTAGTCATGCACAACAAGAGGAATCCTATTTGTCAATGTCAACCAAAAGTCAATCCTGACCTGATTGTGCCTACAGGGGTTTGCACCTTGGTTGATGGCTTTGTTATCACATAACATCATCCTCACCAACTGTACTCAATCAATTGAGTTTTCAACCCTTTGGCTTTGTTACGCTTTAACTAAAGCAATTTACAAAAGAATATCAATGACCACATTTACCTCGCTATCACCGTGACTTAAGACCTAATAACTTACCCTGTGTTTGTTTGAAACTTAAGAATTGATGCTTTTCAATGAGTTTAAAATGATCTAAAGCAAGAAAAATTTAGTTTTGTAAACCTTTTCATCATAATTATTGCTAAAATTGTGCTCCTTGAATGGAATTGTTGGAGTATTTGGCTTTCCTAGCCTTTCAAAGATTTAGAAGTTTGTCAAATTAAAGAAAATTTTTAGCAATCTATAACCTAACATTCTTCATGTATTGTTTTTATTTTACATAGCCAATCATGGAAACATTCTCTTTCCTTGCAATAGCAGCTTCATACATTGGCTTTGTATTAGGCCTTATAGACTTTCTTTCTGACTGTAAGATATATGATCTATCATCTCATAGATTCTACAGATATACTTATCAATTTTTTGCAATTTTTTGTTTTATTTTTTTAAATGGATGTTGAAATTCTATTTATTTAAACATGCATGTTAAATCTCTATTTTATGTCTCTCTATGAGACAGTCCACATGGTTATTTTTGTAGACAAAAGAGTAAAAAACTAACCATCTTTTTAACTCTTTTAGTACTAAAGTTGCCAGTGAGATGGGGGGACCAACCCCTTTCATACTTGTTGACTATTGTTCCACCTATATTTTTCCCACTATTAAACCTAGGTATCTTCTTCAAGGCTATAGAATTTTTAGGAACATATTGAGGTAAATACTTATTTTTATTAATATTGGCTTAGCAATTTTGTTTGATTTATTTATGAAATATGATTATATCTTAAACCTTGTCTTTGGCCAGTTCTGGTGTTATTTGGAATTTTTCCAATAGCAATGGCATGGACATAGAGGTATTCAAAGGCATTCTTGCCTCCTATAGTTCCAACTATTGTTCCTAGAGGTAGAATTACTCTTTGTATTGTGATTGGAGTAGCGGGTTTTGTCATAACTTATGAGCTTCTTGAAAATTTACTACCTTAATAAAATCTCATTGTAAAAATTGATTTGTTAGATGTTTATATCTTCAACATTGTCTTTGGCTAGTTCTGGTGTTATTTGGAATTTTTCTAGCTGCAATGGCATGGGTAGAGAGGTATTCAAAGGCATGCTTTCCTCCTATAGTTCCAAGTATTGTTCCCAAAGATAGAATTACTCTTTGTATTATTATTGGAGTAGTAGATTTTGTCATAACTTCGAAGCTTCTTGAAAATTTACTACCTTGATAAAATCTCATTGCAAAAAATGATTTGTTAGATGTTTATAAAGTATTGATTTTCTTTCCATAGACTCAGACATAAATTTTAGAATCAGCTACTAGATAAATTTCTATGGGCTGTTCATATTGATTCTCTATTGTCTTCTTCAATACAATTCAATAATATAGCATTTCTTATATAAAGAAATGAATATATTTTGGAATTATATAGTTTATACATAAGTTTACATTCTTAACTATATTTGCAGACATTTTTTTCCAATTGATAGAATGGAGGCTTTTTATTTATGTCATTTCTCATTTCAGGGCACTTAACCCTTACCTAATTCTTCAAACAAGTGATCTTGAGTTTTGGTTTTTTTCAGATACCACTCATCTCATAAATATCTTCCTTTCTATTACAAATATTTTCTTATTGTAATTTTAACATTGTAATGGATGAAGAAAAAATGATGCTAGATTTATTTGATTATTTGGAACCTAGAAATGTAGGTAAAATCCAAGATAATCTCGTAACTCTATCAGAATCAATTATGGAAGTATGATATTCTTTGTTGAGCAAGTGTAGATAAATTTTAATGATAAGATGAGGGTTATTTGAGACTAAAAGAAATTCCAGAGTAAATGTATATTTTGATTATTTTCTCTCATTAACATCTATGTTATAAAATTTTCAATCATGTTGTTCAAACTTCAATACTCGAGGAAGAAATGAACTATGCTAAATTTTATGTTTCAAGCTTTCTTGCAGACTAGTGGGACTATATGTTTTATTTTCTATATTTGTAGACGTATACATTAAATAGACCAAAGTTTGGAAACTTGGACTACACAAGGTCTAAGAATTTTCAGAATTGGAAAGATATTCAAAAAAATTTGTTGCGATTGCAGCGTTGGTATTCGTTGCTCATACAATACAACATTTTTTCTTTGGAGAGTTTAGTGGAGATGAAAATATTTGAATGTGTAATTCTCAATCAATGAAAATTTAATTTCTTTGCAAATCTAGAACTTGTTGTCCCATGGGTACAGTCCCAAAAAACAACGAATTAATTTTCATGAATAGAATGTGATCTTGTTTGGTGGTAACGTAGGAACATTTCTAGACATTGATTTTAGTAGTTTATGCAAGAACTTTGTTGTTTTGGTTGTTTTTAATGCCAAGGGAGAAACTGGTATTGTGTAGACAGTGATTGGCATTGAAAGCACAGTCTGTAGATAAAAGGTTGGAACCCCATAAAATGTAAGGCACTCCAACCCTATGTCAACTGTGGTTTTGTGGGAGATTCCATTAATGTATTATATGTAGCATATGTGGGTATGGTGTAATCCTTAATGGAAATAATGAGTCTACAAGGTACCTAGGGGTCACTAGGAAGGGATATTATTGTACATATACTCATCAATGTCTTAGTTTTCTATACAACTAATAGTTTAAATTAACAACTAAAAATAAGATCCTAATCAAGAAAAAGTAAAGTTTTATAGCACTCACCTCAAGATTATCATTGGTAGTACTATAAATATCATGCACATCCTGTTTGAAATCAGCATAATCACCATCATCATTGTCTTCTACTTCTCATTTTGCTTTCATATTTTTTCTTTGCATGTGGTTTTAATCATGAAAGGTTAACATAAGTCAAGTGAAGAATGCAAAATCTACAAAAAATAATTCATAATACCTATTATATTACCTCAGCTTCAATAGAACTATGATTGGGCTACAGATTCTTGTCCACTAGTTCATCATGATCACTATCGATATCAACAGCTTTGTTGGCATCAAGTTTTTTTTTGTTTTTTTTTTCTGTTGCTTTGATAAAATTGTTTTGCATGTAGTTAAAATTGATAAAAACTTGGTAGAGAGGAAAGGTCATAAAATAATGGTGTGAAAATGCAATATCAAAAATGCTATGTGTATGAGAATCAATGCTTAAGGATATTGTTTTGTATATAAAAATTCATAAAGACATTGATGAAAATGATTCTCTCAACAATGCAAAGCTACATTACTATGAACCAAACTTAACTCATCAATATAGCCTCTTACCTAATATGAATTCATAAAATTAGGATCATTCCATGAAGAAACTATAGGCTGAACCGAGGAAGTCAACTTTGAAACTTTCTTAGTGAGACTATGTAAGTGCATCATTATATGTTCATACACTTCATTTGAGTTGACATGATTTGTAGAGGCTCTTACTTAGAGTTCCACAAATGGCTGTGAAGTCACTGTTGATGAACTAGACTTCCACTTCATACTATTCTTAGATTTATTAGGATCTAGTTCTTCCATATAATTGACAATATCTTTTGCACCTTCTTCTCTATTATTGTTTTTCACCTAAAATAAAATGTCAATTTTAACAGAGTCAGTTCAATAAAAAAAATTTAAAAAAATAACATAATTTAAATTGAACCAAAAAGCCATACACTTACTCCAAATTTGGTTATTTTAGCCTACAACCCACCTCGACCAAATGTATATTCAGCCTTCACACTATCTCTTGCTCTCTTTCCTTTATTACTCTTTGTCAAATATTCTTTGGAATGCATACTTTCTTTCAATTTTTCCCACTATTTGGGAGATAGAGTGGTATCTAAACTCTCTTTTGCCTCCATGATTTATTTTCTACGCATGTATCTAAAAGTATTCATTAGAAGTTTCATCTTGTAATTGTAATATTTTCTCAAGATTTGTCCACCAATAGTGTCAAAGACATTTTCCATTTTTTGTATAACATTCTCCACATGGTGTGGATCTTTCTCTGTAAAATTTGATTTGCAAATATTCAAATGGGGCCTACATCTTACACCCAATTCAGAGGCCCACCTTGTAGCATTTGTCCCAATGGGCTCACCATCTCTTGACACCTCAACCAAGAATGGCTTCTTACCTTCTAATATCCTTTCTTTTGAATTCCTCTCTGTAGATCTATATAAATATTGACTCAATTTATTTCTTTTAACAAAAGAGAACACATCTTCTATTGAACCACTACCAATAGGTTCACTCTAAGGCAGATCAGATGCAAGTGAACTCTCTTCTTGACTTTCATTAGGTTGTACATCACCATGTGTTATATCAGGTTCCACATCATCACAATTACCTTTTTCACCAACTACAGTTGTTGGATCAAAAATGTGTTGGCTTTTACAAAATGGAAACTTTGTATCTTTATTTGCTACTTGTTTTTTCTCTTCATTTTCTCTGCACTCTTTTTCTTTCCTATAAAATGAAAAACAAATATCATATCAAGTCTTATATACATAAATATTTTGCATATAAAATTTCATTAAATAGTATTAAACAAATAATATACTACTTAGTAAATGTACAACTTTCCTATTTGTCAAACCAAGACATGTAAAACATTCATTATTCTTGACCACATGTTCTTCACGAAAGCGCTCATAATCTATTAGTGGAATTTCCACATTATGATCACTATCATCTAATTTGTGCCTTGAATTCTTTCTCCTCATTTCTTGATGTCCAAAAAAGAAGTAATGTATAAATTCCTGAAACAAGAGCTGATAACTAGTAGTAGTGGTTATAACAAAGAGGTTGTAGAAACAAGAAAACAACACACAACAACTATAAAAGTGGTACATAAAAACTACAATAGCAAAAGTATCAGCATGGCCTTGATAATCTAGTTTCTATATAATCTAGTTTTTCATACATTGTATTTTATTTATTATAAAGAGATATATTTAGATAAACAGATAGACATTACACTACAAGTTCAAGAAGTAGCATCTTCTCCATTTAATTTCCTTTATTTATAATCTAGTGTTTCCACCTTTTCTATGGCATCTGTTGGTGTTGGTCTTTGGTCTTTTGATGAGGAAAACAACAACCTATTTCACAAGATTGACTATGATGGAGCTTTCATTTCTTTCATTACCATCTTTGTGAGGCCTCACCCTAACACATAATAGCACTACTAATTCATTCACACTTTGATACTTTATATTTTGATACATTGATACACTTTTGATTATCCTAATAGAGACTCGAGATAATATGTTTTATGATGATGATTATATGGATTCGACCTAGAACATGTGGTTGATTTTGATTATGCATGTTTAGATAAGTGAAATGATGAGAACATCGGATCATGATTGGATTTGATTATTTCATGGATGATACATCATGATGATTATGGGATTACTATGTTTAAACATTATGGAATGAAAAAATTACAATTAGAATTGAATTCTGCACATTGATTTATGTTGTTAATTATGAATTGAAAATGTATACTTCATATGATTTTATTATCTTGGACTACTGATGCTCGAGTTTAGTGTGCAGGTAGGAGAACCATGGAATTATTCGGAGAATAAAAGATATACATATGTGAACTGAGTAAGCCAAGGTTTAATCTAATATGGGATTGAAAACCTCGTTGTAATGTAATCTGGTTGTAAACGTGCATTGTATGTGTGTAACTCCATGTTGTCATGTAGGACATGTCATTTTGAATGTGATGTGTAATTGTTAGTGTCACTTGACACTTGTTATGTGTGTATGTATTGACATGTTTACTAAGGTCGGCAATGTAAACCTAAGCCTATCTAACTCATTAGGAACCTAATTTAAATTCCCTTGTTGGAGATACTTCCCAAACCCCACCAATTTGATTATTTAAATTTAATTTTTCATCTAGCCACTTCTAGATGCCAAAAAGAGGTCCTAAGGGTCAAATTTAGCAAAATCTAAGTGCCTTAGTAATAGGGGTATGGGTTAGGAGTGTTTTTTACACAACTAGAACCACCTAGTGGCTTAGGTGACCCTTTTTATGACCCATTTTCCACATGTTACGAAAATTAGATCGAGTCTTGACCTTTACCCAACCCCCCAATTCTTTTCAATTAGGCATTTATGATAGGGGACAAGGAAAAGCCAAAGGACTTTAGGGTCAAGTTTGAAATTAATGTTGGTGGCTGGGTAGTGTATGCACCCTAAAATGGTTGCCTAGGCTTTGGGCCCCATTTATTAAAGTATCAAATTTCCTGAATCAATATTTTACAAAATCAAAATCAATTTCTTTGATCAATCCTAAATAATTCAATCATTTCAATTTTCCCTAAGGTTTGATCATTTCATCAATAATTTTATTTAATTAAAAGAAATATTCCCTCTTAAATAAATAAAATAACCTTATTTAATTGAAAGAAATATCTTTTAAATGAAATAATTTTATTTAATTGAAATCCCTTTTAATTAAATGATTTTATCTTATTTAGAATAATATCTCTCTTTTAGTTAAATAACGTTTTCTTATAAAATTTAATTAATAGAGAATCATTCTTTTAAATAAATAAAAATCCCCTTAAAGCTCTTTCGTGATGAAAAAGGGAAACAAATAATTAAAAATAAAGAAAATTCCTTTTCTCTCCACACTTTCTAAGAATGAGCTTTCTTTCCTCTTTTTGCATTTATCCCACATTGCTCTTGGAGATGCATTCTCTTCCACAGTTTCTTATATAAGGAGCCCTCTCCTTCTCATTTGGGATCTCGAATTTTCAAACTATTGTTATGCTGGAGGTTTTCCTAGAGACTTTGGAGCTTTAAAGATCATTTTCATTTTAGCCTTCATATTTACATTAGCTTAATCTTCATAGCATCTTAGCTTAGTTTCCTTCATTTTTTTAGTTTAATCTTCACATAGTTAATTAGTAAAGGAGAGTAAAACTTGCATTTCAATAGCATAGTTTATTTATTTGCATTTTTATCATCTAGATTAATTTCATTTACATGCAATAACTTGAAGATCAATGGAGATTAGCATTCTTGCTTCTCATCCTTAAATCTCTCATTTCTTGGTGTACTTGCATAGGTTTTAACAAGGTTGATTTGAGGGCCCCATAATACAACCCCTACACTCCACAAATAGAGAGCTATGAATCGCTATTTGAGACCTCATTATTGAGTTTTCTTGAATGTAATGATTCATAGAAGTGTGACTACTTTCTAGCACACATTTTTGGCACCCACCGTGGGGCTTTGAGCCTAATTCTCTGCATTTTTATCAAGTTTTGTATATTTTTCAGCGTCACTTTTTCATCAATTTTATGCAAATAGGAGAAATGACACTTACGAGAAATCTATTCACGCTTGTGAGTAATCTGTTCATTCTTGTGAGCATTCTATTTATGCCTGTGCACATTCTGTCCATGCCTGTCCACATTCTATTCATGCCTGTGCACATCCTATTCATGCCTGTGAACATTTTGTTCACGCCTGTGCACATTTTGTTCACGCCTGTGCACATTTTGTTCACGCCTGTGCATATTCTGTTCATGCCTATGCACATTCTATTCATGCCTATGCATGTTTTTCTCACACCTATGCATGTTTTGCTCATGCCTATGTATATTTTGCTCATGCTTATCAACATTCTGATGTCACCTAGCAATTATTTGTTCACGTCTGCTAGCTTTTAGATGATGCGTAGTAGCTATTAAATTTCACCTAGTATTTTTTGTTTAATTTTTCTAGTTTTCTTTCTTTTTTCAGTTTTCCTAACTTTTGTTTTATGATTTGAATTTTTTGAAAATTTTGGCGTTCTCAAAATCAGAAAACTGGCACCCATTTTTGAGAAATTTTCACATATGGTATTAAAAATTTAAGTGTGATATATCATTGGAAAGCTCTTTCTGACCCTAATCCAACCATGTTGGTTTCATTTTCAATTTTTTCCATTTGATAAGCTATTTTACCTATAGATTATCTAATTGTTTTGTTGAATTCCATGACAATAGAGACAAAGAATTTGCAGATTTGTAATTTTAGATTATTGATTTCTAACACTTACGGTTTTCTATTGATTTGGCTTGATTTTGTACTTTCAAATGTGTGCTAAATTTTGGATTGCAGATCTTTGGACCTAAGGTGAGTTACTACAATCTCTATAACACTTGATTTTGGGCATAAAATTAATCTCTTGTGTTTTAGCTTGAGCGATTTATCGCTTTCATAAACCACATTTTGATTTTGGATTTTAAAAAGAATATAGATTGATTTCTTGCATAAGTGTTCCACATAGATAAGTAGGCCCCATTAACACTATTTGTTTTTCTTGAGAGAGTGGGTTTCCAGCAAAACTCTTATCAATGAGAGAACCCTTGTAGTTAGGGAGGTTACTAGAACTATCTTTGACTTTTTGATTGATGCATTCTCTCTTCGGAGAGGTTGATAGATCATGAGTTATTGACATTATGAATCTTGGCAACATAGTTTTAGTCTTAGCATGTTGGAATGGATGTGTCTTCGATGATTGGGTGAAGAGAAAAGGATAGAGGATTATGCTCTACTCCCTTTTTTGGTAGTAACAAAAACTCAGACCCTTGGATCCAAGCCAAGTCCCCATGTGGTCCTTGTTGTGAGTCACCTTTTAGAGAGGGTTAACCATAGTGGATATTCCCTTCATTGGGTAAACCACGTTGACAAAAACTCAAGTGGTAATAGCCACTTTTGCCATGGTAGTGACAACCGCTATAAAAATATCATTGTGGAAGAAATCTCCATGGGTATAGTTTCTTGATGGGCTATCAAATCTCCTTAGTATCTCTGATTGATTAAATTCTCAGAATGTGTCAAAACCCCAGTGCACCTAGATTGGATTTTTCTTTCTTGAAATTGTAAAAGTTGCAGAGTCAAGCCATTATTAAAAACCATTGTGCAGCCAAATTTTTCTTTTTAGGACTATGTGTGTGATTGGAAAAATATTTTCAAGAATCTACACAACTAGTATCTTTAAGGAATTGTATACTAAATCAATATTCATGTTCATGACCAAGGTTGCTTTGTCCCTTGCTCATTGTTTGAAGATGTTTGCTTGTTGAAACTCCATGGTTGTTGTTCTATGTGCTTGATAAATGCTGAAAATCTATTAATATGCCTCGTTAATCTTTCAAAACCAACAAAAAAATGGAGTTCCTAAGTTTACAAACTTTGTGATTAAATGGCCATTTTCAGTCCTCCTTAGTTGATCAAGATTAGATTAGGCTACTCACCCTAATATTGGAAACCTATTTTCACTTGGGATTCTAATATTTTTGACCTCTTGAATTAGTGACCTTTGATTTTACAAGTAACCTTGCTTGGAAATGGTAAGTTATAAATCATCCTCGTTGAGTTGATACACCTTTAGATTCTTTGATAACATACTTGGAGAGTCTTATTAGTCTCTTGTCCAATTCACTTCCACCCAAAATCAATTTCAATTAGATGTAACTTGGTTAAAATCATCCTCCTAATCCATATGTGCTAGGATACTTATCCATTGATTAGGCACCTTTGTGCCAGTGTTGATTGAGACCTTTTACAATTTTCTATCTCACCATCTCTCTTTTAGACAATTCAACACTTTTACTATCCTAGTTTGATACCAACATTTCTTAGGGTCATCTTATCATCGAGTGCTTTTCCTTTCATGTCAGTTATGACAAGGTATCATGTGAGTCAAGGGAAATGACCTTAGGTTGTCTTTAATCAATTACCCCTAGTCCAATCTCATCAAAAGCATAAAGGAAAGGAATTGATATTCGACCAATCAGCTAGGAGCAAGTCTACTAAGTTGAGGACCCCCTTAGCATCTTCCCATTCAGGTATGGATATGAGTTATACCATGACTCAGTGGGAGAGGGAAGCTATGGATCAAACCCTTCATATCTATGAAAGACACAGAGACAACATTCTATTTGGTAATTCCTCTCATGATGCACAACCTAGTTCACCTCCCATCAACACTAGGTACCTAGATGCACATCAAAGAGCCAAAAGGCATGAGAGACGAGCTCACCCAGAAAAATGGTCACAATATGAAGACCAAGACAATGAACCTAGTGATGCTCATGTCAATATGATGCATACCAACGATTTGTACAAACATTCAAGACCAAACTCTCCACTTCAAACAACCTCAAGGTATACAAGTGAAAGGCTTAAAAGCATTGAGCATGAGAAGAAAGCCTTTCTAGATGAGCAAGTTTCAAAGCAAGAAAAGTTTAGAAAACTTGAGTTAGAGAGACAAGCTTTGTTATAATTGGAAAGGAAAGCCTCTCAAGAGGAGAAAGATAGGATTTTAGGCCAAGTTAATACCCAATTCAACAATAGAGGTGCCAATAGTGGAAACAACTCTCCTTCCTCCACTCCTTCTAGAACACCATAGAGTAGAAGGCATTCAAGGACCCCTTCTAGATGTCCTAGTCCTAAAGGAAGAAGGACCTCCCAACATGCTCATTATGGGAGACAAACACCTCCTAGGACCTCGAGGCAACCTTCACAGCATGCTCATCATAGTTCCCAACATGGAGGCAGTAGCTCAGACTTTGATCTTAATTCTCAAGACTTCATGAGAATGCAATAAGAGTTTCTCTTCCAATAGTATGTGGACAAGTACTTACAACACAAAAAAGATAAGTTCCTTAAAAGTATAATCGACAAGGGTGCAAGAGTCCCTTATAATTTTGATGTGGATAAAAAAATTAAGAAACAAAGTCCATCACAAGAAGAAGAAATCAGACAAATGAAGAAAATGATGGAGAAACTTTTGAAACCTAAGAGTCCATTTTCTCTTGACTCGATCTGTCCTAACCCTTTCAACAAGAGTATGAGCATGAAGGATTTTCCCAGAAGGGTTGAACTCCCTCAATATGATAAATATGATGGTAGTGGTGATCCACATGATCATGTGCACCAATTTTACACTATGAGATTTTAGTTTCACCAAGATGATTCTATCTGATGAGGTTATTCCCAAGGAGTCTTAAGGGGGAAGAAATGGAATGGTTTAGCAACATAACTCCCCCTGTCAAGACTTTCAAAGAGCTTGTTCATAGATTTTTTCAATACTTTGTGTACAATCTTTCCAGATTTGTCACTATGTTGGACCTATGTAACCTCAAGAAAAACCAAGGGGAATCCTTTGTCTCATTCTTACAAAGGTGGAGGTGACGGTGCTCTCATTATTCTAGGACCATTCATGAAGATGAGACAATTGACATCCTTGTTAGCAACTTGGTCCCTAAAATGCGGTATGAGGTTCGAAAGATTATCTATAATTCCTTTGATAACATGGTCGACACCGCATGTAGAATTGAAGATGTTTTAAAACAGTAAGAAATTTTGACTAGACATGGCAACAATAACAACAATGGTCAAAATAATAATAATTCCAACAAGGATAAAGGGAAGAATGCACATTGGAACAAAAACAAGCAAGTGGTTAATGATGGAGTTGTGGATTCTCCCCAACCTAAGGATCAAGGTGTCCTTCACTTGTCTAGTGCAATTCAAGCTATGAACCTCAATGCACCTCCTTAGAAAGAGAGTAGGCCAAGGTACCAAGAGAAGCCTAGGAAAGAGAGGTGTCAATTTTCCAAACTTGGTGACTCATATGAGGATTTTTTCAAAACACTCATTGCTAATAATCTTGTGCATCCACAAAATCCCACAAAACACTACATCCCTGACATTAAGCCACATTGGTGGGATGACAAAGCTTTTTGCAAGTTTCATAATGGCATTGGGCATCCCATTGAGAATTGTTCAAAACTCAAGCACATTATCCAAGATCTCATTAAGAATGGAAAGCTTAAGGTGGATGGACTAAACACCAATGCAGACCATAAGGCTTTCAAAGATCCCTTGCCCAAATACAAGAAGGGGGAAACCTGTAAAACCAAGGATGGTAAGGCTGCAATCAACTACACCTACACAGCTATAGAAAATGTGGTCAACATGCTCAAAGTTGTGGAGAGAAGTGTCAACATGATGAGTAACAAGGCACCCTATGGTTATGAATCCCATGTGAACTCTACCCCTATCTTTGATGAAGAACCTATTGTGGTGCTAAGGGGTCCTCACTCTAGGATGTCATCCCAAGCTCTGAATGCTGTCACAGGAAGTCAAGGCCCTATTGTCATTAGGGGGCCCAGTTCATGTCAGCCCAATAAACCAAAGCAAGTGGTATCCAAGAATGCCACCACAAAACTAGCTGTCAGCCCCATGCCGAATTATAATATTTTTGATCAGTTATAGAGAACCCCCACGTAGATTTCAATCTTGTAGCTTTTAGAGTTGTCTCCAAGACACAAATAGGTCCTTGAGGATGCTTTGTGCATAGCCAATGTTCCCAACAATTTAGATGTCAACCAATTCCAATGCATGGTTAACCATATTACCAATCCTCACTACCTTACATTTTTAGAAGATGATGATAAAGCCCTAAGCCACCCACATAATCTTGCCCTTCACATCGAAGTCATGATTCATAAAACCTATATTAGGCATGTGTTGATAGATGGGGGTGCTAGGCTCAATATCTATTCTTTGAGTTTGTTAAAGACTTTGGGTTATTCTAAGGAAGTGATCGATACCAGAAAGAAGATCACTATAAAAGCCTATGATGAGGCAAAAAGGAGTTCCAAAGGGTTGGCTGTTCTTCCTATCAGGATTGGCCCCATTGAGAAAGACATTTTGTTCCAAATTGTCAATGTTGGTCCTCTGGCATACAATATCTTTCTTGGTAGGCCATGGATCCATGAGATGCAAATAGTACCATCCACCTACCACTAGTGTGTTAAGTTTCTCTATAATGGAGTATAATTTTTTATACTTGGGGATAGCAGCTTATCTGTTAACTTCATTTTAGCAGGGACTCATGTTCCCCTAAATAGAAAAGTAGAGGATTTTGATTTGACTCTAGCATAGTGAAAAGATAAGTTCAAATCAATAGACCTTGGTATGGTGGGATACCAACTTAGCTCCTTTACAAAGATGCTTGTTTCCCCTAGGTCTTATGGTAAGCCTTCTCAAGAGATGAGACCTTCTTCTTTGGCCATGACTTTGTTTGACTCATTTGTTGAGTCTTCAGTGCCTATCTAGGATGAGAAAGAAGAAGTAGATATTAATGATTGGATCTACAAAGAGGAGAAGTATATGCACAATGGGAACTTCTCTCCTTCTCCCAAAGCTTATAGGAGAGGATATACTTTGGTAAAAAATATGGGCTATCCTGGACATGGCCCTCTCAGCCACAAATTAGATGGTAGAGTTGAACCTCTCAATCATGCTCTTTTTGGATGCAGGTCTAAGAAGATGGTTGGCCTAGGTTTTTGAAAAAATAACAAGAATATGGTTCCTATCCTTCATGAGTTAGATAGTGAAGATGAATGACAGTACATACCAAATTTGACAAATCAACAAGACATGTGTGATGATTGGATCCCTTCTACTAGTCTCCTTTGGGGAGATTCAAATAATCCAACCACTCATACAATAGTAGCAAGCATAGAACAACATGGCTCAACCATAGAAGAAAGAGAGAGTGTTACCCTCCATGACATTGAAGCTTCCACATCAAGGCCTCCCAAGCCTTTCTGGTGTAAACATCCCAGCCAAGATTCAGAAATAGACTCACATGAGTATGAATGGGACTCTCTCTCTGATTGTTCCATAGTTGACATGGATGTTGATGTTGTCCATACATATAGTTCCCATCTTGAGGTAGCTGACAAGTGACATGTAGGGATAGATGATTGGAACTCGCATGTTGCATTAGTGGACAGATCTTTTCTTGTTAGGCCAAATCCTGATTTGGGTAACTTAGAAGAATACTCGACATATTCTAACTCTATGGTCACTAGAGATGACACCATCTGCATTCAAAAAATTGAACCCATCATTGACTTACCCCTTGCTAATCCTCATCTCATTGATTGGTCCAAATGTTATCAATAGCCTGAGCTCTTAACATTCCAAAATGACTATGAGATAACCTATTACCTAAATTCCATTAAACCCATATTCTCTTCAACCAGTGAACCGACTACCAGTATGAATAAACTAGACATCAAGTACCTCAATCAAAAAATAAAGAGAAAAGAAAATAAAGAGAATAGGATTTTTGATGGCAAAAACCACTGTGTGGCAGTGTTAGAACCAAAAAAAGAAAAAATAAATGATGTATCCAAGGGTGAAAACCTCTCAGAGGCACCTACAAATGAGGTACTTGATCATCTCCCCATCCATTTTTAGGATAGATCATCAGTGCTTGTTGAGCCTACACTGTCAGTTAATTTGAATACAAAAGAGGTTCCATAGATTGTACATTTGGCTCAATCTTTATCTTCTCAAGAGAAACAAGCCTACATTGAGTTCCTAGAAAGAAAGAAAGTCAATTTTTCTTAGACTTATTCAAACATGCCAAGGTTGGACACTAATCTAATTATGCATCACTTTTCTATAGCTTCAGCTATAAAACTAGTTCGACAGAAATTGAGGAAAATGCATCCTCACATTGCTCTTTTAGTCAAAGCAGAACTAGAAAAGCTCCTTAGTGCAAGATTTATAAGGGCTATTGACTATGCATAATGGATATCCAATATTGTACCAATTTCAAAACATGATAAATCCATTTGAATCTGCATATATTTTAGAGACATCTATAGAGCATGCCCAAAGGATTATTTTCCACTCCCTAACATAGACATGATAGTGGACATGACTGCGGGTTATGAGATCTATTCCTTAATGGATGCTTTCTCTAGGTATAATTAGATTAAGATATCTCTCGAGGACCAAGAATAGACTACATTCACTTGTGCATGGGGTACTTATTGCTTGAACATCATGCCTTTTAGATTGAAAAATGCAGGAGCTACATTTCAAAGAGCTATGACAACAATCTTGCATGACATGATGCATAAGAATATAGAAGATTATGTGGATGATACTCTGGCTAAGTCAAAGAAAAGAGACATGCACTTGGATTATTTAGAAGTAATTCTAGATCATATGGAGTAATTTGAGCTGAGATTAAATCCTAAAAAGTGTGCATTTGGAGTCACCTCTAGAAAACTTCTAGGATTTATCAATTAAGCCAAAGGAATAGAAGAGGACCTAGAAAAGGTTCAAGCAATCTTGGATATGGAACCTCCCAAAAACATTGGCCAAATGAGGAGTCTTTAATAAAAAATGGCATAAGGGTGTCACATTTGTTTTCTGATTTGAATTTTTTTTAAATTTTGGCATTCTCAAAATTAGAAAACTGCACCCATTTTTGAGAAATTTTCACATATGCTATTGAAAGTTTAAGTGTGATATATCATTGGAAAGATCTTTTTGAGCCTAATCCAACCATGTTGGTTTCATTATCAAATTTTTCCATTTGATCATCTATTTTACCTTCAAATTATCTATTTTTTTGTTGAATTCCATCACATCAAAGACAAAGAATTTGTAGATTTGTAATTTTAGATTATTGATTTCTAACACTTGCAGTTTGTTGTTGATTTGTCTTGATTTTGTACTTTCGAATGTGTGCTAAATTTTGGATTTTAGATCTTTAGACCTAACTTGAGTTACTACAATCTCTATAACACTTGATTTTGGGCATAAAATTAATCTCTTGTGTTTTGGCTTGAGTGATTTATCACTTTTATAAACCACATTTTGATTTTAGATTTGAAAAAGAATATAGATTCATTTCTTGCATAAGTGTTCCACATAGATGAGTAGGCCCTATTAACACTATTTTTGGTTCTTGAGAGAGTGGGTCTCCAGTGAAACTCTTCTCAACGAGAGAACCCTTGTAGTTAGGGAGGTTTCTAGAACTATCTTTACATTCTACTAGATTTGTAGTCTTTGACTTTTTGATTGATGCATTATCTCTCCAGAGAGGTTGATAGATCATGAGTTATTGACATTACAAATCTTGGCAAGATAGTTTTAGTCTTAGCATGTCAAAATGAATGTGTCTTCGATGATTGGGTGAAGAGAAAAGGATAGAGGATTATACTCTACTCCCTTTTTGGGTAGTAACAGAAACTCAAACCCTTGGATCTAAGCCAAGTCCCCATGTAGTCCTTGTTGTGAGTCACCTTTTAGAGAGGGTTAACCATAGTGGACATTCCCTTCATTGGGTAAACCACGTTGATAAAAACTCAAGTGGTAATAGCCACGTTTGCCATGGTAGTGACAAGCGCTATACAAATATCCTTGAGGAAGAAATCTCCATGGGTACAGTTTCTTGATGGGTTATCAGATCTCCTCAGCATCTCTGATTGATTAAATTCTTAGAATGTGTCAAAACCCTAGCGCACCTAGATTGGAGTTTTCCTTCTTGAAATTGTAAAAGTTGCAGAGTCAAGCCATTATTAAAAACCATAGTGCAGCCAAATTTTTCTTTTTAGGACTATGTGTGTGATTGGAAAAACATTTTGGAGAATATACAAAACTAGTATCTTTAAGGAATAGCATACTAAGTCAATATTCATGTTCATGACCAAGGTTTCTTTGTCCCTTGCTCATTTTTTGAAGATGTTTTCTTGCTAAAACTCCATGGTTGTTGTTATATGTGCTTGATAAATGTTGAAAATCTATTAATATGCCTAGTTAATCTTTCAAAACCAACAAAAAAAAGGAGTTCCTGAGTTTACAAACTTTGTGATTAAGCGACCATTTTTCAGTCCTCCTTAGTTGATCAATTGGGATTCTGGTATTTTTGACCTCTTGAATTAGTGACCTTTGATTTTACAAGTAACCTTGCTTGGAAATGCTAAGTTAGAAATCATCCTTGTTGAGTTGATACACCTTTAGATTATTTGATAACATACTTGGAGAGTCTTAGTAGTCTCTTGTCCAATTCACTTCCACCCAAAATCAATTTCAATCAGATATAACTTGGTTAAAATCATCCTCCTAATCCATATGTGATAGGATACTTATCCATTGATTGGGCACCTATGTGGCTATGTTGATTGACTCCTTTAATAATTTTCTATCTCACCATCTCTCTTTTAGACAATTGAATCCTTTTACTATCCTAGTCTGATACCAACATTTCTTAGGGTCATCTTATCATTGAGTGCTTTTCCTTTCATGTCAGTTATGACAAGGTAACAAGTGAGTCAAGGGAAATGACCTCAGGTTGACTTTAATCAATTACCCCCAGTCCAAACTCATCAAAAGCATAAGGGAAAGGAAATGATATTAGACCAGTCATGTAGGAGCAATTCTACTAAGTTGAGGACCCCCTTAGCATCTTCCCATTTAGGTATGGATATGACTTATAGCATGACTTAGCAGGAGAGGGAAGCTATGGATCAAACCCTTGCTATCTATGAAAGACACAAAGACAACATTCTGTTTGGTAATTCCTCTCATGATGCACAACCTAGTTCACCCCCCATCAACACTAGGTACCTAGATGTACATCAAAGAGCCAAAAGGCATGGGAGACGAGCTCACCTAGAACAATGGTCACAATATGAAGCCCAAGACAATGAGCCTGGTGATGCTCATGTCAATGCGAGGTATACCAATGATTTGTACAAACATTCAAGACCAAACTCTCCACTTCAAACAACCTAAAGGTATACAAGTGAAAATCTTAAAAGAATTGAGAATGAGAAGAAAGCCTTTCTAGATGAGCAAGCTCCGAAGCAAGAAAAGTTTAGACAACTTGAGGTAGAGAGACAAGGTTTTTTAGAATTGGAAAGGAAAGCCTCTCAAGAAGAGAAAGATAGGCTTTTAGCCCAACTTAATACCCAATTCAAAAATAGAGGTGCCAATAGTGGAAACAACTCTCCTTCCCCCACTCCTTCTAGAACACCACAATGTAGAAGGCATTAAAGGACCCCTTCTAGATCTCCTAGTCCTAAAGGAATACGGACCTCCCAATATGCTCATTATAGGAGAAAAACACCTCCTAGGACCTTGAGGCAACCTTTGTAGTGTGCTCATCATAGTTCCCAACATGGATGCAATAGATCAGACTTTGATCTTAATGCTCAAGACTTCATGAGAATGCAACTAGAGTCACTCTTCCAATAGTATGTGGACAAGTACTTGGAAAAAAAAAAAAGATAAGTTCCCCAAAAGTCTAATCAACAAGGCTGCAAGAGTCCCTTATAATTTTGATGTGGATAAAAAAATTAAGAAACAAAGTCCATCACAAGAAGAAGAAATTAGACAAATGAAGAAAATGATGGAGAAACTTTTGAAACCTAAGAGTTCATTTTCTCTTGACTCGATCTGTCCTAACCCTTTCAACAAGAGTGTGAGAATGAACGATTTTCCCAAAAGGGTTGAACTCCCTCAATATGACAAATATGATGGTAGTGGTGATCCACATGATCATGTGCACCAATTTTACATGATGACCTTTTAGTTTCACCAAGATGATTCCTATCAGATGAGGTTATTCCAAAGGAGTATTAAGGGGAAAGAAATGGAATGGTTTAGCAACATAACTCCCCCTATCAAGACTTTCAAAGAGCTTGTTCATAGATTTTTTCACCACTTTGTGTACAATCTTTCCAGATCTGTCACTATGTTGGACCTATGTAACCTCAAGCAAAACCAAGAGTAATACTTTGTCTCATTCTTACAAAGGTGGAGGTGACAGTGCTCTCATTTTCCTAGGACCATTCATGAAGATGAGAAAATTGACATCCTTGTCAGCAACTTGGTGCCTGAAATGCAGTATGAGGTTTGAAAGATGATCTGCAATTCCGTTGATAACATGGTCGACACCACATGTAGAATTGAAGATGTTTTAAAAGAGCAAGTAATTTTAACCAGACATGGCAACAATTAAAAAAATGGTCAAAACAATAATAATTCCAACAAGGATAAAGGGAATAATGCACATTAGAACAAAAACAAGAAAGTGGTTAATGATGGAGTTGTGGATTCTCCCCAACCTAAGGATCAAGGTGTCCTTCACTTGTCTAGTGCAGTTCAAGCTATGAAGCTCAATGCAACTCCTTAGCAAGAGAGTAGGCCAAGGTACCAAGAGAAGCCTAGAAAAGAGAGGTGTCAATTTTCCAAACTTGGGGACTCATATGAAGATGTTTTCAAAACACTCATTTCTAATAATCTTGTGCATCCACAAGATCCCACAAAACACTACCTCCCTAACATTAAGCCACATTGGTGGGATGAGAAAGCTTTTTGCAAGTTTCATAATGGCATTGGACATACCATTGAGAATTATTGGAAACTCAAGCACATTATCCAAGATCTCATTAAGAATGGAAAGCTTAAGGTGGATGGACTAAACACCAATGGAGAACATAAGGCTTTCAAAGATCCCTTGCCCAAATATGAGAAGGGGGAAACCTCTAAAACCAAGGATGGCAAGGCTGCAATCAACTACACCTACACAGCTAGAGAAAATGTGTTCAACATACTCAAATTTGTGGAGGAAAGTGTCAACATGATGAGTAACAAGGAACCCTATGGTTATGACTCCCATGAAAACTCTCCCCCTATCTTTGATGAAGAAACTATTATGGTGCTAAGGGGTCCTCACTCTAGGATGTCATCCCAAGCTCTTAATGTTGTCACAAGAAGTCAAGGCCCTATTGTCATTAGGGGCCCAGTTCATGTCAGCCCAATAAACCAAAGCAAGTGGTATCCAAGAATGCCACAAAAAAACTAGCTGTCAACCCCATGCTGAATTATAATCTTGATGATCAGTTATAGAGAACCCCCGCTTAGATTTCAATCTTGGAGCTTTCAGAGTTGTCCCCAAGACAAAAATAGGTCCTTGAGGATGCTTTGCACATAGCTAATGTTCCCAACAATTTAGATGTCAACCAATTCCATGGCATGGTTAACCATATTACCAATCCTCACTACCTTAAATTTTTAGAGGATGATGATAAAGCCTTAAGCCACCTAGATAATCTTTCCCTTCACATCAAAGTCATGATTCACAAAACCTGTGTTAGGCATGTGTTGATAGGTGGGGGTGCTAGGCTCAGTATCTATTGTTTGAGTATGTTAAAGACTTTGGGTTATTCTAAGGAAGTGATTGATACCAAAAATAAGATCACTATAAAAGCCTATGATGAGGAAAAAATGAGTTCCAAGGGGTTGGGTGTTCTTCCTGTCAGGATTGGCCCCGTTGAGAAAGACATTTTGTTCCAAATTGTCGATGCTAGTCCTTTGGCATGAAATATCTTTCTTCGTAGGCCCTAGATACATGAGATGCAAGTAGTACCATCCACCTACCACCAGTGTGTTAAGTTCCCCTACAATAGAGTAGAATTTTGTATACCTTGGGATAGCACCTTATCTGTCAACTCCATTTCAGCAGGGACTCATGTTCCCCTAAACAAAGAAGTAGAGGATTTTGATTCGACTCTAGCATATGGAAAAGATAAGTTCAAATCAATAGACCTTGGTATGGGGGGATACAAACTTAGCTCCTTTACAAAGATGCTTATTTCCCCTAGGTCTTATGGTAAGTCTTGTCAAGAGATGAGACCTTCTTCTTTGGCCATGACTTTGTTTGACACATTTTTCGAGGCTTCAGTGCCTATCTAGGATCACAAAGAAGATGTAGATATTAAAGATTGGATCTAAAAAGAGGAGAAGTATATGCACAATGGGAAATTCTCTCCTTCTCCCAAAGCTTATGGTAGAGGATATACTTTGGTCCAAAATATGGGCTATCCTAGACATAGCCCTCTCAGCCACAAATTAGAAGCTAGAGCCAAACCTCTCAATCATGCTCTTTTTGGATGCAGGTCTAAGAAGATGGTTGGCCTAGGTTTTTTGAAAAATAACAAGAATATGGTTCCTATCCTTGATGAGTCAGATAGTGAAGATTAATCACAATACATAACAAATCTGACAAATCAGCAAAACATGTGTGATGATTGGATCCCTTCTACTAGTCTCCTTTGGGGAGATTCAAATAATCCAACCACTCATACAATAGTAGCAAGAATAGAACAAGATGGATCAACCATAGAAGCAAGAGAGAGTGTTACCCTCCATGACATTGAAGCTTCCACATCAAGGCATCCCAAGCCTGTCTGGTGTAAACATCCCAGCCAGGATTCAGAAACAGACTCACATGAGTATGAATGGGACTCTCTCTCTGATTGTTCCATAGTTGACATGGACATTAATGTTGTCCATACATATATTTCCCATCTCGAGGTAGCTAATGAGTCATGTGTAGGGCTAGAGGATTGGAACTTGCATGTTTCATTAGTGGACAAATCTTCACTTGTTAAGCCAAATCTTGATTTGGGTAACTTAGAAGAATACTTGACATATTCTAACTCTGTGGTCACCAGAGATGACACCATCCACATTAAAAACTTTGAACCCATCATTGACTTGCCCCTTTCTAATCCTCATCTCATTGATTTGTCCAAATTTTATCAAGAGCTTGAGCTCTTAACATTCCAAAATGACTATGAGATAACCTATTACCTAAATTCCATTAAACCTATAGTCTCTTCCACCAGTGAACCGACTACCAGCATGACAAAACTAGACATCAAGTACCTCAGTCAAAAAATAAAGAGAAAAGAAAATAAAAAGAATAGGAGTTTTGATGGCAAAAACAGTTGTGTGGTGGTGTCAGAACTAAAAAAAGAAAAAATAAATGATGTATCCAAGGGTGAAAACCTCTCAGAGGCACCTAGAGATGAGGTACTTGATCATATCCCCATCTATTTTTAGGATAGATCATCAGTGCTTTTTGAGCCTACATAGTCAGTTAATTTGAATACAAAAGAGGTTCCACAGATTGTACATTTGGCTCAATCCTTATTATCTCAAAAGAAACAAGCCTACACCGAGTTCCTACAAAGAAAGAAAGTCAATTTTGATTAGACTTATTCAGACATGCTAATGTTGGATACTAATCTAGTTATGCATCACTTGACCATAGCTCCAGGTGTAAAACTAGTCAAACAAAAATTGAGGAAAAGGCATCCTCACATTGCTCTTTTAGTCAAAGCAGAGCTAGAAAAACTCATTAGTGCAAGATTTATAAGTGCTATTGACTATGCAGAATGGATATCCAATATTGTACCAATGGCAAAACATGGTAAATCCATTTAAATCTACATAGATTTTAGAGACATCTATAGAGCATCCCCAAAGGATTATTTTTCACTCCCTAACATAGACATGATAGTGGACATGACTGCGGGTGATGAGATCTACTCCTTGATGGATGGTTTCTTTGGGTATAATCAGATTAAGGTAGATCTTGAGAACCAGGAAAAGACTGCATTCACTTGCGCATGGGGTACTTATTGCTGGAACATCATGCCTTGTTGATAAAGAGCTATGTTGCAAACAACTTCTTCAAGCCTTCATAAGGCTTCTTCAATTCAAATTAGAATCCTAGGAACAAATTCTAGTTCCTTTACCCACACCGGGTACACCTATCCAATGAGCCCGATGAAGCACTTCCTTAAGATACTTCACCCACTAACTCCAATACCTTTTAGACCTCCTATTTTGTCCTTGACTAATCACTTTTTCACAATTTGTTAGGTTCTCCCAAACATACAATACCAATTTCTTGTTTTAGGCCTAGAACTTTGAGTAGCCCTCCTAATCCTAATTGTTGGGTTTTTCTCAAAGCTCCTCCAAACACCTAAGGGTCTTCTATACAATTTTAGATACCCTTTTGAGCATAGCATAGGATCCCAAAAGCTTTTTGGGTGAACTTGATCTTGCACCCCGAAACCCCACTTTGACACCTAGGCCTAATTGGCTGAATTAGGCTAGGGCTATGTGATGGAAAGGATAGGGTGGGTTCCCAAGACCCCAAATCCTCTTGGCTATCCTAAAAAATCTCTGAGCACTCCAAATCAATCATCTAACTCATCAGAAAAGTCCCACCACCTGACTATCTATGCTTTGTCTACCAATCCTAATCAAGCACCTAACCATGCTTGATCTAGGGCCTACTTGAAAGTGCCTTTACCCTCATCAAAATTCCTCCATCTCTTTGATTCATTGAAATAGAGGTCCTAATTTTCATTTCTCCAAGCTTGAGTGAATTCCACTAGAGAAATTGCAACTTAGCGTGACATGAGTACAATACCCTTGAAAACAGGGCTAACCAAGACCACTATAACAAAAATTGAGATAACTTTCAAAAAAATGAACCAAAATGCTTAAAAAGAAAACCAATTTACTCTTCATTCACACCTCCAACAAATTCATTCACTTTGCAATCATAATCTGACCGTACGGAGCCATACAAGTCACTGCAACATGAGATTTTCCAGAAAATAAAGGGTTTTATTCATTAATCTTCAAGCCACTTTCTGTACACCATCCTCCTGAGTGGGAACATTCATATTTTAAAAAAAATTTAACCATAGGTGACCATTGAGGCCCCCAAATGGCCATTGGCAACTGATTTCCAACTTCTTTTTCAAACCGAGCAACTTTTCAAAAAAAGTTGTCATGCAACTTTTAAAGTTGTCAATGCAACTTTTGCATCTTTTTTCCAACTTTTTGAAAACCTTAACCAAAAGGTGTCTTAATGACCCTAAACCCTACAAACACACTCAAAACCATCTAAAACACCCTAAAACATCAAAATACTCAAATTCACTCCTATCATGACTCTTTGGTTACATATGGTCACTTGGCTTATAACCACACCAATGTGCCAATGTACCTTACAATTGAGTCTTTATTCTAAGTATGTTCCAAACCTCTTTTCTAAGAACTGTAACCTACCAAAAATCCTTGAATCCATGTCTAAGGGCCTTAGGTGCCCTACACCATACTCCTCAAGCCAAAAGAAACTCAAGTCTCTTGAGTTGGCAGGCTGGAAACATCATATCCCATCTTCTTTATAACTGCTTTAGATATCCAACTTGGATCTTCAACTAGTCTATTTGTCCACTTGATGAGGTATTCCATGTACACCTACCTCCTAGTTCTTTTTCCTTCTCTTTTGTCCAAAACACATTCAATTTTGGGTGCCCCTACCTTGGGAAGAGAGTCCATGATCTCTTTATCTACGATGGTTGATTCAATGCTACTATTTTTAGTCTGAGAGCCTCTATAATGATATAGATCAGAGACATTGAATGTATTGGAGAGCCCTATATCTGGTGGCAACTCCACTTTATAAGCATTGTGTCCACATTTTTGCAAGATTCTAAAAGGACCTATTTTCTTCATCATCAACTTAGTAAATTTGCCTTTAGGAAGCCTTTCCTTTTTGAGGTTCACCATAACTAGATCTCCTATTGCAAATTGAAGATCTCTCCTCTTAGTATCTATTGCTTCTTTATACTTCATTATTACCTTTTCTAACCTCTCCTTGACCTGTTTGTGAATTTCCTTCATCACCTCTACAAAATCACTTGCTTGAGCACTGGTTCTTTCCATGGATTTGATATCTCTAACCTCCATCACCCCTCTAGGATGAGTGCCATAAACAATTTGGAATGGGCTCAATTCAGTTGTCCTATTTACTAAGTCATTATAAGAAAACTCTACTTGTGCTATAACTAAGTCACAAGATGAACCATGTTCCTTAGTAAGGCATCTTAATAGGTTGCCCAATGACCTATTAACCACCTCCATTTGGCCATCTGATTGTGGATGGTAAGCTGATGAAAATGATAGGTCTATGACTAGCTTTCTCCACAAAGTCCTCCAAAAGTGCCTAATAAACTTAGAATCTCTGTTAGAGACTATGGATAATGGTAATCCATGTAGTCTTACTATCTCCTTGAAAAATATCCCTGTAATATGACAGGCATCATGACTGGTCTTACATGGAAAAAAGTGTGTCATCTTGGAAAACCTATCTACTACAACACAAAGACTATCATAACCCTACTTGGTTCTTGGCAATCCAAGTACAAAGTCTAAGCTTACTGCATCCCAGGGCCTATTTGGTATTGGTAATGGAGTGTATAGTCCTGCATTGGAAGTCTTCCCCTTTTCCTTTTGACAAATCACACAAGCCTATTCAAACTTCCTCACAGCAGTAGGGATCTTAGGCTAGTAATAAAATCTTCTTACAAGTTCTAGGGTCTTGTCCAACCCAAAATGACCAGCTAGGGCCCCATAGTGCTTTTCATTTATAATATTCTCCCTTAAGGATCCTCTAGGGATGCATAACTGACTCACTTTGAAGAGAAATCCTTCTTGCAACATAAAATCTACATAAGTACTGTGGTACTATCCTGTCATGTCCCTACAAACTTGATAAGCCTCTTTGAAGTCTTCATCACCTTCATAAATGTCTTTGATGGAGAGAAACCCCACATTTTCCAACCTCGTTTCTTGAATGGTCAAGTTTCTTCTACTAAGGGCATCAACAACCTTATTTTCTACCCCTTTCTTGTGCTTGATAATGAAGGTATATGACTCAAGGTACTCCATCAATTTTACATGTCTTTGGCTCAACTTTTCCTGTCTATTCAAGAAACCCAATGCATGATTATTAGTATAGAAAATGAACTCCTTGGGCAATAAATAATGTCTCCATTTTCTTAGGGACTGAACCATAGCATACATTTCTAGATCATAGGTTGAATATTTTTTTTTTCTTCATTGAACTTCTCACTAAAAAAGGCAACTGGCCTACCCTCTTGACTTAGGACTCCTCCTATTTCCCTATTGCTTGCATCACATTCTATGGTAAAGACTTTATCAAAATTAGGTAATACTAGTACTGGTTGTTCTGCAACCTTTTTCTTCAATGTTTCAAAGGCTTGGTTAGCCTCTTGAGTCCACACAAACATACATTTCCTTCCACCTTTAATGGTGTCTATCATAGGAGCACTTATATTACTAAGGCCCCTGATAAACTTCCTATAGAAGCTTGCTAAACCATGAAAAATTTTGACTTCACTTGCTGTCTTGGGTGTAGGCCAACTCAATATGGCATCAACTTTACTAGGATCCATTTCAAGGTTTCCCTTGGAGATAACAAATCCTAAGAAAACCAACTCTTCTTTCATAAAGACACACTTCTCTAGATTGATCCCTAGTTTTTCTTCCAACAACCTTTTCAATACTTGCTTTATGTGATCTAAGTGCTCTGATTTACTTCTACTAAAAATGAGAATATCATCTAAATACACAACAACAAAGTGGTTAATGAAGGGTTTCAATACCTCATTCATGAGTCTCATGAAGGTGCTAGGTGCATTTGAGAGACAAAAGGGCATTACCATCCATTCAAAAAGTCCCTCATTAGTCTTGAATGCTATCTTCCATTCATCCCCCTCTCTCACCCTAATCTGGTGGTAACCACTTTTCAAGTCCATTTTGGTGTAGTATTCAGCCCCTCCTAGGTAGTCCATCAAGTCTTCCATCCTTGGCATTGGGAACCAGTATCTAATTGTAATCTTAGTGATAGCCCTAGAGTTAGTACACAACCTCCATGTACCCTCTTTCTTAGGTGCTAACAATGCTAGCACTGCATGGGGACTGATAATCCTCCTTATGAACCCCTTGCTCAAGAGTTCTTCCACTTGTCTTGCCAATTCTTCATTTTGGCTTGGTGTAAGCTTGTAGAAAGCCTTATTTGGAAGAGTAGAGCCTGGTATAAATTCAATGCAATGAATCACATGTTTGATTGGTGGAAGAGTCTATGTCCTTCCATCAGCAATCACCTCCTTATACTTTCTCAACAAGTCTTGAACTTCCTTGGGTCCCACTATCCTCCATGGATCTTCATGTTTGTATTCCTTCCTCTCTTCTTGTGGCTTGACTACAATGGCATAGCAGGGAGTATTCTTCTCTTTAATGGTTTTCAAAAATTCCTTTTCACCAACTACCAAAATGCTACTACCTTGTGAGGTCTCTTTCCCTTCTTCTGGTAGAGGTCTCATGGTGAACTTTCTCCAATCCTTGGTAATCTCATAGACATTAGTGTTAGATTTTGTAATCTTTCCTAGGTGTATTTATAAACCAAGGTTAGACCTTCTCTCTAATATATTAGGATATAAGCCAAGGTATCCTAATATATTTATTTTTGTCTTCTTTCTCCTTCTTTCTAATTTGTCCTCTAGTAGAATATGTGAGGACAAATATTTATTGTATTTTTGTAATTTAGTTCTTTTCCTCCTTATGAGGAACATCACACTTGGATCACACACTCTTATGGATGTGGCTTACATGCACATGGGAGTTACACTTTGAACTCCTTCTCTTATCTCTACTTATAGAGATATTTCTCCACACACTCACATCAATTTCTTCTCACAACTCTCTCTCAATTTCTCTCTTTCATAGTTCCATCATATTGTATTGAGCTAAGAGCTCATATTCTCTCTCTCTTTAGGCTTTTCATGCCTCATTCATAATTCACAAGGGGTTTTCTTAGCTTTCCCCTTTCAAATTCTTGTATCCTCTTTACTTTTTTGGTGTGTGCTCCTAGTTATTGTGCAAATTCATGGTATTGTTTCCTAACTCCTTGCTCTTGGATTAAACAATTTCCTATTTGTTCTTTATCATTTTTTAACATGGTATCAGAGCAGGTTGGTTTAATCTTTTTTTGAGTATACAGGTGAAGGACTTACCATATTTTGGAGCACTCCAAATCGGAGACTCTTGAGAGAGTTCTTTAATTTTTTAAGAGAGTAAATTCATTTTTTTAGTTTTGGATGGTTTACCGCCAAAACTAGTTTTATTATTAACCTCTTTAAATTCAGTTCTTGCATCACTAGTTTAGTGGTGAAAAATATAATAGAATATCTTTACTTTGTTACTTACTAACCTATCTCTATCATTATTCATTATATGTGGGTTGGTATCCATTACTTTCAAAATTTCGTTTGGCTTTATTTAGTAAATAATAATTTTTTTTCAGAGCGATAGTAACTATTTCATCTTCCTATTGCATCTTCTATTAATGGTTTAATTGATATTCCTTTGTTCAGAGCGTCAGTAACCCTTCAACTTCCTATCACATTTTCTTTTAATAGTTAGTAGACTTTCTTTTTTCATAGTTCTAGTTTTCATTTTTTCTGTCGCCGCTTTCTATTCTTTTTAGCAAGTTCTTATTTGAGCCTGCTCATGTGTGTTTTCATGCGTGTTTTTTGGTTCTTTCCTTGCATGCACTGTTTGTTCAATGCACTATCTTTAGATTGTCTTTCTTACCTATCGTATTCATAACGGTTCTCATTATTAGCTTTCACTTCAGTGCCTTCATTAATGATCATCATATTCTAGAAGAGCCATTTTTTTTTATCTCTGGTGTTTCCTCTTCTTAGTAATTTCTGCTCTCTCCTTGCATGCCTGGTTTCAGCATTGTTTTTTTTATCATCACATATTTGAAGTTTTGTTTTTTTTCCTTGAATTCTCTGTTTTTCATTTTTAGCTCTGCTACTCCATTTTATTTAATTCTACATGTTGTTTCATTTATCATTGAGACTCGAGCTTTCTACAAAATCTATCTGTGATTTCCATGGAAGCTTAAACTGTCCTCTATATCAATGTACATGCATTAAGAAGTTTGTCTCTATTTTTATATCTCAATTATTTCACTACATTATTTTAATCTACTGCACTGTTACTTTATTTTAAAGAAAACTTCTTTTTATCGTTAATCTTGCCATCATTTAAGGTTACCACTTTTCGTATGCCTTTGGGTCTTCATCCTGTTCAAGCAATTTGACTGACATCATTGCATGCTGGTTATTCATGCTGGGTTATCATTTTATTTACAATATATGGGTGTTTAAGTTCATATCTTAAATCTTTGTGAAGTTGCTCGACATCTGCATCATTGCTATAGGGATCGGTTCAGATACCTTTCTTTATCGGCTCCGCTACAAAGAAGAAAGAAAGAACAAAGGGGGAAAGAGATCAGTTGGCATTGTATTTAGCGACTTAAACAGGGTTTGCTTCTTTTATCACTCTTTGCATGTTTACGGATCTAGTTTGTTTTTAGACTTGCATGTTTATTTTATTAGTTGATAGTTTAGTTTTTTTTTGCATCTGGAGAGGAGCGTGTGACATTGGTAGGATTCACGAGTAACTCACCTTTAAACCCTTCGACGCTGCCTCCTGTCACCACGTTCTCTTGTTTAGTTTCTACAAGTCACGCCATTCTTCTTTGCATGCATTAACCATTTTTCATTTGCATGCTGATATTTCTATTTATTTAATTCAGTTATTTAATGTTTTAAGGTTATATTCTTTTATTTGTAACAGTTTTTTCTAACCAATCTATTGGTATTTACTTTCTATTTGATTCTCGATCACTTTTACTCTATAATCCTTGCTGATTAAGTTGCTATAGGAACTGTTGTTTTTTCCTGTCACTTTTTCTGCATGCGTTCCTTGCTATTAAACTGCTACAGGAACTTCTCTGCTGTAGAAATCTTTAGATTTCATTTTTTATATATTAACCTTTATTAGCAGCCTCTTTTTTTTTTTTAATTAGATTAAATTCTTCTTTAAGCTCAAGTTATTTAGTAAGGTTTTTTCATTAGATTCAATTTTTTATATACTGCTTTGGCTAACGTTTCTTGCAGATTCAAAAAAAAAATTTAGTATTCAGCTTCCAACATTTTTTTGTAGGTACTTCTTCTTTGCATGTTGTTTTACCTGCATGCAAGTTCTTTGCATATAAGGTATTCAACACTTGCATAATATTTTCATTCGCTAAAGTTCCTTTAAAATATTTAATTCAGTTTTTTATTAGATCTTATTCATTGCATGTTATTGCATGTAACTCTTCTATTCACAGCCTCATTACTATCATTTTCTATGTTTAACCTTTTCTGGTTCTTTGCTGGATATAACTGTTAATAACATTTTCTATAACATTGCTTTGTTCAAATTTGCAGTTTTTAATTTGATTCTTTTCAACTTAAGTTTTAATATTAGTTTATTAAGTTAACTTATCTGTTAGCTTAGCTATTCTTTTTTCTATAGCAACGCGTTATCATTGTTATTTATTCACTCATAACAGATTAACCGACATCTGCTCGCATTCAATTTTTTAATTCTAATTCATTCTAACTTTCTGTTCTGTTCAAGTTTTTCCCTTTCAAGTTTCCCTGTCCTTACGTTAAATACTTGTATCCAACATGTCTACCCTAATGCCTGAGATCAAATTAACCAGTACCAACTATCATGCTTGGAAAACCCACATGACCTTTATATTCAAATTCTGCCATCTTTTAGACATTGCCACTAATGCCAGCTCTAAACCTGCTACCACTGCTTCTCAAGCTGACCAAGATGCTTGGCAAGCTAAGAATGATGAAGCCCTTGGTTTAATTGGCATATCCTTAAGTCCCAAATTATATGTCCTTATTCAATCTTGTATAGAAGCCAATCAGGCTTGGGACATCCTGAAAAACACCTATGACAGTGCAGATGAGACCCGTAAAATACAGCTTCAAGACCAGCTTCAAGACCTCAAGTATACAGATTTTAATTCTGTTGATGACTTTTTAATTAAATTTGATTCCATTAGAGTTTTATTAGATGGATTACAAGTACAATTATCTAATTTAAGAATCATTCATATTATAATTCGTAAATGTTTACCTAGGCAATTTCAGCAATTTATCACTAATATCTATTCTTAGTTAGCTATTCCTTCCTTAGCAACTCAGTTAACTTATACTATTTTTCAAACTATGTTGCGTCAAGAGGAGGCTAAACTAATTCAATTTGGTATATTGAAATCTCATGAACATGCTTATGTTTCTCAATCTAATAATAATATGAATAAACCTACTAATAATTCTAATAACAATCAAAATAATCAGAGATCAAACAATTCCAACTATAATCAAAATCATCAAAGATCTAATAACATTAACACCTTAAATAACAATTATCAAAGACCTAATAATAATTCTAATGCTAATAACAATACTAACAATAATAATCCTTCAAACAGGCCTTATTGCACTTATTGTGGTAAACGTGGTCATTTAAGTCATAATTGTTTTAAGAAACAGAAAGATGATCAACGTAATTCTCAAAATTACTGTAATAATCAATCTCGTTCTTCTTTTACTGTTAGCTTTAATGCTTCTAAACCACTTGAATGGATTGTTGATAGTGGTGCATCTCAACATGTTACTTCTCATAAAGAAGTTTTTGATTCTCTGCAACTTAAATCTTTGAATATTCCTGTTTCCTTAGCTGATAATCATTGTTGTAAAGTTGAAGGAACTGGTAATGTTTCTGTCCCTAATGGTAAAATACATGATGTTCTTTATGTTCCTAATTTAAAAGCTAATCTTCTTTCTGTTCCTCAACTATGTCAAGATTACAAGGTTGAATTTCATAAAAACAATTGTCATATTATTGATCCTAATACTGATAAAATAGTTGCTAATGCTATGTTAGATGCTGATAATCTTTTTAAATTTTACCAATTTTCCTCTCCTAGATACTCTTTCTTTACTACTGTTGATTTTCATATTTGGCATGAGAGGCTAGGACATTTAAATTCTGATTATATTTCATTAATGCAAAGGGAAAATATGGTAGAAGGCCTACCTAAGTTTACTACTTCTAAATTAGATTGCAATGGATGTATGAGTGGTAAGATGCATAGAGAATCTTTTCCTCATAGATCATCTTGGAGAGCTCATAATAAGTTAGTTCTTATCCATAGTGATCTTCTAGGTCCTATGGAAAATACTTCACTTTCAGGATCTAAATATGCTCTAACATTTGTTGATGATTACTCTCGTAGAACATGGATATATTTCTTACATAGTAAAGATCAAGTTCTTGATACATTTACTGAATTTCATGTTTTTGTAGAAAGACAAAGTGGCTGTAAAATTCAAATTCTTAGGACTGATAATGGTACTGAATATGTTAATCATGCTTTTCATAATTATTTAAAATCTTTTGGTATCAAACATGAGCTTACTGTTCCTTATACACTAGAACAGAATGGTGTGGCAGAACGTAAGCATAGAACTATAGTAGAAATGGCTAGATGTTTTTTGCATGCTAAAAATATGGATTATAAATTTTGGACTGAAGCAATGGCATGTGCCACTTATATTCTTAATAGAACTCCTACTAAAGCCCTTCCAAACAAAACCCCTGAAGAAGTTTGGTTTGGAAGAAAACCAAATCTATCTCATTTACGTATTTTCGGATCCACTGCTTATGTTCACACACCTAAACAGAAAAGGAAAAAGGTAGATCCTAAATCCACACCTCACATTTTTTTTGGCTATCAAGAAAATACTAAAGGTTATAGATTTTATGATCCTCTTACTAATAAAGTTCAGATAGCTAGAGATGTTTGCATTGCTGAAAATGGTGTTCATGATTGCTCTCAAATTTTAGATTCTGATTTTAATCACATAAATATTGTTCTTGTGGAGGACCAACCTCCTTCTAAAGTTTCTATTCCTAATGTTTTTGTTCCTTCTGTTTCTATTTCTAACAATCAAAATAGTAACAATGAACATAAAGATAGTAATAACACTAATAATGAGCACAAAGATAGTAATGATACTCCTCCTAAAGATTCTGTTCCTACTAGTAGTAGTAGTGATGATGATGATGATGGTAACAATTTATTTACTCCTCCTGGTAATATTTTTGTTAATTCTAGAAGAAATCTTAAATGGTTTAAGGACTTACTTAATGAAGGTGATAATTACATTGCTAGAACAGGTGGACTTAAACCTAGAAGGATAAATTACTGCAATTATGCTCTTATGTCTTCTTTATCTAATGCTAATGATCCTCAAACATTTTCTCAAGCTAAAAATCAACCTCATTGGCAAACTGCTATGCAAGAAGAATATGACTCTTTAATTTCTAATAATGCTTGGGATTTAGTTACTTTACCTCCTGGTAAGAATTTAGTTTCTTGTAAATGGTTATATAAAACTAAACTAAACTCCAATAATGAAATCAATAAATTTAAAGCTAGACTAGTTGCTAGAGGATTTTCTCAAATTGAAGGAATAGATTACAATGAAACATTTGCTCCTATTGCTAAAATGCCTACCATTAAAGTTGTTATTGCTTTAGCTACTAAAATGAATTGGCCTATTCATCAAATGGATGTTAAAAGTCCTTTTTTGAATGGTGATCTGCATGAAGAAATCTATATGTCTCAACCTCCAAGTTTTACTCAACAACGTAATGAACATTTACTCTGCAAATTAAAGAAGTCCATCTATGGTTTAAAATAGTCTCCTAGAGAGTGGTATGCTAAAATTAATGCTTTCTTTATTTCCCAAGGTTTTGACAGAAGTAAAAATGATCCTAATTTATATATTAAAAATAGTGAAGATAACATTATTATTATCATTTTGTATGTTGATGATTTAATTCTTACTTCCAACTCTAACCATTTAATTTCTGATGTTAAATATCAACTCAACCAGAAATTTCAAATGATGGACTTAGGATTATTACATTATTTCTTAGGAATGCAAATTTGGCAAACTTCTAATGGTATTTTTATATCTCAAATTAAATATGCTAAAGATCTATTAGATAGATTTCATATGACTGATGCTAATCCAGTTTCAATTCCATGTGACTTAGGCATTAAATTAATGGTAGATATGGAATCTCCTTATATTGATGCTACTCCCTATAGAGAACTAGTAGGTAGTCTGATTTATTTAACTCTCACTAGACCTGATTTATCTTTTAGTGTTGGTTTAGTTTCTAGATTTATGTCAAAACCTCAACAAACTCATTTTAAAATTGCTAAAAGAATATTACGTTATATTAAAGGTACTATTAACTTAGGTCTTTTTTATGATGCAAATTCTGATTTTTGTTTAAAAGGTTTTACTGATTCAGATCTAGGTGGAGATCCCAATGATGGGAAATCTACTTTTGGATATTGTTTTTCTCTTGGTTCAGGTTCTATCTCTTGGAAAAGTAAAAAAGAACAATCTGTGTCTTTATGTTCCACTGAAGTAGAATATAAAAGTTGTACTCATGCCTCTAAAGAAGCTCTATGGCTTAGAAGAATACTTGAAGATTTGGGTCTACCTCAACAAGAACCTACACCTTTGTATTGTGACAATCAAAGTGCAATAGCATTGGCAAAGAATCCAGTCTACCATGCAAAGTCAAAGCACATTTCTCTCCACCATCACTTCGTTAGAGAACACATTGTAGAAAATAGAATTTCCCTCATTCATTGCAAAGGAGAAGATCAAGTTGCTGATATTTTGACAAAGCCTCTTTCTAGAGAGAAATTTGAATTGCATTGTAAAAATTTGGGATTAATATCCCTTGATGTAATTACCCCAAGTAAAGATTAAATGGGGGTCTTAGATTTTGTAATCTTTCCTTGGTGTATTTATAAACCAAGGTTAGACCTTCTCTCTAATATATTAGGATATAAGCCAAGGTATCCTAATATATTTCTTTTTGTCTTCTTTCTCCTTCTTTCTAATTTGTCCTCTAGTAGAATATGTGAGGACAAATATTTATTGTATTTTTGTAATTTAGTTCTTTTCCTCCTTATGAGGAACATCACACTTGGCTCACACACTCTTATGGATGTGGCTTACATGCACATGGGAGTTACACTTTGAACTCCTTCGCTTATCTCTACTTATAGATATATTTCTCCACACACTCACATCAATTTCTTCTCACAACTCTCTCTCAATTTCTCTCTTTCATAGTTCCATCATATTGTATTGAGCTAAGAGCTCATATTCTCTCTCTCTTTAGGCTTTTCATGCCTCATTCATAATTCACAAGGGGTTTTCTTAGCTTTCCCCTTTCAAATTCTTGTCTCCTCTTTACTTTGTTGGTATATGCTCCTAGTTATTGTGCAAATTCATGGTATTGTTTCCTAACTCCTTGCTCTTGGATTAAACAATTTCCTATTTGTTCTTTATCATTTTTTAACAATGAGTCTTTCCTTGATGGTGTGACTCCACATCATATTGCCAGGGTCTACCCAACAATAAATGACATGCATCCATATCAGTGACATCACATAGGATCTTGTCATGATAGTCTCCAATTTTGAATTCAACATAGACCTTCTCATTCACCAAAGCTTGTTGTTCTTTGTTCAACCAAGACACTTTGTAAGGGTTACAATGAGGCATCTTTTTCAATCCAAGCTTTTTAACCATAGAAATAGAGGCTAGGTTATCAGTGGAACTAGAATCAACTATAACCTTACAAACTTTACCTTTCACCTTGCAAGTGATTTTGAACAAGGTATTCCTTTGTGGTGGCTCCTTGACTTGAGGATTCTTTAACAAGGTCCTATTGAACATGAGGAATTCTCCATGCATAGGATCTACAACTCCTTTTCCTTCATGATTACTTTGGGTATCCTCTTCATGAGCCAAATTAACTCTTCTTTCACTCCCATGCTGACTGTTCCCCTTCTCTGGGCATCTAGAGGCCTGGTGTCCCACTTGGTTGCAGTTGAAACACCTACCAGTGAATAGTCAGGGTGTCCTACCTCTTCCATTGCCTCTCCTTCCTCTAAAACCTCCCCTTGAACTTGATTCACCTTCATTCTCCTTATTGTTTGATTCCTCTACAGGTTTGAAAGATCCCCTTCCATTAAACCTTCCTCTACCTCCGCTAGTGTTGGCTCCCCTTGATTTGTTTTGGGAGTCACCTCTCCTTTTTTGTTTTTCCTCTATCTTCAATGCCATTTGAAAACAAGTTTCCATTGATTTTGGGTTAAATAGGTTCAATTCATCTTGAATTAAATACTTAAGGCCAATCAAATATCTTACCAACTTTAACTTCTCTATATCAATCACTTTGGCCCTCAAAGTGAGTTTATGAAACTCCTCGGTATAAGTGCTCACATCCATGTCTTTTTGTCTCAAACTTTACAACTTTTGGTGCACTAGGAATTCATAGTCCTTAGGGATGAATTTCCTCTTCACTTTCACCTTCATTCTCTTCCAAGTGGTGATGACCTCCTTCCATTCATCAGGTCTCTCTATTTTAAGAAAGTTCCACCAACTCAAGGCAGACCCTTTCATCTTTGCTTTGGCTATCTTCACCTTCTGAGATTCAAGGACATTACCACATTCAAAGTGATTGTCCAAGGCTTCAATATAGTCCATGCACTCCTCTGGATTAAGCTTTCCACAAAACATAGGAACCTCACTTTTAATATCTCTTCTTACTACCCTTTCAAGGGCCTCCAACATGATTCTCTGATCCTCTAGTAGGGCTTGCCTAAAACTATCAGGCTCTAGTCCATTACCATCTTCTTCCTCATCCTTAGAGTCTTCTAGAGACCCCCTATTCATCTTTCCCCTTAACTTCTCTATCTCCCTTCTCATCATCCTATTTTCTTCTCTTATGGCTCTACTTTCAGCCATCTATTCTTTGTCCAACTTGGTCAATTCAACATTTGTCACCCTTAGAGGGATCTCCGTCTCTTCCTCATTTTCAGACATTTTTCCATCCTCCTAGATCTCCCAAACAAGATCTTAGTGGCTCTAATGCCACCTGATGTAGAGCTATGCAGCAAACAACTTCTTCAAGCCTTCCAAAGGCTTCTTCAATTCAAATTAGAATCCTAGGAACAAATTCTAGTTCCTTTACCCACACCGGGTACACCTATCCAATGAGCCCTATGAAGCACTTCCTTAAGATACTTCAACCACTAACTAAAATACCTTTTAGGCCTCCTATTTTGTCCTTGACTGATCACTTTTTCACAATTTTTTAGGTTCTCCCAAACCCACAATACCAATTTCTTGTTTTAGGCCTACAACTCCTAGTAGCCCTCCTAACCCTGATTTTTGGGTTTTTCTCAAAGTTTCTCCAAACACCTAAGGGTCTTCTATACAATTTAGGTACCCTTTTGAGGATAACAAAGGATCCCAAAAGCTTTTTTGGTGACCTTGATCCTGCACCCCCAAACCCCACTTTGACACCTAGGCCTAATTGGTCGGATTAGGCTAGGGCTATGTGATGGAAAAGCTCGAGTGGGTTCCCAAGACCCCAAATCCTCTTGGCTATCCTAAAAAATCTCTAAAAACTCTAAATCAACCATATAAATCATCATCAAAGTCCCACCACTTGACTGTCTATGCTTTGTCTACCAATCCTAATCAAGCACCTAACTATGCTTGATCTAGGGCCTGCTTGAAAGTGCCTTTACCCTCATCAAAATTCCTCCATCTCCTATATTCATTGAAATAGAGGTCCTAACTTGCATTTCTCCAAGTTTGAGTGAATTCCACTAGAGAAATTGCAAGTTAGGGTGACATGAGTACAATACCCTTGAAAATAGGGCTAACTAGGACCACTATAACAAAAATTGAGATAACTTTCAAAAAAATGAACCAAAATGCTTCAAACAAAAACCAATTTACTCTTCATTCACACCTCCAACAAATTCATTCACTTTTCAATCATAATCTGACCGTATGGAGCCATACAGGTCTCTGCAACACGAGATTTTCTAGAAAATAAAGGGTTTTATTCATTAATCTTCAAGCCACTATTCATACACCATCCTCCTGAGAGGGAAAATTCATATTTTAAAATTTTTTTAACCATAGGTGATTGTTGAGGCCCCCAAATGGCTATTGGCAACTGATTTCCAACTTCTTTTTCAAACCGAGCAACTTTTCAAAAAAAGTTGTGAATGCAACTTTTGCATCTTTTCTCCAACTTTTTGAAACCCTTAAACAAAAGGTGTCTTTTAGACCCTAAACCCTAAAAACACACTCAAAACCATCTAAAACACCCTAAAACATCAAAATACTCAAATTCACTCCTATCGTGACTCTTTGGTTACATATGGTCACTTGGCTTATAACCACACCAATGTGCCAATGTACCTTTCAATTGAGTCTTTATTCTAAGTATGTTCCAAACCTCTTTTCTAACAAATATAACCTACCAACCATCCTTGAATCCATGTCTAAGGGCCTTAGGTGCCCTACACCACTTTTAGATTGAAAAATGTAGGAGCTACATATCAAAGAGCTATGAACACAATCTTCCATGACATGATGCATAAGAATATGGAAGATTATGTGGATGACACTCTGGCTAAGTCAAAGAAAAGAGCCACACACTTGGATGATTTAGAAGTAATTCTAGATCATATGGAGTAATTTTAGTTGAGATTAAATGTTGAAAAGTGTGCATTTGGAGTCACCTCTGGAAAACTTCTAGGATTTATCATTTAAGCCAAAGGAATAGAAGTGGACCCAGAGAAGGTTCAAGAAATCTTGGATATTCCACCACCCGAAAACATTAGCCAAATGAGGAATCTTTAATAAGAACCCTTTAATAAGAACTTATGCCAGTTCTTATTGAAGACTGCTCATTTGGCTAATGTTTTTGGGAGGTGGCATATCCAAGACACATGTGACTCCCTTATGCCAGTTAAAGGGAGTCATATGTGACTTGGAATCTGCATATTAAAGGGAGTCACATGTTCTTATTAATAGAGTCTTTAATAAGAATCTTCCTTGGGGGAATTATTAGCTCAACTTGATGACAGTGGGAAAGAATGAGCCATATATTACATCAGTCATACCCTTGTTGCATATGAGGTCAATTACACTAGTATTGAGAAAGCTTGCCTTGCTGTGCTATTTGCTTCCCAAAAGTTGTGACATTACATGCTTGCGCATACAATACACCTCATGGAAAAAATTGATCCTCTCAAATATTTGCTCAGTAAGGCTGCCCTCACAGGTAGACTTGCTAAATAGATGATGGTTCTTTTAGAATTTGACATAGAGTATGTTGAGCGCAAAGCTATAAAAGGCCAAGCCATTGCAGATCAATTGGATGATTTTCCAATTCAAGATAGCATGCCTATTCAAGTTGAATTTCTAGATGAGTACCTAATGTACATGACTGACAGAACATGGAAGATGTTCTTTGATGGCTCTTTTATGCAGAATGGTTTAGGAACTAGAGTGTTGTTTGTTTCTCCTCATGGGTACACAATTCCTAAGTCTGACAAACTATTGTTCCCATGCATAAACAACATTTATAAATATGAAGCCTTGACAAATGGACTCAAGATGGCTATTGAATGGAATATCATAGAACTACACATCTATGGGGATTCACAATTGATAGTCAACCAAGTTAATGAATAATATCAAACAAAAGATGACAAACTGATACCTTATAAGAAAATGGTTGATTCATTAAGATGGTATTTCACATTCATCGCATTTCAGCAAGTCCCTAGAGTAGGAAACAAAGCAGCTAACACTATGGCTACACTTGCTTTGCTCCTTCAGTTAGAGTAGCATGAGTCTAGATTTGAATTCCTAGTGGAAGAGCTACACTATCTCATTTATGACTCTTAAGAAAGCCATGTAATCTATACCCTTGTTAGTCATCAATCATCTTGCTATGGTGCCATTTACTCATACCTACATGATGGCATCATCCTTGACACATGTAACTGATTTGAAAGAAGAAACCTTACCTGAAATGCCTCTTGCCATTCCCTCATCTCTGGTGATTTGTATAGGAGGGTTTTAGATGGGACACTTCTTAGGTGCTTAGAAAAGGAGAAATCTGATCAAGCGTGAGTTGATATTCATTAGGGAATCTATGGGGGACATTCTAATGGTCTTTCCATGGCTCAAAGGTTGCTTAGGGCTGGATACTATTGGCCTACCATGTAGATGGATGCAGTACCTTTTGTAAAATCATGCAAAAAATGCAAAAAACATGGCCACTTGGTACATGCTCTAGGTAGGGAGCTCATTCCTTCCATATCTCATTGGCCATTTCAATGTTGGGCCTTTGATCTTATTGGGTACATTCATCCCAGCTCATCAGGTGGACATAAATTTATCATCACTACTACTGATTACTTTACCAAATGGGTAGAAGCTATTCCACTTTCTATCACTTCAAGAAAGACAATTTCTCTGTTCATTTTGAATCATATCATCTGTTGATATGGAGTGCCTTCGGAGATAATCACCGATAATGGAGGTCAGTTTAAAAACAAGGACCTTACACAACTCTACTAGAAATTCATGATAAAACAACATTGGTCCTCCATTTACTTCCCACAAGGAAATGGAGAAGCAGAGGCTTCAAATAAAACCATTCTTAAAATTCTCCATAGAATAGTTCATAAGAATGGTAGAGATTGGCATCTATAGATAAATCCAGCCTTACGGGCTTATAGAATGAGTATTTGTACTCCAACAGGGGCTACTCCTTTTGCCCTTACTTATGGTGCTAAAGTAGTGTTACCTTTAGAGGTTGAAATTCCTTCACTCTGAGTCTCTCTCAAAGGTCTAGTTACAGATGAAGACTACTACGCCATGAGACTTCAAGAATTAGAACTTCTCGATGAGAAGCATAAAGCATCATTTGACCATATGAGGGTCTATCAAAAGAAGATGTCCAAATCCTTCAACAAAAAGGTTCTCCCTAGAGCATTTCAAGTAGGAGATCTTTCCTTATGAGAAAATTCTAAGAACCAATAACATAGAGAACAAAAGGGAAAATTTGAACCTAATTGGCTTAGACCCTACATTATCATAGCGGCTTTTGGGATAGGTGCTTACTTATTATCTAATGAAGAGGGAGAGAAGCTCCTTGACCCTATCAATGTCTTGCACCTAAAGAATTTCTATTCATGATACCCGTTCTGTCTGGGGGCATCCTTTGTAAATATTTATTGGTCCTGAAAAAATGCCCAGAAAACAAAATAAAATTCATATATGATGCTGAAAAAATCCTAAAAATTAGAAAATGTCCTGAAAAAATGACCATCTTAGTGAAAACCTAGAAATAGGCACTTTGATTTATCTCCAAAAAAATTATATATTCCAAAAATACCAAAAAAAAAAATCAAAAATTTCAAAAATTCAAAAAAAAGAAGAAAAAGTGCCTTGGTGGAAACCTAGAAATAGGCACCTTGGTAGCAAAAATACAAAAAAAAATAAAAATAAAAAGTCCTAAAATAAAAAATTGCAATAAATCCAAGTGGTGAAAACCTACTAACAAGTGCTATTTGATGCCTTTGCACCCCTGTTTCTTAGCATGCATCCTCGACACTTAGCCTTTCTCCATCATGCCTTGTCCTTGTTACCTTGGTTTGGAATTGGTCTTTGCCTTTGTCTAGGGATCATAACTATGTTAGCTTTGGTCTCTTGTACGTGTCAGTCTTTAGGACACCTCACAAACTATGTTTTTCAACACAACCCCTGACATCAAGTGTTTTTCAACACTTATTGGTTTGGTCTTATCTAGTTTTGTCACGTGATTTTACCTGCTTGCAAGCATTCGATACTTATCCTCAAAACTTAGTATTAGTAAACACAATTAAATTTTTAAACACAACACTTACTGCTTAAGCCATGTCATTGAAATTTTCTTTGTGTGTTGATTGTTATTGATTTTCATTGAGTGCCCTTGTCTAATAAGTCTCTCCATGATGCATAGCTAGAGGACTTGGGCATGGGGCATGTTTTTATTTGCTTTCTACTTGTGGGTGTGTTCTTGAATATCTTGAGTGTCTCTTGTTGTTCCCTTGACACACTTAGGAGATTTGAGGCATCATCCTTACCTATTTTTGTACAACCATTCTTATGGTCATCCTGGCATCGATGCCTTGATGGGAGAGTGGTTTTGCTACATTAAATTGGGTAAGCTAACATTGATGTCATCTTAACCCTTATGTCTTTGATGCTCATGTTAGAATCTTTCCACATTCCAATCTAATATAAATCATATTCATATCTTCATAGTTACACTTGTGACTAGTGATGATTGTGTGATTTTCTGATGTCCGCTAATAATGGCCTAACGATGAAAATAAGTTCTTTACATTCTCTAATCAATGATGAACATAAAATCCTATGTTATAGTTGCCCTATTGCAAGTACAAGTTTTCATTTTCATGTATCTTGCATTGTTAGACTTCATGATTAATTTGCATTTTTAAGCTGCATTATGAGTTTGAGAGGGCTTTCCTTCATCTTTCTTGTGGATGTTTAATCAACGGTGATCATGTTTTGATCTTCATTTCCTCATTTTCTTTCATGATCTCAATCAAAATTTCATATCTTAAACAGTTGATTGATTTTGGGGCATGCTCTTTCTTTAGGAAAATCCTCTTTCTTCTCTCCATTTCTTTTCATTTCTTCCAAATTTCTATCTTCCATTCGCTTTCACCCCATTTCTTTTCTTCTAATTCAACCTTGGGGCATAATCTCTCTTGTTGATCTACCTTGGTTCTGTGATTCTTATATCTTTCATCTTACATCAAGAACCTTATCTTTAGTTTGATTTGATCAAATTTATCAATTTTCTATTTCTCCTTTATCTGATTTTGATTTCAATCATGAGGGTGCACTACCTATCAAACTTCAATCCTTGATTTAGCTTTATCAAACCTATAAATCAAACCTTGCTTGAGACTTGACAATTACCTATTTACAATGGTGTTGGCCTTGTCTTTTTCAATTAACTTATATTTGTCTTGATGTGTTCTCATCTGTCGAACACACATCTGGGTTGTTTTGTGATCCCAAATTAATCTCACACTTCAATTCCATTCTTTGACTCCATGTGATCCCAAATCCATCTCACATTAGTCAAAGAGGGGCAAATGTATGCACCCTAAAATGGTTGCCTAGGCTTTGGGCCCCACTTATTAAATTATCAAATTTCCTAAATCAATACTTTGCAAAATCCAAATCAATTTCTTTGATCAATCCTAAATAATTCAATCATTTCAATTTTCCCTAAGGTTTGATCATTTCATCAATAATTTTGTTTAATTAAAAGAAAAATTCCCTCTTAAATAAAGAAAATAACCTTATTTAATTGAAAGAAATATCTTTTAAATGAAATAATTTTATTTAATTAAAATCCCTTTTAATTAAATTATTTTATCTTATTTAGAATAATCTCTCTCTTTTAATTAAATAATGTTATCTTATTTAATTAATAGAGAATCATTCTTTTAAATAAATAAAAAATCCTCTTAAAGCTCTTTTGTGATGAAAAAGGGAAATAAATAATTAAAAATAAAGAAAATTCCTTTTCTCTCCACACTTTCTAAAAATGAGCTTTCTTTCCTCTTTTTGCATTTATCCCACATTGCTCTTGGAGATGCATTCTCTTCCATAGTTTCTTATATAAGGAGCCCTCTCCTTCTCATTTGGGATCTCGAATTTTTGTACTATTGTTATGTTGCAGGTTTTCCTAGAGACTTTGGAGCTTTAAATATCATTTTCATTTTAGCCTTCATATTTACATTAGCTTAATCTTCATAGCATCTTAGCTTGGTTTCCTTCATTGTTTTAGTTTAATCTTCACATAGTTAATTAGTAAAGGAGAGTAAAATTTGCATTTCAATAGTATAGTTTATTTCTAAGTTGCATTGTTATTGTCTAGATTAATTTTATTTACATACAATAACTTGAAGATCAATGGAGATTAGCATTCTTGCTTCTCATCCTTGAATCTCTTATTTCTTTGTGTACTTGCATAGGGTTTAACAAGGTCGATCTGGGGGCCTCATAATACAACCCCTACACTCCATGAATAGAGAGCTGTGAATCACTATTCGAGACCTCATTATTGAGTTTTCTTGAATGTAATGATTCATAGAAGTGTGACTACTTTCTAGCACATATGTAGAAGTTGGAGATCTTTTTAGAGGCCCTTTAGGGGAGTTAGTGGGTGTTCACCCACTCTCTAATTTTAGAGACAGTTAGGTTTGGAGGAGGAAAATCAAAAGTGGGATTAAGCTCTTCTCAAAGATCATTTTACCATAACACTTGTGTGGGTTGGTCTACTCACTGCCATGGAAGTTTTCTTGTTGTTTTCAATAGATTAGCATGTTGTTCTTGTTCTCTCTTGCATATGGATTCTATGTTTTGTTGTGATATTATGTTGTATGGGATGAGATTTGAGTTGAATTCATGTTTATGGTTTTATTTTTGTTTGAATGGGGAAATTTTGTTCATGGGAGTAAGGCATTACTCACCCTTTGGGAAGGGAAGAAGTGGCCTTTAGTGAAGGAGTTAGTTGGGCTATTCATTATGGTGAGAGTCTCTTCTCTTGGAGAAGAGGGATAAATTCATGGGGTATGGGCACCATGAATCCATTTGTATTCTTGCATCTTGAGGATGTTGATAATGAAAGTTGTGAAAAGAGGTTTGATAATGTAGCCTTGAAGAGGAAATGAAATATTCATGTTGGGAAAATGTAAATGCAATGGAATTCTCCTCATTTGAAAGGCCCACCTTCATGCTTCTCAATGAGTTGGAAAACTCATTTGTAAAACCTTGGATGGGAGTTAATTGTTGTTTATGCATATGTGTATTGTTGTGAGCATTTTTGTTGAGCATACCCATTTAGCCTTGGTTCTCCAACCTTAGGGGTGGTCTCCTTGAGACCTAGGATGGGAGGTGAGCTTCCCATGGCTCTATTCATTTATTTTCAAGTTTTGAACTCAATATCTTATGGATAAAGCTTTGGAGACTTCTTCATTTTGGTGTGGTTGTGTGAGGACAACCTTATTGTTGTATTATGGATCCCCTTTGTAATGAGATTGATCTTTTGGTTAAAAGTTGTAATGTTGTTTTCATTTGATTTGGCCATTGTGAAGTTGTGTTTGATTTATAATAGAGAGAAGTTTTATTATCCTCCTTTAAACTCTCATTGAGTAATACTACCAATTTGTATTTTCTTGTTGTAAAATGTGAATTGGAAGTTAATGAAAAGAATAGAAAACATGTTGGAATCATGTCTTGATGTGGTATTATAGTCTTCTCAATTTGTAAATGTAATTCCTCCATAGAATTTAAATGCATGTAAGAATAGGATATGAACTCTTAATAGTATTCATTCACAAAAAAATTTCTAATAGGCATTACATGAATAATAAGTTCTATGTTGGAAGTGATAGTAAGATTCAAAAATTTATGAGTTTAAACCTTGAATCATGAGGTTAAATATATGATATAGTCACAAAATAACTATCGAAATTTGTAAGTAGATGAATTGTAGTTGGTATGTATTTCAATAAATCATCACCTAAAAACTTGACAAAAAATCACAATGTAAATAAATCAACAAATCAAAGTATGGGCAAAGCAATAAAAAGAAATAGCTCTTCCCAGATTTTTAGAGCAAAAATGCTCTCTAGATCTTGTATGGGGAGGAAATAATTCTCTTGCCATAGAGAATATTCCCTTCTCAATATGCTCTTCCTAATTAGGGTTAATACTTTAGTCCCTAAGATAACCTTGTTAGTATTAATCAACTTCCTTATTAATTCAAGAACTTTATTACAAGACTTGCTTTTACACCTATAGTCTAATGGACCCCACACATATACACTTTTCCCGCAAAAATGGCATAGAAAAGAGAAGGCTCATTCTAATGCAAAACATATTAAAATATATAAGGAAACTTCACTTGCATAATATCCTTGGAAAGGGACCCACCTGATAGTGTCATCAATTTTCTTTGGCAAAGCCCCACTCACCTACACCTACGCCATATCCTTCCCCTTCCACATACACCTTGTTGCACACATAGTTATTGCTAGCCTTTTTGACTTGACAACATGCCCTTACCTTGCATAAGGTCCTTGCATATGAAGTGGGAAGACATTAAGTGGGGCCCAAATTTCATGAAAACATAAACTTGCACCTACTTGTCATAAGTACTTGCTAGTGATTAGTCAACCTATCCATAGCCTTACATAAACCTTGTGCATGGGGATATGTTATGGGGGGGCCCAAACACTTGGAAATTTTCATAAGAGCTTGAGTGTGCCTTGGTTTTTCCACCCACCACTTGGAAAATAGGTCCTAGGGAATGTGATGTGATGGTATGGGCTAGACTTAGTAGGTTTAATAGGTCATGATTAGGACTAATTATAGGATTTGGCAGAGTATTTTAGATATTAGTCTTAACTAATAGCTATTAATTCTATTTTGGTGATTAACCTTTTTGTTAATAATGTTAACCACTAAATAATAGTTTCATGGGTAATATAACTTAGTTCTTATCTATTAATAAAGTAGTGTGTTAAATTGATGGGTTATTTTATCCAAATGTTATATAGTTAAATTAAGGCCTTTGATAATAGTTAGTAGGTTTGCTATTTTAGATTTGATAATTTGTTTATTAATAATGAAATTAATTACCTATAAATAGATTATAGTTAAAGTGTTTTATGCTTAAATTTTAGTAAATTAACTTGCTAAATTAATGGATTATCTCACTCAAATATTAATTAGATAAAAGAATACTATGTTAGACTTATTTGATAGTTCATTTTATGCAATTTCTAAATGATTAACACAAGAGTATTAATAGTAAATTATTTGGTTTAATTTAAATTGTTAACATGTCATTGGTTAATAGGGTTATGAACTATCAAATCATTGACCCCTAAATAGTATAATGTATAAGTAGGAAATAGGAGTTATTAGAAGATGATATAATAATTCCCAAGGTCTAGGTAGAAATTAGATCCTAGTTAACATCATTAGGTTATCAGTTGATTGGTATGAAATTGGATAGATGATTAATACCCTAGGTACCTTGAATACATCATGAACAAAAGTTCTAATTAGAAACTATATACTCTAGAGTTCCACCTTCTGAACTCTAACTTTTACAACAATAGTTATGAACTTTAATATGCTAGACCCACATTGTCATATTTTAACTCCTTAGCTTAGCACTCTCCAAAACTTGATCCTAGATTGAAACTGACTTAACTGTTGTCAACTTACAATTAACCTTTCAACATTATTCTCTCTCATCCAAACCTTAAAAAAAAATTGTTTCATTTTTTGTTAGTTAAATTTTGGGCATGACATTTGGTATCAAAGCCTAGGTTTCAACATTGGAACCTTTAAACCCATTACGTTTCAACTCAACTAACTTAATCTATTGTGTAGGATTCCTATTGTCACATGAACTAGCCGATGAGGTAAGGGTTGTAAAGCTACACATGTTAGTGTAGGATAGGGGGGTGGACCACCACCACCACCATCACCACCTCATAACTGTAACCAGGATATTATGGACATCCTTTAGAATTTGATTGGGGTAATTCAGTAGAGGTTACCACCCATAGCTCCTCATCCAGAGCAACAAGTTTCCAAAAGGGAAGCAGATGTTCCAAGAGGTGGTAGGGTAGTTAATAGAGAGAGGGGTAGGAGCCCTCCACCCAGGTTTGTTGAGGGCCATGGGGATCATGAGGGAGAGTCAGTTCAATTGATTGAGGTACCACCTGAGCATGGGATCTATGATAGAGAGAAACCCCCTAGGGATGTTGGAGATGAGATGTGAGAGTTAATATGACTCTAGCCACCATTATTATTGGGATCTACTGATGGGTCAATAGTAGAGGCCTAGTTACAAAGTTTATAGTGATGCTTGGGATTGCATCGTTATAAAAGTAATCTAAAGGCATGACTTACGGTTCATCTCCTATGGGAGAAAGCTTCCACTTGGTGGCAGTAGTAGGAGTCCATTGGTGGAGTGGCTATTGACACACTCACTTGGGAGTCTTTTGTAGCCCAATTTTGAGAGAGGTATCTCTCTGATAATTTCAGAAAGTGATAGATAGAGGAGTTCCATGATCTCTAATAGAGAGGTCTCACTATGGCCCAATATGAGAGTTAGTTTCTTGAGCTCCTTCCATATGTAGATTATATGAATGATGAGAAGCTATGTATCCATTAGTTCATTAAGGGGCTTAATATGTCTCTTCAATGTATAGTACATTTAGCCTTTCCTACCACATTGAGAGATACAGTTGAGACGACACTTGTCACTAAGGATATCTATACTAGATAGGAGTCCCAAGATCAGTCTCAGCACCAAAACCCCCCATCTCAATAGTCAGGACAATAGAGACCCTCTTGGAAGGGGAAACATAACCATTCACTGACATCCTTTAAAGGTCAATAGTCTCAGTAGTAGGGATCTTAATAGGGTTCTAGATAGAGGCATTCATAGGGTTATCAGGGCTCTAATCCCAAACAGTGGTAGTCTCAAGGCCCTAGACAAGATTAGAGGACATAGACCCCTCAGACATAGTTAGCTAGGACTCAGCAGTCCTCTAGGGGGTGATATAGTGGTTCCATTAGGACCAGAGGGTCATAGTAGCCTAGGACATAGGGAGTGTAGATTCAGACCTGAGGGCCTTGTTACACTTGCAGTGGTATGGGTCATATAGTGAGAGAGTGCCCATAAGGATATTCAGCTGGTGGTCAGAGAGGGGCTACCTTATAGCCTATAGTTAGAGATATGGGTAGATCCCATAGAGTTTTTGTAGTGGTTGATAACTGCCAAGCCGAGCACCAGGCCAGGGTCATAGAGGAAATAGGTATGATTTAGGGTATCAGCATTTCTATCTTGTTTGATTCAGGAGCCACAAACTCCTTTATATCTCCCTATGTAGTGGAGCGTTGCGGGCTAGTGGCAATTAGACAGGATGTCAATTGGGAGGTCAAGTTAGCCTCCAGAGCTAGGGTGTTTGTTAGTTCCTTAGTTCATAGTTGTCAGGTTCAGATTGGAGACTTGATCATGATGATTAATCTCTGCATTACCCCTCTAGGTTCTTATGATGTAGTCCTTGGCATGGATTGGCTATATGCCCACAGCACCAAGATGGATTGTCATCAAAAGAGGGTTGAGTGTGTTGATGATCATGGTACTTCTATGGTGATATTTGGGGTACAAAGGTCCATATCCCTTTGCATGATTTCCACTATGCAGCTTAGGCGGTGAGTGTGGAAGGGATGTCAATTATTTTCCATCACCATTAGTGATAGAGAGGAGGATTTAGAGGGGGAGCCTTTTCTAAAGGATTATCCTATTCTTTAGGAGTTTGTAGATGTATTTTCTACCAAGCTACCTAGTATGCCTCCACCTAGGGTAATTGATTTTTATATAGACCTTGTGTGAGGATCTAAGCCCATATCAAGAGCACCTTATAGGATGACCACACTTGAGCTCAATGAGCTCAAGATTCAGTTAGAAGAGCTCTTGGAGAAAGGGCATATTTGACCTAGTGTATCACCTTGGGGTGCACTAGTGATTTTTGTGAAGAAGAAGGATGGATCACTTAGATTATGCATTGATTATTGATAGTTGAACAAAGTAACAATTAAGAAATGATGCCCACTCCCTAGGATCAATGATTTGTTTGATCAGTCGAAAGGTGCCCAAGTGTTCTCAAAGATAGATCTGTAGTCAGGGTACCATCAGTTGTAGATAGTGGAGAGTGATATCCACAAGATTGCTTTTCATATGAGTTATGGTCACTATGAGTTCACAGTGGTGCCATTTGGCCTCACAAATGCCCTAGTTGTGTTCATGAGCCTCACAAACAAAGTATCTCATACATTCTTTGATAAATTTATGGTAGTGTTCCTTGACAACATCTTGATATATTCTCACAATGAGGAGTATGAGGAGAATCTAAGATAGGTCCTACAGTGATTGAGAGAGAATCATTTATATCATAGCTTGTCAAAGTGTGCCTTCTATAGACCTGAGGTGCACTATCATGGTTATGTTATACCTAGTGATGGGATCTCTATAGACCCATCAAATATTAGAGCCATTATGTATTGGCTAGCACCCACCAGTGTCACTGAGGTCAAAATTTTTATGGGCTTAGTAGGGTATTATAGACACTTTGTGGTAGGGTTTTCTAGGATAGCTCATCCCATCACTTCCCTTTAGAGAAAGGGGAAGAAGTATGAATGGATAGCGAAGTGTGAGAGAGCTTTCAAGGAGCTCAAGAGAGCCCTCACTAGTGCTTTGATTTTAGTAGTGCCAGATCCTTCAACAAATTTGGTTGTATGTATGAATGATTCATTGGATGATTTAGGAGTAGTCCTTATGTAGGAAGGTCATCCTATTGCTTTCAAGTCTAGGAAGCTAGAGACCCATGAGCTCAATAATCCCACTCATGACCTAGAACTCATAGCAGTGGTTTATGCTTTAGTGAGATGGTGATACTTCCTTCTAGGTCACTGATTTGAGCTTCATTTAGATCACCAGAGCCTAGAGTATATCTTTACACAATCCAATCTTAATGCTAGGTAGAGGAGATGGATGGATTTTTTGTGTGAATATGATTTTGATGTTCATTACATCAAGGGGAAAGAGAATTTTGTTGTAGATGCCTTGAGTAGGAGGTGCCATGAACTCTCATCTATGACTTCTAGTATAGATTTGAGGGAGCACATTTTTCATCACTTGCTAGAGGATGGATTTTATGCAGAAGTTTGTCAGGTTATCCATTCGCAGAGACCCCTTGAGGGGAGATTTGCAGAGTATTCCCTAGAGTCTAATGGACTTCTACATCATAGGGGATGCATCTATGTACCTTCTATGGGTGACTTGTGAGAGTTTATTGTTCTTGAGGCAAACAAAGCACCTTATGTAGCTCATCTAGGAGTTAAGAAGTTGCATGCTGATTTGAGATAGTTGTATCATTGGCTAGGCATGAGATCAAAGATTTCCAACATAGTTGCTAGATGCCTAGTGTGTCAAAGAGTGAAGGAAGAGCATAGTCATCCAGGTGGGCTCCTATAGCCATGTGAGATTGTTGAGTGGAAGTGGGATACTATATCTATGGACTTCATTGTTTGTCTCCCTATGTCTTCTCATCACCATGATTCCATCTTGGTGATAGTCAACAAGTTGACCAAGGTTACCCACTTCTCACCCATGCATACTACATTCACAACATGAGATGTTACTCAGGTCTTTTTATCAAATATTGTCATACTTCATGGAATTCCCCATAAGATCATCTCTGATAGAGAATTCTTGTTCACATTAGCATTTTGGAGAGAGTTACAGGCAGCATTGGGCACTAGGCTCAATTTTAGTATAACATATCACCCATAGACAAATGGTCAAATAGAGAGGGTTAACTAGGTGTTAGAGGATATGTTACGTATGTATGTGATGGACCAGTAGGTCAAGTGGGAAGAATACCTACATCTAGTCAAGTTTTCCTAAAATAATGGGCATCATACTTTTACTCGTATGCCACCATATTGGGCCTTGTATAGTAGACCATGTAGGACACCACTAAGTTGGGACAAGATTGAGGATAGAGTATCTATTGGACCTTAGTTGGTCAAGGATATGGAGTAGTAGGTGGTTTTGATTATACAACATTTTAGAGAGGCTCTGGATCAATAGAAGAAGTATGTAGATGTGAAGAGGGTTAACCATGAGTATATGGTTGGAGGTAGAGTCTTCTTGAGAGTGAACCCACACAAGAGTCCAATCCATTTTGGAAAGGGCTCTAAGTTAGTGCCTTGCTTTGTTGGGCCTTTTGAGATATTGGAGAGGATAGGACCAGTTGCCTACCATCTAGCTTTGTCACCAAGCCTGTCATGCATCCATGATGTGTTTCATGTGTCTATGTTATGGAAATATATTTATGATGACTCTCACATTATAGATTGGGATGCCTTTTAGGTGGAGTCAAATGGATAGATAGTCTTGGATCCCATCTGTATTTTATCCCGACGGACCTCGGCACTTCAAGGCAGAAAGCTGGACCAGGTTAGGGTCTAGTGGGATTGTTATGATGAGGTCATGGCTTCATGGGAGGATGTAGCATAGATGAGATCATAGTACCCATACCTTTTTGATGAACTCTAGGAGGAATTTCATGCCTAGGGGGGAGGATGTGAGGCCTCACCCCGACCCATCATAGCACTACTGATTCATTCACACTTTGATACTTTATATTTTGATACATTGATACACTTTTGATTATCCTAATAGAGACTCAAGATAATATGTTTTATGATGATGATTATATGGATTACATTCTTATATGGATTAGACCTAGATCATGTGGTTGATTTTGATTATGCATGTTTAGATAAGTGAAATGATGAGAACATCAGATCATGATTGGATTTGATTATTTCATGGATGATACATCATGATGATTATGGGATTACTATGTTTAAACATTATGGAATGAAAAAATTAGAATTAGAATTGAATTCTGCACATTGATTTAAGTTGTTAATTATGAATTGAAAATTTATACTTCATATAATTTTATTATCTTGGAATACTGATGCTTGAGTTTAGTGTGCAAGTAAGAGAACCATGGAATTCTTTAGAGAATCAAGGCTAAACATATGTGAACTAAGTAAGCCAAGGTTTAATCATTTATGGGATTGAAAACCTCATTGTAATGTGATCTAGTTGTAAATGTGCATTGTATAAGTGTAACTCCATATTGTCATGTAGGACATGTCATTTTGAATGGGATGTGTAATTGTTAGTGTCACTTGACACTTGTTATGTGTGTATGTATTGACATGTTTACTAAGGTTGGTAATGTAAACCTAAGCCTAACTAACTCATTAGGAACCTAATTTAAATTCCCTTGTTGGAGATACTTTCCAAACCCCACCAATTTGATTATTTAAATTCAATTTTTCATTTGGTCACTTCTAGAGGCCAAAAAGAGGTCCTAAGGGTCAAATTTAGAAAAATCTAAGTGTCTTAGTGATAGAGGTATGGGTTAGGAGTGTTTTTAACACAACTAGAACCCCCTAGTGGCTTAGGTGACCCTTTTTATGACCCATTTTCCACATGCTACGAAAATTGGATTGAGTCTTGACCTCTACCCAACCCCACACTTCTTTCCAATTAGGCATTTATGATAGGGGACAAGGAAAATAAAAAGGACATTAGGGTCAAGTTTGAAATTAATGTTGGTGGGTGGGTAGAAGTTGGAGATCTTTTTAGAGGCATTTTGGGGGAGTTAGTTGGTGTTCAGCCACTCTCTAATTTTAGAGACAATTAGGTTTGGAGGAGGAAAAGCAAAAGAGAGATTGAGCTCTTCTCAAAGATCATTTTACCATAACACTTGTCAAGGTTGGTCTATTCATTGCCATGGAATTTTTCTTATTGTTTTCAATAGATTAGCATGTTGTTCTTGTTCTCTCTTGCATATGGATTCTATGTTTTATTGTGATATTATGTTGTATGGGATGGGATTTGGGTTGAATTCATGTTTTTGGTTTTATTTTTGTTTGAATGGGGAAATTTTGTTCATAGGAGTAAGGCATTACTCAGTCTTTGAGAAGGGAAGAAGTGGGCTTCGGTGAAGGGGTTAGTTGGGCTCTCCATTGTGGTGAGAGTTGATTCTCTTGGAGAAGAGGGATAAATTCATGGGCTATGGGCACCATGAAGCCATTTCTATTCTTGCATCTTGAGGATGTTGATAATGAAAGTTGTGAATAGAGGTCTGATAATGTAGCCTTGAAGAGGCAATGAAATATTCATGTTGAGAAAATATAAATACAATGGCATTCTCCTCATTGGAAACGCCCACCTTCACCCTTCTCAATGAGTTGGAAAACTCATTTTTAAAATATTGGATGGGAGTTAATTTTTTTTTATGCATATGTGTATTTTTGTGAGCATTTTTGTTGAGCATACCCATTTAGCCTTGGTTCTCCAAGCTCAGGGTTGGTCTCCTTGAGACCTAGGATGGGAGGTGAGCTTCCCATGGTTCTATTATTTTATTTGTAGGTTTTGAAGTCAAGATCTTGTGGATAAAGATTTGGAGAGTTCTCAATTTTGGTGTGGTTGTGTGAGGACAACCTTATTGTTGTATTGTGGATCCCCTTTGTAATGAGATTGATATTTTGGTTAAAAGTTGTAATGTTATTTTCATTTGATTTGTCCATTGTGAAGTTGTATGTGATTTGTAATACAGAGAAGTTTTGTTATCCTCCTTTAAACTCTCATTGAGTAATACTACCAATTTATATTATCTTGTTGTAAAATGTGAATTGGAAGATAATGAAAAGAATAGAAAACATGTTGGAATCATGTCTTGATGTGGTATTATAGTTTTCTCAATTTGTAAATGTAATTCCTCCTTAGAATTTAAATGCATGTAACAATAGGATATGAACTCTTAATAGTATTCATTCACAAAAATATTTCTAATAGGCATTACATGAATAATAAGTTCTATGTTGGAAGTGAAATCAAGATTCAAAAAGTTAGGAGTTTAAACATTGAATTATGAGGTTAAATCTATGATATAGTCACAAAATGACTTTCCAAATTTATAAGTAGATGCATTTTAGTTAGTATGAATTTCAATAAATCATCACATAAAAACTTGACAAAAAATCACAATGTAAATAAATCAACAAATCAAAGTATGGGCAAAGCAATAAAAAGAAATAACACTTCCTAGATTTTTAGAGAAAAAATGCTCTCTGGATTTTGTATGGGAAGGAAATAATTCTATTCCCATAGAGAATATTCCCTTCCCAATATGCTCTTCCTAATTAGAGTTTATACATTAGTGCCTAAGGTAACCTTGTTAGTATTAATCAACTTCCTTAATTAGTCAAGAACTTTATTACAAGACTTTCTTTTACACCTATATTCTAATGGACCCCACACACATACACTTTTCCCCCAAAAATGGCATAGAGAAGAGAAGGCTCATTATAATGCAAAACATATTAAAATATATAAGGAAACTTTACTTGCATAATATCCTTGGAAAGGGACCCACCTAATAGTGTTGCCAATTTCCTTTGGCAATGCCCCACTCACCTACACCTGCGTCATATCCTTCACCTTCCACATGCACCTTTCTACACACATGGTTATTGCTAGCCCTTTTTTACTTGACAACATGCCCTTACCTTATGTAAGGTCCTTGCATATGAAGTGGGAAGACATTAAGTGGGGCCCAAATTTCATGAAAACATAAACCTACACCTACTTGTCGTAAGTACTTTCTAGTGATTAGTCAACCTATCCATACCCTTATGTAAACCTTGTGGATGGGGATATGTTTGGGGGGGCCCAAACACTTGCTATTTAAAATCTCCATTACCTCCTTGGCAATTTTTGTAGGAGCTTGAGCGTGCCTTGGTTTTGTCACCCACCACTTGGCAAATAGGCCTTGGGGAATGTGAGGTGATGGTATGGGCTAGACTTAGTAGGTTTAATAGGTCATGATTAGGACTAATTGTAGGATTTGGCATAGTATTTTAGATATTAGTCTTAGCTAATAGCTATTAATTCTATTTTGGTGATTAGCCTTTTTGTTAATAATTTTAACCACTAAATAATAGTTTCATGGGTAATATGACTTAGTTCCTATCTATTAATAAAGCAATGTGTTAAATTGATGAGTTATTTTTTCTAGATGTTATATACTTAAATTAAGGCCTTTGATAATAGTTAGTAGGATTACTTTTTTAGATTTTATAATTTGTTTATTATTAATGAAATTAATTACCTATAAATAGATTATGGTTAAAGTGTTTTAGGCTTAAATTTTAGTAAATTAACTTGCTAAATTAATGGATTATCTCACTCAAATATTAATTAGATAAAAGATTAATGTGTTAGTCTTATTTTATAGTTCATTTTATGTAATTTCTAAATGATTAACATGTCATTGGTTAATAGGGTTATGAACTAGCGAATCATTGACCCCTAAATATTATAATTTATAAGTAGGTGACAGGACTTATTAGAAGATGATATAACAATTCCCAAGCTCTAGGTGGCAATTGGATCCTAGTTAACATCATTAGGTTATCGGTTGATTGGTATGAAATTGGATAGATGATTAATACCATAGGTAACTTGAATACATCATGAACATAAGTTCTAATTGGAAACTATATACTCTAGGGTTCTGCCTTCTGAACTCTGACTTTTACAACAATAGTTATGAACTTTAATTCGTTAGACCCACATTGTCATATTGTAACTCCTTAGCTCAACGCTTTCCAAAAATTGATCCTAGATTGTAGTCGACTTAATTGTTGTCAACTTACACTTAACTGTTGAACATTATTCTCTCTCATCTAAACCTTAAAAAAAAATTGTTGCATTTTTGGTTAGTTAAATTTTGGGCATGACAATCTTCAATGAAGATGCACTGTCATTATTGAACAACTGACAAATACATAGGAGAGATCTTTCCAAAATTATGGATCCAAAACTAAGAAGAATGGAGATGTTACATGCTTTGACTATTCAAAATTGTTAGGAACTTCTCTTTATTCCACAATTTAATTGAAAGTTTGTGAAGTTGATGGTTCTTTTTAGCATTATAGATCTGAAAATAGTTAACATGTTTTCAAGGATCAACTATGATGGATACAAGTATTTTTGAAATTGAAAATGATGTGGAGCTTTCATTGCTGATTAGAGATCATGAAGTGCAAATTATACATGGTGAAGATCAAAATTCATGTGAAATTGTGGTCGAGTATGGAAAAATTGGCTAGTTTTAACCTTGATCTAGACTTATCAAGGGATAAAGACAAAGACAATCAAATAAATTTACCTAGATTTTAGCAAAATCAAATTAATTTAAATAATTTTGTTTCCAGGCCTGAGCATTTAGACCCAGACTTCATTACCAACAAGGTATAAATTTTGATTCTTATAATATTCCAAACTGGAGTGAGCTTATAGATGCTAAATTCTAGCAACAATCTGAAATGAAAATCACATAGTTTGAGTTTGAACTTTAAATTCTACATGATAACAATCATAGGTTCTAGATTCAAAATTATTTAGTGCATATAAAATTAGGGACAATATTTGAAGTGAATTTTATTTTGGTTTTGAAGTTAAGGAAGGTATTTTCAATTTTTTCATTGAAGTTGTGGATGTGAACTTGGGTTATTGTTACCAATCATGGCATGACTTCGAAATGAGAATTTGAAGCATGAAAATATAATGTATGATATGGTGTGGGAGGTTAAAAGATGGCTAGAGATAATGAAGGTGAAGGCTCCAAATGAAAGACCATGGTGAGTATTTCAAGCATAATACAATGTGAAGGCTTCATGGATAAAATTGCCCCTCATTAAAATTGCCAAGACTAGATGTGCATGCTATTCAGAGACAAACATCAAATAACTGAGATCTAGAGTCTCCCATGTCTCCACTCTTGACATTTGATCCTAAAAATGAACGTTCTCACTTGAAGACATTCAACAGATCACTCTCTAATTTTGAGGAGACACATGTGCAATGCAAAGATTCTAGGGAAGCACAAAGTTTTAGTACTCCATCTTTATGGAGACTAGCAGAATTGAGCTTTCCTAATTGGCTTTATGCTCTTCTAGGTAGCATAGGTGCTACTATTTTTGGTTCATTTAATCCCCTTCTTGCATACATTCTTGTCTTTAGATGATTATAGTCTATATTTTGGGAGAGATCATGATTGAGATGTAATGGCACAAATTTGAAATAAGTTTTGGATCAATAAAAAAATCAATTCTTTGAAATTTTGGAAGTCTCTGCTAGTGGGTACAGTCAGGGCAGCAACAAATTTGTTGGAATGTATAAAATGCGATTTTGGTTGGAAAATGGTGTAAAGATATTTGTTTGTATTTCTCTTACATGTTTATGCATTAACTTCAGTGTTTTTTTTTGGTGATAAAGCAAAGGCAATCACTGGTATAAGTGACTGTGCCTGTATTGTGACTGTAGACAGTCATTAGTGCAAGGACTTTATTAAGTGCCTTGACTCACCCACCAATGTGTTTACTATGATTGGTGTGTTGAGTCAAATTTACAATACCTCCTTTTAATACTCTAATCATATGCAGGGGTTTGAGAAGAAGTGTTCAAAGCACCAAAATAGAATAAATTTGCTAATTAATGGAAACCAGTCCCACACCAGTCATGGCTAGGAGTGATCATATGAATGGAGAAGGAAAATGATGATTGTAATGGTCTATTAGGATGCATTTTAGGGTGTTAGAACCCTTAGTGTGGTTGTGAGTTGTTGAGAAGAGAGATTTCTCTAAAACCCTTGATTTCTAGCCCAAAAAGTGATAGCTTGGTGAATGGTTATGTAGATGAATAGGGGAGACTAAACCAAGTTGAAAAGTGGTAGTTTTGGATCATAATAAAATATTTTTTGTGGTCATGGAACCCTGGAAGTAAGTGGATCATAGGGTTTCTTTGTTAAGGGCTAATTAGGCCTAGGAGAAGAGCACTTAGAAAAGGAAGTCTTCACCAGTCAAAGATTTAAAGTCTTAGATTGATATAAAATTAGTAAATCCAAAAAGGGTACTCTAAAGTGTAAATTTGTTTTGAGGTTGTTTGGGGAATTTGGGTAAAAATTGTTGATTTCAGTATTGGAAGGGCTACTAGGAAGACCTAGAAAAGCTATAAAAGGGAAAGGGTTGAAGATGTATTGATTGGAGTGAATAGGGAGTTGGATCATGTAAAATATACCATTTTAAGATGATCCATATCATTGGGATTGAGATAAGAAGTCTGGTTTGGGTTTTGGTGTGTTGGAGGCACTAGGTGCACTAGGTGGCCTAAGAAGGTATTGAGACTTCGGGAGATTGGAATAAAGCAAAGTGATAGTGAACTCATGAGTATGGTTGTGGGAATAACTTAAAAATTCAAACAACTCCATTTGATCTTTGAGTAGGAATAATTCCTTGAGTTGATTCCAGGTTACTTGTTCAATCCTCAAGTTGGGTTAGCCTACTTAAGGTGATAATGGAGGTCTCTACATCAATTTGGGCCTCCTACCCCTTAAAGGAGATAGGTTATTTCAAGGAGTTTGGGGAAGAACCAAACCCAATCCCTTTGGAAGGATTATTTTTCTATCACCAAGATAAGGACTATATGACTATTCCTAGGGGTTCTTTGAAAAACTTTGTGGGAAAGACCAAAACTGTGGCTTGAATAAATTGGTGGATACCCTATTTAAGAGGACAATTTTGAATTATTTTGATGAAGTGATGTTATTTTGGGTTTTGGTTGGTTTATGAAAATTCAATAAGATTGGATTGACTTGTGGGGAGGATCCAAAGGCCTAAGCTAGAGGGTGGTATGGTTCAAGTGAGGATGATATTCAGGGTACAAATAGGTGTGACAGCCAAGTAGGAGCATAAGATAGTAGATAACTCAGTGTGGAGTTATGGCGATGCTAAGTGGATGATTTAGTGGTTAGATAATAAACAAATTAAAGGTGTGGAGCCTTGGTAGGAGGTACTCTTGGCATAAGTAAGGGTAAGAGGGTTTTCAATTTTCAAACAAGGACTAGTAAGGTGCGCCAAATTTACTAGCATACCAAGGCTCTGCATCATAGATCCTCCTTTTCATCTATATTTATCAGTGGCTCTAAATACCTACTAGCTACCTTGAAGATTCAATTGAGCTCTATGGTCACTCAGCCAACTAGCTCCTAGTATTACATCATACAATTTAAGAGGGGCCACATAGAAGTTTACTAGATTTGTTACAACTTTATCACCATATTGAACTGGGATTAGGAAGTTAAGAAGAGGTACATGAAATGAAAAAAACAATATAAGAAATGTTTATACAATAAATTAAAAACACATATTGGTGGCAACATACAACTAGAACATTTATACAGTAACCATTTTCAAAACAACAAGGATTAGTAGACCTACAAGTTTTGAATGGATAGATAAATAAGATGAAGTGTTGGATAGATTTTGAAATTATTTGTATCACATATATTGTCATCTTATTCTATGAAGCCAAGTTTTCAACACCCTTAGCTTGAATGATCATTCAAGTCACCATCACCCTCATTAGTGGTTCCATGCTTTCTAGAATTTGTTGAGTTTAAAGTGTTGGTACATTGTGGAAAATGTGTTGGCTATTTATGGTTGGAACCACCCCCAACGTGCATTTCCTCTTAGGTTCTTCCCTCTGGGTAGCCCTAAAACCTCTATTTTCCTTGCCCACTAGCTATGGAATTTGATATTTAATATGCATGCTAGGTTTTCTGTTCCTTGAATAGTTGTTCAAAGTTCAAACCCTTTATCAAATATGAAAGTAATAGATATTAAAAGATCCATTCTTAATATGTCCAACTTTGCTTAGTTCATTATGAGGTCAAAAGCTATTTGTGGCCATAAAAACTACACACAAAAACTATACCAATATGTTGCACAACAATAAAAGAAACAATAATTGACGACAAGCATCATAGGAATAGTTTAATTTATAGATAATCACATAATAAAAAAACAATAATTTCCAAATAACCACATAAAAATTTGTTCAACATTAAATCCCTTGCATTAATATAGCAACTTTGTTCAACATTAAAGCCCTAAAACAAGTATTAGTCTGAAGGTCCATGTCCTTAAAACATAGAAAATTCTAGAAACAACATATAAGTCTTAAATAAAAGATCATAAATTGGGCATCATCAATAATCATTTGCATTTCCAGAAAGATCAAAATCCTAATCACCTGTATCTGCATCTTCTTGATTTTCTTCCTCATCCTCATTTGTGACCGGCAATACATTCCCTCTCTCAATTTCTTCATTGGTAATCAAAATACCTTCTTCAAACAATCTCTCATAATTGTCTTCATCCACTTCTTCAAATGTTTCTTCTAAATTAATAAATTGTCCATCAAGCATTACATTGAAAAATTCCATAAACTTTCATCTCAAATGAGACTCTATTTGAATGACATATGACCAACTTGGGCTTCTTACATCATCAATTAGAAATGACTGATTTATTTGAAGAGGGGAAACATATGGCTCATTTTTCTTTGATAAAAATTATCGTGTATTTGCACATATAAATCCATACTCATGAAATTGTACTGTAGATGGTTAGATCCATTTATATTTAAATAATATAGGACTTTTTTCACCAAAATCCACTTGAATAATTTCTTGGATGAATCCAACATAAATTTTCTTCTCAATTTCATGAAGAAATTCAGCACTAACAACACAATCACAATTTGTCTTTCCTTTGTCCTTTTCTTCCACTCTTAAATGACTACCATAGGCCCACATCCCACTAAAATGTACAGCCCATATATGTGGAGATTTTAAGAGCTCACGTTCCTTTGTTGTTATATATTTACCTTCTTCTTTTGCATCATTGATTGCATTAAAAATCCATTCTTCAAATTTTGGAAAAGAATCACCTCTAATAAAATTATGACACCTGCGCTTTTGAGGTTGACGCTGCATCCAAATTTGATTCTCTTCTTCATATTTTCTACATAAAATAATGATGTGCAAATAGTAAGATTAATAATATGAATGTTCTTTTTACCTGTGCCACTTGTCAAATGAAGATGTGTTTTCAAGAATAAAGGCATGTATTGCACTTCTTTCTTGATATGAGAGCTTGAAGTGACTTCCATTGCCTTCTAATAGTTCACCTGCAACTCTCTCATCTTCTTCATCATCCCATACATGTCAATTGACATTTTTAAAATCCTTCATATATTTTGTGCAAAACCCCATGACCTCTTGCATTGAATATCCATCAGACATACTACCTTCTGGTTTTTCCCTAACACGGACAATTTTTTTCAAAACTTTCATATATCATTCTATAGGATACATCCATCTCATTCTTATTGGACCATAATACTCTAGTTCATATTCTAGATGTATAAAAAAATGCATAGAAATATTAAAGATTGCTAGTGGAAATTCTCGCTCCAATAGACAAAGGACTTCAACAACCTCCTCTCTCAAACTATCAAAGTTTGAAGGATCTAATACATGTAAACTCATTCCCTTTAATATTAGGCCCAGCCTTATAATTGCCAATCTTGGCCCCTTTTCCAAACCTAATATATTTACCACAATAGGTAAAATATTCTTGATTATGACATGATAGTCATGGGTCTTGATGCCTCTTAAGCTAATAATGTCAGTTTGGCTAATAATGTTGCTACTCACATATCCAGTGGGAACGCGGGTCTGAGACATCAAATGTAAGAATTGTGCACATTGTTCCTTTGTCCAGACAAAAGGAGCACTAGGTTTTGTATATTTTTCATTATCATATTTTTTAACCCAAAGATTTTGACAAATCTTTATTTCTCGAAAGTCTTCACAAGATCAAATAGTATCAAAAGAGCCAAAAAGAGTTTCTATAATAGCATAAGCTATATTTTTATCAGTATGCATAAAGTCAACAATATGCCTGATGGCTATACCCTTAAAAAATGGAAACTTATACAATATGTACAACCATTTTACACCACTTTCATTACATGGATCATATCTACTTCTAGCAATCCCAATATTTTCAATAAATGCCATTCTTTTTTGTCCATATATCCCAGCATATACAATAAAAAATTGAGCATGTTATGGTAACATAGAAACATTACCTTACATATTATTTATACATTTCTACATTCATTTCACTATCTTTGTTATTATTACAGTCAGGAAATAGGCTGGTGGTGTAGACAGTGACTGGCATTGTAAGCACAGTCAGTAGTTAAAGGTTGAGATCCCATAAAATGTAAGGTACTCGCACCCTTGTGTCAACTATGTGTAACTAACATTCCCACCTTGGACATTGCTATAAAACTTCTAAACCCTCTCCATGACATTGGGAACTTATATTTATAGTTAACAGAATCTGGACACTCAAAAATATACAAAAGACTATTAAAAGGAGTATTTAATGAGCTCGGCATGACTATTAAAAGGTTGTAGACCTATAGCTGCCAGTTCATTGCTCCTTTGATAGTATTTTGGTATAGCTAAGTTCTTATTCAGCCTACCACTATAGCTGGGATGCAATAAATTGTTGATGAAATGAAGGATTTTGAAGATTGATGATGGCTGCCATTGCCTGTGAAGTGCTAGAGAAGATCTTCAATCAACTATTATTATTCATTTCAAGGTATTTTAGATTGTATTTGGTGTAGAAGCACCACACACAACCAATCTAGAGATGAAGACTATGAAGACCTTAAAGACACTCCAAGAAAATTAGAGGAATGGAATGTACAATCAGGGTCAAAAGATCAATTGAAGGATCCTAGAACCTAGAATGATCCTAAAGTAATGCAATATTTTAATACATTTTTAATGTCCTCAAAGGACTAATAGTTTGTTTGTAGTGGAATTATGTTGTTCAAGTCTCACTAATTTTTCAAGAAGTCTAGAATGGGCATGGGATAGGTCTAGGCATTAGGAAACAATAAGAAAAAGGTTAAATATCCAAATAAAGCCATGTTGTTGTTTAAAAATTAAAATATTTAAATGCAAATGGAAATGAATGTATTTTGGAGGGAATTAGTATTTAGGATGTTTTAGGCTTAAACTAAGCCTCCAACCAATAAAAGTTGGTTGTGACAGGTAGGGGAAGTTTATAAAGAGACAAATGCATCCATTGTACGGGTAGATATTGTTAGAAAGTAAACTCCCCCAAGATAATTGAGAAGGGGGGGGGGTGAATCAGTTATCAGATAATTATAACCTTTATCAACTTCAACAACATTTAACCATGTAAGAATTGTAATTACTAACCATACAAAGATATTCATACACAATGACACAATAACATAAGATATGTTGACTAGGGAACCTCTTGATCAAAGAGTAAACCCTGATGGGAATGATAGCCACAAAAGATGCACTAATATGAATATTCCTTGTGAAAGGATGGACTCTGTTAGGAGTCTTATGAAATACATTCAGTACATATAAATCCCCGTTAGGAGATTTTGAATCCCTGTTAAAAGATTCTAACCCTATTAAGATTTATGGAAGATAGAAGGACCTACTACCCAAACAGCTTCAAGGTAAGATCACTGAACATACTATCCAAATAACCTTAATATTATTCAATAGATTAATATGAAATATGTTACCTCCTCAATGTGCCAAACTGCACTCACTGCTACACTAGATCTCAATTCCAGATCTCTATACTTCACATGTCTTCCTTCACAATTTCACTTTCACAACTTCATAGGCTCTCTTCTTCACTTCATACATACATTTTCACTATACGATGCTCACACTGCTTTCTAGTGTAGGAGCACCTAGGCTAGCCTCTATTGTTTATAAGTTTTTGGCTTGTACTTGACTCTATCCAAGTCAAGAGGATAGATTTATTTTTTTTAAGACCTTGTAAGGTCATTTTCAATGTTGGTTAGGTGAATTAGTCACTAGGACTAAGATCACTAATTAACCTTTGTTTGTTGTTATTTCAATTTCCTAGTGTTAGGAGCTTAGCTTAAGTTGGAGTCTTAAATGTGTTCTAAAAAATTAATGGTTGTTGTAAAGATGACATAAGGTCATAAATGGCCTTGTATTAACAAAAAATAGGTGGTTATGAGTCCTATAATATATGATTGAGGCACATGACAAAGTTGCCAAGTGTTGAGAAGAAGTTGTCTTCAATTTTGCAATTATTGCAAAAGAGTGCATGGCATTCGGGTATCTTTGGATTCCCTAAGTTATTGGATGGTTATGCTACTGAAAATAGGCCCTAAAATTAATTAAATTTAATCTAATTATACCTAATACTATAAAACCAAGTTTCAATATGCATTGTAATAGTTTTAGAGAAAGTTAATAGAGCTCTGCAAGCATTTTTAGCAGATTTTTACTGGTGTTTGTGTTGATAGTAATACTTAATGGACTGAAAGGATAAATATAATGCTTGTTTAATGTTATATAGGTCGTTTATGAACTTTTTCATTTGAATATCAGGTCATTATAAGTTCATCTAAGTACTGGTTTTGGGCATTTTAGTTCAAGCAGTCTATTTTCAGCTTGTTTTGAGTAGTTTAGAGAGTCATGGCTCCTCCATGAAATCTAACCATGGATAACCATTCATGATAGATGGAAATGGAAGAGGAGTCATTTTTAAACATATTTTTATGAGTTAGGATTCTTTAGAGCATGAAGAACTATTTTATATGCTATGCCCTAGGCAAGTTTGTGCAGCCCGGTTAGAGGTCTAGAGGTAGAAAGAGTGTTGAAACATTGCATGGTTGTGCATGTCTGTACTAGTCCAAGAATTTTTCATGAAAGTAAATATCATATCTAATCATTTTTTCAAGATAGAATCCATACCAATCATTTAGGATTTTCTTTGACCAAGTTTGCTATCAAAACCACAGTTCAATCCTAGAAATTAGGCCTATTAGGCCTCTTGTCCTTGTTTGTAGGAAGCACCTATACGGTCACTTTCAGACCCAGAAAATTTATGAATATTTTAAAACTTCAAAAGGGTATCCAAAACAAGTCTTATTTTTTCAAGTTGTTTGGAAAATTTTTGTAAGAAATAGAAAAAGGTGACTGGTAAGGGCTACTAGAATAGGCCTATTTTTAAGGTCAATTTATGATGATTCATGGAATCTAGTTAGAAGATGATTGAAGACCATTTAAAAATGTATCAAAAGGGAAATAATAAGGATGTTTTAATGAAGAAGAAGACCCCTACAATGTTGGAGCATGTTTATAGAGATTTGACACTTAGAGCCTTCTAAGTGAGTGTGGAGAAGTGAATCAAAACTAGGGTGTTGATCATTCAAGGTGAAGTTTTCAGAGATTGAATCTTATAAGCAGAGTTTGAATAGGTCTTAGTTAATGATCTAAGCCTATTGGAAGATCCTATAGAGGAATAGGATACTAGGAGGCAAGTGAAGTCTCTTGGAGGTGTGAAAACAAGCCTTGGAGCTTATCATATACCATATTGGTATCAGAGCTTGGCTTGATCAAGCTTGTAGTTGATGATGCAGCCTTCTAAATTAGTAGGAGAGAATACACCAGCTAGAGCCATGGTGACTAATGCTGAAATTGAAAACAAGGTTGAGGAACAAGAAGAGGATAAAAAATTGTTAAGGCAAAGACTAGCTCAAATGGAGCATCTCTTGGGTGAAGTCCAAGACAAAGCTGATAGGGTCAAAGAGAAGATTGACCTTAAAGAAGAAGCTAAAGCAAAGGAGAATGAATTAGAGTTGGAAGAAGAAGCACTAGCTCCTGACCCTATTCTTCCCGAGGAGCCATTCTTAAAAGCATTTAAGGCATTGAGTGGCAAGGCTTTAGAAGGTGTTCCACTTTTTAGTGGACAAATGGATCCAGATTCAGTTGTGGATTGGATAGAAAACATTAAGAACCATTTTGAATGTGATGGTATCTTTGAAGTAGAAAAAGTAATGGTGGCCAAGTCAAGACTAAGAGGTTCAACTCTTACTTGGTGGAAGTTTGTGCAAACTGAGAGGGAAAAGGATGGAAAAGGTCCTATTGTGACATGGAAGGGAATGGTATCCAAAGTGAAGTAAACCTACCTTCCTAATGATAATGAAGTTCAACTTCATAGGAGGAGACACAATATAAGGCAAAAGGAACTAGCTCTCCCAGCCTACACCGAGGAGCTTCAAAAACTATGTTTGAGATCCAAGGTAGTTGAAGATGAGAGTATCAAGCTAGTAAGGTATTTGAATGGCCTCAAATGGTCTATTCAAGAGGAGACAAGCCTAGTGAACTTCAAATTTATTAGGAAATGCTATCAAATGGCCTTGAAAATAGAGGAGAAGAGCAAGAGAAAGCAAGAAAGCTCCAAAGGTAAAGGAAAAGGAAAAGATACCAAAGGTCAAAGAGGTGGCTATGGTGGAAGAAGTTTTGATTCAAGAACTCAAGGTGAGGTAAAATTCAGTGAGAAACAAGAAGGAGGTTCAAGTAGAGGTGGTAGAGGAAGGAATTATAAGTCTAACTTTAGAGGAAGAAGTGGTGGTTCTTCACAAGGAGGAAGAGGCAATTATTTTTCCAATATGAAGTGCTACCATTGCAATCAAATGGGGCACCCTACCTATAGATTCCCTAAGAAAGGTGGTTCATCACAAGGAGGTGATAAGAGAGCTAACCTTGTTCATGAAGACACAAATGCAGCAAACAAGCATTCTAAGATTCCATTGAATTCAGAGGAAGGAGAGAACCTCATGATGAGGAGGACTCTAATCAAGGAACTAGTGAAAGAGGATCCAAGCCAAAGGAGATATTTGTTTAGGATCAAATGCAAGATAATTGGGAAAGTATGTAGGGTCATCATTGATTCAAGCTCTACTAATAAAATAGTGTTAGAGGAAGTAGTCAGCAAGTTGAAGTTGACAAGGATATCCCATACCAATCCTTAATAGGTCACTTGGCTCAATAAAGGTCAACATGTGTTAGTGAATGAGCAAGCATGGGTGGAGTTCTCCATTGGAAGGTACAAAGACAAAGTTTTATGTGATGTATTACCTATGGATGCATGTCATTTTCTCCTAGGTAGACCTTGGAAATTTGACCACCAAGCCATACATGATGGAGGAAAGAATTCCTATTCTTTCAAGAAGGAATATACAACCTTCAAAATTCAGTCATTGTTGGAGGATGCTGAAGTAAAAACAGCAGGTCCAAATGTTCTTATGGTAGGTGAAAAAGATTTCCTAAAAACCATGGAAGAGAGTGAAGGCATAGGGTATGCATTGGTGCTGAAACCAAGAGAAGGAGGTGAAGACAAGGTGACTAAGAAGACTGAACTACCAAAGGAGATTCAAGGTATGTTGCAGACTTACCAAGGCATTGTAAGTGATGGTCAACCTTCAGCCTTACCCCCTCAAAGAGCCATAAGTTATAGGATAGACCTTATCTGAGGAGCTACCCTACCCAAAAAAGAAGCCTATAAGATGACCCCTCAACAAAATGAGGAAATAGCAAGGCAAATACAAGAGCTCTTAGAACAAGGCCTAACTAGAAAGAGTATTAGTCCATGTGCTGTACCCACCATACTTGCACCTAAGAAGGGAGGAACTTGGAGGCTATGTAATGACTCAAGGGCTATCAATAGGATAACCATAAGATATAGGGTCCCTATCCCTAGGATTGAAGACTTAATGGACTATTTAGGTGAAGCAAGGTACTATAGCAAGATAGACTTGAAGAGTGGCTATCACCAAATTAGAATCCATGAAGGAGATGAGTGGAAGACAGCCTTCAAAACCAATGAAGGGCTATATGAATGGCTTGTCATACCATTTGGATTGTCAAATGCCCCCTCTACATTCATGAGGCTCATGAATGAAGTACTCAAGGACTACATAGGAAAGTTTGTAGTTGTATATCTAGATGATATACTAATTTTTAGCAAGACAAAGAGTGAGCATTTGGAGCACCTTAACATTGTCTTCAAGAAGCTGCATGAAGAGAGGTTGATGATCAATTTGGAGAAGTGTGAGTTCATCAAATCAGAATTAGTTTACCTTGGGTTTGTTTTGTCTCATGGTAATGTGAAAATGGATAAGACAAAAGTGGAGGCTATCATGAATTGGCCTACTCCAAGGTTAGCAACTGAGGTAAGGAGTTTTCATGGTCTTGCACAATACTATAGAAATTTCATAAGACAATTTAGTGCAATTTGTGCTCCTATGCTAGACACTATCAAAGGAGGAATGAAAACCAAGTTTGTGTGGAATCAAGATGCTAACAAGAGCTTTGAGTTGTTGAAGGAAAGAATAGCTACCCAACTTGTTTTGGTGCTACCAAGCTTTGAAAAATTATTCACTATTGAACATGATGCTAGCAATGTAGCAATTGGGGCTGTTCTAAGCCAAGAGGGTAGACCGGTGGCTTTTCATTCTGAGAAGTTAAGTGAGGCTAAGAGGAAGTACTCCTCATATGACTTAGAGATGTATGCATTGGTCCAAGCTCTAAGAAAGTGGAGGCATTACTTGCTTCCAAAAGAATTCATTGTGTATTCAGACAATCAAGCACTTAGTTTTCTGAATTCACAAGAGAAGTTGAGTCACAAGCACATGAAGTGGGTTGAGTACCTACAAGCTTACACCTTAAATATCAAGCACAAGAAGGGTGTACTAAACAAAGTGGCTGATGCATTGTCAAGAAGAGCCCTCACACTCCAAGAAATTTAGTTGAAAAGCATGGGGATAGATCATTTCAAAGATCTATATGTAGAAGATGAGGACTTTGCTGACATCTACAAGGTATGTGCTAAATACAAGAATCATTTTCATAGTAAATATGCTGATTATACTTTGCAAAGTGATCTCTTGTTCAAAGGGAATAAATTGTGGGTTCCTAGAGGCTCCATTAGAGAGAATTTGATTCAAGAAAAGCATAATGGTGCTTTGAGTGGTCACTTTGAGATCACTAAGACTCAAGACCTTGTTTCAAGGTTTTACTTTTGGCCTAGAATGAATCTTGATGTTAGGAGGTATGTGGAGAGTTGTGTATTATGTCAAAAGGCCAAGGGCACTTCTACAAATGCTGGTCTTTATCAACCACTACCTATTCCTACTAGGCCATGGGAATGCTTAAGCATGGATTTTTTAGTTGGGTTACCCAAGACAAGACAAGGAATGGATAGTGTTTATGTTGTTGTTGATAGGTTTAGTAAGATGGCTCACTTTGTGCCATGCAAGACTACAAATGATGCAAGTCAAATAGCATCTCTATTCTTCAAAGAGATAGTAAGAATGCATGGACTACCTATTAGCATTGTATCAGACAGAGACACAAAATTTATGAGTCATTTTTGGAAGACTCTTTGGAATAGTTTGTGCACCAACTTGTCTTTTGGATCAGCCTATCATCCCCAAATTGATGGTCAAATCGAGGTTCTCAATAGGAGCCTTGGAAACCTTCTAAGATTCCTAACTAAGGAGTATGGTTAGCAATGGTATCAATTGATTGGGCAAGCTAAATATGCCTATAATGACACCATAAATAGATCAACCAAAAAGAGTCCATTTGAAATTGTTTATGGCCTACATCCTAGAGGTGTCTATGAATTGAGAGATTTGAAAGATGCAGTCAAGGCAAGTGCATATGCTGATGACTTTTCATTTTCTATGCAAGAAGATCATGAAACACTATGGAAGACACTAGTGGACAACACCAACAAGCTCAAAGCCAAGGTGGTTGAAACTAGAAGGAAAGTGGAGTTCAAAATTGGTGATTTGGTCATGGTACACTTAAAAAAATCTAGATTGACCAAAGGAGTACCTCATAAGCTGCAAATGAGGAGGATAGGACCCTGTCCTATATTGGAGAAGTATGGTCACAATGCCTTCAAGATAGACCTACCAGAGGATAGTGTATTGTATAACATCTTTAATATTGTAGACCTTGTCCATTACAAGGTACCACAGAAAGACAATGATTAGACCATCCATGAGGTGATCAAAGATGTGGAGGACTTACATCTTCCTACTGTTGTAGGTACAGGACTAGACAGAGTACTAGACACTAGGACCTACAAGAAGACTAGACATAAAGAGTATAAAGAGCACCTCATTCAGAGGTATGGGAAGAATGCTGCTGATTCCATTTGGGTAAAGGAATCAGAGTTCAAAAGGTTTGGAATTGATCCTAGCCTTATCAATCCAAGGGTGGATTGAATTTCTTATTTTGGGGAGGATGGTGCAGGAGCACCTAGGTTAGCCTCTATTGTTTATAAGTTTTTGGCTTGTACTTGACTCTATCCAAGTCAAGAGGATAGATTTTTTTGTTTTAAGACCTTATAAGGTTATTTTAAATGTTGGTTAGGTGAACTAGTCACTAGGACTAAGGTCACTAATTAACCTTTGTTTGTTGTTATTTCAATTTCCTAGTGTTAGGAGCTTAGCTTAAGTTGGAGTATTAAAAGTGTTCTAAACACATAATGGTTGTTGTAAAGATGACATAAGGTCATAAATGGCCTTGGATCCATGAAACATAGGTGGTTATGATTCCTATAATATAGGATTGAGGCACATGACAAAGTTTCCAAGTGTTGAGAAAAAGTTCTCTTTAATTTTGCAATTATTGCAAAAGAGTGCATGCCATTCGGGTATGTTTGGATTCCATAAGTTATAAGATGGTTATGCTATAGAAAATAGGCCATAAAATTAAGGAAATGGCATATAATTATACCTACTACTCTAACACCAAGTTTCATTATGCATTTTAATAGTTTTAGAGAAAGTTAATAGAGCTCTGCAAGCATTTTTAGCAGATTTTTACTGGTGTTTGTGTTGAAAGTCATACTTAATGGACTGAAAGAATAAATATAATTATGGATTAGTGTTCTATAGGTTTTTTATGAGCTTTTTCATTTGAATATAAGGTCATTTTTAGTTCATCTAAGTACTGGTTTTGGGCGTTTTAGTTCAGGCAGTCTATTTTTAGCTTGTTTTGAGTAGTTTAGAGAGTCATGGCTCCTCCATGAAATCTAACCATGGATAATCATTCATGATAGATGGAAATGGAAGAGGAGTAATTTTTGTACATATTTTTAGGAGTTAGGATTCATGAAAGCATGAAGAACTATTTTATATGCTAGGCCCTAGGGGAGTTTGTGCAGCCCGGTTAGAGGTCTAAAGGTAGAAAGAGTGCTGAAACATTGCATGGTTGTGTGTGTCCGTACTGATATAGGAATTTTTAATGAAGGTAAACATCATATCTAACCATTTTATGAAGATGGAAGACATACCAATCATTTAGGATTTGGTTTGACTGAGTTTTCTATCAAAACCACAGTTCAGTCCTAGAAATTAGGCCTATTAGGCCTCTTGTCCTTGTTTGTAGGAAGCACCTATATGTTCACTTTCACACCTATAAGATTTGTGAATATTTTAAAAATTCCAAGAGGGTATCTGAAACAAGTCTTATTTTTTCAAGTTTTTTGGAAAATTTTTTCAAGAAACAACAAAAGTTGATTGGTAAGGGCTACTAGAATAGGCCTATTTTTAAGGTCGTTTCATGATGATTCATGGAATCTGGTTAGAAGATAATTGAAGACTATTTCAAAATAGATCAAAAGGGAAAGAATAAGGATTTTTTCATGAAGGAGAAGACCCCTAAAATTCTGGAGCATGTTTATGGAGATTTGGCACTTTGAACCTTCTAAGTGAGTGTGGAGAAGTGAATCAAAACTAGGGTGTTGATCATTCAAGGTGAAGTTTTCAGAGATTGACTCTTATAAGCAGAGTTTGAATAGGTCTTAGTTAATGATCTAAGCCTATTGGAAGATCCTATAGAGGAACAGGATACTAGGAGGCTAGTGAAGTCTCTTGGAGGTGTGAAAACAAGCCTTGGAGCTTATCATACACCACTTTCTCATTTCAACATATTGCATTTCAATCTATTGTTACAATAAGGAAAAACATTCCTTCCTTTATACCACACTCAAGTAATTACAAATGAGTTGGCATCCAATTGCAAAATAAAAGATTCTACACGCTACATCAAAATTACTCAAAACTGTCAGCTTCCAAATGCAATAACTCTTCACTTGTGTGACAAAAAAGTTTGCACTGTGAACCACCTCACCATCAATGTGTCTCAAACTTCCCTTTAACTGCACAAAATCAGATTCCATCTCGATTAGGAGATATCATCTGATTTCCACAAATCTCTACTCAGGAACATGATTACAGGACATAATAACCCAGCCAAAATAACCCTGGACAAAATAACCCAGCCACAATAACCTGAGGACAAAATAACCCAATCCAAAATAACCCGCAATCAAAATAACCCCATAAGATTATAGAGAAAGGAAAAAAAAACTTTATAAATTACAAGTATATTTCTAAAAAACTTTTTTATTCAAATTTTCAATTATCAGTTTTTGGAAGATCATCTTGAATAACTAAATAGCAGTTCCACATTATTATTGGAAACCTGGGTGACCATCTGTTGCATCTTCTAGTTAGTCTTCCAATCCATGTGTCTTTGAAATAATCAAATAATGGGTTGCAAAGTCTCCTCATGTTCTATATAATAAGGAGATTGTAGAAGTGTTTTGAATGCATTGATTACATATATTTGAGACAAAAGCTAATGCAACAAGTTTTTTGATCTCAAATTAAAATACTTCATTGACACTGTAACATGTTTGCAGACCTTCTTCTTGAACTTTCCTCCAAAAGCACTAAGAGAAATGGAAAAAGCATCCTCAAATAGTGACATATGGAAAAATTTTAGAAATAGCTCCCTTGAAACCCAATTCAAAATCAATAAGTATAGTTTTTGGGTTTAGATCATGTTGTAGTTGTGTTAATTTTACAAGTACTTGTGTATACGTGAATCTTGTTTTGTTGGTCATAAGAATATAGATGAGTGGAAATATCGCATCCTTTAATTCTCTTAATTCTACCACTTTATATATCCTCTGAATGCCTCTTCATAATGCCTTTTGACTTATATCTTTTTATAATAACTCTTATTTATCTTATTCCCATGAATTGGTCTTTATTTCTATAATTATTTACCATTTTATAACTTATTTAAGCATATTAAAGATGTTTTAAGGCTATTTTAGGGGTATATAATGGATATATGGTCTAAAAATGACCTAAATATCCTCTACGGTGCATCACAATCACTTTTTTAGCATACTAACTTGATCTAAAATGACCATGGGTTATTTTGTCCATGAGTTGTTTTGACCATGGGTTATTTTGACCATGGGTTATTATGACCCTATGTTATTGTGTCCTTGTGTTATTATGGTAGGGTTATTATGTCCAGGGTTATTTTGGCTGGGTTATTATGTCCAGTTACCCAGGAACACTGCCTGAATACTGCTTCCACCAAAAAGCTTATAACTTTTTTTGTACATGCCATACTGACTTGCACTCTTAACCATAGACATAAAATATATCAAAAAAGATAACCTCAACATTGCATATCATTATTCTCAATATAACATGTGCGCTAAACAAAACACTGTCTGCTTCTCTGCTTGTCCCCAGAAGATCACTATGTTGACATCAATGACAATCATAGTCATGAATGCAACAACAACTGCTATAGAATGACTACCAAGCATTCATTCCTAGCAATCTCCCCCATTGGCATTGATGGCAACATATATGAAAAACATCCAATGTTCCAAAAATCCAATATTGCAACACTACTGCTCTGAAAATTCTTCAAGTCTTCTTCATCAATCAAATCTTGCTTCATTTTCCTATTCAGTTCTCTCCAACAGATGGTACACAGGGTTTTTCATGTACACTTCTCCCCCATTGACATCAATGACAGAAATTTCATCACTATGTCAACAACAACTCAATGTCAAAAGAAACTGTTTAGAAAATACATTCACAAGAGTTCTCAGACTCAGTTCAGATACACATACTACCCCATAGAGGAAGTACCAACATCCAATTCAAAAGATAGATAGGGCTCATATACCACTGGATGGATGCAACCAACTGCATCATTACTCAAAAGTAGGCTAGGGCATAACCCCAAGCATACCTCTCAGATACTCAAATGTATCCTTAGGCAAAGGCATTGTAAATATGTTTTCTATCTACTCCTTTGTGCTTATGTACTCCAGTCTAACTTCTTTCTTAGCAACTTTCTCTCTTACAACATGATACTTGATCTCTATATGCTTAGTCTTAGAATGCAATATAGGATTCTTAGACATAATGAATATACTAGTGTTATCGCAATGTATAAATACTAGCTCAACAAACTTAATTCCAATGTCCTTCAGCATCTGCTTCATCCAAATTATCTGGTTACAATTGTTTTCTGCTGCTATATACTCTTCTTCTGATGTACTCTATGAAATACGATTCTGCTTCTTTCTTAACTAGGAAACTAATCTTCCTCTAAGAAAAAAAGTATTTCATTTGCTCAACTTCTGGTGTTTCATCTTTGCTTGATAGTTTATGTCCTATAACCATAGGTGTTCCAATTGGTTTATAGTTCTCCATTCCAAATATTTTTAGTAAATCATTCAAGTATTTTGTCTGACTAACAAAGATACCATCATTGTTATGTGCTATTTGTAATCCCAAAAAGTATTTCATCTCACCAATCATACTCATTAAAAATTCAGTCTTCATTTCTTTAGCAAATTTGTCACTAGCTTCATCTTCTCCTCCAAAAATAATGTCATCAACAAAAATAACTATAACTAACAAACCATTTTCAATTTATTTTATATAAAGATTTCTATCAGTTGTTCCTTTAGTAAATCCCAATTTCAATAAATACTTATCCAATCTAGCATACCAAGTTCTAGGTGCTTGCTTTAGTCCATATAATGCTTTCTTTAGTTTACATACCATATCTCCTTCTTGAGTCAAGGGAAAACCTTCAAGCTGCTCAATGTAGACTTCTTCTAATTCACCATTCAGAAATGTGGACTTCACATCCATCTGATACACTTTGAATTTCATAAAAGTTGCATAAGCCAAAAACATTCTTACTGCTTCAAGTCTTGCTACTAGTGCAAAATTTTCTTCATAGTCAATTCCTTCTTGCTACGAGTATCCCATACATACCAATCTTTCTTTGTTTCTTACTACTTCTCCTTGTTTATTCATCTTGTTTCTGAATACCCATTTAGATCCAATCACATTCTTGTCTTTAGGTCTAGGGACCAATTCCCATGTCTTGTTCTTTTCAATTTGATCCAGTTCTTCCTTCATAGCATTAATCTAATGTTCATCTTCACAAGCTTCATTAGTAGATTTAGGTTCAATTTGAGAAATCAAACATAAATGTACCTTATTCCGAGTTAGAACTTCTCTATCCAAATTTCCAATAACTTGTTCAATGGGATGATGTCTAGATATATACATGTTCAGTGTCATAGTCATAGATCTTGCTTCAACTGTAGATTCTTCTCTAGATTCTTCTCTGGTTTCTTCTTTGGTTTCTTTTGTTGTATGATTCTCATTCAACAATTCACTGTCAGTCTCATAGAATAATTCAGTAGTTTCGATGTTAGGCTAAGGATGTGTTTCTTCATCAGATTCATAATCAAGCATTCTTTCCTAAATTTTAAACTTCTCATCAATTTTAACATTTGTGCTCTCAACAATAGTTTTAGTTCTCTTATTGTAACATCTATATGCTTTGCTCTTTAAAGAATATCCAAGAAAAATTCCTTCATCACTTCTAGGGTCAAACTTTCCAATATCATCATCTCTCTTTATATAACATTTGCTTCCAAAAATTCTAAAATACTTAACTGAGAGTGCATCTCCAAACCATAATTCATAAGGTGTCTTGTCTGTGTCTACTCTAATTTGAACTTTGTTCATTGTATATACTGTTGTATTCACTACTTCTCTCCAAAATACCTTTGCCAAATCATTTTCAAACAACATAGCTCTTGCTGCTTCAATTACTGACCCGTTTCTTCTTTTTGCAATACCATTTTGTTCAGGTGTTCTAGGGGCTAAAAAATGTCTCTTAATACCATTCACTTCACAAAAAGCGTTAAACTCTCTCGAAGTAAATTCTCCACCTCTATCAAATCTCAAACATTTAATCTTCATTCGAGATTCATTCTTAACTTTGTTCTTAATGATCTTAAACTTATCAAATGCATCATATTTTTATTTCAAAAATGCAATCCACATCATTCTTGTAAAATCATCAACAAGAATCATAAAATACCTTTCTCCATAGAATCCTCTAGTCCTAGTAGGACCACTCAAGTATATATGAACAATCTCCAAATTCTCTATCAATGTGAACTTCTTATTAGGAAATGAACTTCTCTTCTGCTTAGTCATCACATATTCTTTGCAAATCATGTTAGTAGGCTTAATAATTTTAGGCAAATCCCTTACTGCAAGTGTAGTACTCACTTTCACAATGTTATCAAATTTTATATGACAAAACCTTTTATGCCATAACCAACTATCATCAATCTTAGTAATCAAACATGTCATCTTAGTAGGATTCAACTAAAATACATTACCTCTAGTTCTAGATCCATTTCCAATCAGATTTCCATCTTTATCCTTTATCACACAAGTTTTCTCAGTAAACCAAACTTGATATCCCTTATCCACTAACTGTCCAACACTCAAAAGATTATGTTTGAAACCATCAACAAAGTAAACATCATCAGTGTTAGCCTTTCCATCAAGAGTAATAGATCCTATGCCTTTAATCAAACAAGGTGCATTGTTACCAACTCTAACAAATCCTCCATCATAATTGTTAAAATTTATGAACTTCTTCATATCAGTAGTCATATGATGTGAACAACCACTATCTATAATCCAATCATCTTTCTTTTCAACTTGGGAAACTAATGCTTTTTCTTCTTTAACATTAGGTTCAGGATTCTCTTCTTTAATTGCTACAAATCCTATCTCATCATTATTCTCAGTATCACTTTCACTCAAGGTTCTTTCTATACTAGCTTCAAGATCTTCATCATTAGCATAATAACATTCCTTAGATCTTCTAGGCTTGAAATTGTTTCTATACTTCTTAACTCTCTTAGGGCATTTAGATGCAAAATGACCATATTCCTGACAAGTCCAACATTTAAAATTTTTCTTACCATTTGGTTCTCTTTTCACAAGCAAGGCAATACCTTCTTCAATCTTCTTATCTTCTTCATATCTAGATCTGCTGCTACTAGCATAATCTCCACTCACACTGGTACTTCTTGACAAAGTAGGACAAATACTAAGAGCACTGAATGCTATCTCCATTCTAGGTAAGTCTCCTGATAACCTCAGGTTCATCTTTGTTGGTTCCAATCTTCCAAGAAGAGTCTCTCTTGTAGAGTTTGTAGTACAAGGTATAACTTGTTCAATCATCTATGTTTTCTACTTAAATACAAGAGTCAATGCCCTCAGAATTTTCCATATCACTTCATTCTATGTCTTTGATCCTCCACAAGATTTTATCCTTGCAACAATTTCTGACATTCAACCAATATAGCTTCTAACAAATTCATCTTCCATCATTCTAATATCTTCAAATGCACATATCCAATTATTTAATCTAGCTCTCTTTTCATGTTCATCACCTTCAAAAGTAGAGTGTAAAGATTTCAAAATTTCATTAGATTTCTTAAAACATATTACCTGACTGTATTCATTTTCTAGAAGTGCTGTCAAAAGTGCTTCTCTTGCAAGTATGTTACACATGAATAGATCTACTTCATCTTTAGAACTTGTTTCAAGACCGTCTTCTTCAATTATAGTCCTACCATTCTTTGTAATCAACTAATAGCCTAGTCCTAAACATAATAGATGTGTCTTCATCTTTTCTTTCCAGCTATCAAAATTTACTCCATCAAACTTAGGGCTTTCTTTCCTAAAATTTTCCATGGATCTCCTTAAGCTGTTAAACTTTCCTTTCAAGGACCTGTCACTCTGATACCAATTGTTAGAAAGTAAAGTCCACCAAGATAACTAAGAGGGGGGGGGGGGGGTGAATCAGTTATCAGATGATTATAACCTTTATCAACTTCAACAACATTTAACCATGTAAGAAATGTAATTACTAACCATACAAAGAAATTCATACACAATGACAGAATAACACAAGATATGTTGACTAGGGAACCTCTTGATCAAAGAGTAAACCCCAGTGGGAATGATGCCCACAAAAGATGCACTAATATGAATATTCCTTGTGAAAGGATGGACTCTGTTAGGAGTCTTATGAAATACATTAAGTACATATATATCCTTGTTAGGAGATTTTGAATCCCTGTTAAAAGATTCTAACCCTATTAAGAGTAATGGAAGACAGAAGGACCCACTGCCCAAACAACTTCAGGGTAAGATCACTAAACACACTATCCAAATAACCTTAATATTATTTAGCAGAATAATATGAAATATGTTACCTCCTCACTATGCCAAACCGCACTCACTACTAAACCAGATCTCAATTCTAGATCTTTGTACTTTGCATGTCTTCCTTCACAATTTCGCTTTCACAACTTCATAGGCTCTCTTCTTCAGTTCATACATATATTCACATTATACCATGCTCACACTGCTTTCACATTTCAACATATTGCATTTCAATCTATTGTTACAATAAGGAAAAACATTCCTTCCTTTATACCACACTAAAGTAATTACAAATGAGTCAGCATCCAATTGCAAAATAAAAGATTCTACACGCTACATCAAAATTACTCAAAACTGTCAACTTCCAAATGCAATAACTCTTCACTCTTGTGACCTCAAAGTTTGCACTGTGAACCACGTCAGCATCAATGTGTCTCAAACTTCCCTTTAACTACACAAAATTGGATTCCATCTCGATTAGGAGATATCATCCAATTTCCACAAACCGCTACTTAGGAAAACTACCTGAATACTACTTCCACCAAAAAGCTTATAACTTTTTCGGTCCATGCCATAGTTACTTGTGCTCTTAACCATAAACGTAAAATATATCAAAGAACATAACCTCAACATCACATATCATTATTCTCAATATAACATGTGTGCTAAACAAAACACTGTCTACTTCTCTGCTATTCCCCAGAAGATCACTGTGTTGACATCAATGACAATTATAATCATGAATGCAACAACAACTGCTATAGAATGACTACCAAGTATTCATTCCTAATAGATGTAGCCTAATGTACAGATTGAAGAGAGATATAACCAAAGAACACAATTTTTTGAAATTTTTTTGTATTGATCTTACACTGATTTCATATGAATTCATTGTAGTGGAATTAGGAATGTGTTGGTAGACTATTATTGACTTTCTTTTGCAATTTCTATTTACACTGTCCATACTCTGTTGAAGGGTACATGCCTAGTGTGACCCTATAGTCTAGTTTTATAGTTCTCTGGTAAACAGTCTCAAGTTTCTTCAAAGACATGGCCATCCCATGAACTCCAAGGGCCCAGATTTCATGGGAGGCATCTATCTAACATGTACAATATCACTTTAACAATTTTAATGCAGGAACAATGCTAGCAATCAGTTGACTATCACAAAATAATGAGGAACCCTTAATGAAGATATTGGGTATAGTATAGAAGTAACATTTTGGTCTAAACAAGGAGGAACTTTCATTGTTTGGATCATCTTGGGACATTGGAGGGATGGTGTTTCAATCACCAATTTGGTGTAGTAGCATTTGGAAGAAAGAGATTGACAAAGCCCTAGACTTAAGGGTATGGTGTATCCAATTTGGGGGTTTTGATGTTGTAGAGCCCTTGAGGCTAATTCCTTTTTTATTTTATCATTTTTTGTCATTATATACCACTGCTGAAATTTTGGAGTGATAAGGATAAAAGGAGAGTGCTGATGCTTTGGAAATTGATGGTTTTTATGCTATTTTGAGGGTCACTATGTGGGAACAGTCAGACCTGGTCCAAAGAAGTCCTTAGTAATTTTTTGGTATATTTTAGTACTTGGAAAAGGGTGTTCATAAATTCCTTCACCTTGTCAAGTGTTTTGGGAAAAATTTAAGTTATTAGAGTTTTAAGTATGTTGCAAGGCTACTAGATTGATAATTAGGTCTCTGGGCAGATTAAGTAGATCTTGAAGAGTGAGAAAATAGAATTAATCTAGAATCTTTAAAAATCCTTGAATCCAAGTTATTTAATACTTAGGGAACCAAAAATATCACTTAGGAGTCTTGGGGAAAGTTTTGGTAAGTAAAGTCTCTATTACATTTAAGGCTTTAGGTAGGCCATAGTGCCTAAACCTCTAAAATTTCTAACTCTACTTGTGTAACTAATACCACCACCATTTCCTCTACATTAGTATTTTAGTTGCATGTTTATTTTGTGAAATATAGCACTTTCTCCTTGAATGCATTAGTGCCTCAAACTTATAATAGTGAAGGAAATTCCAATGCAAAAACTATAACAGACCTTGTAACATGTTGTTTATTTGGTAATTTTTTTTTCAAAAAATAGAGGTGGACACTACAAAAATTAACAAAATATATTCTTTGGATTACATCAAATCTTAGGGTCCATATCGTCTTGAATTCCTACAATTATATACAACAAAGAAACTCCCTAATACCACTCTGTACTTTATGACATTATGTCATCACAGATATTATAATTAATAAATTTTGTGAGAAGGGGATCAAGGAAACATCTCCTTTGGTGTGCCATTTTGGCTTAGCCTACCAAAACAAAGATTAATTGGGTGGTTATTTACCATTAAATTTGGAAATCAAAACTTTACAAAAGAAAATGAAATCACCTCCTAGTTTCCTCTTGTCTTAGTTCTCAAATTTTAGTGGGTCGCCAAGAGATTGTCATTATTTAGTATTCAAGATAACACAAAACTTTCTAGAGGCCAAGAGATACATAAACCACATCTAGATAAGATCCAGGTTGCATCTATGAAGAATACCTTTGAGCTTATTATTGTACATAAGTAATACCTTACTACTATTGATGCTTAAGTTTATTTTCATCAAGAAAATACCAACAAATAGTTATACCCCACAACCATTAGGAGATGAGGAGTCAAACATAGGAAATAGTTCAACTTCCTTGTGGCTCATAGCATCCACAATATGAATCCTGGTAATCTATATATATATATCAATAACATAGCATTCATTTATGTAACCAAATGAGAAAACAAATAGGTAGATGGAAGATAGTATTCATACACCTTTTTCAAGGATATACCATGTATAAAATAAACAATCAAATAATAATACTAACATTTTGATTCTATCTTTATTTCTTGCACTACTATGTCTCACACATAGTTACAAGACTCAAACTAATCTCAAACTCAACAAGAATGTTTTAGACTCAGACTTGGACTCCACAAAAAAATGAGCAAAAACTTGACAAAGTGAAAACACAAGAAATTCAGAGATTTTTAAGGATTTTAAACTTGTTTCATGCACTCTTTACTATATTTTCTTAGAGACATGATAACATCATCAAACATAAGATAATTTAATCACATACTCAAGTATATATCGATCACATAACTATAAATGTAAATTGTAGCTAAAGGAAATAACACACTTAAATATATAAATATTATCAAATGTATACAAAGCTCATGGAATATGAAATTCATGGAATCAAAACAAATATTGAAACTAAAATTAGAAGGCTATGGCCCAAAGGAGGTTGTATTTCTCATAGCAACTTCACAACAAGTCATGCCTTAGCATCTAAGATGGGTCATGGATGATGATGTAGTCATGATATTTGCTTGTGTGTCAAGGAATGGTTTGTATATTTGGGAATTCATTAGTAATTTATTTTTTAAGCCTTCAATACTGCATATTTTGTTGACAAGCTCATTAACAAAGAGCAGTCGTCAAGTAAAACAAAAAATGGTTATGTTTTATTTTGACTTTAGCTAGGATACTAATATATGGGATTCCTCTATTAGTTGTTTGTACAAGGATTAATTGATAAATTTTTCATTATGAAAATGGAATTTCTTGCCAACTATGACTTAACTTATATTTATTTGTACAAGGATTATAGCATGCCAACTTTTCCTATGGCAATCCTTGTATACTAAAAAAATTGTCCAATATTTGAAACAAGATAATCCTTGATTGTGGCTTTGACTATGAATATGCAAAGATTCACAACCAGGCATATGCATTATGTAGATTTATATATCTTCAATGGAAAAATGTCCAAGTAAGATAGTCTACAACATCCTTCTTACTTTAAATAGAGAGATATGTCAATAATTGATAACAACAAAACAATATGCAAATAAGTCACAAATTCACAAGTTACAATAGGAGTGTAATAGCATAAATGATAATAGCAGCAGTATAAATCAGTATAACAAAATTACAACAATAGTCTCAAATCTAAATTTTTTAATCTATTTACTATTGAAAAATCTAGGAATCATATAAAGTGGGCCTAGGCAAACTGTTCACAATATTGTTGTTGTCAAACATTAATTCCAGATAAGGGGCTATTGCTGATATATCTGTGGAAGTAAATTCTTATGTTGGCTGCAACCAAAGGTCACTGCTAATGTAATGTTACTACTTTGGTCATCAAAAATTGATGTTATTGTAAATAAAATTAAGTTTAGAATCATTGTTATAATTTTAGCATGTACTATTTGATTGCTGCTACAATTTCTTATCTTTTGAATTATTGTATTGAAACTTTGACAAAGTAATACATATAACTATAGAAAAATTATTGTAAGTAAAATATCATTAGCTTGTTAATCCTTCTATGAGAAGTCAGAAAACTATTTAATAGAATGCCTAGTAGTTTTACTGGTGAAAAGGTTTGGAAATTTTTGGATCATAATAGGGGTAGTTTATTTCATCCTATCACCATCAAAAGATCTAGAAACCTAGGATATCAAACAAATGGATAGAGAGTTAATCAAAGAATAGGCCCATGCATGTGTCACTAGACTAGGTTCTCTCATTCCATAATCTTGATATCTATCTTAGCCTACTCAAATATCCCCTAAGAGTGGCAATTTTTTCCTGCTAAATATAAATTATGTTAGCATTTGTAAAATCATACATCTTTTGAATAGTTCTTATGAACCTTGCATTCACCTCAGCATCTTGTACAACTATAATTTTTCCATGCGTTTGTACTTACTACATCAAGTTTAATTCATAAGAAACTATATGGAATGTAGTGTTACAACTTCTCCCATCTATGATGAATGTCTGAGTAAACATTTTTGAGTAGAATTGTAATGTGAGGTCTAATTTTCAAGGGTGGGGGAGAATGTGTGATTGGAAGAACACAAGATTAATAAAATGTTGATTTGAATATGCAAACCTAGTTTTAATGGATGATCAAAGTATTCAAGAAGAACTAATGGTGCTAAGAAGATATCAGCATGAAAAGATAGTCATATATTTGCAATGATGGCATAATGGTGCTACAAGAACATAGTGAGTCATGTTAAGAGACTATGTGAAATCAAAGTGACATGCATGAATGACATGATAATAGCTTGAGGGGAATGATTTATGGTGCCTTAGGCTGATATTACTTTTCTTGATGGGATTAAGATATTTATGGAAGTGGCATTTGTTGGTATGGAGTCTTCATCTGATAGACATTTGAAAACAATAATTTTGTAATTTATCTTCCTGTTGTTTGTCTTTTTGATAGGAAGGAATAGGTTGAAAAAGAAAAAATAGTTGATCTTGTAAGCTAGTCTAAATTTGGGTTGTTTGATTTGCAAATACAGTTTGTAGGTTATATTGATAATGATTCTATATTTTACTCTTATGTAACTATAGCATATTATGGTACTTATTAATTGTTTAGAAGTTACCTATGATCTTTTTCCATTTTGACATTTAATTGGTAGTCAGACCCTTCGACTTTGAAAATTTACAACAATGAAGTTAATTTAGCTACCATTTTTCAAATGATCAGAGTTTGATCTGCATCTCCCCAAGTGACTAGAGCCTTGGTTGAGGAGTTTAATACCTAGCATGTTTACTGCTAGATGAAGAGTGTAAATACTTTAGAATAATTTTTATAAATTTCTATAAATATATATTTTGGGTCATCTCTGTAGCTTCTAGTGTTCATGTTGTTTTTGTTTGAAGTAAGATTATTAGTAATTTATTTTCATTTGGTAGCTATTTTAAACTTTTGCATGTGCAACTATGGAATGCTTCTCAGTTGGAGATGGTTCACCATGGTAAAATGCATGGTTTCATGTGGTAAGTAATGTTTAGGTCATTGAATTACTGAGATATCTTAGAAATTAATGCACATAAAACTATAGGCATGGCATATTGTAGTTTGTTACAAATATAAACCATTGGTCCATTTTTGTTAAAGATCTTTGAATATGTGAATTTTCTAGTTTATGGTGATCTAATGTATAGGAAAAGGAAATATGTGTGCATGTGTGTGTGGGGAATGTTGACATGCATAAGAAACTAATTCTACCTCAAATAATTTTTATATCCATTCTAGTCTTTATGAAATGCATCCCAAGGTTTTGTAGTACATGTGAAAGATTTCCTTTTGGATTCAATGTCAGGTATGAGGAGCACATTTTCCACCAAAGCCTTTGGCATTTTGGAATTGATCACATTTTTTATTTTCATGCCATTAAGATGGGGTGAACTACAATTTGAATAAAATTCTATAGAATATGAACTCCATTAGCTGCAATGCAGTGAACAATGCCTTCATTGTTATGAAAAAGACAACAAAATGTATTTACTATTAATATATGTATGCATCTTGGAAATAGAAAACATACAATAACATATACAAGTAAATGAACTCCAAGTGCTGACAAAGTAATTAATACTGAAAATAAAAACCCTAACTAAAGAGGGTGAGCCCAAAATGTGTACATCCTCGACAAGTCTGTGAATATTTCATCATGCAAATAAAAATAACCATTTGAAACCAGGGAGATGAAACCAAGCTAAATGAGTTGATAGAGACTAGATCTTGAGATCAAAGTTCACTTGAAATTGTATTAAAACCACAAGAAAATGAAAGAGTAACCATTTTGTCATTGATTGCCTTACAGGGTGCCTAGCTAGATAATATTCACTAGAGAATCACTTAGCTGAGTGTCTGGTTGGATAATTCTAAGAGAAATCAAGGTGGGTCTCCCCGAACTTTACTTAGATCCACAACTCTCCTATATTGTGAAAAAAAAGTGGTGACATTCCTATCCTTGTAAATTTACCACATGTAAGTGAATCTAGTTTTCCTTCTATATTAAAGAGTAGGTAACACACCATGCCTAGTGTAATAATATAAGGGGTGGTTTACTCTATCTTTAGTGTGCAGAAAATGATACCATTTCAATGATTGATCCCCATTTTGTGAAATAGATGACTCAAAGGGTGTTTGATACTAATCACTAGAGAGGCATAAGGAAATCAACTTAGTAATCTTAGTTGAACCCTGTAAAGTGCATATTTTCAAATTGATAGCTTCTCGAAGGTAAAAGACCAAGCATCGATGATCTGGAGGTAATCAACTTAGTAATCTTAGTTGAACCTTGTAAAGTGCATTGCCTAAAACTGAAAGCATTGAGGACACAAGATATACCTCTGGGAAACTTCATATGGGAAAATTGAATAGCTTAAGGCTATATGTCTTTATGTCAGCCAAACCTTGGCAAGATTATTAACCAATTATTCCAATGGAACCTTCAAGAACATTGTGGAATTATGACAATAGTTCTTTAGTTCTCTTGTTATCAAGTTCTATAATGTGACTCACTCTTGAACAACCTCAATGCAACTCCTACATTCAACAGAAATGCATTCTACAATTCTAGATGCTGATGCAAGAGGCTAGTAGGCATATTTATGAATAGAGTGTTCCATTGGAATGACATTGAAGACCTGAATCACTTAACATTTGGGATGTAGGATGACATGAATCACTTTACAATTTTCTAGCCTGGCTCTTGTCATTTCTTAGAGGAATTTGGTGATGTCTAAATCTACATGACACATTTGTTGATCACAAAATTTTTATCTTTTAGACTGTTAACTTACCTCACATATCTGTATTTCAAGATTAGAATTACAAATGAGTGATGACTCTCCTTGGTGCCTCCATATTTTACTCCAATCCTTCTCAACTCCTTTGACTTAATGACTAAGTCTTGTTTCTTGTCTTTCAACATACAGTTATGAGAATTTTTTTATTGTTATGTATCATATTAGTGATACAAGCCATGCAACTAATAATAGGTCAATGCAACAAACTACCACTGGTATCTAGTTTTTTATGTTATTGATAAAGAACATTAAATGCACCACCTTTCCTCTTGAAACTATAGTCTGAGAGAAGTAATGGAAATTGATTCTTCTCCCCAAGAAAATCAAGAGTAACAATTTAATAACTTGCTAGAATATGCCAATCATAGCTTGGGAGATGCATTCTAGAAAATGCACCAACAACCTTCTGGCATCTTTTGACATATGCCAAGCAAGTCTTGATTTTTACCTTTCAACATACAGTTTTGAGAGTTTGGGTTTTGTTTAAGTATTGTATAAGCTATTCAAGCCCACTACCTATGTCATTGGGCTTGGCAAATTTTGAGCTTCATGTTCAAAATTTGGAAAAGTTTTTATATGAAAATTGTGGAAATTCGCCTTCAAATTTGAACAGAACAAAGCTGATATTTTTCAAATATTTATAAAAGATAACATTTGTGTGTTAGCTTTTTCAGATCTTTGAATTAAAACACACCTTGATCAAATGCAAAACACAACTACATCAAGAAGACATCATGCTCGGATTGAGAGGAGTGATGCTTACAGGTTCTGAAGGTGATTCATGAGCCCAACATGAGAACATGTAAGAGCCAATGACATTTCATGTTAAAAATAACTTATGGATTGGCTGCATTGGTGTGAGAGGCATTAAAAATTCCCTAATAGGTGATGTGTAGAGTAGTCAAATACTCATTTTTCCCTCCCTAGGCCAAGTTTTTGCAACTACAAGCACATACCCTGTGTAGCCAATGTCAACACCAAAGTCCTACCATATACCTCCTAGCTGTTACATTGGTTAACACAATCCATATGGCATTAACCTTTTTGCTAGCAAGACACTATTTAAATCTATGTTCTACCCATCCCAAGGCTGATCTTAGTTCATAGAGATTTAGGAGTCTCAATATGGTTCAACATTAAACTCAAAGTCTTAGGTTCTTTCACCAATCTATTTAAACATCTAGAGAAACAATACAAAAGGATCTAAGGGGATCCAACAAGGTAGACCCTAACTTGAACCATTAATCATATCTTAAACCCCAAAGATTCTATCCTAATAGGTATTCGACTATATTCATAGAGATTAACAAGTTTTCCTTACTTAAAGTTAAGTTTCTCAGATATGACATTGATGTGAGTTTTTATGCATTATGAGAAGAACAATATATAGAGTCAAATCAGGGACCCCAATGATAGTAGCTAAGCATGCCTGTTATCAGGAAACAATGCATTCAAGTTATGAGAAATTAATGATAGTGAACAAGATATTCCAATGGAATAGAAGACATCCCAAGCGAGGGGGGTCAACAAAGAAATTGATATTATGAAAGTCCCATTGGTGGGAATGACAACATATTAATAAAGGGAAGACCACACAATATAAATTTGTCATCAAGTTATCAAATAAAAACCCCAATTTTATCAAATAAAAACCCTAATAATAGTAAAGAGAGAAAAGAGAATGAATGTACCCAGGTTGTAGTCTAGTTTGCATTCAATCATTCCAACTTCTCATGAATCAAAGAAAAAGGCTGTAAACCACTTTTCCCTTGCCACAAATGGGGATTTCAGCTTGGTGTGAGAATGCTAGAGAAAACTTGAGATTGAAAGAACATGCGTGTAATATTGTTTCACATTCAATCATTTCAAGTTTTTATGAATGGAAGAAACATAGATGGGAATAGGGTTTTAGCTTGGCACCAATGGGTTTTTTGGCTTGGTGCCAATGGGATTTTCAACTTGGCGGGAGAGTGCTGCCTTAATTTTCTTTGCATGACTAATGTTTTGGTTTGTTTTTTTATGTTTTATACCCTGTCAAACAATATTGATTAGCCCATGAGATTTTTTTTCTATTTTATTTTTTTATATACCCAACCAAATATTGATCGACCATATGATAATTATTAATTAATTAATTAATTAAATAATATAGTTCACAAGATTTAATTAATTAGGATAATGTTTAATTTAACATGTTGAATTATATTAAATAATTAGGATATCCTAATTAAATATTATTATGAACGATATAATATATCTATCTTGTGTTCCATTCACTCTCATGAGAGATGGATTTGGGTGAACCACTACTCGTGAAACATGGGTCAATGAGTTTGACCAAAAAAATATATACAATTGAATTCTTATAAAAATAGCACTATATAAGAATAATTAGGATAATTAATTAATTAATTTGGAACACTATTGGAGAGTTACACTATCATTTATATAGCATCTAAAATGTCTCATTTATTGTAATTATTAATTAATTAAAAATTAATATATTCATTATATTTTCATTTTTAATTAATTAATTTTATTTCTTAATTTATTAAAAATTACAATAAATGGTATATTAATTTGGGTGTTTCGTAGATGTTGTTGAGTCTTATGGTCCATGTTTAAGTACACTCATATTTTTCTCATCCAACTTCCAAATTATTAGTGTTAAATTAAAGAAATAAAAAAATGATACCTAAAAGTCTATTAATAAAATTTATGTGCAAAATCAATAGTCATTCACACGTATTGTATTAATTGGATTTCTAAAACTTCAATTGAAAGAGTTGTGCAAATTGATTGGTACTCATAGTTCACATGACTACTAGGACATTTGTGCATAAGTATTAGCAAATTTTTAGGTGGTTTTAGCACATGGTTATATTTGTGGTGCCTCTAAGTAGGTTTCAAACAACACTTTAAAATGACCCCTTAATTATTTACCCTTGTGTGCATAAAAGATCCTGTAGTGTGTGTCACTACTATCCAAAAGCCAGAACAATATATATACATAGTAAGATCACATACGAAGATAACCAAAAAAAATCATCAAAATCCTATGTAATGTTTAGGATGCGTGGCGCTCAAAGTTATCTATAACAAATATTGTATATAATAGTCTCAATTTTCAAGACATTTACATTTTCTTTTATGTTTTGGTTTGGTTGTTAATTACATTAGTATATATATAATGTATATTTTGTGATATATTCAAACATTCACATGTGTGTGTAGTGTGTCTATATATATATATGTGTGTGTGTGTGTGTGTGTGTGTGTGTGTTATATTTCACACAAAGTACATGTATATTAAAAAAATGAATAGAAACATAAATACAAACACAAAGTAAAAGAGGACATTACCTAAAATAAGAAGACCAATATTTTTTGTAAAAATTAAGGATGTTAGATTCTTTCATGTTACTCTTGTAAAAGAGTAGAATGTTCTGATGGTTTCTACACTTCAGACTATAGAATAGTGCTGATCTTTTTTTCAAATTGTTTGTATTCTCTTAAATATAACAAAAATAGGCTTCATAATTCAGCTCTTCAGTGCTTGACATTTGTATTCTTCAGTGACCAAATTAGTCATTTATTTAGTCATTTTTATTTGTCTAACCAATTATTTAGTTGTGATTTCACCTGATGACCAAATTAGTGCAGAGAAGTCTATATATACTTTTAATTAGATTGGGTGGTTGTCGTTGCACCAAAAGCTCAAACTATTAATGCCTGATACAACCACTACTAGACTTATAGAGTCCACAGGAGGATGTTAAACCCTTGTCACCAACCAGTGCATTAAGCAGATACAATTTGATGTAATTATGTTAAAATTTATATATAATTATAGAAATGTTTGGAGATTTACATACTTTTCAAATTATTTGTCAAAAATACCATGCAAACTGGTGTCATCAATTGTAGCATCTAGGTGTAGGTTGAAGAATAGTAAGGCATCCCATTTGTTGGGATTCACTACATAGAAAAAAGAGGTTTGAGAAGAGAAGAGAACATTGAGCGCATTTGATAAATGTATTTGAATAATATAAAAGATAATTAAATTCAAACTTTTAGCGATAACACATGAATAGCCATGATTCACACATTCTAACCATGAATAATCTTTTGGTTGGCTCGACCTTCCTAAAAATTAAACATATGTATCAACAATATTTGAATAATGGCATAACTACTAAAGTTCACCTTGGGATACAAACAAAATAATGAAACATTTAAAAATTATAGAGCACATAGAATAGTTAATGTGAAATGCAACAATAAGTCTATTGGTGAACAAAATATTAGAGCACACAAAATAATGTTTGCATAATAAGTCTATTGGTGAACACACATTATTGCCGAAATGCAACTTCTAAGAATATAAGTATATGATATTATCAAATGTTAATGTGTAAAGGAGTATTAATCATTCATTTACTCATTTTTATTATTAGGGTGACTAATTATTTAGTCATTTATATTTGTGAATTGCAAAAAATGGGTAGAACATGATTAATTTTAATCATGTGACTAAAATTTTTAGTCACCTGGTCATTTATTACCCAAATTCTACTAGTGGTTGGAAAGGGAAAAATTAAGATTAAGTTGTAGAATGGGAATCATTGGCTACTACAAGAGGTAAGACATGTTCCAAGACTAAGTAGGAATTTAATTTTAGCAGGGCAGCTAGGTGATGAGGGTTGCACAATTACTTTTAATGATAGAAATTAGACGGTTTGAAAAGGTTCCTTCATAGTAAAAAATGTGTCAAAGTAGGAACCTTATATCTTTGTACAAGTCATACTATTCCTTCCACTTTAATTATTTCAGAAGATAATGAATGTTCAAGAATAGTGGTTACAGTTGAGTAGGAAGAACATCAAACCATTGTTGTAGATTTTGACATAGCATTGTGGAACAATAGACTTGGGCATATGAGTGAAAAAGGTATGAAATTAATTCATTCAAAGAAAGTTTTACCTAGTTTGAAATGTATCAATATGGATTTCTTTGAGAGTTGTTTGTATGGAAAACATAAGAGAGTTAGTTTTGTGAAGAGTGGGAAGGAAAAGAAAAATGAGAGATTAGAGCTTGTACATACAGATGTATGGAGACCAGCTCAGGTATCTTCCCTTGGTGGCTCTCTATATTATGTTACATTTATAGATGATGTAACAAGAAAAGTATGGATTTATTTCCTTATACAGAAATCTGATGTATTTCAAAATTTTAAGAAATAGAAATGCTTGGTTGAGAATGAGATTGGTAAAAGGTTAAAATGTCTCAGATTTGATAATGGTGGTGAGTATTGCAGCACAAAATTTGAAGATTATTGTTCCTCTAATGGTATTCATAGGCAAAAAATTGTACCAAGGACTCCACAAGGAAATGAAGTGGCTGAATGCATGAACATGACAATAATGGAGTATGCAAGGAGTATGAGGTTACACGCTAGGCTACCCAAAAATATGTGGACAGAAGCTGTGAACACTTCTATTTTTTCAATCAATAGAGTCCCCTCTACTCCTTTGGACTATAGTATTCTAGAGGAAGCATGGAGTGGTAAGAAGGTGATTTATTCTTTTTTCAAAACCTTTACTTGCGAAGCTTTTCCACATATAGATTCTGAAAACAGAACCAAGCTAGAAGCTAAGTTAAAAAAATATGTATTTGTTGGATATGGCATTGATGAATTTGGTTATAGGCTTTGAGATTTTGAAAATCATAAAATTGTAAGAAGTAGGGATGTCATATTCAATGAGAAAGTATTGTACAAAGATCTATTATAGTAGCATGAGAAGAAATAAAATGACTATGTAGTACTAGATGATACTCCAAAAGATGATGTTCTAGTAGTTCCTTATTTTTCGCAACAACAACAACAAATACCACACATCCCAATGAATGTTAGATGGTCAACAAGGCTAAGTAGACCTCCAGAAAAATTTTGTCCATCTTTGCATTCTATTTTGTTAACAGATGCTGGTGAACCTGAATGTTATAATGAAGTTGTGCAGGTGGATACAAAGATTCAATGGGAGTATGCAGTGACAGAGAAAATGGACTTCTTGTTGAAAAATCACACTTGGGATTTATGCAAGTTACTTGCAAGTAAAAGGGATTTACAGGCTAAAAGAAGAGGATGAAGGTAAGAAAAGATTTAAAACCAAGTTAGTTGTAAAAGGATCTGCATAGAAAAAGGGTATTGATTTTGATGAGATATTTTTTCTAGTTGTTAAAATGACTTCTATCCATACTATTTTAAGTATTGTGGCTACTGAAGATTTTTATTTAGAGCAGCTTGATGTTAAACCAACTTTTCTTTGTGGTGATTTGGATGAAGAAATATATATGGTCCAACCACAAGGATTTGAGGTCAAGGGTAAGGAGAATTTAGTGTGCAGATTGCAGAAAAGTTTATATGGCTTAAAGCAAGCACCTCGGCAATGGTATATTAAATTTGACACTTTTATGAATGAGCATGGATATAGTCGGTGTCATTCTGACCATTGTGTTTATTTTAAGATGTTGGATGATGACAGCTACATTATTTTATGCTTATATGTTGATGATATGCTTGTAGCTAGATCTAACATGAATCACATTAAGGGTTTGAAACAACAATTAGCAAATTCATTTGATATGAAGGATTTGGGGGTAGAAAAAAAAATCCTTGGAATGAAAATTTGTAGAGATAGGAAAAATAGAAAATTGACTTTATCTCAAGCTAATTTTATTGAGAAGGTGTTGTTGGTACTCTGAAATTTGGTTCAAATTTAGAGTGACCAATTAAATATTTTTCTATAAGGCAAAGTGGATACTCCTAAATTTTTTTTGAGAAGGCCTAATTGGTATGCTTGTAAAAGACACCCTGATGATTTTCATGAGATACAGATGAGAAAATAGGTTCAACACCTTGTAATTGTCATGTACAGTAGGTTCCAGCTTCTAAGTTTCAATTTTGACATATTTAGGGACTTGCCATTTTAATGTGTTCTTTCAAAATCTACATTTTTGCCTAAGTGTCAAATAGAGTAAAGTAGTGATGAAGGGTGCTTCCCTTAATACCACAAACACATAACAGAAATAGAGAAACAACAACAATAATATGCAAGAACAGAAAAATTGGCTTCTTATTATCTCCACAAATGTGGAATTACAAACTTTCAGAATTACAATATGCAAAGCCACATGGGCATTCCCTTACAATATTCTGTAGGACAAAGCCTCGAACTATTACCCAGATCTATTCTGAACTACCTAAGACAATAATACAGCCTTCCTTATATAGGCAATTTTCCACCGCCTGGGAAGGTTCCAGAATTTTTAGCCAATAAGGCCGACCAAACTTAGAATTATTTTATTTTACATTTTATTACATCATAGTCAGCTCAAGATAACCTTTGAAACCCGAACAGAAATTTTGAAGAAAATTATTTTTCGCCATTTCAGGTGGCCCAACTTCCGAAGACCATAAGTCATCACCCGTTGACCCGCTCGGCTATTATAACCCCATTTCAGAAATGCCACGAAGCGCTCTACAGGCTTGACCCACGTAAGCACCTGTCACCCACATTTTTGACCTCATCCGGGGCCTCTAAAGCCTTCAAAACTGAGTTCAAAGTTTCTGTACCCTGCTGCCAATACTGAAAATCTTCAATATCTTCCAATATACACTTGATCTGGCAATGAAACTTTACTGGCAGACTTATATGACCAAAATGAACCTCCAAGAAAGAAATCAGATCATTCTGAGCACATACAAAAATTACCAAAAATAGTAACTTTCCGTAAATAGTAGCTCTACACAAAATAGCCCTTATTGAAAATAAAAACAAAAATATTTTTGGGTGATGCAAGATTGCTCTCACACCCAGGATGCTCCTGCATCAAGTAGCCCAGTTTGTCTTTGAATATCTTTTGTCTAGAAATGTTTCATGACCTACCACTTTGACGATGCGTAATATGTATATCAGATAGCCTATGTTCCAATTTTCAAACCTTTTCGAATCCGTCTGATAAGTTTTTGGATCCCCCAAAGTTGGTCTCCCAGAAATGTCTTATTTCTTTGTTCTACTCATTTTCTAAGTGGCCCTATTTGATTAATTATAACTTTTGAACCTATGACCGGATTGAAAAAATTCTTTTTGCATCATATTCTATTGATCAAATACTTCGTATGTTTCAATTTTTAAGTTTTGATGAATCTATTTACCCATCCTACCAAATTGATTCTACTTGTAGTTTCTCAACATTTTCTAAGAGTGCATCGCTCAGAAACCAGTCACATTTTTTATCATAACTCAAAAAATACGAACTAGGTTGGGCTAAATTTTATGTATGTTTGAGAAGACTATGTGTTCTTTGTACAACAAAAATTTTAGAAAAACTCAATTTGAAAATCAAAAGTTATTAATTTTTGAGTGCTAGCAGCAATAAAAAATCAGCATGCACTTAGTCTCTAAATCTCATAATAAAATAAAAAAGAAAAAATCATCTGGAGATCTGGAGACTAAAGAAATATAAAATTAGAAAAAAATTAGTCTCTAAGTCTCATAAAGAAGAAAAGTACATTTGGAGATTTGGAGACTAAATTAAAAAATTAAAAAAAAAGCTTCTACTTAGTCTCCAAATCTTATAATATAAAAGGTCAATTCTGAGTTTATCAGACTAGAAATTAAAAAGTAGAAAAAAGGGAGTCTCATAATCTCAAGAAGAAAAAAGTAAATTTGGAGATTATGAGACTAAGAATTTAAAAAGAAGAAAAAAATTAGTCTCCAAGTCTCATTTGAAGAAAAGTCAATTCTGAGATTATGAGACTAGAAATAAAAAAATAGAAGAAAAATGTACACTTAGTCTCTAAATCTCATAATAGAAAAATCTGGAGATTATGAGACTAAATGAAGTCTCCAAGTCTCATAATGCAAAAAATGTATCTAGAGACTTGGAGACTATAAATAAAAAATTAGAAGAAATGCTAGTCTCCAAATCTCATAAAGTAGAAAAGTACATTTGGAGACTTGGAGAATAATAAAAAATAGAAGATAATATAGTTGATGGAATATGGATGAAGTGACTGAGAGGGGGGGTGAATCAGTCAACCATAAAACACTTCACAATTAATTCTTTCTAGATCCCTTAAGATATCTTAACAATGTTATCTGTTTTAGCACTCGGTAAATAGATTGCAGTAACTTTGAAGATGTAGAGAGTAATAGAAAAATTATCTTTAGATATTCATCAGCACATATATATGATTGAGAAAGCAATTAAGAACACAAGAGACACAAGATTTAATGTGGAAACCCAATATGGGAAAAACCACCAATGTATCTAGATACTGATTTTCACTTTTCTGAAGTGATGCCCGGTTAGAAGCCAACCCGGTAAAAGGTTACAAAACACACTGTTAGGTGTGACCTTGTTAGAGGATTTAAAACACCCTGCTAGGAGTGGCCTGGTAAGAGGTCTTGAAAACAATTCAATGGAATTGTCACCTTGTTAGAGGATTTACAATATGGTTGTTAAACCAACTCGGTTAAGAGATTTAGAATTCACTGTTACAATGATAAGAAGGTAACAATGAAAAATGACCTGTATAATAATGCAACTGTCTTGTTGATTACAGATCTCTGTTCTACATAAGTCTGATCCTTTCTGAACGAATAAATCTCTGCTGCACCTCAAGGATATCTGAACATCCTTCACAAATTTGCACACACCTTTCCTATCTTTCTTCTGTAAATCTTCTGCTATATTTCTTGTTTACTTTTCACATTTGACCGTTAATTTATATGATTTTAGATTTGTCAAATCGATATTATTTAGTATAACAGTCAGCTGAATTAAGCAAACTCTATTTGTAAAAATCCTTCAAGGGCCGACAGTGCTCGGTGACCATAACTTTCTATAATCTTTCAGAGACCGAGGGAACTCGGTAAACATCGAACATCCTTTACCTTCTATAACCAACTGAACTCGGTAAACACTAACTTTTCTTCGATGACCGACTGAACTCGGTAAACACTAACTTTTCTTCGATGACCGACTGAACTCAGTAAACACTAACTTTTCTTCGATGACCGACTGAACTTGGTAAATACTAAATTTCCTTTGGTAATCGAGTGAACTCGGTAGACACTGATTTTCTTTGATAACCGAGTGGACTCGATAAGCACTAATATTCCTGTCTGGCAGACCGACTAAGCTCGGTAGGAACTGATTACTACGGACTATGACATTGTGTGACATCAAAGACAATACATAATTGAGTAGCAATTTCCTTCAGACAATTGTTTCCAACAATCTCCCTCTTTGGCATTGATGGCAACACAATATGTCATAGCATAAGAAATTTGAAAGAGTTAGCTCGGTTCAGATTCAAATCTCCCTCTGTCAGCAAACTTCCTTTATCTTGAAAATTCTTCCTTCTGACTATTGAAAATTTCTTGAAGTAATAGAAAGTAATAGCAAAGACATAGCAAACACTCCCTCTTTGACAACACATGCCAAAGACAATTCACATATTACCGGTGAAAATTAATGTACCTCAAGTACTGATTCATATGCAATGATTCCTTGAATATGCTGCATCAACAGGTTGATTTTCAATCATGTTCTGGTTGATGCATCACTAAAACTATATTTAGTGAGCCTCAGATAGGGGAATGACCCCTAACTTACCTCTTAGATACACAAATGCATCCTTAGGTAATGGTTTGGTAAAAATGTCTGCAATCTGTTCTTTTGTATGAATATATTCTAATCTGATTTCCTTGTCCTGCACCAATTCTCTGACAAAGTGATATTTAATAGCAATGTGCTTGGTTTTAGAATGCATCACTGGATTCTTAGAAATGTTTATTGCACTGGTATTGTCACAAAATATAACAACTGGTTCTTTGATTTCAACCTTCATACCTTCTAATAGCTGTTTAAACCAAACAATATTTGAACAGTTTACTGCAGCAGCAACATATTCTGCTTCAGCTGTGGATTGAGATGTGCAATTCTGCTTTTTACTAGTCTAGGATACCAGTCTTTTTCCAAGAAAAAATGCTCCACCACTTGTGTTTTTTCTGTCATCAATGTTTCCTGCCCAATCAGTATCAGTAAACACTTTCAAGTCTAGATTGCCTCCAAATTTATACCACAAACCATATTCTTCAGTTCCTCTTAAGTATCTTAAGATTCTTTTGATTGCCATCATGTGATTTTCCTTAGGTTTTGCTGAGAATCTAGCTACTATACCGACTGCTAAGGCAATATCAGGTCTTGTATGTACTACATACTGCAATATTCCAATCATAGATTGGTATAGGGTCTGATCAACTTCTTTTGAATCATCTTTTTTGGTAAGTTTCAGTCCAGTACACATGGTTGTACCAACTGGTTTTGAATCTTCCATACCAAACTTCTTAAGTATTTCCTTAATGTATTTAGATTGAGTAATGTATATACCATTCTTGCTTTGCTGAATTTGAAGACCAACAAAGAATTTTATTAAACCAAACATAGACATTCAAATTCTTTGTTCATTTGCTCTGAAAATTCTTTGCACTGATCCTCATTCCCTGTAAATATAGTATCATCCACAAATATTTCTGCCAATACAATTTTGTCATCCGGTCCTTCTTTAATATACAGATTGTTGTTATCATTAGCTCTTTTGAAATTAATCTGAATCAAATAGTTATGGAGTCTTTCATACCATGCTCTAGGAGCTTGTTTTAAACCATACAATGCTTTGTGTAACATGCAAACCATGTCCCTTTTATCTGGATCAACAAAACCTTCAGGTTGTTCAATGTAAACTTCTTCATCAAGAATTCCATTGAGAAATGCAGATTTTATATCCATCTGATATACCTTAAATCCTTTGTGTGCTGCATAAGCAAGTAGAGTTCTTACACCTTCTAATCTTGCAACAGGAGCGAAAGTTTCTCCATAATCTATACCTTCTTCTTGAGAATAACCTTTACATACCAGTCTAGCTTTGTTTCTAGATACTTGACCATCTTCATTCAGCTTATTCCTAAATACCCATTTTGTTCCAATTACATTCTTATCTTTAGGTCTAGGTACAAGAGTCCAAGTTTTGTTCTTTTGTATTTGTTCTAATTCTTCATTCATTGCTTCAATCCAACTTTCATTTTCCAATGCATCTTTGATATTTCTAGGTTCAAAGTCAGTAAGCAGACATGTACCTTTTAGCTTGCTTCTTGTCATAGTACCATCTGATTTGTTTCCAATGATTTGATCCGGTGTATGATGTCTTCTGACATATTTGGCTAGTATAGGTTCCTTGCCTTTTGAATGATTCATGCTGTTGTCTTCTAGGATCTCTTCTTCAGGTTGCTCGGGCTCGGTAGATATTTGCTCGGTAACTTCAGGCTAAGACTCGGTCTGAATTTCTTCCTGTGACTCGGTTTGAACTTCTTCCTATGACTCAGTAACTGTGCTCAGCTCGGTAGATATAGTTTCCTTACTGATAGTTGTGTCTGCCAATGTTTAAGGTTCAATGTAAATGAATCTTCTGTAGTTCTCAGGTTCCCTTTTGCTTTCTTCCTCAGTCTTTTCTGCAAACTCATCAAATTTTACATGTATACTTTCTATGACTTTGTGAGTAGATAAGTTCAGACATTTGTATGCCTTGCTTTTGCTAGAATATCCTAGGAATATTCCTTCATCACTTTTCACATCAAATTTATTTCTTCTGGATTCTTTGAAGATATAACACTTGCTACCAAATATTTTCATGTAACTTACATTGGGTTTATAGCCATACCATAATTCATAAGGAGTTTTGAATGTGTCTTTCTTCAATTGTACTCGGTTCAAGGTATGAACTGCAGTGCTGATAGCTTCCTTCCAGTACTTTATAGCGATGTTCTTTTCTATCATTAGAGTCCTTGCACAATCCATAATAGATCTGTTTCTTCTTTCTGCTATTCCATTCTGCTCAGGAGTTCTAGGAGCTGATACCTGTCTTTTGATTCCTCTTTCAATGCAAAAGTTGTTAAAATCATGGGAGATGAATTCACCACCTCTGTCTGATCTTAAGCATTTCAATCTTTTCCCTGTTTCCTTTTCTACTCTTGCTAAGTACCATTTGAACTTTTCAAATGCTTCTGATTTTTCTCTTAAATACATAACAGTCATCATTCTAGAATAATCATCAACGAAAAGAATAAAGAATTTATCTCCAGTATAGCTTTGTATTCCAATAGGTCCACATAAATCAGTATGCACAATTTCCAAAATTTCTTTAGACTGATAGTTCTTACTCTTGAAACTAGTTTTACTCATTTTGCCAATCTGACAATTCTTACATAGACTAGTGTCAGGTTTCTTCAAAGTAGGAATGCCTCTAACCTTCTTGAATTTGCTTATTTTTATCATGTTATCAAAATTCACATGACATAACCTTTTGTGCCATAGCAAACTTTCTTCTATTTGAGCAATAAAGCATGAATATTCACTGAGATCAAGATAAAATAAGTTACCTTTTGTTTGTTTGCCTGATCCAATGAGTTTTCCTTTTCCATCCAGCAGTCTTGCTTGACCATTCATGAATTCAACCTTGAAACCAGTGTTGATTAGCTATGCTACACTTAGAAGATTATGTTTTAGTCCTTCAACCCAATAAGCATTATCACATATGAGTTCTTTGGTTAATGAGATTCTTCCTTTTCCTTTTATACAACAAGGTTCATTGTTTCCAAATCTTACATTACCACTATCACAGTCTTCTAGATATTCAAATTTTGTCTTGTCACCAGTCATGTGGTGTGAACATCCACTGTCTATTATCCATATATCATCTTTGCTTATATGAGAAATAAGTGCCATCTTATCTTCATCATCATCAGATTCATATTTTATAGCAATAAAGACAATTTCTTCTTCACTATCATCAGAATCTTTAGCCATAAAACATATTTTCTTACCTTTATCCTTGTATGATTTGAAATTCTTTTTGCCATAGTACTTGTGACTTCTCTTCTCTTCTTTGACTTGCTTGTTTGGGCACCTAGCTACAATATGTCCAATTTCTTCACATGAAAAATAGATTAAAGGAGTTTTACCTTTGTATTTACCTTTCCCTCTAGAGTACTTCTTTGCAAGTAATGCTTCTACAATTTCAAGATCACTATCAAAACTTTCTTCTGATACTTCTTCACTTTCTGACTGAACTTCTTTAATTTTCTTGTTCTTCTTTAGTGAAACGTTGGCCTCAAATGCTGATTCAATATTTTTGGAACTAGGAACATAGTTGTCATAGTTGTCTAATTCAAAAGCTGTCAATCTTCCAACTAAAGCATCCAAAGTTATATTGTGGTTTGTTTCACATCTTCTTTCTTGAATAGCTGATACTCTTATTGCATAGATAGGGAGTAATGTTCTAAGTACCTTACTTATAACAGTTTCATCTGAGATTGTTCCTCCAGAAGCTCTAATTGCACTTACACTTGCTTTGATTCTTTCAACATATTTTGCAATGTTTTCATCTTCCTTCATATTCATCTTGTCAAACTGTCCTCTTAGGCTTTCTGCTTTGGCTCTTTTCACATTTGCATCACCACCATATATTTTCTTCAGTGCCATCCACATTTCATATGCAGTAGTGCAGTCTTTAATATCATCAAATTCTTCATAGCTGAGAGCAGATGAAATGTCTATCATCATGGTGTTGTGAGTCTTTTTATCTGCAATGTCTTCAACAGTTAATGCGCCATTAGGAATTTTGTATTCTTCATCAATGTATTTTCATCCTGAGTCACCAATGGAAGCCAGATGAAGTCGTATGAGACCTTGCCATGCTGAAAAGTTATTTCTGTTGAGCTTTGGAATTTCCCTCTTGTAAGACATCCTGATCTTTAGCTTAGGTCTTTGAAACCCTTCCTGCAAGCACCAAAAGCTCTGATACCAATTGATGGAATATGGATGAAGTGACTGAGAGGGGGGGTGAATCAGTCAACCATAAAACACTTCACAATTAATTCTTTCCAGATCCCTTAAGATATCTTAACAATGTTATCTATTTTAGCACTCGGTAAATAGATTGCAGTAACTTTGAAGATGTAGAGAGTAATAGAAAAATTATCTTTAGATATTCATCAGCACATGTATATGATTGAGAAAACAATTAAGAACACAAGAGACACAAGATTTAACGTGGAAACCCAATATGGGAAAAACCACCAATGTATCTAGATACTGATTTTCACTTTTCAGAAGTGATGCCTGGTTAGAAGCCAACCCGGTAAAAGGTTACAAAACACACTGTTAGGTGTGACCTTGTTAGAGGATTTAAAACACCCTGCTAGGAGTGGCCTGGTAAGAGGTCTTGAAAACAATTCAATGGAATTGTCACCTTGTTAGAGGATTTACAATATGGTTGTTAAACCAACTCGGTTAAGAGATTTAGAATTCACTGTTACAATGATAAGAAGGTAACAATGAAAAATGACTTGTATAATAATGCAACTGTCTTGCTGATTACAGATCTCTGTTCTGCATAAGTCTGATCCTTTCTGATCGAATAAATCTCTGCTGCACCTCAAGGATATCTGAACATCCTTCACAAATTCGCACACACCTTTCCTATCTTTCTTCTGTAAATCTTCTGCTATATTTCTTGTTTACTTTTCACATTTGACCTTTTATTTATATGATTTTAGATTTGTCAAATCGACATTATTTAGTATAACAGTCGGCTGAATTAAGCAAACTCTATTTGTAAAAATCCTTCAAGGGCCGACAGTGCTCGGTGACCATAACTTTCTATAATCTTTCGGAGACCGAGGGAACTCGGTAAACACCGACAATCCTTTACCTTCTATAACCGACTGAACTCGGTAAACACTAACTTTTCTTCGATGACCGACTGAACTCGGTAAACACTAACTTTTCTTCGATGACCGACTGAACTCGGTAAACACTAACTTTTCTTCGATGACCGACTGAACTCGGTAAATACTAAATTTCCTTTGGTAACCGAGTGAACTCGGTAGACACTAATTTTCTTTGATAACCGAGTGGACTCGGTAAGCACTAATATTCCTGTCTGGCAGACCGACTGAGCTCGGTAGGAACTGATTGCTGCGGACTATGACATTGTGTGACATCAAAGACAATACATAATTGAGTAGCAATTTCCTTCAGACAATTGTTTCCAACAATAGTCTCCAAATCTCAACAAGAAAAAGGTACATTTGGAGATTGTGAGACTAATAAAAAATAGAAGAAAAAAGGAAATCTCATAATCTTATAAAGTGAAAAAGCTATTTGGAGACTTAGGTAGCAATAAAGTATAAAAGAAAAATATTTCTTAGTAGTATCCAAATCTCCAAGTCTCCAAATCTCATAATAGAAGAATCTGGAGATTATAAGACTAAAGGAAGTCTCCAACTCTCATAAAGTGAAAAAGTTATCTAGAGACTTGGAGACTAAGAATTAAAAATTAGAAAATAAAGGTAATCTCATAATCTCATGATAGGAAAAGTGCATCTGGAGACTTAGAGACTAGATTAAAAATAAGAAAAAAATTTATTTTTAGTCTCCAAATCTCCAAATGAGAAGATCATGAGATTTAGCGACTAAAGGAAGTCTCTAAATCTCATAATGACTAAAAATTATCTGGAGACTTGGAGACTAAAGGAAAAAGTAATCTCATAATGACGAAAAAAGATCTTGAGATTTGGAGACTACTAAAGGAAATAAAAGAAAAGAAAAGAAAAGTTATTTAGAGACTAAAGTAGCAAATGAAAAAGTGACAAATGGCACATTCTGGTGACATGTGTAGATTTTAAAAGAAATAAAAGATTTAAAAGATTATAAAGTGGAAACATTTGATAATTTATAAAAATTTTATTAATAGAGCTACTCACGGGAAGTAATGTTGCAGATCTATTTCTTAACCAAATACAATAGTGTTGTATATTTCCAAAAATGCCAGAAGATGATGGATGCAGTGACGGTGATAAAAATAAAATCCGAGCGAGTTGATGTGAGCAACAAAGGGTTTTTTAATCCAAGAATAGATTTTGCAAAAATATTTTTCTAAAAATATTTGATTTTTACAAATCCAGCAGAGGGAATGAATCAGATTTTTAATAGATGAAAGGATAAGGATAAATTCAGAGAATTAATAATAAACAATGAGAATTTTAAAGTGGCAGATGAAATCAGATATTTTTTTAAGGGGCAAAAGATATCAGATATTTTGAGAAGAGAGATATTTTCAAAATTTGGAAGCATCCGGGAAGATCATATTTTCTAGATTTTTTGAAGGGAGAGTGAAATCAAATTGCAGTCGGGTGTTGATCCAACATAGACTTTAGGTTTTCTCTCTTAGTCTATTTATTCTGTTCTTTTCTCATTGTAAGGGGTTCTTGGTTCTACTTCTATTTTCTTATTTTTGTAGAAGAACCTTGTGACTGCTCTGTTGTGAGCATGTCCCTTCATGATAAATATTGAATATCTTTCTATAGAGAAAATAGTCTAGTCTTGTGTCTAAACTCTAAAATTTTTTAACTTTGTATGTATTGAGATAGAGTTATTTTCAATAAGATATAGTGCAATTTCTATCTTACATGGTTATTGTCTCTTTACTTTGTGTTCTGCTCTTGTATGTTTTATTTGTAAGGCATCTAAAAACATACCAACTATAAGGTAGTTTGTTTAATTATTTGTGAGTTTCTCTCAAGAAGAGGATTAAATTTCATAAATAGTTTCAAAGATTAGACATATGTGTTAGGATTTGATGATAACGTCATAAGATTGACATGATAGTTTGTAAGGCATTTTTTTGTATTTCCTTGAGATCTTCCTATGGATATATATATTCAAACTCTTTTGCCCAGTGGAATAAGCACTGGTTGGCTGTTTGTGATGTAGTTATCTTTAAGTTATCAAAAAGAAAAATAATCATTACCATTTCTTTTCTATTTTAAGTTCATACATACTGTAAAAGAATTGTATCTAAGTGATATAGTTCATTTTTGTTGATTCCTTGAAGAGAGAATCAAAAGGTTAGTCTTCCTTGAGTTTAACTCATAAAAAGAAGAAGGATTTATATCCTTATTTCCATTGTCATGCTATTACATTTATAAGTTCATTTGTCATATTTTGTAACAGGTTATTCTCAGCTATTTACAAAATTATCTTTTATTGAAGTAAATTTGAGTAACATAATAGCATGATAGTGAATAACTAATCCACTAATCAAAAGCTTACTTGAAATATAGTAACCTATTCATAGGCAATACCTGCCTGAGTCTTGTGGAGCTCGAAGCAGAAGGAGGATCTTATCCAATCCTCATCAATTAGGCTTTTCTTGCAAACTTGGAGCCCATTTTTATTTGAGAATCAAATCTATATTTTTCCATGTTTGACACACAAGAAAAATCCCTAACAGGTGTTGCAACATTTCTCTATGGAGAATGCCAAAGATGTTAGCACACCATTGCCTAGTCATTGAAATTGACTAAGGAGATGTGTCGAAAGATACCAGAAGAAGAGGCTAAAATGTCTAAGGTACCTTATACTTCAATTGTAGGGAGCTTAATATATGCTATGGTATGTACTAGGCTAGATATTGCATACATAGTGGGAGTTATTAGATGATATATGAGTCACCCTAGTATTGAGCATTGGAATGCAGTCAAATGAATTCTCAAATATTTGAGAGGTACATCCAGTAAGTGTTTATACTTTAGGGGATCTACTACTATTGAACAAGGCTTATGTTGACTCAAATCTGGTAGGAGATATAGATAGCAAGTGGAGTACTACATGCTATTTATTTATTATTGGTGGGACAATAATGAGTTGGATTTCTCAACTACAAAAGGTGGTTGCTTTATCCACTACAGAGGAAGAATATGTTGCTACTACAGAGGCAGCCAAGGAGATGATATGACATCAATTCTTCATGGAAGAATTGGGACATCCAAAAATAGATAGCCAAAGTTGCATTCATCTTACGAAGAATTCTACTTTGCACTAAAAGAAAAACACATACAGTTGTGGTACCATTTCATTTAGTTAGTTTTCGATGATGGGAAGTTAAAGCTGGAAAATATTCATATAGATCATAATCCAGCAAATGTGTTTACAAAGGTAGTAACAAGGGAGAAGTTGAACTCATGTTCAACTTTAGTTGGTCTTCTAGATTGAACAAAATAAAAGTACAGCTGAGTCCAGGGTGGTTTGATCTAGTGGGAGTGTCATATGGTAGTGGTATTGATACATGATCAGTCTCCAAGTAGGAGGTTTTCTAGTATGGATATTGATCAGTCACCAAGTGGGAGATTGTTAGCTTGTGGTGACTGATCAGGAAAGTACATATTCTTGACTATTTTGGGCCAACATGTTGTAACTCATTCTAACCCTAAAAAGGAAAAATATTGTATAATATGGGTTAGGGTTAGTGATTTCATAATGTATGATTTTGGTACTTATGGTGGAATTAAGTTGTAAGGGATTATGGATTGTAATCAAGTTGTAATCACTGGATAATAATAATATTGGACTTGTTTTTGGTGGATGTAGCTCAGGAATTGGGTGAACCACGTTAAATCTTTGTGTATTATGTTCTCTTCTATGTGGTTTATTTTTTTCTAATATTGGTTATATTTTCTTGTAATTGTTATTTCTATCTTGTTAATCCTAACATGGTGTCACTCCTAAAAATGCTTAGGGGATGGATAAAAGTGATAAATGTGTAGCTTCTTTGGATGACACACTTGATAGTAAAGGTGAAAAAATTATTTTTAAGACTCCAAAAATCTATTTGGATGAAAATTTTGTTAATACTACATCAGGAATAGTTGATCCTTTCTAATGCAGGAGCATCTCAGGCTTTGAGCAATCTTGCATCAACCAAAATTTTTTTTTGTTTTCTATTCTTTTCTTTATAGTTGTTTCAATTTTTGGTTTTATTTTATGATAAGCTTACATTATGTTGATGACCTATTTGGGAACCTTCTCCTATGAGCACATGAAGATTGGATGGACCGTTTCAAAGTTAGAGTTGTTTTACTTGTCGTTAGAGTAGTATTTTCCTACAGTTTTCCTGTTGATTGCACGTTATAGCACTATTGATCCTTAATGAATCAGATTTTTCAATATTTGGGCCTTTAAGAAGACCTAAATTAATATCATCTCCTAAGAGCATAAGTCCTAATTTATTATGAGTAAAAAGTTATGACCATTTTTTGAGGGTACCTATTTTCAGCTAGTTTACACACGAAATGTGGAGTGTTTCTTATTGCGTGGTTCCATGTGATTAAATGGGGCCTTGCATAGTTAAGGAAATGTTGTTGGGTCATGTTTGGACCTAAATCCAAAGGAACATTAAATTTTGATCATTCTTGCATTATTTTTTGTTTGATCTTCTAGACTGGACCTATAATGTAATTAACTACCTGACTAGCCGACTTGTGGCTTAGCTAGCTATATATTGAGAGCTTGGGTAGATGTTTAGGGGTGGATGAGTAGCATGGGAGTATAATCCTAATTGGATCTTGAGAGATCTTGAAGATTAGATTGTTATCTAATAATTGTAACAGAAGAGCTAGTGGTTTTCATAATTGGAGACAAGGAGATTTTTTGGAGACTTGCGAGCTTAAGTTCAGATCTACCTTAGTGTTTCCATTAGTTGCTGATTTGTTTTAGAACTAGACTAGCTAAGGGATAGTAGAAATAATTTTGATTTTATTTGGCCCTAACCCAGAATGCCTTATAGCCAGACATGTTCATGAAAATTTAGTTGAAAACATATTCTTGTTGTGTAATTCCGCATTGTGGTGTTTTGCTGCTTATTTGGATTGTCCTTAATTGGATCCTCCTTAACTAGGCTACATCAAGTGTTATCAGAGCTTGAAGATCTTGAGTGTGTAAACCCATTAAGGTTGTTTACACTAGGACTTTATTGGTGAATTTTTGCTTTGGATTTGAATATTTGAGGATGCCTTGAAGAAGATCGGATCCTAGAGAAATTACAGATCTTTGTGATGCTATGGAATCAAAGATTACAGAGAAGGTGAAATCAGATTTCAGATCTGAGATGGAATTAATGAAGAATGAGATGATTAATGAGATTGTGAGGACTATTATTGGTATTCCAAGGAATATTGGTACTGATGATGGTTATGAGGAAGTTTCTAAAGACTATGAAGTAGTTGGATCTAGTGGTGATGACCAGAGGGATAGAAATGGTGAAGATAGAGCTGGTCGGTTACATAGATCTAGAGCTTGGTTAACTAATAATTACCAAATGAAAGTTTATAACTTCTTGGGTACTTCGAAACCTAAGACTCTGATTGATTAGATTGGTGATTTGGAAGACTTCTTTGAGCTTGAAGAAATTGAAGAACATCTTAAAGTGAGGATGGCACAAACTAAGTTGAAAGGCCATACTGCTCTTTGGTGAAAAGAATTACAAAGAGATAGAGAAGATGAAGGTGAAATGAAGATAAATTGGTGAGGTTTATGGTGACTAAGTTGAAGGCTAAGTTCATACCTATTGACTATGAGCTTGACTTGTTTAAGAAGTTGCAGAATCTAGAGCAAAAAGATTTGACTATTGAAGACTATATCGAGGAGCTCTACAAACTTACTTTTTGGTCTAGGCATAGAGAACCTGGTAAGGAAAGGTAGATCGCTATGTAAATTATCTGAGATTCAATATTTAAGATGAGATTGGTATGATGAAGATTAATTTATTTGAGGATGCTTATTAGTATGCTCTGAAGGTAGAAGATAAGTTGAAAAGGAGACAACATGGAAACCCTTGAGGAAAGGAGAAGATTGATCACCTAGTGAAGAATAAAGCTACTGCTGAAGATGAACTAAAAGCTATGGAATTGAAAAAGAAGATAGGTAGGGTTATTTTTAAGGGTACATGTTATAATTGTGGCAAAGAAGGACATAGAGCTTTTGAGTGTACACAAAAGAAGTTTGGTGATCATAGGAATGCTATGGTGAATGAAAGAATATTGAATGAGCCTGAGATAGGATCTAATAACTTGATAGTTCAAAGAACATTACTTGGTACTAAGGTGGAACCTTATTAGAGGAGTAACTTGTTTAGGACTTGATCCAAGTTAGGAGGTAAACTTTGTGATGTTATTATGGATAGTGTTAGTACTGATAACTTTGTGGTTGAGGACATGGTTCAGAAACTTGGTTTTAAGAGAATGAAGCATCCTTATCCTTATAGGATTGGTTGGTTGCAAGATGTTCATGCTCTAGAAGTAAGGGAGAAATTTATTGTTGGTTTTTCAGATTGGGTAGTATAAAGATCAAGTATTATGTAATATTGTGAACATGAGTAGTTGTCATATATTTCTTGGTAGACCTTGGCAATATGACTACAAGGATATGCATAACTATTTCAAGAATGTGTTTACTATTTAGAAGGATGATAGGAAATTTTCCATAATGCCTTTGTTGGATACAACACTCGGTAGGTAGAACCTAAGTTTTCGTAGCTGATTTGGGTTGTTAGATCTGGAAAAGATTGGAGATCAGCATGGAGAATAAGCATGTGTGTTGTCTAGGAAGGACTTGAAAAGACAAAGGAAGTAGCAGTGGAAGAGTATGCAAAGTGAAGACTTGGAGGACATGTATGTGAAGAATCAATTTTGGTTTTATGTACTAAATCTTTGAATATGTTCTTCCAAACTTTGAGAACATATTTTTGAACCTAAGGTGTCTGATGTAGGAGCATCTTAGGCTTTGAGCAATCTTGCATCAACCAAAAATAATTTCTATTTTATATTTTTTTCTTTATAATTGTTGTATTTTTTGGTTTCATGTTATGTGAAGCTTACATGATCTTGAGGACCTATTTTGGAACCTTCTCCTATGATCACATGAATATTGGATGGACCATTTCAAAGTTAGAGTTGTTTTACTTGGCGTCGAAGTAGTATTTTCCTACAGTTTTCATGTTGATTGCACATTGTGGCACTGTTGATCCTTAATGAATTAGAATTTACACTATTAGGTCCTTTAGTAGGACCTAAATTACTATAATTTCCTAAGAGCATAAGTTCTTATTCATTATGAGTAAAAATTTATGACCATTTTTCTTGGGTACCTATTTTCAGCCAGTTTACACATGAAACATGGAGAGTTTCTTGTTGCATGGTTCCGTGTGATGAAATGAGGCCTTTCTTAGTTAAGGAAATGATTTTGGGTGATGTGTGGACCTAAATCTAAAGGCAAATTAAATTTTGATCATTCTTGCATTAGTTTTGGTTTGATCTTCCAGACTAGACTTATAATGTAATTAACTACCTAACTGGCAGACTTGTGGCTTAGCTAGCTATTTATTGAGATCTTTGGTCGATGTTTAGGGGTGGATGAGTAGCATGAGATTATAATCCTAATTAGATCTTGAGAGATCTTGAAGATCAGATTGTTATCTGATAATTGTAATAGCAGAGCTAGTGGTTTGCATGCTTGAAGACAAGGAGAGTACTTGGAGACTTATGAGCTCAAGTTCAGATCTGCCTTAATGTTTCCATCAATTAATTATTTTCTTCAAAACTAAAGTAGCTAAAGGATATTAGAAATAATTTTGATTATGTTTAGACCTAACCCAAAAGGCCTTACAGTCGGGCATGTTAATGAAAATTTATTTGAAAACATATTCTTGTTGTGTAATTCTGCATTGTGGTGTTTTGTTTCTTGTTTGGACTATCCTTAATTGGATCATATTTAACTTGGCTACATCACTTTCTTTTGAGTCTAATAATAAATGAAAATTTATTGAAGAATTGCATGATTGATTCTGGGGCATCAAATGTTGTCAATATTGTAGAGATTATGAAGTCAATGGGAGTGAAGGTTGATACACCTCATGCAAGGTAACAGGCTATGAAATTAAGAGAGGTTCTAGTTACTAGTACCATTAAGGCTTTACCTTATAGTTTAGCAGCATATCCAAATAAACAATTAATATACGAGTATTCTATTTGTTGATATCCCTCCTCAATATGGGATGTTGCTATCTAGAAGATGGAGTGCTTCTATGGGAGGAAGTATCCAGTGTGACTTTTCATTTGATACATTTGACATTGAAGGTGAAAGTGTGAAGGTGTCAAAGGAAACTGGAACCCCTTATATGATTGAGGAAAATGAAGTATGAACTATTTTGTGGACACTGATATTGGTTCTTTCCAAGTCCAGGAGAAAGAAATGGAAGAAAAGGTTAATTCAATCCTTTTAACTAAAGATGAAAATAACAAGGTAGAAGATGATGATCTTTGGACTTTATATTTTGATGGATCAAGTTCAAAAGAAGTTGTTAGAGAAGGAGTGTGGTTAATACCTCCAAGTGGTAAAACTTTAAATTTTTCTTTTATTCTCCTATTTTATTTCACAAACAATGTTGTGGAATATGAAGCATTATTGATTGATTTAAGATTAGTATCAAGACATGGGATAAAGTACCTTAGGGTGATTGGTGATTCTGAGTTAATAATTTCTTAGATTAGATCAAGATATGCATCAAAGAATCAAAGGCTTAAATAATACCAAAATACTATTTGTGATGAGATTGAAAATTTTAATGCATTTGGTATTGATTCGGTGGACAGGAGTCAACATAGAATTGCTGATTTATTAGAAAATATAGCCTTAAGGCTAGAGGATGTCACTTTTGCTAGGATATCCAAAATTGAAGTTCAATCTAGGCCTTCTATCCTAGATAATGTTGAAAATTTGTAGGTATTTTCTGATAACTAGGACATATTGAGATTCTTGTAGTGTGATTCCCATTTTGGTGATAAGGAAATGAAATTTAGTACTTATGTTAACACTAGTAATGGGAAAGAGACTTTCTTTGGAAAGGAGGTCTTGGAGTTAAAGTCTAAGAGGGTTCCTAAGGCATTGGTTGCTCTTAAGAGGGAATTTGATAATAAAGACAAGGTTTTTTCTATTAGAATCATTGACAAGCTAAATGATTTGGAAAAAATTAATTTAGGAAAAATTTTGGTACCAAAAAATGTTTATATTGGCAAGAGATTGTCTCCAAAGGTTAGACAGACATTAATTGGTCTTCTTAAAAAATTCAGACACATTTTTGCATGGTCTTCTAGATAATTTGAAAGCTTACAGAGAAGATTTGTTCCAACATGAGATTCCATTGAAGGAAGGCACTAAACCATTTAGAAAAAAATTAAGGCCTGTGAATCCCACCCTAATACCAAAAATGCAAGATGAACTCAAAAGGATGATAGATGTCAGGATGATCAAACCTATCAGACATTCTACATGGGTTTCAAATTTAGTTCCTGTAAGAAAGAAGAATGGTGACATTAGGCTTTGTGTTGAATTCAAGAACTTAAATATAAATTCCTTAAAGGATAATTATGGTTTTACCAATATGGAAAACATACTACAAAAAGTCATTGGATCAGAGTTGATGTCCATGATGGATGGTTTCTCTGGATATAATCAAGTTATGGTCAAGGAGTCAGAGCAATTTAAAACTACATTCACTACCCCATGGGGAACATATGTATATGTTAGGCTGCCCTTTGGTCTGACACATGCTGGTGCTACTTTTCAGAGAGCCATAGATGTGGCGTTTGCAGACTTTATAATTTTTTTTTTTGGTTTTGTATCAAGATGATCTCATAGCATATTTAGCTAAGGAAATTCAGCATTGTGAGCATCTTGAGATAAATTTTATCTGAGCTTTGGATTATGGGGTTTCTTTGAATCAAAAAAAGTGTGCTTTTGGTGTTGTGGAAGGTAAGCTCTTAGGACATATTGTGTCTAAAGATGGAGTGAGAATTGACCCTGAGAGGGTTATGGCTATAGGTAAGCTTTCTCCATCTAAGAATGCTAAAGGTATTCAATCCATTTTTTGATAGGTGAACTTTTAAGGAGATTTGTTAAAATTTTTGTAGAAATCAGTATCCCCATCTCCAAAATGTTGAAGAACGGAGAAAAGGTTGAGTGGACTGAAGAGGTAAATGAGTCTTTCAAATATATTAAACAAGCCATCAAAGATGCCCCTATTTTAAGGACATCTGACTATGATAAGCCCATGCAAATATCTTTTTCCTCTTGTCATACTATTGTAGTAGTATTGATGTAAAATAATAGAGATGGATATGAGAAACCCATATCATTTTTCAGCAGATCCTTACGAGTAGCTAAAATGAAATATGATATTACTAAGAAACAAGCATATGCCCTAGTCAAGGCTATCAAAGATCTCATATGCTACCTTGTGGGAGCTACAGTGGTTGCATATGTGTCTAGTGTTTTAGGAATGAATGCAAAGTATTTTGGCAGTCATTCTGTAGCAGTTGTTGTTGCATTCATGACTTGGATTGTCATTGACGTCAACATAGTGATATTTTGGTTATCAGAAGGAAAGCAGGTACAGTTTTGTTTTGCACACATGATGTATTATAGATTGGATTTTGTGTAGTTGATGGTATGTTCTTTGGTGTTTTATTAACCTATGGTTAACAGTGCAAAAAGAAATTCATTCATTCATAAGAGTTATGAGCATTTTGGTCAAAGCAGTGTTTAGACAATGTTTCTGTGAAGCAGTTTTCAGAAATCGGAGGATATCTCTTAGCTGGGATGGAATCTGATTTTGTGCAGTTAAATGAATGTTGGAGACTAATTAATGATGACATGGTTCATAGCACAAACTTTGAGGATATGTTTGGAGAAAGTTACAGTATCTGGAAGTCGATAATTTTATGTGAAATTTGTGTGTAGCGTGTAGAAATTATTATTTTATAATTGAGGACCAACTCATTTGTAATTATTTGAGTTTGGTATATAAGAAGGAATATTTTAATTGTTGTAAAGTGGAAGTATGAGAGTTGAGATTTTAATATATGCATGAAGTGAAGAAGAGAGCTAATTTAGTGATGAAGGAAGACTTGTGAGTACAGAGATCACGGATTGTGATCTTGTGTAGTAGAGAGTGTGGCTTTGGAATAGTATGAAGGAGGTAATATATTTCATATTATTCTATTGAATAATTCTAAGATCCTTTGGATAGTGGGTTTAGAGATCTTGCCTTGAAGCTGTTTGGGCAGTGGGTCCTTCTGTCTTCCATAAACTCTTAACCGGGTTAGAATCTTTTAACAGGGATTCAAAATCTACTAACAAGGATTTATATGTACTTAATGTATTTCATAAGACTCCTAATAGGGTCCATCCTCTAAAAAGGAACTTTCATATTAGTACATCATTTTGTGGGAATCATTCCCACCACGGTTTACTCTTTTCAAGAGGTTCCCTAGCCAACATATCTTGTGTTATAGTGCAATTGTGTATGGTTATCTTTCTATGGTTGATTACTACATTGATTATATTGTTTAAAGCTGTTCAATGGTTAAATTATCAGATAACTGATTCACACCCCCCTCTTAGTTATCTTGGGGATCTTTACTTTCTAACAATTGGTATCAGAGCAGCAAGTTCTTCAAAGAAAAGTTTAACAACTTAAGGAGATCCATGTCGAATTTCAAGAAAGAAAGCCCTAAGTTTGATGGAGTAAATTTTGATAGCTGGAAAGAAAAAATGATGACACATCTACTATGTTTAGGACCAAGTTATTGGTTGATTACAAAGAATGAGAAGACTATCATTGAGGAAGACAATCTAGTGGCAGGAACTAAAGATGAGCTAGATCTATACATGTGTAACATACTTGCAAGAGAAGCACTTTTGTCAGCACTGCAGGAGAATGAATATAGTCAGGTAAGATGTTTGAAAACATCTCATGAAATTTGGAAAGCTTTACATTCTACTTTTGAAGGTGATGAACATGCAAAGAAGGTTAGATTACATAATTGGATTTGTGCATTTTAAGATATTAGAATGATGGAAGATGAATCTATTAGACGCTATATTGGTAGGATGTCTAAGATTGTAACAGGAATAAAGTCTTGTGGAGGTGATAAGATAGAGAATGAAGTGATATGGAAAATTCTAAGAACTTTGACAACAATATTTAAGCAGACAACATAGATGATTGAACAAGTGATACCTTGTACATCAAACTTTTCAAGAGAGACTCTTGTTGGAAGGTTAGAGATAGCAGAGATGAATTTGAGATTAGTAGGAGAGCTACCTAGAATGGAGACAACATTCAGTGCTCTTAACATTAGCCCTACATTATCAAGAAGTACTAGTGTGAGTGGAGATTATGCTAGCAGTAGCAGATCTAAATCTGAGGAAGATAAGAAGATTGAAGAAGGTATTGCATTACTTGTAAAAAGAGAAACGGGTGGTAAGAAAATCTTTAAATGTTGGACTTGTCAAGAATATGGTCATTTTGCATCTAAATGTCCTAAAAGAGTTAAGAAGTATAGAAACAACTTTAAACCTAGGAGATCTAAAGAATGTTATTATGCAAATGATGAAGATCTTGAAGAAGGAATTGAAAGACATTTAAGTGATAGTGATAATGATAACTTTGAGGAAATAGGATTTGTAGCAATTAAAGAAGAAAGTTCCAAATCTAATGAAAGGGAAGAAAAAGAATTAGTTTCTCAAGTTGAAAAAAAATCTGATTGGATTATAGATAGTGGTTGTTCACATCATATGACTAGAGATAAAAGAAAGTTTGTTAAGTTAGACAATTATGATGGAGGAATTGTTAGAGTTGGTAACAATGCACCTTGTTTGATTAAGGGTATAGGATCTATTACTCTTGATGGAAAGACTAACACTGATGATGTTTACTTTTTTGATGGATTGAGACATAATTTACTAAGTGTTGGACAATTGGTTGATAAGAGTTATCAAGTTTGGTTTGCTGAAGAACTTGTGTGATAAAAGATAGAGATGGAAATCTGATTGGAAAAGTATCCAAAACCAGAGGTAATGTATTTCAGTTGAATCCTACTGAGATGACATGTTTGATAACTAAGATTGATGACAGTTGGTTATGGCATAAAAGGTTTTGTCATATAAACTTTGATAATATTGTCAAGGTGAGTACTACACTTGCGGTAAGAGATTTACCTAGAATTATGAAACCTACTAACATAATGTGCAAAGAATGTATGATGGCAAAGTAGAAAAGGAGTTCATTTCCTAGCAAGAAGTTCACATCGACAGAGAAGCTGGAGATTGTTCATACAAACTTGAGTGGTCCTACTAGGACTAGAGGATTCTATGGAGAGGTATTTTATGATTCTTGTTGATGATTTTACAAGAATGATGTGGATTGCATTTTTTAAAGAAAAATCTGAAGCATTTGATAAATTTAAGATCATGAAAAGCAAAATTGAAAATGAATCTGGAATGAAGATTAAGTGTCTAAGATCTGATAGAGGTGGTGAATTTACATCTTGAGAGTTTAATATTTTTTGTGAAATGAATGGTATTAAGAGACAACTCTCAGCCCCTAGAACACCAGAACAAAATGGTATTGTAGAAAGAAGGAACGGGTCAGTAACTGAAGTAGCAAGAGCTATGTTATTTGAGAATGATTTGGCTAAGACTTTTTGGAGAGAAGTAGTAAACATAGCAGTATACACTATGAACAGAGTACAAATCAGAGCAGATACAAACAAGACACCTTATGAATTATGGTTTCGACATGCACCCTCAATTAAGTATTTTAGAATTTTTGGAAGTAAATGTTATATAAAGAGAGATGATGATATAGGAAAGTTTGATCCTAGAAGTGATGAAGGAATATTTCTTGGATATTCTTTGAAAAGAAAAGCATATAGATGTTATAACAAAAGAACTAAGACTATTGTTGAAAGTACAAATGTAAAAGTTGATGAGAAGTTTAAAATTCAGGAAAGAATGCTTGATTATGAATCTGATGGAGAAGCACAACCTCAACCTAACATTGAAAATACAGAATTATTTTTTGAAACTAACAATGATTTGCTGAATGAAAGTCATACTGAAGAAAATAGAGAAGAAAACAGAGAAGAAAATAGAGAAGAAAGCAGAGAAGAATCTACAGTTGGAACAAGATCAGTAACTATGACACCTAACAGGTATACTTGAAGACATCACCTTGTTGAGAAAGTTATTGGAAGTTTAGATAGAGGATTTTTGTCTCAAAATAAGGTACATTTATGTTTGATTTGTCAAATTGAATGCAAGACTACTAATGAAGCTTGTGAAGATGAACATTGGATTATTGCTATGAAAGAAGAACGGGAGTAGATTGAAAAAAACAAGACATGGGAATTGGTCCCTAGACCTAAAGACAAGCATGTGATTGGAACAAAGTGGGTATTCAGAAACAAGATGAATGAACAAGGAGAAGTAATAAGAAACAAAACAAGATTGATACGTAAAGGATATTCACAACAAGAAGGAATTGACTATGAAGAAACCTTTGCACTTGTGGCTAGACTTGAAACAGTGACAATGTTTCTAGCATATGCAGCTTACAAGAAATTTAAAGTGTATCAGATGGATGTGAAGTCAACATTTCTGAATGGTGAGTTGGAAGAAGAAGTCTACATTGAGCAGCCAGAAGGTTTTCCTTTGACACAAGAAGGAGATATGGTATGTAAGTTAAAGAAATCTCTATATGGATTAAAACAAGCACCTAGAACTTGGTATGCAAGATTGGATAAGTATTTATTGAAATTGGGATTTATAAAAGGAACAATAGATAGTAACTTATAAACAAAAGAAATTGAGAATGGTTTGTTGGTTATAGTTATATTTGTTGATGATATTATTTTTGGAGGAGAAGATGAAGCTAGTGATAAATTTGCAAATGAAATGAAGACTAAATTTGAGATGAGCATGATTGGAGAAATGAAATATTTTTTGGGATTACAGATAACAGAAAGCAAGGAAGGTATAGTTGTAAGTCAGACTAAGTATTTGAATGACTTATTGAAAATATTTGGAATGAAAGATTCCAAACCTGTTGGAACACCTATGGTAACTGGACATAAGTTATCTAGCAAAGATGAGACACCAGTAGTTGAGTAGAAAAAGTATAGATCTATGATTGGAGGATTGTAGTACTTAACACATACAAGACCTGATATAGCACATTTAGTTGGGATTGTAGCAAGATTTCAAGGAGAACCTAGAGAATCACATTATGCAGCAGTAAAGAGGATACTGAGATATCTGAAAGGAACAGTGGATTATGGATTATGGTATGAGAATTTTGATGACTTTACTTTATGTGCCTATACTGATGCAGATTGGGGAGGTAGCATTGATGACAAGAAAAGAACTAGTGGTGGAGCCTTTTTTTGTGGAGGAAAATTGGTCTCTTGGTTAAGTAAGAAGCAGAATTGTACTTCATAAAGTACAGCAGAAGCAGAATATGTTGCAGTAGCAAACAATTGTAATCAGATTATTTGGATGAAGCAGATGTTGAAGAATATTGGAATAAAATTTGATGAGCCTATTGTTATATATTTTGATAACACTAGTACAGTGAGTATGTCAAAAAATCCTATTTTGCATTCTAAAACTAAACATATTGAGATTAAATATCATGTTGTAAGATAGAAAGTTGCAGAAAAAGAAGTAAGATTGGAGTACATAAGTACAAAGGAGCAGATAGCAGATATATTTACAAAGCCTTTACCTAAGGATACATTCATGTATCTAAGAGGTATGCTTGGGGTTATGCCCCAACCTATTTCTAAGAATTGATGCAGATGATTGCATCCATCCAGTGATATATGAGCCCTATCTTTCTTCTGGATGGGATGTTGGAACTTCCTCTATGGGGGAGTTTATGAGTTGAGTCATGAGGACTCTTGTTATTGTATTTTTCTGAATAGTGTCTTTTGACATTAAGTTGTTGTTGACTTAGTGATAGAATTTCTATCATTGATGTCAATGGGGGAGAGATATACATGAAAAACTTTTGTGGATTGTATGAGAGAGCTGAATAGGAAAACGAAGCAAGATTTGATTTGATATTTTGCAGTGATGTTGCAGTATTGGATTTTTGGAACATTGGATGTTTTTCATCTATGTTTCCATCAATGCTAATGGGGGAGATTGTTAGGAATGAATGCAAAGTATTTTGGCAGTCATTCTATAGCAGTTGTTGTTGCATTCATGACTTGGATTGTCATTGATGTCAACATAGTGATATTCTAGTTATCAGAAGGAAAGTAGGTACAATTTTGTTTTGCACACATGATGTATTGCTAATTAGATTTTGTGAAATTGATGGTATGTTCTTTGGTGTGTTATTAACCTATGGTTAATAGCGCAAAAATAAATTCATTCATTCATAAGAGTTATGAGCATTTTGGTGAAAGCAGTGTTTAGACAGTGTTTCTATGTAGTGGTTTTTAGAAATCAGAGGATATCTCTTAGCTGGGATGGAATCTGATTTTGCATAGTTAAAGGGATGTTGGAGAATCATTAATGATGATGTGGTTCATAGTGAAAAATTTGAGGATATGTTTGGAGAAAGTGACAGTATCTGGAAGCCGACCGTTTTATGTGAAATTTGTGTGTAGCGTGTAGAAATTATTATTTTGTAATTGAGGACCGACTCATTTGTAATTGAGTTTGGTATATAAGAAGGAATGTTTTACTTGTTGTAAAGTGGAAGTATGAGAGTTGAGATGCAAATATATGCATGAAGTGAAGAAGAGAGCTAATTTAGTGATAAAGGAAGACTTGTGAGTACAGAGATCAGGGATTGTGATCTTGTGTAGCAAAGAGTGCAGTTTTGGCATAGTATGAATGAGGTAATATATTTCATATTATTCTATTGAATAATTCTAAGATCCTTTGGATAGTGGGTTCAAAGATCTTGCCTTGAAGCTGTTTGGGCAGTGGGTCCTTCTGTCTTCCATAAACTCTTAACCAGGTTAGAATCTTTTAACAGGGATTTATATCTACTAAATGTATTTCATAAGACTCCTAACAAGTTCCATCCTGTAACAAGGAACTTTCATATTAGTACATCATTTTGTGGGCATCATTCCCATCGAGGTTTACTCTTTTCAAGAGGTTTCCTAGTCAACATATCTTGTGTTATTGTACAATTGTGTATGGTTATCTTTCTATGGTTGATTACTACATTGATTATATTGTTTAAAACTGTTGAATGGTTAAATTATCAGATAACTAATTCACCCCCCCCCCCCTCTTAGCTATCTTGGGGATCTTTACTTTCTTGCAAAATTGATGGCCAAAAGTAACTTAGTTTCCAATCATATAAACATGCTAGAGGAAGAACAAAGGCCATATATTTGTGAAATGGATTGTTGTGATTGGTACAAAGATTTTATTGGTTACTTCAAGACGTTGACCCTTCCCCCTAATATGGATGAAAATAAAAAGAGGACTATCAAGTTACAAGCTGCTAGATATGCTATTGTAGGTGGTAAGTTATGATGGAGGAGAAATGAAGGAGTGTTTCTCAAATGCTTAGACTAGGATAGAACTATGGCCTTATTAGAAAAAATGCACCATGGTGTTTGTGGGGCTCATTACATGGAGAAAGATAAAGCTCATAAGATTCTCATGTCTAGATTTTGGTGGCCTACAATTTTTAAAGATGCTTATCAGTTTGTAAGAAAATGTGATGCATGTCAAAGATTTACTGGTAAATTGAAGTTTAATGGCAATCTACAACTCAAACCTATTGTAGTTCAGGCCCCCTTTCAGAAATGGGGTATAGATTTTATTGGAGAAATTCCAAATAAATCTAGTGGTGGACATTCCTAGATACTAGTAGAAATAGACTACTTCACTAAGTGGGTTGAAGCCATTCCCACTGGAAGAGCTACTAGTAAAGTTGTAATCAATTTTGTAATGCAAAATATTCTAACTAGATTTGGTTGTCTAGCTAGAAACTTTGGTGGTTGATAATGCAATGCATTTCAGATCAGAGGATCTTGCTAGTTTTTATCACAAATTTGGTTTAAAGGTATCATACTAATCCCCATATCATCCATAGGGAAATGGCTAGGCTGAGTCCAGTAACCAAAATCTAATTAAGATTCTCAAGAGAGTACTGGATAAAAATAAGAAAGCCTAGGACTCAAAGTTACAATTGTCCTTATGGGCTGATAGGGTGACTATAAAGAAAGTTATAAGGTGTGCCCCATTTCATCTAGTCTATGGGATAAATGCTAGATCACCCCAAAATAACTTAATGTAGATGTACTAGTTCATTCAAATATGTGATGATGAATTAGAGGATAAAATGAGAATAAGGCTGAATGACTTGATATAATTGAATGAGGCAAGAAGTGAAGCACATGAAAAAAATATGAAAGTTCAACCACAATGCAAGGTTTTGTATGAAATGAGAGTTACTCATGTAATTTTTGAGAGTGGTGATCTTGTTTTGATGTGGAATACCAGGCTAGAAGATAAGGAAAAACATGGAAAATTTGATCCCATATGGTTGCACCCTTATTTTATCAAAGAAAAATGGGGGACAAACTCTTATTTCTTGAAAAATTTGACTCAAGATATGATGGATTTTCTAGTTCATGGGCAATTCTTGAAGCTTTAATTCTCCTAGGGTTTTTTTCTATCCTTCTGCATTTTAGTTTAGGGTTTTGTATATTTCTATATACTTGTGTTGGTTTTGGTTGAAATTTTGAGGGTCTAATTCTCTGAGAGATTTTGGAGTTCTCATTGTATATGTAGTGTCATGCCCATAAATTTTACACACGAATACACACCAACTTTTTTTTTTTAAGGATTATAAGTTTAAGTCTAAGATTACCAGTTAGCTAAAGTTAAATAGTTGATACAAAGAAGGTGTGGCTAACTTTGATTTAGGGTTTATAGTTGACTTAAGTTGAAAGGTTAAGGCCACGAACAAGAAGGCTAACTACTGATTGAAGGAACACATGATGAAGGGTTAACGATCATGCTCACCTTAATTAAGTTGAATGTCTCAATGACTATGAGGGATATTCTAATCCATTAGATTTAAACATTGGTTATCATGTTAGTTTGATCTATAGTTAATAACATGTTCCAATTAAATTATAAATGAGTCTTAGTTATACCGATTTCACTTATTTAATCCTAATGACCACACTACAAGTAAATTAAGTCACTAAAAACCAAGTATTTAAATGGATTTAGTTGGCTAACTAAAGGTTAGACGAGCCTATTATCATAATGTTAATTTTCACAAAATTTGACCAATAGATTCATCTATCATACTCTAATTGATTAACAAATGACTAATTGATTAATTAAAATAACCATTGACTGAAATTGATTAATTTTAATTAAACTAACTAAGATTAAATAAAAATGCTAGTTACAACTTGATATAAAAATTTAGATAAATTTTAATATCATAAACTATAATAATTATGCTTACTAAAATAGATGTCAATAAATACAATTTCATATTTAAAAAAAATTGATCTCCAATAAATAAATGATCAATTAACTATATTACTTAATTAGTGAATGAGAACATTAATTAGTAAACATACTAATTAATAGAGAGTGTTGATTAATATAGAATATTAATTAATATTAATTAATATATTAATTGATTAGTAATTAATATATATTAATTAATATTAATATATTATTACTTAACTACTAATATATTTATTAATTTAAAAAAATGTAAAAAAAACAAATTAATTAATAAAAACATTTTTTAAAAAATAAATATGTTTTTAAGTACCCCTTTTGGGGACTGCCTACGGGACCATGCACTGTCATTGCAGTGATTACCCTACCGAAGCAGGGCAGCACTGCCTTGGTAGTGCATCCTGCCATGGCAGGTGGTGGGTGGTGTGGGGTCCACCAGCCCATCACCCACTTTAAACTTTGCAATTTTATTTTATTTTTTTATATTTTTTCTTTTAAATTTCTATTTTATTTTATTTTTTTCATGCCCACCAACATGGGTCTTTTTTTTAAAAAGGCATGTCAAAATTTTTGTTTTATTGTATATTCTTTTTGCTAGAACATGCAATTACTTCTATGTATATTATACATTTATTTTTTCTTTTTTTATTAAGCTCTATTATTGTTTTTGAAGGGTTTTTTCTAGTCCTTTTGGGGTGGAGACCTAGGTGGGTCCCCCAAAAAGGACTAGACTTCTAGGAGGAGAAGAATAGGATTTTATCTATTCTATAACAAAATATTAAAATGACAGCTTTCTGCCAAGTAGGTGTAGGCTATAATTTTTAAATGACTGTGTGTTTGGAAAATGTAAGGGAATTTTTCCCATACATTTTCGAGAGACTTGTAGGTCTCTATTTTGCACTTTTCTCTTGGTTTTTCCATTGTTTGTTTCGATTGATTTCTTCTTCTTTCTTTCTTTTTTCAAAAATACTATTATTGAACTAATAAAAGGGATTATTTTATTAAAAGATCAAAGGAAATTTGTCTAACATTTATACATTTATTTTTCTTGAGTGTATTGTTTTCACACAAAAACTACTAGCTTAGAAATATCAAAACAATAGTATTGACAGAGAGAGAAAATGTGTTTGAATCATTCCTTTCCTATCATTATTATTTTAAACAAGTGCAATCTTTAAAATGAAACTATAATGATACTACATTAGCTCTCATTCCTTATAAGTTTCAACATGGTTACATATAGATTATCATTAAATAATTACACAATGTCCTCACAAAACTATTCCAACAAGAATTTACTTTTCAAATGAATTAATACATTATCCATTCCTTATTGAATATAACAAGAGTACACTAAAATATTCCTTTGAACATCAATCATTAATTTCATAAGAACATGAATCTTTGAAAAGGAAAATACAGCTATACATTGAGCTTTAGGGAACCTTAAGATTCCCTTACATTAACAATAAACATAACACAATTAAGATCGAAGTCAACTTTAGAATACATCATCAAAATCCTCAAGATTTCAACTTCAGACATGAAGTCTTCGATGACTTCCAATCATGCAAATAAACAAATATAGGTCATGGAGTTCTCACCTCTCAACGTAGGCTTCTATGAAGCCACCCCCGAGCTTCGGGAACCATCACATAGACAAGGTTTCACAATCAACCAAAACATAATCAGAACAACAAAAAAATCATGTTTAAACTCTCATCCAAGGCTAAAACAAAGATTCTCTAAATTACTCAAAATTTGGGGTGAAGGTGGAACTAAAACCCATGAGGATAAAGCACATTTCATAGAAATAAAAGGCAAGCCTGCTCTTGAGTTTTTCAAACACACATTTTGCCACAAAATCTCTCCCCAACATAAATCCTTATGACCCCCATGGCTTCAAGCCATACAAACCGTTATGACCCCCAAAATACAAAAATAAATGGCTACATGAAGTCCATACATCCATGTTTCTTCCTTCTCCATACCAAGGAGAGACTCTACACCCATGGTTGTGCGAAAATTCCCTTCACCCCAAAGGCTACTCTTCTCTCCCAAGGGTGAGTATGGCCTTGAGAACTCCCTTAACAAGACAATACAACACAACAAGAAATCTTCAAGAGCTCAAAAATTCACATTTACAATACAAAGAAACCATGCACTACAACAAGCTCAAGATTTCACATAAAAAACTACTAACACACAATAACAAGATTCACAAATTACAAGCACATAATAATTCAAAACTAGTTTCTCCATGCAAGAATGAAAATATTCTTGAGAACTCTTTCCACATAAAAACAACAAGTATAATGAAGAATGCCACCAACCTAGATCCAAGCTTATGGAAGAAAGTTGATGAAGAGCCTCCTCTTTTCCTAAGTCCTTTTTCTCCAAATTAGCAAGGTCTCCAAATCTAGAGTAGGTGTCAAACTCTTCCAAAAGAAGAGTCCCCTCTAGAAAGGCCTCCATACAATCTCCTAGGGATAGGATCTCATTCTCATTGGATGGTCTTCCCAAGTTTCTTACTTAATTTCCAAATATGGATTCCTAGAAAGCTTGGCCAAAAGGGTGGACCAAAGATGTACATCTTAATTGGATGGAGCTCTAACCAAGACCTTGCTTCAAAAGTGGATTTTCGGCCATTTTGAAAATCTAACTTTTGGAGGGATCTTTTGGTCAACTATGGGTTTTCCTATGGTTAAAAATACCCCTTACCCATAGGTATAACAAGTGGACTTACAAAACATGGCCTAAACACACCCCTAGACACCTTTTAAGCCCCCCAAAAACCCATGTAAAGCTCAAATTCGAAATTCGTGAAATGACTCCACCTCAAGCTCCCTAACCAAGGGATTCTCATGGGGATCCTCAAGGGTACTATCCTAAGTTGATGAGCATCCAATCCCCAAGTGGACATGTCATGACCATAAGTTCAAACACAAGTGTCAAGTGACAAAAAAAATGACACATCACAAGCTATGTTGCATATCCACTTCGGCATACTCAACATAAATTACATTAACAATTAAACATATAAATTAAATACATTCATGCACATTAATTTCATGAATAAAATATGATACAATGAGGTTTTTTCCTCTCACTAGAAGCACCCTTGGCTCAAAATAATTTACACATAAGTCTATGCTCTGGTTCCCCGTATTTACCATTGTCTAATTCCCTGTACACTAAAGTCCAAGATCAGTAGTCCAAAGAACTAAATACATGTAAATTCATAACATTAATAATCAAGATAATTCATTTGAAATATCATAATTCACATGACATAATCATTCATCTATATATCCATACACCTCATCATGAAATACATAATTCATCACTAAATTAAGCTTATAACATAATCATTGCATATATAATTCAATTGCAATTAAATATCATCATGACCTCATAATCATTCATAAAATCCACTTAATCAAACATAAAGGTTTCAAATAGATATCATAGTTTTTCATCAAATTAACATAACTGAATGTGCATTCTAACCTCTAAGGTGACAAAACTATAATATAAAGTATTAGTAATCCATAAAGCATCAAAATATAATCATCAAATAAGTCTATCTCAAGTGAAAAAAATTGAATGGCTATGACAAGCTAGGGGTGAGGCCTCACATCCTCCCCCCTAGGCATGAACTTCCTCCTAGAGTTCATAAAAAAGATGGCGATATTTTGCTCTCATCTACACTGCATCCTCCCATGATGTCATATCCTCATCAGAGAAATCCCACTGGTCCCTAACCTGGTCTAGCTCTTGGCCTCAAAGTGCTAGCATCCAGCGTTCCAAAATGTAGATGGGCTCCAAAGCCAACTGACCATCTGACTCCACCTGCAAGGCATCCCAATCTATGATATGAGTCCCATAAAAATTATACTTCCTTAACATTGACACATGAAAAACATCATGGATGCATGATAGGTTTGGTTGTAATGCAAGATGATAGGTGAGAGGACCTATCCACTCAAGAATCTCAAAAGGACCAACAAATCTGGTTGCAATCTTAGAGCCCTTCCCAAATCAGATTGGACTCTTATGTGGTTGTATTCTTAGAAAGACTCTATCTCCAACCTGATAACTACAATCTTCCCTCGTGGCATCTGCATACTTATTCTACCTATCTTATACCTCCTTCATATGTAGTCTAATCAGAGTCACCTACTGCTCCAACTCTCACACTAACTTAGAACCTAAAGCTACTCTATCCTCAATGTGGTGCCAGCTCAATGGTGTCCTGCATGGTCTCCCATATAATGCATGATAAGGAGGCACACCTAGAGAAGTGTGATGCCCATTATTGTAGGAAAACTCAACCAAATGAGCATACTCCTCCAACCTAGTTTGATTATCCATGACATACATGTGGAGAATATCCTCCAACACCTAATTTACCTTCTCTATTTGACCATCAGTCTCTGGGTGATAAGTGGTGCTAAAATTGAGCTTAGTGCCCAAATTTTTCTATAGTCCTCTCCAAAAAGATGATGTGAAGAGAGAATCTCAATCAGAAATAATCTTACGAGGTATGCCATGAATTTTGACAATATCTTGCAAGAAAACCTATGCTACTGCTGGGGCTGTAAAAGTGGTATGAACGGGTGGAAAGTGGGCTACTTTGGTCAGCTTGTCAACTATCACCATGATGGCATCATGGTGTCAAGACAACATAGGGAGACCAATGATGAAGTCCATGGAAATAACATCCCACTTCCACTCTAGTATATCATGAGGCTAAAGAAAACCACCAGGGTGACGATGCTCTACCTTAACCCTTTGACACTCAAGACATTGTGCCACTATCTCAGCTATGTTTTGTCTCATCCCTGGCCAATAATATAACTACCTCAAATCTACATGCATCTTCTTAACTCTGGGATACACTACATAAGGGGCCCTATGAGCCTCTATCATGATGAACACTCACAAATATCTGGAGGATGGGACATATAAGCATCCTCTATGGCATAAAACCCCATCAGAATCTAGGGAATATCCAAAATATTTACCCTCAAGGGTACTCTAAGATTGAATTTCCTAACGAACCTCTGCATACAAAACATCCTTATGCAAATGATGCAATATCTAATCCCTCAATTTTCTACCTATTGTCATAGAGTAGGCTCCATGGTGTCTCCTACTCAAATAATTGGCAACCACATTATTTTTCCCCTTGATGTAGTGGACATCAAAATCATACTTGCATAGGAATCTTATCCACCTACACTGATGTGCATTTAGGTTCAGATGAGAGAAGATATACTGTAAAATCTGATGGTTAGAATGAAGCACAAATTGATGACCCAAAAGGAAATGTCACCCTCTTACTAAAGCATGAACTACTGCAGCTAACTCAAGGTCATGAGTGGGGTAATTAAGTTCATGAGTCTTAAGTTTCCTAGACTTGTATGCAATGGCTTACCCATTCTGCATAAGAACTTCTTTGAAACCATCTAAGGAAGCATTTATGCAAATAATAAAATCTACTAAAGGATTAGGCACTACTATAATAGGAGTGCTGGTAAGTTCCTTTTTGAGTTCCTGGAAGGCCCTCTCATACTTTTTGGTCCACTCAAACTTATTTCCCTTACCCTGAAGAGAAGTGATGGGATGTGCCACTCTAGAAAAACCCTCTAAAAAATGCCTATAGTATCCTGCTAATCCCATAAAACTCCTGACCTCTATCATTGAAGTAGGTGTAGGCCAATCCATGATGGCTCTAATCTTAGATGGATCTACTAAGATTCCATCTCTTGAAATAACATGCCCAAGGTAATGAATCTTTGTCCTATAAAAAGAACATTTGGACAAACTACCATACAACTGATTGTCTCTAAGACACTACAATACTTTCCTCAAGTGCCCTTCATGCTCCTCTTCATCCTATGGATAAATTAGGATATCATCAAGGAACACAATTACAAACTTATCAAGGAAGGTATGGAATACCCCATTCATAAGGCTCATGAAAACTTTTGGAGCATTGGCAAGTCCAAAAGGTACAACTATGAACTCATAATGCCCATATCTAGTATGGAATGCAGTCTTAGGAATATCACTATGAATAATTCATAGCTAGTGGTAACCTAACTTAAGATCAATCTTGGAAAACACTTTAACACCCCTAAGCTGATCAAATAAATCATCAATCCTGGGGCCAAGATACTGATTCTTAATGGTAAGCTTATTAAGCTGTCAGTAATCCATACATAACTGGAAGGATCCATCTTTCTTCTTAATGAGGATAATAGGTGCACCCCAAGGTGAAACACTTGGATGAATGTGACGTTTCTCCAAAATTTCCTCTAACTGAATCTTGAGCTCACTAAGGTCATTAGTGGTCATCTTGTAAGGTGCCCTCAAAACTGGAGCAACTCCTAGCACAAGATCTATATGGAAATCTATTACTGTATGAGGAGGCATGCTTGGAATCTTAGTAGGAAACACATTTGAATACTCTTGAAGTATAGGATAATCATTGAGAGATGGCTCCCTTTCCTCCTCATCCTCTCTATCACTTATAGTAATAGCAAAAATTTGACATCCCTTCTGCATTCTTCGCTTAAGCTGCATGGATGAGATGATATGAAGAGAAATGCCCCTCTAAATCCTGCAAATCACAATAGGTGTACCATGATCATTCAGATACTCAATCCTCCTTTGTCAATAATCTAACTTCGATCTATGGGAATAAAGCCAATCCACACCAAGTACTATGTCATAGGAATCAAGAGCTATGATATGAAGATCCATAGTTGTGATGAAATCACTAATCTGCACTTGGCTATCCTTCACTAAAGAATTGATTGACACTCTAGACCCTAATGCTAACTCCACTTCCAAACTAACTTCTTTTCTTGCTACCACAAGCCCGCAACACTCCGCAACAAAAGGAGATATAAAATAATTAGTAGTACTAGAATCAAATAATATGGAAACACTAGTACCATCGATCATACCTAGAGCCTCTATCACTGTGGCTTGGTGCTTGGCCTAGTAATTATCAACTGCTGCAAATACCCTTTGAGACTTACCAAAGTATCCAATTGTAGGCTCTAATGCTTCCATATGCTGACTACTTGACATCTATCCCTAAGGATAATCATGTACTACGTGCCCCATGGCACCACATGCATAGCAAGGACCATGAGTGTGATTCTAAACTCCCTGTGGTTTGGAGAACTGTTGTCCTTTAGTCCTAATAGAACCATTGAAACCACCCCGAGAGGACTACTAAGACCTTGCTGGGGGTGCATCTATATACTAATGTCGATAATCCTTCCTCCAACCCTATGCATGCCACTATTTGGGCTTAGAGCCTTTTTGTCCTTGTGGTGGATTTTGTTTCTAATTTTGTTGAGTCTTTTGCTCTGGGTTCTTATTAAAAGACCTTGAGGAATACATGTTATTACCCTTCCAGTGACTCTTCTAGTGCCCTTGTGACTATGATGTGGAGTTATAGTTCTGAGACCTGCCACAAGTGTCTCTTGACTTACCCCAAATTTCTTTTGCAACCAAAGCCATCTCAAATGCCTCATGAAGGGTTCCTAGAGAGGTCATGCAAACCTATCCTAATATCCAATCATTGATCCCCTTAACAAAATGGTTGACTCATAGCTTTTCATCCTTCATGTAATCTACATAAGGTAACAACTCAAGGAAATGGGTCTCATACTGTAGCATTGTGAGTCCCCTCTACTAGAGCTCATGGAACTTATCTATACACTACTGCCTATAGTGCTTTGATAGGTATCTATCTCTAAACCTTTCTAGGAAGGTCTCCCAAGTCATAGTGTCCATAGTGGTGTTTTTCTTAAATTCTTCTTATTTTCACCATGTGGAAGCACCTCCTATCAAAAGGTGTACTACAAAATGAGCCTTAACATTGCTATCACATTGATGCAACCCAAAGCATTTGTCTAAGCTCAAAAGCCATGCCTTGGCATCTGTGCCCTTTGTAGAACCATAATAAAAAGGTGGTTGTAACCATAGGAGATCTTTGATATGGTCCCCAACATCACAGGGTTCCCTCTAAACAAAACCAAGTGGTGGTTCTGGCATGCGAACTGATTCCACCTCCTGTACCCCTTTCCCTTCCTCACAATCTCATGGAGGGCTCCTAGTCCTCTCACTAACCTCTGATCTATGTCCTTCAGATAATTGGTGCTCTGTCTAAGGAATAAATAGAGGAAACCTTTCCTGTATAACCCCAATGTGGTTTTGTAACTCTAAAAAGACCTCCTGATTAGGATCAGGTGGTGGTGGTGGTTGATTAACTACTGATATCTCACCCCTATTCTCATCTTGCATGTGAATCAAGGGGGCTTGCCTATTTCCTTTTCCTCTAATATGTCTTCAAGCTTGATATGTAAGGGGAGGCATCCTAACAATTTCAAAAGGGTTGAAGTTAGCTAAGAAATGTAATGGGTTTAGGTTCCAATATTGAAACATAGGCTCTGATACCAAGTGTCATGCCCATAAATTTTACACACAAATACACACCAACCTTTTTTTTTAAAGAATTACAAGTTTAAGTCTAAGATTACTAGTTAGCTAAAGTTAAACAGTTGATACAGAGAAGGTGTGGCTAACTTTGATTTAGGGTTTATAGTTAACTTAAGTTGAAAGGTTAAAGTCATGAATAGGAAGGGTAGATGCTGATTAAAGGAACACATGACGAAGGGTTAATGATCATGCTCACCTTAATCAACTTGAATGTCTAAATGACTATGAGGGCTAGTTTAATCCATTAGATTTAAACATTGGTTATCATGTTTTTTATTAAGGAAAATAGGTTTTAATGGGGCCCTGAAACCCTTATAGAATTAAAATTTTAACATAGATAAAGTGTTAAAAGTATCCAACAACAAGATAGCCATAGTAACAAGACAATAGTCCCCCAATGGATAGCAAGCAAAAAACCAAAAAATAGAACTAGGGACAGAAACAAAAAACTAGGACAAGCCCAAAGCTAGGAGAAAAGACTCAGGCAAATTCTCTGAGAATCTCTACCACATGAATCTTGAGCTTAGATGTCTTATTAGCCACCTCCTTGAGGTTAGATAGATCTTTATTAGGTTCCTAGGTGTCCTTCTTCATTGTGCTAGATCTAGTTCTCTTCCTCAGGCCTTCCTCCGGAGACTTATCTTCACCACTATTGGGAAAATCCTCCTTCCTACCCCTATGTTCCTCAATTTTGCTAATTAGCATCTTTATGTTTTCATTAGAGGCCTTAATAATGTTGAAGCTTTGTTCAGCAACATTTGTTATAATGTTAGTTTGATCTATAGTTAATAACATGTTCCAATCAAATTATAAATGAGTCTTAGTTATACTAATATCACTTATTTAATCCTAATGACCACTCTACAAGTAAATTAAGTCACTAAAAACCAATTATTTAAATAGATTTAGTTGGCTAACTAAAGGCTAGATGATTCTATTATCATAATGTTATTTTTCATAGAATTCGACCAATAGATTCATCTATCATACTCTAATTGATTAACAAATGACTAATTGATTAATTAAAATAACCATTGACTGAAATTGATTAATTTTAATTAAACTAACTAAGATTAAATAAAAATGCTAGTTACAACTTGATATAACAATTTAGGTAAATTTTAATAGCATAAACTATAATAATTACGCTTACTAAAATAGATTTCAATAAATACAATTTTGCAAAAAAAAATAAAAAATGATCTGCAATAAAATAAAAGATCAATTAACTATATAACTTAATTAATGAATGAGAACATTAATTAGTAAACATACTATTTAATAGAGAGAGTTGATTAATTAAAAATATTAATTAATATAGAATATTAATTAATATATTAATTGACTAATAATTAATATATATTAATTAATGTTAATATATTATTAAATAATATTATTAATTAACCATTAATATATTTATTAATAATAATAAAAAATGTAAAAAAATAATTTAATTAACAAAAACTTTTTTAAAAAAATAAATATGTTCTTAAGTCCCCCTTTTGGAGATAGTCAGTGGGCCGATGCACTGCCATTGCAGTGCGTACCCTATCAAAGCATGACCATATTGCCTTGGCAGTACATCCTACCATGATGAGTGGTGGGTGGTGTGGGGTACACTGCCCCACCCCCCACTTTAAACTTTGCAATTTTTTTTTATTTAATTTTTTTATTTATATTTTCTTTTTAAAATTTCTTCTTTTTTTTAAATTTTCATGCCCACCAACATGGGTCTTTTTTTAAAAAGGCATGTCTAATTTTTTTTTTTATTATATACTTTTTTGGCTAGAACATGCATTTACTTCTATGTATGTTATACATACTTTATTTTATACTTTTTTTATTAAGCTCTATTATTTTTTTTGAAGGATTTTTTTTTAGTCCTTTTGGGGTGGAGACCTAGGTGGGTCCCCCAAAAAGGACTAGACTTCTAGGAGGGGTAGAATAGGCTTTTATCTATTCTGTCAAAATTTCAAAATGATATCTTTCCGCCGAGTAGGTGTAGGATATAATTTTTAAATGACTGTGTGTTTGGAAAATGTAAGGGAATTTTTTCCATACATTTTCTAGAGACATGTAGGTCTCTATTTTGCACTTTTCTCTTGGTTTTTCACTAGTTTGTTTCAATTGATTTCTCCTTCTTTCTTTCTTTTTTCAAAACTGCTATTATTGAACTAACAAGAAGGATTATTTGATTAAAAGATCAAAGGACATTTTTCTAACATTTATACATTTATTCTTCTTCAGTGTATTATTTTCAAACAAATACTACTACCTTAGAAATATGAAAACAATAGTACTAATAAAGAGAGAAAATGTGTTTGAATCATTCATTTCCTATCATTATTATTTTAAACAAGTGCAATCTGTAAAATGAAACTATAATGATACTATATTAGCTCTCATTCCTTAGAAGTTTCAATATGGTTGCATATAGATTATCATTGAATAATTACACAATGTCCTCACAAAACTATTCCAACAAGAATTTACTTTTCAAATGAAATAATACATTATCCATTCCTTATTGAATATAACAAGAATACACTAAAATATTCCTTTGAACATCAATCATTAATTTCATAAGAATATTAATCTTTCCAAAGGAAAATACAACTATACATTGAGCTCTAGGGATCCTTAAGATTCCCTTACATTAACAATAAACATAAAACAATTAGGATCCATGTCAACTTTAGAATACATCCTCAAACTCCTCAAGATTTTGACTTCAAATATGAAGTCTTCAATCACTTCCAATCCTAAAAATAAATGAATATAGGTCATGGAGTGCTCACCTCCCAACCTAGGCTTCTATGAAGCCACCCACAAGGTTGGGGAACCATCACATAGACAAGGTTTCACAATCAAGCAAAACACAATCACAATAACACAAAAATCACATTTAAGCTCCCATCCAAGGCTAAAACAAAGAGTCTCCAAATGACTAAAAAATTGGGGTGATGGTGGAACTAAAACCCATGGGGAGAAAGCACATTTCATAGAAATAAAAGACAAGCCTACTCTTGACTTTCTCAAACACATATTTTAACACAAAATCTCCACCCAACAAAACTCCTTATGACCCCCATGGATTCAAGCTATAAAAACCCTTATGACCCCCAAAATACAAAAATAAATGGCTAAATGGAGCCCATACTTCCATGTTTCTTCCTTCTCCATACCAAGAAGAGACTCTACACCCATGATTGTCCGAAAATTCTCTTAACCTCCAAGGCTACTCTTCCCTTCCAAGGGTGAGTATGGCATTGAGAACCCCCTTAACAAGAAAATACAACACAACAAGAAATATTCAAGAGCTCAAAACTTCACATTTAAAATAAAAAGAAAACATGTACTAAAACAAGCTCAAGATTTCACATAAAACACTACTAACACACAATAGCAAGATTCACAAATTACAAGCACATAATAATACAAAACTAGTTTCTCCATGCAAGAATGAAAATATTCTTAAGAATTCTTTCCACATGAAAGAAATAAGTATAATGAAGAATACCACCAACCTAGATCCAAGCTGATGGAAGAAAGTTGACGGAGAGCCTGCTCTTTTCCTAAGTTTTTTTTCTCCAAATTAGCAAGGTCTCCAAATCTAGAGAGTGGGTGTCAAACTCTTCCAAAAGAAGAGTCCCATCTAAAAAGGCCTTCACACAATCTCCTAGGGATAGGATCTCATTCTCATTGGATGGTCTTCCTAGGTTTCCTACATGGTTTCCAAATATGGATTCCTAAAAAGCTTGGCCAAAAGGGTGGACCAAAAACTTACATCTTAATTGGATGGAGCTCTAACCAAGACCTTACTTCAAAAGTGGATTTTCGGCCATTTTAAAAATCTAACTTTTGGAGAGGTTTTTTGGTCAACTATGGGTTGTCTTATGGTTAAAAATACCCCTTACCCATAGGTATAACAAGTGGACTTACTAAAAATGGCCTAAACACACCCCTAGGGACCTTTTAAGCCCCCTACAAACCCATGTAAAGCTCAAATTCAAAATTCCTAAAATGACTCCAACTCAAGCTCACTAACCAAGGGATTCTCATGGGGATCCTCAAGGGTACTATCCTAGGTTGATGGGTATCCAATTTCCAAGTGGACATGTCATGGCCACAAGTACACACACAAGTGTCAAGTGACACAACAAAAATGACACATCACAAGCCTTGTGGCATATCCACTTGGGCATACTCAACATAAATTACATTAACAATTAAACATATAAATTAAATACATTCATGCACATTACTTTCACAAATAAAATATGATCCAAAAAGGTTTTTCCCTCTCACTAGAAGGAACCTTGGCTCGAATTGATTTACACATAAGTCTATGCTCTGGTTCCTTGAATTTACCATGGTCTAGATTTCCTTGCACACTAACGTCCAACATCAGTAGTCCAAGGAAATAAATACAAGTAAATTCATAACATTAATAATCAACATAATTCATTTGCAATATCATAATTCACATGGCATAATCATTCATCTATACATCCATACAACTCATCATGAAATACATAATTCATCACTAAATTAAGCTTATAATATAATCATTGCATATATAATTTAATTGCAATTAAATATCATCATGACTCCATAATCAGTGATAAAATATACTTAATCACACATAAAGGTTTAGAATAGATATCATAGTTTTTCATCAAAATAGCATAATTGAATGTTCATTCTAACCTCTAAGGTGATAAAACCATAATATAAAGTATCGATAATCCATAAAGCATCAAAATATAATCATCTAATAAGTCTATCTCAAATGCAGAAAATTAAATGACTATGATAGGCTCGGGGTGAGGTATCACATGTAGGAGATACATGTCCCCAAGTATGAGCCACTATTGGTTGTGTCACAAAAATTTGATCCTCACCCTGCAAAATCTTGAAATGGCCTTCTACTAGGTTAATGTAGTTCTTCAAAAATGGTAAAACCCTAGTTCCTTGGGAGCCCTTCTATTTCCTCATTACCTTTTCAGGCCACTTAAGTCCCCATTCTATACATTTCTTATTTACTTTCTCAAGAAGTTATGTTTCTATTCAATGACTTGGTGACTAAGTGTTCATGTGATCTCATGATCCTGACAGTCAGTGGCTTAACATATAGCAACCTGGCAGGCATTTATCTTTTCCTTTAGCTACTCATTCTCCAGATATTCGGTCAAGGAAAGAAGCTTTTAGAGATTAAATATGAGATTAAATATGAACCATAGATGTAGATCAAGATCAATGACTGGTGCTTATTATCTGAATTAAACTAGGGGTTAGCCAAATATATAGTGACTATGATTTTTCTTTGTTCGTGTAATCTCTGAATCTAATAACAGTTAAGGGCAAGTCATGATTTTCCCTTTTTTCACTGAATCTCTTGATATAAGGTGAGTTAAGTTCAACTCATGGAAATTTAGAAAATAGCCACAAGATGAGGACAAGATCAATAGTCAGCATGTAATCTCAAGATATAACTAGGGTTAAGTGAAAGATCTAGTGATTTGGCAGATAAAGGCTATCTTGTGTTCTCCGAATGAAACCCAAGGTTAAGAAAAGATTAAGCGATTCACCGAATGCCTTTAGTCATGTGATCTCTAAACCAGACATGGGTTGAGTTAAAAATTGACTGGTCATGAGTTCCTTCATTCACTGGATCACCAAATAAGAATGAGTTAAGTTAAAGGGGTTTTGAGACTTAGTGAGGACCATAGGATGATGGCAAGATCAATGGTTGGTGTGTGTTCATTGGATAAAACTCAACATTAAGATAGCATTTGGAGATCTATAAAATTCTTTATTCATGCATTCTTAGGATTAAACTAGGGTGAAGACAAGTATTCAATGATTATAAGAACTTTTTTGAAGCAGGGGTAGGGCAGATACAACCAGAATCAAGCAGAATTGAGTCCACTTGAATCAACAACAAGCCCTTGCTCAGCGTTACACAAAAAAAGCAATATAAAATCACATGAATGAAATGAACACACAATGGATATAAGGCAATCAACTAGCAGCAACAATAGAGAATTTATATTGTTTCTTTCAACATGCCCGGCTATGAGGCCTTCTGAGTTTTGGCCTTATACAATGAAAATTATGAATTCAGAATCTCAGCTCGCATCCTATCTTTTTCTCAAATGATATATATTGATAATCTTTCCTAATTCTACCTCTTTATGCCCTACTACAACAATCTAGACACCTTATATAGCTAGCTAAGCCACAGGTCGGCCAATGCAAGAAGAAACACCACATATTTCACCCAAAAATTACCAGAAAATAGGTCCTGAGGAAAAATGGGCATAAATTTTTACTCATAATTAATTGGAGTTTGTGCTCTTGGGAAATGATATTAATTTAGGTCTTATAAAACTCCTTAAGTTTTCAAAGGATAATTCCTTATGGATCAAGGTCGCCAACATCAACAATCAACACCAAAACTGTAGGAAAACACTATTTTGATGACAAGGAAAATAGCTGTAACTTTGAAACAATCCATCCAAACCTTATGTGCTCATAGGAGAAGGTTCCCAAATAGTTCCTCAACATAATGTAATATTTTCACACCATTGAACCATCAAATACAAAGATTATAAATAAAATAATAGCAAATAGGTACAAAAATCAAGAAATGTTTTTGGTTGATGCAAGATTGCTCAAAGACCCAAGATGCTCCTACATCATTTTTGGTCATTGGATCACAAGATAGATTTGGGTTAAAGGTAAATGTTTCCATATTGAATATGATGTAGGAGCATCTTGGGTCTCTGAGCAATCTTGCATCAACCAAAAACATTTCCTAATTTATGTACCTATTTTATGTTGTTTTCTTTATAATCTTTGCATTTGATGCTTTCATGGTGTGCAAAGCTTAGATGATGTTGAGGACCTATTTTGGAAGCTTCTCCTATGAGCACATAAAGTTTGGATGGACTATTTTAAAGTTATAGCTATTTTCCTTGCTGTTAGAACTACGTTTTCCTATAGTTTTGGTGCTGATTGTTCATGTTGGTGACCTTGATCGATAAGGAATAAAACTTTTCAATCTTTTGGATTTTTGGGGGACCTAAATTATTATCATTTTCCAAGGGAGAAATTCCTAATTCATTATGAGTAAAAATTTATGCCCATTTTTCCTAAGGACCTATTTTCAGCCAGTTTACACATGAAACATGTAGTGTTTCTTCTTGCAATGTTCTGTGTGATCAAATGGGGCCTTGAAAACTTAAAGGAATGTTATTTGATCATGTGAGAACCCAAATCCAAAGGTTCATCAATTTATATTCATTCTAGCATTAGTTTTAGTTTAAATCTTCTAGACTGGACCTATATTGTAATTAAATGCCTGACTAGTTGACCTGTGGCTTAGCTGGCTATATAGGGGGTCTAGATTGTTGCAGTAGGGCATCAAGAGGTAAAATTAGGAAGCATTAAAAAGATATATCATTGGATACAAAGATAGGATGTGAGTTGTTACTTTTATTTCATAATTCTCATTGTATAAGGCTGAAACCTGGAAGGCCTCATAGCCAAGTATGTTGAAAAAAATAATATAATTCTCTATTGTTGCTGCTAGTTGATTGTCTCATATCCATTGTGAATTCATTAATTTCATGTGATTTCATATTTCTTCCATTGTGTAACTCTGAGAAAGGCTTGTTTGTGGATTCAAGTGGACTCAATTCTACTTGATTCTTCTTGTATCTACCCTACCCTTGCTTCAAGTGGTATCAGAGCGAGTTCTTTCTTTTGGATTGGATCATGGAGAACCTTATTGGATTGGTTTTAGGGTGGTAGAATAGAGATCTAACCTATAACTTATAGAAGGTTACGATCTTTCTGGAACCTGATTGTTATGATGGTTCATGGTAGAGGAAATGATAATGCTATCATGGATATGTTGAGGCAGATTGCAACTAGGCTTGAAGCTCTAGAGACAGCCCAAAGAAGAGGAGAACATATTGAAGATGTTAGTGATGAAGAAGAAGAAGCAACACCTAATGTTGAACCTTAAATTGAACAAGATGAGGAAAGACTTTTGAGAGTTTTGTCTAAGGCTAACTCCAAACCTATAGTTGAAGTTGCTTTCTATGATGGAAGACTTGAGACTAATACACTTTTGGATTGGATCTCTGAGATGGATAAATACTTTGAGTATGAAGGTACTCCTAATAATAAGAAGGTTAAGATAGCAGTTACAAAGTTGAAAGGTCATGCATCTCTTTGGTGGGATCATTTGTAAACTGAGAGACAAAAGAGAGGAAAAGAAAAGATCAAGACATGGATGAAGATTCTTGGAAAGATGAAGAAGAAGTTTCTTCCAGCTGATTACCAAGTTAGTCTGATGTAAAAAATGCAAAATCTGAGATAAAGGGACATGAGTGTGAAAGAATATACTGAGGAATTTTACAAATTGGATATCAGATCTGGACATGTGGATGATGAAGTTGAGAAGGTGGCTAGATATCTGAATGGCTTGAGGACATCAATTCAAGATGAGATCAGTTACGTGAAGGTAGAAAGTGTGGAAGAAGCATACCAATTTTCTTTGAGGGCTGAAGAGAGATTGACAAAAAGAAATGATCAAAGATAGAGAGGAAGAGGTGGCAGATTTTAGAGAAGTAGAGGAAGATCTTATGGAGAGAGTAGCAGATCTGACAATGCAGCACAAGATAAAGGATGGAAAGATGAACTTGCTAAAAGAGGTAATTACTCTAGATGTAGTTATACTGGTTACTCTAGGAATAATAATAATGGTAAAAGAGAAGATAAATCTTGGTTTAGAGGTACTTGTTACAAATGTGGTGAAGGAGGACATCGATCTTTTGAATGTACTAACTCTGGAAAGAAGACTGGAGGTAATGGTAGAAATAATTTGGCTTGTGAAGAAGTTGAGGAAATGTCTAATGAACCTAAACATGGTGAGAACTTGATGCTAAGAAGGATCTTGTGGAATGAAGAAGGTGATGAGGAGCCTATTTTGTGGAAAATTTTGTTCAGAACTCGATGTAAGATCACTAATAAATGTTGCAAGGTAATCATTAATAGTGGAAGTTCTAATAATTTGGCATCCAAGGAGCTGGTTAACAAATTACAATTGCATAGATTGAAGCATCCTAAGCCTTACCATATTGCTTGGATCTATAATGAGCATAAACTACTTGTAAGTGAACAATGCCTTGTTAAGTTCAAAATTGGGAATTATCATGATGAAGTCTTGTGTGATACTATGCCTATGGATTGTTGTCATATTCTTTGGGGAGACCTTGGTAGTATGATAGAAAAGCTTTGTATGATGGTAGATTGAATCAATATACTATTTGGATGGATGGAAAGAAACAAGCATTGTTACCTTTGATAGAGAAGTTTGATGAAAGTCACTGTACTATAGTCAAAGTATGCATGTTTGATGATAAAAACATTTACAAGAGAAATGAAAGAATGGAATATTTGCTTTTCATTGAAGCATAAAAGTGGACAGTCAAATAAGGTTGTTGATGCCTTGAGCCAAAAAAGAAGTTTGTTGACAGAGATGAGAGTTGAGGTAATTGGTTTTGATGATTTGAAGTGCTTGTATGAGACTGACATTGATTTTGTAGAACCTTGGAAAGCTTGTAAAAAACACACAGTGAGTGATAAGTGGACTGATTATTTCATTCAAGAAGACATGTTGTTTAAGGGAATTCAATTGTGCATACCTAGAGGATCTATGCGGGAGAACATTATGAAGAAGAAACATAGTGGTGGACTTGCTAGACATTTTGGGATTGATAAGACTGTGAATTTGATTTCAGAAAGATACTTTTGGCCATAGATTTATAGAGATGTATAGAGAATGGTTAGAGGTTGTAGAATTTTCCAAACAACAAAAGGAACTAGTTAGAATTTGGGATTGTATACACCTTTTCCTATACCTAATAGTTCTAAGATGGCTCATTTCATACCTCGTAAGAAGACATTTGATGCATTGCATGTAGCTGACTTACTCTTCAAGGAAGTGGTAAGATTGCATGGTTTACCTAAGTCTATTGTTTCAGATAGAGATACTAAGTTTACTGGTTACTTTTGGAGGACACTTTGGAAGAAGATGAATACTAATTTGAAGTTTAGTTCTACATTTCACCCTTAGATAGATGCACAGACTAAAGTTGTGAATAGAAGTTTGGGAAACTTGTTGAGATGTTTAGCCAGATATAAGCCTACTAATTAGGATTTAGTTTTGGCACAAGCAGAGTTTGCTTATAATAATTCAATGAATAGAAGCACTAAAAGGACACCATTTGAGATTGTTACTAGATTTCATCCTAAAGGAACCACAAAGTTAAGAGATTTACCTACTGAGACAAGAAGAAGTGTTGAAGCTAATCATTTTGTAGAATACCTAAGAACTTTACATGATGAAGTTAAAAAGAATTTGGAGGATAGTAATCTAAAATATAAATAAAGAGTAGACAAGAGAAAGAGACATAAATATTTTGAAGTTGGAGATGAGATTATGATTCATTTGAAGAAAAATAGATTTCCAGTTGGTACCTACAACAAGCTGAAAATGAAGAAGTTTGGACCTTGTAATATTTTCAAGAAGTTTGATAGTGGAAATGCTTATGAAGTGGAATTACCAGAGGACATGGATATATCACCTATATTTAACATTGTTGATATATTTGTGTACTTTGAATCAAATGATGAGATTGAAGATGATCTGGACTACCCTAAGAAGAACAGAGAAAATGTTGAGAAGATCTTGAATAAAAGAGAGCAAAAGTACAAGAGGAAAAAACTACATGGAATATCTAGTTCAGTGGAAGAACAAGCCAATTGAGGATAGTTCATGGATTACAAAAGCTAAGTTGGATCTTTATGATTCAGGTTAGAATATGAGTAGTTCCTGATGTGGACATCAATTCTTTATTTACCCTAGATGTCTGATGTAGGAGCATCTTGGGTCTTTGAGCAATCTTGCATCAACAAAAAACATTTCCTGATTTATGTACCTATTTTCTGTTGTTTTCTTTATAATATTTGCATTTAATTCTTTCATGGTGTGTGACACTTACATTATGTTGAGGACCTATTTGGGAACCTTCTCCTATGAGAACATAAAGTTTGGATGGACTATTTCAAAGTTATAGCTATTTTCCTTGCCATCAGAACTACATTTTCCTATAGTTTTGGTGCTGATTGTTCATGTTGGTGACCTTGATCCATATGGAATAAACATTTTTTTATCTTAATGAGTTTTTGAGGACCTAAATTAATATCATTTCCAAAGGGCGCAACTCCTAATTCATTATGAGTAAAAAGTTATGCCCATTTTTCCCCAGGACCTATTTTCAGCCAGTTTACACATGAAACATGTAGTGTTTCTTCTTGCGATGTTCCATGTGATAAAATGGGGCCTTTCAATCCTAAAATAATGTTATTGGGTCATTTGAGGACCTAAATCCAAAGGTGCATCAATTTATATTCATTCTAGCATTATTTTTGGTTTAAATCTTCCAGACTGGACCTATATTCTAATTAAATGCCTGATTGGTCGACCTGTGGCTTAGCTGGCTATATAAAGGGTCTAGATTGTTGTAGTAGGGTATCAAGAGGTATAATTATGAAGGATTAAAAAGATATATCATTGGAGAAAAGATATGATGTGAGCTGTGACTCTAAATTCATAATTCTCATTATATAAGGCCAAAATCTAGAAGGCCTCCTAGTTGGGCATGTTGAAAGAAATAATATAATTTTGTATTGTTTATGCTAGTTGATTATCTCATATCCATTTTTAATTCATTACTTTCATGTGCTTTCATATTGCTTCCATTGTGTAACTCTTAGCAAGGGCTTTTTGTTGATTCAAGTGGCCTCAATTATGCTTGATTCTGCTTGTATCTACCCTGCCCTTGCGTCAAAATATGAGCCTCTTGATGTGTTGGGAAGAGAGTTGATCAATGGTCATGTTTTAAACCTAGTGGTAGCTATTTTTTTTCAAAATTTAAAATTATACTCAGGGTTTTCTATAGGGTTTGAAGCAGTGAGTTGAAAATCCATAAATTCAGATCATATTTGGTCATGTTTCAACTCAGTTGTAGGTGAAAATTTATGACTAGGATCATGATGGTCATTCTGTGCTGATTTTTTGTCCTAAGTTGCTTCTACTAAGGAGAAATTGATATGAAAGTCATATTGCCTCTGATATAGCCTAAATCAATAGGGATTTTAATGATAATTCCTCTATCCTTGTGAGGTACCTGGCTAGAGTGTTTCTATGGTTGATGATCATTTTTAGCTTAATGGCCTTATGTTAGGTGGCATGTCTTGTCTGGAGTAATTCAATTGTTTGAAAGTGGTTGGGGGGTTTCAGTTTTGTCTAAAATGAATGGATGCTTATTGTAATCCTTATGATAAAAGAATTTTTCATGATCATTCAGAGGTATTGGGAGTTAGGTATTCGAAAGCCACACTTTGTGAACCCTAGTCTCATTCAGGATTGTAAGAATTTTTTTGCTTTAGAGCTTGTTAATAGAAGATAGAAAGTTGCAAGTCTAAGCTATTATTTACAAACTTGTATTTTGAGATAAATTGTATGCATAGGTAGAATTCAACATACATAATACAAATATCTAGTTATGTTCTCTCCTATATGTCAAGTTTTATGAATTTTGAAGTTTCTTGTTCATTACATAACTATTATGTATATATCTTCATTCCCGAGTTCTGATCTAGGATTAGATTAAATATTTCTCTGGGTGGAATATGAATTCAACCTAATTTGCACAATGATTCTTTGTAAGTAGTAAGGATTGTGATAGATGTATTTATGGCTATGAATCTTGAATACTTTCTAGTCTTTGCATCTTATGAGTCTTGCAGTTCTTGCTGAATGGATAAGGAACTGGTGTAAATGAGTAGATCTCCTATTAGTACACAGCAATCAAGGTTGTTACAATCACAAAATTGAATCAAGAACCAGTCTTAAGCTTTTTAAACTTTGGTTGAGGAGTCATTAGCTTGTCCATAGAAATGGAGAGTCAATGAATGTTCAGTTGGCATTTAGTACTTTCTTACTATCATCTTTTTTTCAAATCTAGTCTTGGTGTTCTAATAGAATATTGTTTTCATTGGATTAGGTACACCCACCTTGGTTTTGCAAAGCTAGAAGTGTAGAGGGCAGTCTTGTCCCTATAGTTGATCCAATTACCTTAAGCTCATTATATATTTTGGAACTAACCACTCATAAAATCTATCTGAAGGTATATTGGTAGCCTAAGAGCATAAGCCATTTTGGAACACCAACAAATTGAGCAATGTGTGTTGATGGTATCCTAAGTTAGGTGAATATCCCTACTGTTTCAGTATGGTCAAGTAAGCTTTTAAGTGAGTCATGCATGTGCAAACTGATTGGGAGGATGTCATGGACCTTATCATGCACCTATTAATTAGAGGCTACCTGACCTATCCCCAAAGGATTTCTAATCTTTGTGCAAGGAGAATAGTAATCTCCCCAAGACACTCATCATATTGTTTCATCCTTGAGTTCTTTGAATAGGATACTACAACATCGTGACTAGAGTTATTCTATTCTTGGTTGTCGTTGTATTTTTATTAGTTCTTAGATGTCTGTCTATTTATGAGAAAAGGTTTTTTGTCAAGCCAAAATTCCTTAGGGTAAGATTTCTTGTGCGTTTCTTTAAAGTTTGAGACTCGGTGAAAAAAGCTATTGAACATACACAGTCCAAAAATAATTATGAATTTTTTTTCATAATTTCTTGTATCCTATGAGGTTGCCTTGTCCTTTGTTGGATTATTTTGGGTCCTTTTCCTTTGGAGAAAAGAATCAAAATAGACAAACCAAAACTTGATTAAAATTTCTTATCGCATCCTTGGACTTGAAAAGTGTTCTCAAAATTATTTGTTCAAAAACCTCGGTCAAACCAAAAAAATTTCCAATCCTTCCAAAATATGTTTGATTCAACCAAGCACAAGAAATCCAAGTTTCCAAACTCTTGTGTATATCAAGAGAAGAAAGTTGCAGAAAGAGACCTCAAAGATCATCAACCTTCCCTAAAGGCAATCCAAGGGGAAGACAAGTATTAGGAAAAACTAGACAATGTGGGTCATAATGCAAGTATCAAATAGTTTGTAACACATTTTCAGATCAATCACCGATTTGTTATCTTAGAAAGTGAAGACTAGTTGGCCTATCGCATATCTAAATTTCTTTTAAAATCTCACATTTTGTCTTGGCATCTATTAGAATTTATAATCTTTCCTTGGTTGTATTATTTAGATAAGGATAAACCAATGTATCCTTCATGTACTTTAGTCCTCTAGTCCAAGTGGGAAGAAACCTCATATTTTGTAATTCCTTAATAAGGAAACTAGTGTATTCCTCCTTAAGAGGATATGGACACTTGTTGCACACACTTATGAATGGTGGCATTCATAGACTTGCGAGTTACATTCTAACTCCTCTCTCATCTTTATTTAAGAGATGCTCCTCTCTCTCATTTCTCATGATGAAGTTATTGTAAGTGAGAAACTCTCTCTCTCTCTCTCTCTCTCTCTCTCTTAGTTTAGGCTATGGCCTCAATCATAATGTCACAAGGGGTTTTTTTTACTTTCCCCTTTCAAAATCTCTTGGCTCTTTGTTTGGATTCTTGGAGAATTCTCATATTTTGGTGATTGATCTTGAAACTTTATCTCATTCTTGGCTTATGATAAAATTCCTTCTTGCACATCACTTTCTTGGATTATTTCATTAAATTATTTTCATTCTTTTAATACTTCTAACATGGTATTAGAGCTACTAATCCTTGTTTAAGTGTTTTGTAGGAAGATGGCATTCAAAGGAGCAAGTTTTTTTTCAAACTCTTTTATAGATCTAATATTTGTTGCAGCTCTAACTTGTTTCTCTCATATATTTTTTTCTCTCTAACCATCTTTCGAAGGCTTTCCGCCAAAGAGTAGCTTTTGGATTTTTTTGGGTTTGGTCGGTTCACCGCCAAACCCAGCTCATCTTTCTTCTATTCTAACGTTCTTACATATTTTATTATAATCATTATTTTGATCATACCCTTTGCTGGTTTGATTCTTGCAGGATTCAAATAATAATAATCTCAACATTTTATGATATCTCTTTTCATGCAAGCTATTTCATTTTTTTTGGGAGGCGTATCTCCAATCTCTTATTGCGTTATTTTAATATAAGATCTTTTTTACAATATTTGTGTGCATACAGGTTCATTTTATTTATTTTACAGGCATATCTTTGTTCTAATATACACATTTTTTATTCTTTCATATATCTTTGGTTTTATAATATTGTGCATGCAAGTTTTATAATATTACTTTCATAAATCTCTGGTTTTTCTAATAAATCTTGATATACTTTTGTTTCTGATTCTTTTTTTTCCTCCTTTGTTTTTTGGTTGGTTGCATGATGTATTTTATTCATTCACATTCAATATTATTTTTGTCTCCTTTATCCTTGACGGATTGTTCCTTACCCCATCTTTCAGTTCAGATTTTCATTGAAGAAGTACAACCCATTTTGTGTTGGATGCTATGAGAAAATAAAGCTGAATCTTGAAAAACTGAGATATGGGTTTTGTACAGAATGAGTTCATTTAGCTTTTATATAGGAAGTTTCTCCAATTTCGTCATTATTTAAGAGTTGTGACCAATCTTTGTCACTCTTTGTAACGTTGCTTCCATTTACGAGTTTGAGCCAATCACTACTTGGCTATTGACATTTTATATGCTTCAGTCTATTTTATTCTCTATATTTCACTTCCATTTTAGCTATTCTAAGTTTAGTTTGAATTGTAGTTTGACTATTTATAAACATGTTAATGATTTCTTAGCTAAGTTTGAATTTGAATGATTATTTAGCTAAGTTTAGTTGTCTTTGTATTCTAGTTTGAATTCATTTTAGATAGTTTGAATAATTTCTATTATATTTGTTTAATAACATTTTTCATTATATTCTCATCCATTTTTTTTATAGTATTGCTGATTATTATTAATTTCCATGCAAAAATAAATTTACCTTATTATTTGTCTCTTATATTTACTAATCATTGCAGGTTATCAATACATTCTTCGTAGTAGATTCTTTATTATTAGTTTCCTGTCTTATCTTCATAATAACACTTATCTAAGTTTAACCTCCATTTGAATATTCCTTTGACTCTTAAACGGTTTTTTTCATAATTATAGTTACGCTTTTTATTCCTTTTTATCATTATAACACTTGTTCTTTTTTGTGTTTCATGCACATCTCTTGCAGTTTTATTTAATCATTAGATTCTTAGTTTATTTAATCATTATTTCATTCTTAATATATCATTTTTATTAATCATTAGATTCTTTTCTATATTTAACAAAAGTTATTCAAAATTTATTTATCAAAGAAAAAGTTCTTTTAAAAAGTGTTTTCTTACTATTTTTATATGAAATCTTTTCTTTAAAAGGAGAGTCTTTTTAAAGTCTTGGTTAAAAAAAAAAATTAGATACTCATTAAATTCTTTTATTTATTTATTTTTGTAGAGAATGAGTTCATTTAGCTTATATACAAGAAGTTTTTCCAATTTCGTCATTGTTTAAGAGTTGTGACCAATCTTTGTCACTCTTTGTATCGTTGCTTTCATTTACGAGTTTGAGCCAATCACTACTTGGATATTGACACTTTCTATGCTTAAGTCTATTTTATTCTCTATATTTCACTTCCATTTTACCTATTGTAAGTTTAGTTTGAATTGTAGTTTGACTATTTATAAACATGTTAATGATTTCTTAGCTAAGTTTGAATTTGAATGATTGTTTAGCTAAGTTTAGTTGTCTTTGTATTCTAGTTTGAATACATTTTAAATAGTTTGAATAATTTCTATTATATTTTTTTAATAACATTATTCATTATATTCTCATCCATTTTTTTATAGTATTGCTGATTATTATTAATTTCCATGCAAAAATATATTTCCCTTATTATTTGTCTCTTATATTTACTAATTATTGCAGGTTATCAATACATTCTTCGTAGTAGATTCTTTATTATTAGTTTCTTGTCTTATCTTCATAATAACACTTATCTAAGTTTAACCTCCATTTGAATATTCCTTTGACTCTTAAAAGGTTTTTTTCATAATTATAGTTACACTTTTTATTCCTTTTTATCATTATAACACTTGTTGTTTTTTGTGTTTCATGCACATCTCTTGCAATTTTATTTAATCATTAGATTCTTAGTTTATTTAATCATTATTTCATTCTTAATATATCATTTTTATTAATCATTAGATTCCTTTCTATATTTAACAAAAGTTATTCAAAATTTATTTATCATAAAAAAAGTTCTTTTAAAAAGTCTTTTCTTACTATTTTTATATGAAGTCTTTTCTTTAAAAGGAGAGTCTTTTTAAAGTCTTGGTTTAAAAAATAAATTAGATACTCATTAAATTCTTTTATTTGTTTATTTTTGTACAAAATGAGTTCATTTAGCTTTTATACAGGAAGTTTCTCCAATTTCGTCATTGTTTAAGAGTTGTGACCAATCTTTGTCACTCTTTGTATCGTTGCTTCCCTTTACAAGTTTGAGCCAATCACTACTTGGATATTGACAGTTTCTATGCTTAAGTCTATTTTATTCTCTATATTTCACTTCCATTTTAGCTATTCTAAGTTTAGTTTGAACTATAGTTTAACTATTTATAAACATGTTAATGATTTCTTAGCTAAGTTTGAATTTGAGTGATTGTTTAGCTAAGTTTAGTTGTCTTTGTATTCTAGTTTGAATTCATTTTAGATAGTTCGAATAATTTCTATTATATTTTTTTAATAACATTATTCATTATATTCTCATCCATTTTTTTTTTATAGTATTGTTGATTATTATTAATTTCCATGCAAAAATACCTTTCCCTTATTATTTGTCTCTTATATTTAGTAATCATTGCAGGTTATCAATACATTCTTCATAGTAGATTCTTTATTATTAGTTTCTTGTCTTATCTTCATAATAACACTTATCTAAGTTTAACTTCCATTTGAATATTCCTTTAACTCTTAAACGGTTTTTTTCACAATTATAGTTACACTTTTATTCCTTTTTATCATTATAACCCTTGTTCTTTTTTGTGTTTCATGCACATGTCTTGCAGTTTTATTTAATCATTAGATTCTTAGTTTATTTAATCATTATTTCATTCTTAATATATCATTTTTATTAATCATTAGACTCTTTTCTATATTTAACAAAAGTTATTCAAAATTTATTTATCATAAAAAAGGTTTTTTTAAAAAGTGTTTTCTTACTATTTTTATATGAAGTCTTTTCTTTAAAAGAAGAGTCATTTTAAAGTCTTGGTTAAAAAAATAAATTAGATACTCATTAACTTCTTTTATTTATTTATTGTAAATTGTTGTCATGCCCAAAAAATTACCTAATTAAACGCAACAAATATTTTTTTTTTTACAAGGGTTCAATACAACCTATAAGATATCTAATCCTCTGGTGTGGGTCCCTGGGATGATTACATTAACAATAGAATTTCAACTGGATTTTGATAATGAACCAAACAGTGTTATTTAGAATGCAATGCTATCTAGTTGTACAATGGACTATAAGTTATACTACCATCCTAAATACATACTAATCACCTCCTAGTGACATGAGGTAACTTAAGGTTCATCGATTTGATAATCCAAACTCCTACTAATCAATGATAGGTTGACTATATAATCCAATACCAACTAAATTACTATTAATACTCTAGTGCTTATCATTTAGAATTTGAATAAAGTGTACTATGTAATACCTCTCCTACAGTGATACTATGATTTGACTCCTTTCTATTATGGTTAGAACTATACACTCATGTTTATGTTTCATGGAGGATTATATGTTCATCAGATGATATTTATATGCTCAGTTATAGTTACATTGATTATATGTTTATGAGATCCTAGAAGAATGTATTAGTTTTACATGTTTTATTTAATGATTTGAATACTAACCCTTATCATAATTGTTTTATGGATACATATGTCTGATGTGTTTTCATGACTCAGGATGAAGTCGTAGTTACTCACTCAGTGAGGTCCACACGATGTATCGATCCTAGTCATCTGCTTGCATATATCTAATTTGTATATCTATATGTATATGTATCTCTTCTTGGTGATGCAGGATTGCAGGTACCGGGTATCGTCTCCACCTGGCTCCACAGGTTTGAGCGATCCCTTAAATCCTCGATCATTGTTGTTGTCAGGGAGATATCACCAAGCTTCACAAAAGAAAAACTTTTATCCTTGATCATTCACCTTAGGTGGGAAGTGCCGGGTCAGTTCCTGGTAGGGAGGTAGTATGTGATTTATCAGTTATTAGGGTTTGGATCTTGCTCTTACTATTAGGGATACTCAACTTTGTCAGTAGGTTATCTATGTGAGTCCTTGTTGATCGATTTCTGTTTTAGTGACTTATCCCTGTTTAGATTTTCATGTTAGTATTAAGATCGAGTTGCTATTTGTACCTTGCATCTTCTGGTTATATAGTTATAAAATGTTAGTAAAATGAATAATGAGTTATTTATACTATATGTGTCATAAACATATGGGTGCACACATATGCTTATGAACACATATATGTATATTAAGGTATAAATATATATTCATAAATATAAATAAATATATACTTAATTATATTAGCAAAATAGCACTAGCTTTATGGTTGTTGATAAAAATAAATTAAGAAATAAATAAAATAAGATATAATAAAATAGCTTTTGGTAATAAAACTAACTAGCTAGGAGGGAGTTGAACTCGAGACCTCCTAGAAGTTGGGGCTAGTTAGTTACCAATTGTGCTATGTGGATTCCTTGTGAGGTAAGTAATTAAATTTATTATTAAACCTTATTTTAGAGAATATTTTAATTAAAAATAAACAAAACTTTATTATTGTTTACGGGAGGATTATTAACTTCCAACCAACTATGGAAGTTGGAGAAGTTTCTTCCCGTAAAGAAACTTCTCCAACCAGATAGTTGGAGGAGATTAATATTTTAGGAAGGGATTCGTATGGAGGGGGGGGCTAGAAATTATTTTGGGAACGGAGAAACTTTGGCTAATCAGGAGAAATTTGGGAGCGGAGGAACAGGGAGCAGCGGAAGAATTCTGCAGGAACGGGCTTCATCAACCAGGGAACTATTTACCAGGTTGGAGCTTTTCCCTGATATTCCCTAGGATATGAAATAATTATTTTATTGTAATGTCTGTTTGTGCATTATCGTTTATGTTATATCGGCAAACTCAATAGTTTTAATATCCTGGTTATATTAATGTTTGTTGGAATAAAATGTAAATTCACAGAATATTAAACCATAGAAAATGTATAAGAAATTAGATAAACAAAATAAAAATACACAATGTTGTATTTTATAATATTAATAGAGTTATATTTTTCTGTATATGTCTTTTAAAAAAAAATATAAATATAAATAAATTTATTAACCTACTATTGTTTTGATATTCTAAAATATTCATTAAATAATTATTTATTGTCTTAATAATATTATTATGTAATAGATAATATTAATTTTATTAAATATGTTTAAAAAAAAATAAATGGGAGGCCGCTACTGCGGCGGGTCCCGCGGTACCGGACGACAGCGTTCGCTGCCGGCGGCAGCTTCGGGTGCCGTGCGGCAGCGACCGCTGTCGGCGGTACCCGGGGGTACCGCGCGGGAGCGGGCCCCTTGTAAGTTTCAAAAAAAAAAAAAAAAATTTTTATTATTATTTATTATTAGTATTTGAAAAGTGATTTCGGTATTATATATATAATATATGTTTAATATATTATATATATAATATAATATGTGTTTAACAATAATTTGAGTTAGATATTATATTATATATATATAATATGGGTATTATTATATATATATAATATAATTTGAATTTTATTAAAATTAAATTGGTATTATATTTTACATATAATATGATTTGTAATTGGAACACATGTTTTTTTTCTTTGTTTATATATATATAATATGTATGATATTATATATATATAATTATAATATATGGAGACATTCATTTAAGACTTCTTAGAGGCATATTAATTTAGGGAATAAAATTATATTAAAATTTAATGAGGGTTATATATATATAATATATTATATGTATATATATTATATATACAATATATTAGATATAATATAATCCATTACATGGGGAAAACGTAGGAACTAGAGGCATATTTATTCAATGTTTTAATTTTATAAATTTTATTTAAGTTGCAAATAAATAATTGATTTCTTGGTTTCATATCTGTATAGATGATTGGAGGGGACTAGAAAACTGAAAACAAAACCCTTTGCCTCCTAACTTGTCAGCAATCAAACCTGTCAAACTTTGTGATCTCCTAAGCATCCTAGGTAGGTCTGTTATAATGAAATTGTTGGACATGTTAGTGGTTTGCTAGGAAAACCTAACGGGAATAGGTTAGGGTTAGGAAACCTAGGAACCCCTAAGTGAGTGGCTCTCAGTGCGGGGCCGGGGCCCTAAAGTGGCTAGACCAGGATAACCGACTGAAGAGTTAGTTAACCAAGTGATAACCTAAATGAAATTTAAGGGATGGGTTTAAAACATTAAAAAGACTAAATTGTGCCTCGCCCATGCCATTAGCGCTAGGATAGGCTATGGATGGGAGTGGGAGAAGGTACCTACACGTAGGTACGATCGAATGGTGCTTGTCTGTACGAAAGGCATTCGATCCCGCATGTGCCTACTTGGGGGCCGGGGCCCAGTGTGGCTAGTACCAGGACAACCCAAGGGGTGAGGGCTATGCGATGACACTCACTTAGGTTGTTGCTTAGGATTTCCTACCCAAACCTTAGAATCCTTGCGAAATAAACTTTATTTGTGGAATTGTTATTCAACCCTTTGTAAAACCTAGTAAGATCCTCTTTTGTGGGCTTGGTGTTTATCTCCTAGCCGGGGGGTGAAACTTTAACAGTTTCACATGGTTGGGTGGAAAAATCTTTCTATCGACGTATCTTGTGCAGATGTAAACAACTGAAGATTCATATTTGTCTGTGCACCTATTGAAGAATGAAGACTTGTACTTATTCATGTTGTTGTAAACTTATGTATTCTCCTATGAGGAGTTTAAATGTAATGTAATTTTCAAATGATGTAATAAGGGGTAGATGTAGGAAAAGGGTTATATGGGATGTTTATTTAATGGAAAGATGTAATCTTGTTATGTATCAAGTTATGTAACATGTTGATGAATCATTTTTTGTACTATTGCAATATGTTAGTTAGATGAAATGGAATTATAGTAATTGATCTTTAGATAGAAATTAACTATGAATGTGTTTAAGTATTTTCCAATAAAGAACTTGAAATAGAATTTGTATGGTTAGTAAATGTTGTTAATAGTTTTTCAGTTTTTAATAATTTATACATTTACATTTAAGGGAACCTTGGAAAGAAGTTAGAATATGTTTTGTTTATTTGCAAACTTTAAAAGTTCAAAATTTTTCGTAAAAATCTACTTAGGTTTTCTTTCACAAAGTAAACCTTTGTGCATTTCCTTGGTTCCCTTGCGGGGCATCACATACTACAACATTAAATTGATTTATCCTTGAATAAGTCTAACACATTAGACTTCGACTATTCAATATTGATGATCTCATTACTCTAATTAACCAATGACTAAAATAACTATTAGCTTAATAGGATGTTGCATTACTAGTTGAGTTCAAACTCATAAACAATAAAACTATTAAATACACCGATACATTACTATTTAAGTCTGAACAATAATGTCACCTGTTACTAATCAACTTCATTAATCACCAAAATAAAATTAATGACTAATAAATATAATTATCATCTAAGGGATTTATGTCAAAACTCAATTAAACTCTAATCTATCAATCCACTAATCCCATCAACTTAATAGTCTATCCATATTAAATCCCCTAATTTCATACTAATAGTATGATAGAAATATTAACGACCTTAAGTTAAATTATTAACTAAAATACTCAACTTAACAAATCTAAGAGAAATCTCCTAACTTACAGGCCTATCCATCCTAACCAAAACCATATTACTTAATAACCAATTGATTACATAATGAGTCTAACATATTAACATTAAGTCCTATCTCAAATTTTAAACTTAAACTAAGCACAATATGCTAGTAATCCACTTAATCTCACCTACTAGTCCAATTAACCTAGTTACAACATTAGTTTACTTAAACAAATTAAACCATTAGATCATATTTCTATTTAGCCCATACCAAATTAACAATTTACAATGAACTAGATCACTAATTTAATAAGTTGATAAAGATTAAACACTTCAATCATAATCTCCTAAATAATAATTAATTTTATATGTAGAAAATATGTTAAATCAAATCCCATTTCTAAATAATTTTAGTAACAATGATTTTTAATCACAAAATAAAGTTAATAACATATAAGTAATATTAACACTAAACCAGTAATCTACTAATCATATTAGTGTCATATTAACACTAAATCCACTAGATAACAACTTAAATTATTATTCACCATTTATGAAGAGAAGAGTGTATGGGTAAGGTACGTTATAAAATCCTTTTATTAATTAGGGACGAGTCGCTATTGTATGGGATAAAATATGAGTTTTGGATTCTAATTTCAATTAAGGGGGCAAAATGATAAGGGAAGGGAATATTTTCTGTGGGAAGAGAATAATTTCTTTTTCCATACAAAATCTAGAGAGCTAATTTGCTCTAAAAATTTTGGAAGATGTTATTTTACCATAGTTCTATTTTTCCAACTTCCATACTTGTTATGAGTGATCTAATAGTATGAATTTGATAATTTATTTATTGCATTGTATTGAGGTGTCTATGAATTTATTGTTAGTGTATTATACAAGGAAAATTATGGTTTGAATATTAGTTATGTGAGATTTTAACATAGTAATCTAATATGTTCATTTGTTCATTGTTTCATGCTTCAATTTAGAGGAATAAAGTGAGATTTTGTTCAAATAGAGATTGATTAATATGAATATGAAAGTTATAATAAACATTAGAGAGTATACTAAGTTAATTCATCAACCAAGGTATATAATCTCAAGAAATTATTTCATTATCTATTCTATCAACTTTGAGAAATCAGTTTACAATGAAAGAATAACTCCTAGTATAATGAGAGATAGAATACTATAATCATGAAAGCTATGAAACATCATTTAGATTATGAAAATATCTTCAATACAATTACATATTCTTCAATAATGATAAGTCTTCATATTTACAACAAAGCAATACAATTAGATAATGCTACACAATGAGGGTTCAAGGAGATAATAAACTTCTCTCCATTACATCTTCACAATGGCCCAAAGAAATGGCACTACAATACATCTTTCAACAAAAGATAAGTCTTAATACAATGGGGATTCAAAATGAAATAATAGGGCTGTCTTCACACAACCACCCAAAATGAAGAAACCTCCCAGCTTTCTCCATAAGACCTTGACTTCAAAAATCTGCAAAAAGAACAAATGATAGAACCATGGGAAGCTCACCTCCCATCCTAGGTCTCCAAGAGACCACTCCCGAGCTAGGAGAATCAATAACCAATGGGTGAAAAATCACACATCCACAAAACATGATTGCAAAAATAAGAACACCCTCCCAAGGCTTGCACAAATGGATTCAACATGAACCCATACAAGGGTGAAGGTGGATCTTCCATGTAGGAGAATGCCAAATACTACAATCAAATAACATGCCTCTTCAAGGCTAGAATCCCATACATTCTTCCAACAAATAATCAAATAACATGCCTCTTCAAGGCTAGATTCACATACTTTCTTCCAACAAATAATCAAATAACATGCCTCTTCAAGACTAGATTCACATACATTCCTTCAACAAATCTTCTCCTTATCTCCACTAAAGTGAGATCAAGAAACATTGGCATACAAGGGCCCATACACCTTGCATTACTTCCCTCCTCTCTCCATGAGAAGAGACTCTACACTACCATGGAGTGCAATTAACCCCTTCACCCATACATGGCCACTTCTTCCCTATCCAAGTGTGAGTAATGCCATTACACCCTTCACAAAAAATCCCATATTCAAAATCAAGAGAAAAACTATCAACAAAGATTCAACTCAAATTCTCATTCCCATACAAATAACAACACAATCACATGAACAACAGCAAGAGAGGGATAAAAACATAAATCTACATGTAACAAAGAATAGTAAAAGCATTTCATGGAAATGGAGACCAACCTTGCCCATGTGTTATGGTAAATGAATGTTGAGAAGAGCTCCCAATTCTTTTTCCTTGCTTTCTTCAAAACCCTAATGTCTCTAAAGATAGAGAGTGGGTGAACACCTACTAATTCTCTCCCATCTCACTAAAAAGGCCTCTAAAATGTGCTCCACTATTATCATTAATTGAGACATGACACCAAGTCCTTGGTCTTCCATATTGTCTCCCCTCTTAATTGTCTGATTGGAAGGAAGAGTGGGGGTTGGGTAAGGGTCAAAACTTCATCAAATTTCGTAGCTTTTGGAAAATGGGTTATAAAATAGGTCACCTAGGCCATTAGGGGGTTATGGACATGTTAAAAACCTCCCTAACCCATACCCCTAACACTTAGGTGCTTAATTTATGCAAACTATGACCCTTAGGACCTCTCTTTGGCCTCTAAAAGTGGCTAGAGAAGAATTTGGAATTTAAACAATTAAGTTGGTGGAAGTTACAAGTATCCCAACAAGGAACTAATTAGGTTTCTAAAATTCAGTTAGGTTTAGGTTTAGATTGTCAACTTTAGTGAACATGTCGCTACATAAACACATAACAAGTGTCAAGTGACACTGTAAAATGACATAATACCACATCGACATGTCACTAATTACATAGAGAAACATCTACACATACATACAATTTTACAGTTACGAATTAAGTCACTATACAATGAGGTTTGAACCTCTTCATTAGGTTCAACTTTGGCTTTACAGTTTACACAACGGTTGGTTACTGATTTTCTGACTAATTCCATGGTTCTCTTACCTACACACTAAACTCGAGCATCAGTAGTCCAAGGTAATAAAATCACATTGAATATACATATGCAACCATAATTAGCAACATAAGTCAATATACAAAATTTAATTCTAAATCACAATTTTCCATTTAATAATGTTTGAACATAATAACTCCATAACATCATAACATATCATTTATGAAATTATCACATCTAGTCATGATTGAGTCTTCTCGTCAATTCACATAACTAACATGCATAATCAAAATTAACCACATATCCTTGGTTCTAATCCACATCACAATGTAATCCATATAATCATCGTCATAAAATATAATATCTCGAGTCTCTGCCAGGATAATCAAAGTGCATCAATGTATCAAAATATAAAGTGTCAAAAGTGTGAACGAATCAATAATGCTATGATAGGTCGGGGTGAGGCCTCACAATTTTATTAATGTTTGTAAAAGTTTTTTCAGACTAGAGTCATTTAAATTATTATTTTTGACATTTTAAATGTATTATTTAATTTTAAAGTGTTTGAAGTTTAATATTAGTTCATATATAGTTTAATTTTCTTATCTAATAAATTTCTATTAGCCTTTTTAATAAGAGGATTATTTTCACTTTAAAAAGTAAAATTCAATTTGTTCAATAAAGTGGGTATTTTTTTTTCCAAGATAGTTTTGTGTTCTCTTTTTTTTAATATTGTTACGTTTTCTTTGTAGAAGATCATAGTTGTTCGAACTCTTATTTGAAAGACCAATATGTTATGTGCCATATAATTGATCTAACTATTACTTTAAGTAGGAAAATGCTATATGATTGATCCAAAGTACTTAAAATCATGACAATGTTAAAATTTAATTTGTTCAAGCATTGTGAGTTGTCTGCAAACATTTCCTTCCAATGGATTATTGTTGATTTAATTATTGAGCATTAATTGCCTTTAGATTAAGGAAATAAGTTTCATTTGATCCATTGTTCCATTTGTAAGTTGTATTGGGATGCACTTACTTGTTTCATTTATAAGTTGCACTAGGATGCACTTAATTGTTCCATTTCTAAGTTGCACTGGGATGCACTTACTTGTTACATTTATAAGTTGCACTAGGATGCACTTAATTGTTCGATTTGTAAGTTTCACTAGGATGCACTTACTTGTTCTATTTATAAGTTGCACTGTGATGCACTTAATTTTTCTATTTGTAAGTTTCACTAGGATGCACTTACTTGTTCCATTTGTAAGTTTCATGGGGATGCACTTAATTGTTCTATTTTTAAGTTGCACTGGGATGCACTTGTTCTATTTATAAGTTGCACTAGGATGCACTTACTCGTTCAATTTATAAGTTGCACTGGGATGCATTTAATTGTTCCATTTGTAAGTTGCACTGGGATGCACTTACTTGTTCCATTTGTAAGTTGCACTGGGATGCACTTAGTTGTTCCATTTATAAGTTGCACTGGGATGCACTTAATTTTTCTATTTGTAAGTTGCACTGGGATTCACTTTTTGCATTTATAATTTTCACTGGGATGCACTTAATTATTCCATTTGTAAGTAGCACTGGGATGCACTTACTTCCATTGATGTTTATCAACTTGTTCCTTTGGTTATTTTTTCCTCATAGTGAGGATGGTGCTCTTGAAATTTCTCCTAATTTTTTTTGGATATCTCTTATATTTGGAAGGAAATATGTTTTTCACACTCACAATCCTTAGTTCAAATTATTATTTAGCATATGTAAATATTTGTTTTGTTAATGTTGGTTTAGATTCTTATCCTCTTGATGGTACATTGATTATGGTACTTGTGTGTAGACATGTTCGACAAATCTAGTCATAGGTTGATTTTATGTTTGAGTCTCATATTCTACTAATTTATCTTTATCTCTCTCATATTTCAATGAAAATTATACTATTGTGATAATGTACTACATTCTTCATTGCTTAAATCATGAGTCATGCAAGTTGTGGCATAATTAACCATTTACTTGCAGCGAGATGACTCATTAGTGGAGTGTCTATATCCATGTGATTGATGCAATGTTGATGTAGGTATCATTAGTTGGCCTTGTATGTGGTCATTTATGAATTAGTATGTTTCTTTTATGAGAGCTTTGATAGTGTTTATTATAACTCACTTTGAGCATTTTATATAATGTTAAGCTTCTGTGTATTTTTTTTATAATTTCTCATAAAGTTGAATTATTTTATGACACATATTATAAGTTTCTTTTAAAAAGTATACTCATTTGTATCAAGGGTAGATCCCAACTATGGAAAATCTACTTGTGGTTTTTCTATGTTCTATGTTTTAGGTTCCATTAAGGAAAATTCAAGACATCAATTCCTTTACACAAATCCTATGATTCACAAAGACTACTTGAAGATGTGGCTATACTTCCACTTGAATAAACTTAAAGGACCCATCTAATTCTCTTGGTTCTACAAAAGATGCATGTTCAACATATAAATGACTTCTTGCACACTTGAAGACAACACTATATTTCTTTATATTGAAGATCAAGTTGCAAATTGTTGTAATTCTGGGTTTAATACCCCTTGTAAAATCCCTAAGTAAAGATTAAAGGGGGGTGTTAGAATTTATAATCTTTCCTTGGTTGTATTATTTAAATAAGGATAAGCCAAGGTATCTTTCATGTACTTTTTTCATCTAGTCCAAGTGGGAGGACAACTCATATTTTGTAATTACTTAATAAGGAAACTAGTTCATTCCTCCTTAAGAGGATATGGACACTTGTCACACACACTTATGAATGGTGGCATTCATAGACTTGGGAGTTATATTATAACTCTTCTCTCATCTCTATTTAAGAGATGCTCATCTCTCTCATTTCTCATGATGAAGTTATTGTAAGTGAGAAACTCTCTGTCTCTGTCTCTCTCTCTCTCTCTCTCTCTCTCTCTCTCTCTCTCTCTCTCTCTCTCTCTCTCTCTCTCTCTCTCTCTCTCTCTCTCTCTCTCTCTCTCTCTCTCTCTCTCTCTCTCTCTCTCTCTCACACACACACACACACACACACACACAGTTTAGGCTATGGCCTCATTAATAATGTCACAAGGGGTTTTCTTTTCTTTCCCCTTTCAAAATCTCTTCGATATTTGTTTGGATTCTTGGAGCATTCTCATTTTTTGGTGATTGATCTTGAAACTTTATCTCATTCTTGGCTTATGGTAAAATTCTTTCTTGCACTTCACTTTCTTGGATTATTTCACTAAATTATTTTCATTCTTTTAATACTTCTAGCATCATCCTTGCATCCTTTCATTATAGACCATCTCCCTAGTTGCATCATATATCACCCTTTCAATTACATTTAGGTCATCCCCTTAGAATATCCTCATCTAGAAAATGCACCATCCTTGAACGAAATCCAATCTAAAATCCAAAAATGCAAATCCAAAATCCTTGAAACAAAACCAACATTTCCATCCATCCACTTAGTGTCACATCCTTTGATTTTTCCAATCCTCATCCTAAATCAAAATCACCACCCTTCGACTAAAGTATTGTCTACGGAATCTCATACTTTTTTTTGTATGCTTCATCATCTCGAGCAAGAGATTGGCATACACTAATGAGGATCTCATCTTCTGAAGATCATTAATCTATCCTAGGTTGACAATCCAATCATCTTTGATCCTACATCAGGAAGCAGCAACTCATTTTTGAAACTTAGTAATCCTGATCATCCTCAATCCAGATTAGAATCCAAAACATCCTTTAGTTCATCCAAGTCCATCCTAATCCTACATCCATCCTTGGGTTTCTATCATATATTCTTATCCATCATCCTTAATTTTTCTTAGAAGCATCTTGCATCCATCCATCTCTGCATCTTCATCTTTAGGTCTGCATTTCATGCCTACCGAGACATAAGCTAGGAAGAGACATAATATGGACCACAATCTAGCCACTAGCTCATCTGATCCTAATAATCCTAATAGCACGATGGTAATATATGATTTGCAACCCCCAAAAATAAAGAATGTATGGGAAGATCCAATTGAGACACCTACTACATTTTCTATTGAATCCTTCATGAACCATCTAGAACATGAAAAAATGGAAAGTGCAATTTCATAGATCAAAATTGTCTACCCATTTTGGTAAACTACTCACAAGAGGGTACTTCTATCTTATCACATCTCCAAACCTTCAGTCCCTCAAAATCCATACAAATCCCCACTGATGCCTATTCTCTTGTTATCAAACAAATCCATAACCCTAACCTCCAAATAGCCCAGATAGCCTCACCTATCCCCCATCTCTTGCAATCTATTTCCAAAAAACCCATAGTATAGTCAACAGCCCAATCCACTCCCTTTTGCATCATGGTGAGACTATCTCCACCTAAAAAATCTCAAGCTGCCCCTTGGGCATAGACCTTTTCACAAACCCAACCTCCACCTCCCACATAGACCACAACACAAGCATTACCTCCCCCTTTCATAAGCCAAACCTCCTTATCAAAACCATTCATCCTAGGAGAAATGCAATTATTTCCCTCCTTCAATCAATAAACATCCACATTAGCACCATCCTTCTAGGGGAAACATAAGTACCTCCTTCCACCACTCAACAAACTTTCACCCAAACCTTCATTCCACCTATTACTTAGCTAACTTCTATATATATCCCTCTTCCTACTTTCATCTCCAAGACACAAGCCTAGAAAACTATTTCCATGTAAGGGATGCCATTTATGGGACCCCAAAACTCACCATCTACATTCCAAAATCCCACCATCACATCTACATCCTCTACATCACAACCCACACCAAAAATAGGATGTTCTTGGGACCTCAACTAGGAACAAAAGCACACCTTGGGTATATAAACCCAATCTCATATATTTATTCTTGAAAACCAATAAGAAACCTTCCCTTTCATAGCACAATTGCTACCACAACCTCCACCAGCTAAATCTTTTCCCACATATACTATCTATTTATCCATTCCACCTACCTCTTCTCAAAATGTTCCACCACCACAACACTAGAGTTTCACCCATCTCCCCAGCTATGACATGCAACCACCTCCTACCACTAGTATCCAAATGAATACTCCACCCCTTAGCAATACAAGAATGCATCCCTCTTACATCATCAAAGCACAAGGCCAATCCTCCTAGAAATATATACCTTTCTACCAACCTCCTCCATAGCAGTAGCACTTCCTAGTGCAACAACAACAACATCCCCTTATCCAAAAATAATAGGCAACATCATATCCCACAAAGTAGAAACATCCCCTCATCCCCTAGTAGCAATAGGCATCACCATATCCTTCACAAAAATACACCTTAGCAATAGTATCTTCCCCAACAACCACCACCTCAAAATCTATTCCAATCCTCTTATCTATCTTGGAAATCCCTCTATATAATCCAAAAATATCCAACACAAAATCATCAATATGCACCTTTGCCATTAGATTATTTCCTAATGGGAGTACCCACTCCAACACCTATCAATGTTGGATGGGAAGAAATTAAGAACACTCTCAAGGAGCTTCGAGCTGGAGTAGAAAGAAAGGCTTTAAAATTTGAATAGTTTTGTCCCTATCCCTTTGATAGATCTATCACAACAATCCCCTTCCCTAAGTATTTTGAGATTCCTAAGTTTGACAAATATCGAGGGAAGGGAGATCTTGTAAGCCATGTCATAGAATTTTATATAGCTTGTTAAGAGGTGGCCTACAATGACAATTTCCTCATGTGCCTCTTCCCTAAGAGCTTGGGAGGGACTTCTATTGAGTGGTTCTACAAGATACCTTACAGGAGGATCACAACATTTGTAGAACTCTCTGAGATGTCTATCACCCAGTATGCCCATAATGTGGAAAATGAGCTATCCGTGTTAGACCTATGTAATTCAAAACAAAAGGGAGGTGAGATCCTACCCAACTACTTGCAACAATGGAAAAATCTCACCATGAGGTTATCATTTCAATCACCAAAGAAACACCTCACTAAGATCTTCATTGATAACCTACATCCCAAATTGTCTCCTTTCATGAGAATGAATTGCATCCAAACTTACCAAGACATCAAAGAAAAAGGTGGACATTGAGAGATGCCTCTTAGAAGATGGCATAATCAAACATTACAAGGAAATCTCATAAGACAAACCTAGTAATGACATGATTTGATATTGGAGTAGGAATAAAAATATTGTCACAAATGGAGTCACTGACACCAAACATGTCCAAATTGTTGTGGTTGGTCCTACACAATTGGTTCTTACACATCACTAAAAACTACAAATCAACCAACAACCCATGCAGGACTACCAAAATCAAGACAATCAGGTGAATGCTATATTAGTTACCCAACATAGAACATGACTCAAGTCTAGAACAATCAAAGCTACACCTTCACCCCTCTTGTTGAACCACTAGATGTAATCTTCCATCGAATGCCTAAGGTCAACCTGATTACCTACCCTCCAAGTCAGCCATTTAATGATACAACTCCCAAGCCCAAATGGTAAAAATAGCATGAATATTATGACTATCACTATGTTAATGGACACATAACCATCAAATACATGAAAATGAAGAATTATATCCCAAATCTCACTAATAGAAAAAAGATCCAAGTACACACACCAGCCTAGCCTTCACCTAATGCCAATTTGCAAATCTATCAAAATGTGTTTCCTCTACACAACTATGTGAAGAACCATACCAATACCAATTTGCCACCCCATAACCTAGGAAAAGGCAATCAAGGAGACCATGGTGGCAGAAAATACTATACTAGTACCCATAAAAACTATGACAAGTTTTTAAGATGCATACCCCAAGTCAAACCCACTGTCAATGTCATCCATGTTAAAGAAGAAGATAGTCAATAAATAGTCACTACACGCAGAGGCCAAATATATATATTTCTGATGCTAATCTAATTCCTACACATAATCAATACTATAACCTTCTATAACACCTTTGGAACACACCTACCCAAATATCTATCCTTGACCTTCTCTGCACTTCACCCATCCATCAAGAGATCCTCAACCAAGCCCTCCAAGAAGGACATGTCTCCAAAAACATTAATACCATCTAGTTTGAGAACCTTGTGAGACACTATTTGTATAATGTTCTCTTTCCTTCAAGCCTTCTAACATGTTGTTTATTGAGCCTAACCATAATCTCCCCCTCTGTAACACTATCATGGTCAAAGAATTTGTCATCAAAAGGGTCATGATAGATAATGGCTCAGCCCTAAATTTGTGCACCTTGAAGTTTATCAAGCAAGTGGGATATACAAAGCTTGATATATCACATGATGTCATCACTATCAAGGCCTATGAAAAATTAGAGTATACCTCAAAAGGTACCATTCCTTTTTTGATCAAGCTAGGCCCAATAATTTAAGACAACATTTGCCATGTTGTTGATCCAGACCTCCTAGAGAACATCTTCCTCGGCCAACCATGGATTCATTCCATCAATGTTGTTCTATCCACTTATCACCAGTGCCTAGAATTTTTGCATTAAGGCACATAATCCCCATCCACACAAATCCCCTACCCTTCACATACTTTTTTGTGTTGGAATCATCATTCCCACATTACACCCACTATCCTAGAATGTTGGAAAAATGGTCAGCATTCCTCTTGGGATTCATGACATTGCTTAACCACCTCCTATTTCTTCTATAAGTCTAGTGGTTGTATCAGACATTAACAGGTCAATATTTTGGTGCAATGGAAACCACTACTTGTAACAAATGGTATCAGAGCTTGGTCATAGGTTTGAATCCCATCAGGTAATGTTGAGGGGGAGATTATTGGAAAAATGGTCAGTGCTCCTCTCAGCATTTGTGACATGGCTTAACCACCTCTTGTGTCTTATATAAGTCTAGTGGTTGTATTAGACATTAACATATCAATATTTTGGTGTAATGGAAACCACTACTTCTAACATGGAATTAACATTATAACTTTTGTTGGTAGCTCATCGTAATCCCACTATGATCTAGAGACAATCCTAGCCTCCACACTCTCCTCTATCAAGATCGAAAAAATGAGTTGTGATGAGTACATCCTAAATGATTCCTTTTTTGGAAACTACAATTGAAAAAATTGTTAAATTAGCATTGATCTCAAACCTTAACTGGTAAGACAATTGTTATCTAGTAGAGTACCATACCTTTTGATTGATAAAGAAGATTTGAAAAGAGGAAATAAGAAGAGGACCTAGTGAAAAGTTGAGCTATGTGATACTACAATGAATACTTGATTAGTTGAAACATTGGAAAGATAATGTTTTATTTATATTTAACACTAAGTGAAGAAGTCAGTTGATTTGAAGCATAGGCTTAACTAAGCAAAGTAGAAAACATTCAGTTTAAGCTGAATGATGCTAGTGTTGACCAAGTTCTAGTATAAGCCGAGTATCAAATAATTAACCAAGTGAATATTGTGTTTTATGAGTAGAAATTTTTTAGCGATGACCGAGTTACTTAGTGATGGCTGAGTAGATGAAAATAGTATTGATCGAGTGTCAGCAATTTATAGTTTGTGAAGAAATTGAGAATCCCAGATGACTTAGTTGAATTTTTGGTATATGTAAAATGTGTTGACATCTAAAACAAATGACCTAGAGAATTTAATTCATGGTAAACCATTTTCTTATGGATTTAAGAAGTTTTGACAAGTATCTAGAAGGATAAGGAGGAGAACAAAATGATGGAAGGATTCAATGAATCTTACCTAAACCTAACATCTATGGGGATGATTAAGTGGTAAAAGATTAATATAACTAATCAAGAAGGTATAAGGATAACCTTATTGTGGGTTAAGAATTTTGTGGAAGAGTTTGATGTTGTTTACTAATAAATCTAAGGAGTGGGATAAGAAGAGTTGTGAATATATGAATAAAGTTAAGGTGATTCCTTGAAGGGATTTTCAAGCAGATTGGAGATGGAGATTGTAATGAAGGTCAATCACTAAATAAACATATGAGAATATTATATTTTTATTTGCAAAGTGAGTTGTATATTTTAGATTATAACCCACTATTACTTTCTAACCATTCTATCAATTAAAATAATTTAATCAAGTTTCACCTAATAGTCATTTCATAAAACATTTATTAAAAGTGACATTCTAAGAGAATGTTCTTAAGTCCTCTAACCAGGCCACTCCTAATAGGGTGATTAAATATTTCAACAAGGTCATGCCTAATAGTGTGTATTGTAACCTTTAACAAGGTTGGCTTCTCACATATCTCACTTCAAAAGAGTGAAAATTTGGTAGCATGCTAGTGGTGGTTTTTCCATATTGGGTTTCCACATTAAATCCTAGTGTCGTACATGCATGAATGTTATCTAATGTGTTATGTTGTTGAAATTTTTATATTTTAAAAGTTGATTTCTTTTGGATAGTGGACTGCAGGTTTTATATTACTGATATATTCTATAGAGGTTGAGTGAATTGTTGAATAGATCTAAGTTTGACGAAGTATTTACAAATTGAATTTGTACATTTGGAATTGAGGATAATGGATTCACCCCCCTCTTAGTTATTCTAAAATCATTCTAACAATTAGTATCAGAGCTATTGGTGCTTGTAAGGATAATTTTAAAGGTAGTTGAAGCTAATGATCAAGATGTACAAAAAGGAGGTACCAAAGCTGAACAAGGAGAAATTCCCTGCATGGCAAAGCTTGATGAAATTTTACCTAGTTGGTATTGGTCATTCGGAAAAATACTATGTGGAAAATGATTATGTGGTAGTTTTTGTACCTATGAAGATGGAGGAAATGAAATAAAATAAAGAACACAACCAAGCAATGTTGGAGATTGCATCAGCCTTAAGTTATCTTGAATTTGAAGACATCAAAAAATGTATGAATGCAAAGGAAATGTGGAACACACTAACAACTATCTATGGTGGGGATAAAAATGTGTTGAGAGACAAATTTGAAATCTTGAGAGGTAAGTTTGATGAAATAAAAATGTTAGAAGGTGAAAACATTTTTCAATATTGTGGTAGAGTTAAAGAGGTAGTAAATCCTATTAGAGGAGCTAATGGGAATATTTATGATGAAACTATTATTAGCAAAGTTTTCAGAACCCTACTTTCTATATATGCTTTTACATTTTTAACCAAACAAGAATCAAGATGTACTTCCGGTAACATCCTAACTTTTGAAGGTCTCATTAGTAGGCTTACTACTTTTGAATTGTCAAACTTTGATAATTTCACTAATCATAATATTGAATCTACATTCAAGTCTGAAATGGTTCATCATAAGTCTAAGAATGGAAAATAAAGATGTGTGAGTAGTGACAGTGACAGTGACACTTCTGATGATGATCTAGATGATCTTGAGGAACTTATGGGTAGAAGGCTACCAAGAGGAAAAGGAAAATTCAAAGGTAAACTTCCTATAATTTGTTTTTCATGTAACAAAGTTGGCCATATTACAGCAAGATGCCCTGATAGGAATGACAAGGATGAAATAAGGGAAAGAAAGTATAAAGAAAAAATGATTGATAGAGATCACATAAGGTACAAGGACTACAAAGATAAAGGTAAGCTATCTTGTTATATTGTTGAACAAGAAAATGATAGTAAAACTAATGAACCTAATGATTGTTATGTAGAAGTTATTTATGTTTCTATGAAAGGTGATTCTAATGAAGATGAGAAAACTGCACTTATTTCATATGTGATTAAAGGTGATAAATGTATTATTGATAGTGGTTTCTCACACCACATGACTGGTGATAAAATAAAGTTTGAAATATTAAATCATTATGAAGGTAGGAGTGTTATGTTTGGTAATGATGCATTATGTCATGTGAAGGGAAAAGCATCAATAATATTTACTAATAAGATCAAATGTGATAATTCTTATTGGCTTGGAGATCTTAACCATAATTTGTTAAGTGTTGCAAAATTGAATAGTAATAGTTATCGAGTTGAATTTCATCACAAGAAGGCTAAAATATTTGATGCCATTCATCAACTAGTTGGAAGTGGAGAATAGACAAGAGGTAATTTGTTCTATCTAGACCTATGTAAAGAAACATGTTTGTTTTCACAATTTGATGATGTATGGTTATGACATAAGAGGTTGTGTCATGTGAACTTTGACAATCTCGTGAACATTAGTAAGACAAAGAAAGTTAGGGGATTACCAAAATTGAAGAAACTTGATAATGTGATTTGTAAACAATGTTAACTGGGAAAAATGACAAAGTCTACTTTCAAGAGAAAGACATATACTTCTGATAATATTTTGGAATTGGTTCATACTGACCTTTTCAGACCTATTGTTGTTCAAAGTTATTTTGGTGATAAATATTTCATTATATTTTTTGATGACTATTCTAGAATCATGACTGTGATGTTTTTGAAAGAAAAATATGATGCCTTTTAGTTGTTTAAGTGGTATTTGGAAAAATTTGAGAATGAAATAGATAAAAAATTTAAATGTTTGAGATCTCACAAAGGAGGAGAGTTTAGATCAAATGAGTTAAACTTATTTTACAATGATAGAGGAATAAAAAGACAAATGTCTACGCCAAGGACACCTCCATAGAATGGTATAGAAGCAAGAAAAAATAGATCAATTATGGATTGTGCTAGAACACTAATGATAAAGAAGAATGTTGCACAAAAATATTATAGAGAAGCTATAAGTATAACTATTTATACCTTGAACCAAGTACAAATCAGGAAAGGTACAAATGCTACACCTTTTGAATTATGGTATGACTATGCACATAATGTGAAATACTTTAATATCTTTGGAAGAAAATGTTACATACTCAAGGAAAATAGGAATGGAAAATGTGATGCTAAAAGTAATGAAGGCATATTCCTAGGATATTCCACTAAGAGAAAATCTTACAAGGGTTTGAATTCTAACACCAACAAAGTTGTGGAAAGTGAAAATGTTAGAGTTGATGAATATGAAAAAAGAAATGAATGTTCAAAACTAAAGTCCACCAAGATAACTAAGAGGGGGGGTGAATCGGTTATTAGACAAATAAAACTTTTATCAACTTCAATACATTTTAACCATATAACCAATGTGACCAACAACCATAGAAAGATATTGATGCAGGAGCATCCTAGGATTCTTGGCAATCCTGTATCAACCAAAAATATGTTTGTCTTTGAAGGTAGATTGTTATTTTTTATCTTGGTTTGATGGTATTCTTGCTTGGTTTGGGAGACTAGTTGCTTAGTTTCTATGATTTTCAAGGTTCTTGGTCTCTAAAGAATGTCTTATAACTAAAGGTGTCATTTCACTAGAGCTTGGTAATAACTATGTTTCTCATTCATGCTTGGCATGGTTGGTTGACTAGCACTTAGTTATTTCTTCTATTGCTTGGTGTTCTTTCTTACCGACTAAAGTTGTTTGGATGAATTAGCTTGGCAGACTAGTACATTTAATTTGGGTCATGTTCCTTGAGTTACAGATTGACCATTAGACATGTGTGGACCTAAATCTGGCATGTTGCATTCTTCTATTTAGATCTGATGACCATTGGGGCCATCTTGGAGATTTTATTCATTTTTTAGAGTTTACTAGTGTTTTGGCATTTAATATTTTGTATATCATGTAGAGCTGTCTTGTGGCTAGGATTTAATATTTAAGTAAATACTTGTGTAGTTTTTTAGGGTAGTTTGGGCTATGGTGGGAGATAGTAGCCTGCGAGCTTAGGGATAGAAATATTGCTTGGGAGCTTGAGTACAAGTTTAGATCTTTCTTGGGTGCCTACTAGTGTACTGCATGTTGTTGATTGGGCTAGGTCAACACTGATGTTGTGGAAGAGATATGGATCCTATGAGATCTTGTAGACTGATATTTCCTTTGTATCTAGCCATAACCAAGAAGGCCTTATAGCCTGACACATTCCATGTAATTTTTAATTTGATGAATAAAGACTTCTATTTCATAATAGATATTGTGTTGTTCTTTTGTATTTCTATTGTGTATTGGTTTGGTTGCAAGGTTGGTTAGTCCTTCATTGGATTCCCCAACCTTGATTGCATCAGGTGATATCAGAGAAAATTTAGTTCCTATTTGAGCCAACTGGATCTTGTGTGTCTACATCTAGATCTTGATATGAAGATGCCTCCGAGGAGAAATTGTGAGATCTCAGAGGAAGAAGCTATTGGAGAACCCAGTCTTGATGATTTTAGGACTTTGCAGAAACAAGTGCAAGACCTACAAGAGGAATTGAGAAGGAAGAAGCCTACCTTAAAAGAATATAGTGATGATGAATCTAAGGAAGAAGATAGAGATCCTGAGGAGAATAGAATCCTAAAAGCTATGTCTAAGATTGGGAAAAGACCTAAGATTAAAGTTTCTACATTTGATGGAAGCCATAGGCCTAAAGATTTGATTGATTGGATTAATGAGATAGATGAATACTTTGAGTATGAAGAAATAGAAGATCTTGGTAGAATTAGATTTTCAAAGACTAAGTTGAAGGGTCATGCAAAGATTTGGTGGAGGAAATTTTAGTTGGAAAGAGGTAGAAGAGGAAAGGAAAAGATCACTAAGAGGAACTGAATGGTTGATAAGTTGAAAAAGAAATTCATTCTGGAGGATTGTGAATTGGAAATGTTTAAGAAGATGCAAGACTTCAAGTAGACTTACAAATCAGTACAGGAGTATACTGAGGAGTTTTGTAGAATCTTGATTAGGACTGGTCATTCTAAAGCTGATAAAGAGAAGGTTGCTAGGTATGTTTAAAGTTTGAGACATAGTATTCAAGAAGAATTACTTATTGTTCGGATGACAACAATAGGAGATGCTTATCAAATGGCATTGAAGATTGAAGAGAAGCTGAATAAGAATTTTGAAGGTAGATAGAATAATAGGAACTAAGGTGGTAAAACTAGTGGGATAGTTGCTGAAGGTAATATGGTAGAGAATCCTAAGTCTGATGTTGGATCTAGCAATGTTCAAGTTACTAAGAATGTTGGATAGAGAGGAAGGTGGAAGAATGATCTCATTGGTACTTGTTATAACTATGGTGAAGTTGGTCATAGAAGTTGGCAGTGTCCTAAGAAAAGAGTTGCACTAGTTGCTGAAGAAGACATTGACAATTGTCACTAGAAGGTTAGCTGCATGTGTCTCTAAACTGGTACAAAGAAGAAATTTGTTTAGAAATAGATGTAAGTGAAAAAATAGGGTATGTAATGTCATAGTTCATGGTGGCAGTTCTAAGAACTTTTTTTTAGAAGAAATGGTTAGTAAATTGAATTTGGAAAGGAGGAAGCATGCTAATCCTTATCAGATTAGTTGGATACAATATTTTTCTAAGGTTAGATTTGAAGAAAAGTTTTTGGTTAATTTCCAGATTGGATCTTACCTGAATGAGATATTGTGTGATATGTTACCTATGGATTCTTGTCATCTATTGCTTAGTAGACCTTGGTAGTTTGATAGAAATGTGTTGTTTGATGGTCATGCTAACACTTATGTGGTTAGGCATGAAGGATCTTGACATAAGTTGATACCTTTACAAGAGGCTAGGAATAAGGTATGTGGAGACATTAGGTGTTGTCCATGTGATGATAAAAAACCTCAAGAGCGAAAGGTTGAGGAACCTATTTCTACAAAATATAGTTTGAAGGAGGAGAATGATATATCTGAAGAGTTTTTTGAGATAAAGAGGTAGATGGTCTTTCTAACAGAGATGGTACAAAAATTGAAGATATTTATGACATAGAGAGATGCGTATGATAATGAGTTGATTAAGGAGGATGAACCTTGCTGAGGCATTTTTGTGGTCGGTAGTGGTCAAAGTTAGTTATTATCAGTGGCCAACCAAAAAGATAAGAAAAATGGAAAGTAGAAGAACTTGTTACTAGGATAAATGAATGAAGTGAAGACTAATTAGGATGAGGGGAAAGATGAGATATGGTTGAAGATTAGATTTGGCATACCTATTCTGATTCCGTTGAGGTGTTCTTGATTTTGTAATGCCCCACTAGGCAACCCAAGAGAACTTAACCTAAACATGCAACAAAGTTTACAGAGCAATTTTTTTTTAAGTGTTAACAATTAATAACATCACAGGTTTACAATGCAAAAGAAAGACAAAGCAATAAACAACTAACATAGATTACAACTCTCAAGGGTTCCTTGACATAGATTATGAAAGAAATAATTAATTAATTTTAAATAAGATATAAATATGAATCCCAAGAATACAACTGAAAGATAAATGCAACATCATATACATGATAACATAAATACAATTGGCTCCATAAGGTAACCATAATAATCTACATCCAATGCACATGTCCTAGGGTATGTAATTACAATAAATGAAAAGAAGTACAACATGAAGTCTTTGAAAATCTGATACACTAATATAAAGCCACAAGGAAAAGAATAATAATAACACCATCAATGAAGAACAAGAAGGTACAAATACCATAGGGATCACCCAGCACTAGTACACAATTGTCAGAATCTAAAATGGTAAAAGAATCACTACTTCCTGACCTCGTGAACCTAAATGGTCCATGTTAGAAATAGGGAATACTGAGAGGGGGGGTGAATTAGTGTTCCAAATTTTTTTACTTTTTCCCAGTTATGGATATAATAGATTATCTTCACACATGCATAACATAAGAAACTAAATAACATTCATATCAATAACATGAAAGAACTCATAACACATTATTTGTTGTCGAGGAAACCCTAGCCAAGGCAAAACCTTGGTGGGGATGATACCCACAAAGATCCACTAATCAAAAGTATCTTGTTAAGGATATTGACCCTGTTAGGAGTCTATTACAAGCATATAGTGTATCAGTCCAGATTAAGGGACTATAGGCCTTGTTAGAAGCCTCAACCCTATTAGGAGTTGTCAATACAAAATCTGATTACCAGATGAGCCCACTACCCAAACAAGTAATATACAATGTATACAAAAATAGGTCAAGGTGCATAACCTTATTCTGCTTGCATCAATATTCATTTTCTCATCTTATCTTTGCATCATCACTATTACATTTCTACATCTTTTTCTTTCAATTACAATTACATATATAGAAGTTATTAAGGCTAATACCTTTACATGGTTAGCTTCCATATATCATTATCTAAGGTTTAACATATAGGATGTCATCCCTTTATATTGTTAAGTCATTATTTTGATAAACAAAATAATCCCTTAACTCTTTACCAATTTTGCCTTCATATTTTGTCCTATCAGCTTAACACTGTCTTCGGTAAAACTGCCATAACTAATTCTGTACATGTCATACTAACTTGTGCTCTAAAATGGGTCATCATTAGTCACCATAGAGTCTATGTTCAAGTGAAAAAACACTAAAATCATTCCAGTCAATGTTGCAAACAAAAATTGTGTCCTGGTGCACTAGTGAAAACATTGTCTTACACTTAGACAAATTTGCAATGCAGTCTGCCATACTTTCTCTCTAACCTTTTCCCTCTTCATGTGGATCATATGTTTCCATAATGGAAACATTTATGTACTCATCTCAGCCAAATTGCCATAGTCTCCCCCTTTGTCATTGGTGGGAACATATGAGAAAATTGGCTAAGTGTACAATGATAAAATTTCAAAATGTTTCAAAATTGGCCACAGTATAAGATATATACTATCCTTATGACTCCTCAAAAAAAATCTTATATACTAAAATACTCCCCCTAAGAGTATACATTATACTATCAATCTTCTTCCCTGTATATCTCTCCATTTTCTATATATCTCTCCCCCTTTGACAATAATGACAAAATAAAGTAGGGAGGCTTACAAAATTGTATCACAAAAGATTATACCTTAAATGTCTTATTGCAAAGCTAGTAGGCTTGCAACACAATCTGCAAAGTCAACTTGTATAGCTTCTAACTCCTTCTCCCATGATTTCTTAATGGAATCTACCACATTGAGTAGTGTGCTCAGTCCATAAGCTGCAATTTGACATGCCTTGAGGTTCTCAAAGTTAAATTTATGAAATGATGTCCTAGCTATAAGACATTCTTCTAGCTACTCTTCAATAACACTTGACTTCATGGAAGTATGTTCTCTCAGAAGAGTGAGTCTCCTCATTTTTCTGTTCCTCACATCTTGCAAAATTCTTATTTCATCATAAAGCTTCTGAACTTTCTTCTCAACATTACTAACCTTCACATTAGGATTAGAAAGAAGGTTTGATTCATTCTGGATCTCTACTTCCTTCAACTTGATCTGCTTGACTTCTTCTACTATCAAAATCTCTAGTAGTGTACACTATATGTACAAAGACTTTCCTATTCCCAAATGTCTCCTCAAGTCCTTAATACAGATATCAAGACTATTAATATCATTTTTGATATTCTGACTGATATTCCAAAGCATTCCAGCCTCATAGTCTATTTGTGCCTTTACCTTCGCAATCTCAGATAGATTTGTGAACTCATCATCAAAGATTCTCATTATTTTCTTTGCTTTTTCCAGAGGGTCTGCATCTACAATCTATGTGGTTACAACTCCTTGTAACATTTTATTTAATTCATTCAAACATCCTTCAAGATTCTTTACCTTCTTGTTTTTACCAATATTTTTATTCAACAAAGCAATCAATTCTAACTGATCATCATCATCAACTTCCTTTCCTAAATCTTCAAATAAAGATCCAATTTCTTTTTTCTTTCTAGTCTCAGGGGTAAGACTAATGTCTTCTTTTGTAGGAAGGGGTACTTTAACCTCATTTTATTTAGGTTCTTCAATAATAGATTGGGTCTATTCTACTTCTTCAGTTCTATCTGGTTCATTAAGAGCCGAATTGTCAACAATGTTTTCTAAGCTCTTGAATAAAATTTATTCAGTGTCCAAAATTATCTTTGTACCTTCAACATTCATAGATTCTTCTTCAATATTTATAGCTGGTGGAGAGGGAATATCATCTTATTCTACTTCTTTTTCTTGTTCTACTGCAACTGAAGACTCTCCAACAATTTCTGCCATAACTTTAATTATTGCTTGTTGTGTTTTTGCTCTCACTTGTTCATATTGTCCTTCCATGATCTGAATGGTTCTCCTTTTATTCCTCAAGAGAGTGCCAAGGGGCTTCAAGATTAGTTTAATATGCTCATCATCTTTCACAACACATAGTTTCTTCACCATATTTTCTCTCATAGTTTTATCTTCTTCTTGTGCTCTCATTTTCCTGTTAACAAGTTTCTTGAATAGGTCATCAGGAATCTTTCCCTGAATAGTATCAAACTTCTTATTAGCTAGAATCATGTGCTTAACAATAGAATTTTCAAGATTCAATCTCTTAGAATAGTCATAAAGGTCATAGTACTTGTTCATCTATCTTCTCACTATTTCAATATAGCCTTTCAAGTTGTTGTTTGGATTGAGTCAATTCACCTTTCACAATCTTTTTGTATTTTTCAAGCTCTGTATGCTACAAATTTACTTTCTCAAATTCAGATGTTACTTTGCCAAGTTTAGATTTTAATTCTTCATTCTCAATCTTCAACCTTTCATTCTCAGATCTCAAATTTGCTTCATTTTTGTCATTTCCATCTTTCAAACTAAGCTTTAAATTTCCTATCTTCAGTTCATGCTTAAGGATCACATTTTATTTTTCTATATTGTCATCACAATCTTCAATAAGAATTTTGGATTCTTTTTTAGATTTCAGATCTTCTACCTTTTTTTTCAATTTCTCAATAAGGTTCTTTGCATCATCATATCCTCTTTTCAAAGTATCTCTTTCATTAGTAAGCATATCAATTTTTTCAAGAGATTCTTCAAGATTCTTCTATAGCTGGTCCATATCCATAGAGATCTTACTCAAGCTGCTAGGCTTTCCTTGAATGATTCTTCTCTGAGTAACTAAGCTCTGATACGAATTGTTAGAAATAGGGAAACTGAGAGGGGGGGTGAATCAGTATCCCACAAACTTTTACTTTTGCCTAGTTATGGATATAACAGATTATCTTCACACATGCATAACATAAGAAACTAAATAACATGCATAGTAATAACATCAAAGAACTCATAACACATTATTTTCTCTTGAGGAAACCCTGGCCAAGGGAAAACCCTGGTAGGGATTATACCCACAAAGATCCACTAATCAAAAGTATCTTGTTGAGGATATTGACCCTATTAGGAGTCTATTACAAGCATATAGTGTATCAGTCCTGATTAAGGGACTATAGGCCTTGTTAGAAGCCTCAACCGTATTAGGAGTTGTCAATACAAAATCTGATTACCAAATGAGCCCACTACCCAAACAAGTAATATGCAATGTATAAAAAAATATGTCAAGGTGCATAACCTTATTCTTCTTACATCAATATTCCTATGCTGCTCTTATCTTCGCATCATCACTATTACATTCACTTGACAATTACATACATTTCTACATCTTTTTCTTTCAATTACAATCACATATATACAAGATATTAAGGCTAATAAATTTACATGGTCGGCTTCCATATATCATTATCTAAGGGTTAACATCTAGGATGTTGTCCCTTTATATTGTTAAGTCATTATTTTGATAAAAAAAATAATCCCTTAACTCTTTACCAATTCTTCCTTCATATTATGTCATGTTGGCTTAACACTATCTTTAGTAAAATCACCATAACTAATTTTGTACATGTCGTACTAACTTGTGCTTTGAGATGGGTCATAATTAGTCACCATAGAGTCTATGTTCAAGTGTGCAAGCACTAAACTCACTCCAGTCAATGTCACAAACAAAAACTATGTCCTAGTGCACTGGTGAAAACACTGTCTTACACTTAGACAAATTTGCAATGCGCTCTGCCATACTTGCTCTCTAACCTTTGCACTCTTCATGTGGATCATATGTTTCCATAATGACAACATCTATGTACTCAGCTCAGATTTTTGTCATTGGTAGTGGTCAAAGTCAATTATTATCAATGGCCGACTGAAAAGATAAGAAAAATGGAAAGTAGAAGAACTTGTTATAGGGAGAAATGAATGAAGTGAAGACTACTTAGGATGAGGGACAAGAGGAGATATGGGTGAAGATTAGATTTGGCATACCTATTCTAATTCCCTTGAGGTGTTCTTGATTTTGTAATGCCCTACCAGGGAACCCAAGAGAACTTAACCTAAACATGCAACAAAGTTTATAGAGCAATTTTTTTTTTAAGTGTTAACAATTAATAACATCAAAGTTTTACATTGCAAAAGCAAGAAAAAGCAATAAACAACTAACATATATTACAACTCTCAAGGGTTCCTTGATGTAGATTATGAAAGAAATAATTAATTAATTTTAAATAAGATATAAATATGAATCCCAAGAATACAACTGAAAGATAAATACAACATCATATACTTGATAACATAAATACAATTGGCTCCATAATGTAACCATAATAATCTGCATCTAGTGCACATGTCCCAGGGTATGTAATTACACTAACTGAAAAGAAGTGCAACATGAAGTCTTTCAAAATCTAATACAGTAATATAAAGCCACAAGGAAATGAATAATAATAACAAAACTACCATAGGGATCACCCAACACTATGCACAATCGTCAGAATCTCAAATGGTAAAAGAATCACTACAACCCAACCTCATGAAACTAAATGGTCCACTCCCACCATGTTGAGGAGATAACATCAGATCCCACTCAGATAACAAACAACAACAGAACAACCAAGGAAGAGAGTCCTGAAAGCTTATGACTCAAAGTATACAAAAGGATAACAAGGTAAAACATACTCAACCAGACGCAACCAATACACATAGGAAACGTAAGATGTATAAAGGAAGTGTCATCACATGAGCCAACTCTAAGGTTATCCTGGTAGTCTCTTTAGACCCTAGTGCCCTAGTGACTCTATGTAGTTTTAGTAACCTCTTGTGTAGACAAGGTACTAACTATGCCATCTCCAGTCCACAAAGACGACAAGAATCCTCTAACTCCCATCCTATTCAAACTCAATCGGGAACTCAAGCATGCGAGAGGAACATAATGTCTTATTAGGTTCATTTTAAACTCTCAATGTTTATTAATTATCACTTATTAAGCTACTTTTAATAGGATCTCCTAGTAGCCACTTCTTGCTATACACTTAGATGACCTACCCTAGGGTTTCACAACATCAAATATAACCCTGAACTAACACAACTCATGAATCTCAAAACTAGATCCAACATGCAAGACTAGAAAACAACTAGAAAAAACCCACCAAGGGTTAGAACAAATCATACAGCTTAACAGAGTATGCAAAGCAAACAAAAGAGACAATCCAAACACCTGATATAGTTGCCTCTGGATTATACCCCAAAAAGACAAAAGCATGGTTAAACAATCGCAATGAAGATCCAAGGTATAAACATTCTCTTATTTAACTGCAAACACATATGATTAAATGACATGCAAAGATAAACTACCAATTAGGAGCATAATCATAGTTCCTAAAACTAACATCTTAAAAATTACAACTATACTTCAAGGTAAAATCATGCATTTATTAAATCTTCCAAAAACACCTTTCAAACAATAAAAGTGCCCCTAAATCAACTTATAGAAAATCATTAATATAAACAATACTCAATTAAACAAAATCTCCTTTTAATTTAGAAATATAAACATTATAACTTAATTAATCTATAAATATATCTTAAAATTCAAAATTATCATTTGAACCAAATTAATTAACAAATACTAATTAAAATCAATTATCAAAATTTAACTAATATTAAATAATGATAAATGAATTTAATAACTTAGTAACATAAAATATAAAAAGAACTTTATATATATATATATATATATATATATATATATATATATATATATATATATATATATATATAATATTTAATAAAGGTACCACACTTAACCGTGCATCAGTACCTTAGTATTGCCGCATGGGAGGTCCCCTATAGGGACTGTCATGCGATAGTACTTCTATAGGTACTACCATACAACAGTCCCCTACAGGACTCTCGTGCGATAGTACCCTTGGGTACTATTGCATGGCAGCCCTCAGGCACCGTGGATAGGGTTTGGGGTGGGGAGTTAATAGCCCCTCAAAACCACATTAATTTTGCTTTTACAATATTTTTAAAACTCTTTTAAAATAATTATATATTATCAAATATATATAACCTTTGATAGAAATATTTTTATTTTTTCTTAGAGTTAAATCAATTTTCATAAAAATAAAAATAAAATACCAATTTAGTTTAATTTTATAAAAATAAAATGGTACAAATATATTTTTAAATGTATACCACAAATACAAATACTCCCTTAACAAGAATATTATCTCTACTAGCTTCTCAACAAAGATCAAACCCTAATCCATCTAGAGTTTCTAACAATTTTTCTACAGATTTTGCAAAAACCTTCATTGCTTTCATAAGAGATAGCCAAAAATATTCAAATCAAATTGCATGAAATTTCACAACTTTTAAATAAATTCAACAAGTATTAAATAACCCAAAACTTCTCAAGCATCCAAAAGTAGCAGGCACAAGGTAGACATGCTCTACTTTTCTATAGAGATCTGAAAAGAAATAACCATAGTAAAATCAAAACCTACCTCAAATAAAATTATACAGGTTCGACGATGTCCAGAATGAAGAAATAAAACCCAAGCTTTTCGAAGAGCTCTCTCCAAACCTATCTCCAAATTTCTCCCCCAAAACTGTGTAATCGAATAATGGCTAAACTCTCAACACATAAAGGAATCTCCTTTCACATGCAAGAGTTCAAACTCAACTTCAACAAAGCTTTGCATGAAAATAAACTTTAGTTTACAATTCAGTTTCAGTTGAGCTAGAGTCTCCTCTCCACTTTGACTTTTGTTGAAAGCACATAACCAAACTTAAACTAATATTATTAATTTAATTTCATTCAATTATGAATGTGCAACTTAATGCATTTAAACAATTAAAAATTAGAACATTTAGTTTAACATAATTACCACATGCTAAATTAACCCTTAATTTAATAAATATATTTTAATTGAACATAGGTTAAATAATGTTTCAAAGATGAACATATTTAATTAATCTCATTAATTAAATATTTCAACCACACCTAATAATTGCATAAAATTAATTTATTGCTTCCACTATACAATAAAAATAATAATTAAACTAAATAATTATATTAATTTAATTACCAATTAAATGATAACCCACAGCTAAAAAATAGAATGATCTAAATAAAGAAATCACACCAAACACCACAAATCAAAGAAATCAAAAAGATCTAAGGACCCACATTCATACTCATGACAAGGGTACAAACTCATGTTAATTGGTTGAGTTTAGAAGGGTAGGAAACATAGAATCTTGCCCATTATTTCAAGACAATATTATGGCTTCGGTTAGGATTTGGAACTGAATATTATCTCCCCTCTTTTACCATTGAGACTAGCGATAGGGCACGCTCATCCTGACAATTCAGGGAAGTCAATGCCCGATACCCGCAAACCTGTATAAGAGACAAGCATGTGCATATATGTATAGAGATATAACAAACAATGGCAGGGATCAACCGATCGTGTGCATCTCACAAGCAAGTAACTATTACTTCATCCCTCAACCACATCAAGCACATCAAGAAGAAATATAAAAGCATACATGAACACCATACACATGCAAGTATGGGTAAGTATAATCATTATTATAAATAACATTTCAAGAGAAGTATAATATCATCATAAATAATAGCATATAATTGAGTCAATATAATCATCATAAACATCCATTTATTAAAGATTCAACATGAAGTTACATACATCTAAAAATCATAATAAAATTGAAATATCAAAGCACACATACAAGTGGCCTAAAAGAGTTTGGCAAGGATAATAGAAAAGAAAACTATGGAGGGGTACTACATCCACCTCCCCTAGAATTAGGCTTACTCCTGGAAGCCGATGAACAAAATAAGAACATAAGTCCCATAAATATCACTACACCCAACTAAAATCTAAGGAAAAGATCATTGAGTAGGTCCCATTAGACCCTTTCTTGTCCTATGGTTTGAACTCTAAGGAACAAACCCTACTACAAAAGCCCTATGGGATCTACCTACATCACTGATTATAGGCTCAAAAGTTATCGGCCTCTGTCCTGACTGATGAGCTAAATGCTGGGGACATTTGATTTCCCTATGACTATATTGGCCATAAGAGAAACAATCTCCACTAAAACCTTTCCCCACTGATGGTGCAAAAGATTGTTGGAAGCTACCTCTGCTATCTTCCTGTTGAAGACTCTAAGTATGCTGACTATAAGAATGATTCTTAATACGCTAATGATTATGAAATTTCTTAGACTGAGAACCACCACCCTGAGATGGGGAAGAGAACCCCTTCTGCTGCTGATCCTAATTACTCCAAGAAAAGTTAGAAGGGTTCTGAGAGTTTTCATTCTTCTGAGACTAATTTCCCTTAGAATCACTAGGCTAAACACCTCTTTGACCACCATGACCTAATGCTAGATTTACCTCCATAAGGGTAGCCTTAATGGTTGCATCTTTGAGGGTCTTAGGCTCAAAGAGTAGAACATTCCCAACTATGTGAGAGTTCAACCCCATAACAAAGTGTTGTACCAGTAAGGTTGTATCCTATCTAAAGCCAACATACTATTTGAGCTCAAAGAATTTATGCTCATACTCACTCACTAACATAGTAACTATCTCAGATTGTGAAATTCATCTACTCTTTGTATCCTCCATTAATCAAATAGGAAACACTCTCAGAAATGCTCCAAGAACAACTCCCATGTAACAGTAACCATCTGAACTCCCAACTTTTGCTCCTTTATTTTCCACCATACTGCTGCAAAATCAATGAGCCGCATAACTGCATACCTGGCTTTAGTATTGCTACTAAAAGGATGCATAGCAAAACTTCACTCCAAAGCTATAAGCCAAGTCTTAGCATCTAATCCAGTACCTTTTCCATCAAAGGGAATAGGTCATCCCCTCATCAAATCCCTCATGTGATTAGCTACCACAACAATAGGATTGACTAAGAGGTTCCCCCTTGGAGGACTTGTAGATCTCTCCCTAGCTCACTCACCCCTCTGAGAAAGATGGGAAGCATCCTGCTCTACTCTACCCTACTCATGACCGAGATGATCTAGGATCACTTGCAAGATCTATCTCATATTAGGACCATCTTGATGATCCTCTCTCTGCTCACCCCTAGACTATTGGTGGTGACTCTCCTAAATGACACTTGTACAAGGGCTAGGTTGTCTACCCCTTGTAGAGTTACCAGCATGAACTCTACCATGACCCCTAGCAACTCTAGTCATATGCATGATTCCTACATTATATAGAGATCCAAAATAACTCTCAACATAACTTTATAAAAAAAAAGATAACATAAACACAATGCAATGGTCTAAAAGCAATATTGTTATATATCTATGTTTAGTTTCAAGTTTTAATAGTTTAGACATCTAATGGGCATACAACTTCCTAGAGTTCCTAGTGTAGAGCCTGGTGCTTTGATACCAAGTGTAATGCCCTACCAGGGAACCCAGGAGAACTTAACCTAAACATGCAACTAATTTTCCGTAGAATTTTTTTTTTTTAAGTGTTAACAATTAATAACATCAAAGTTTTACAATGCGGAAGCAAGACAAAGCAATAAACAACTAACATAGATTACAACTCTCAAGGGTTCCTTGACGTAGATTATGAAAGAAATAATTAATTAATTTTAGATAAGATATAGATATGAATCGCAAGAATACAATTGAAATATAAATACATCATATACCTAATAACATAAATACAATTGGCTCCATAAGGTAACCATAATAATCTGCATCCACTGCACATGTCACAGGGTATGTAATTACAATAACTAAAAAGAATTACAACATGAAGTCTTTGAAATATGATACACTAATATAAAGTCACAAGGAAAAGAAGAATAATAACACAAATCCATCAATGAAGAACAAGGTACAACTACCATAGGGATCACCTAGCACTGGTGCATGATCGTTAGAATCTCAAATGGTAAAATATTCAGTACCACCTAACCTCGTGAACCTAAATGGTCCACTCCCATTTTGCTAAGGAGATAAAATCAGATCCCACTCAGATAACAAACAACAACATAACAACCAGGGAAGAGAGTCGTGAAATCTTCTGACCCAAAGTGTACAAAAGGATAACAAGGTAAAACATACTCGACGAGAGGCAACCAATACATGTAGGAAAACTAATATGTAAAAAAGAAGTGTCCTCACATGAGCTAACTCTAAGGTTATCCTGGTAGTCTCTTCAGACCTTGGTACCCTACTGACTCTATGTGGTTTTAGTAACCTCTCATGTAAACAAGGTACTAACTATGCCATCTCTAGTCCACAAAGGTGGCAAGGATCTTCTCACTCCCATCCTGGTCAAACTCAATCGGGAACTCAAGCATGGGCGAGGCACATAATATCTTATTAGGTTCATTTTAAACTCTCAATGTTTATTAATTATCACTTATTAAGCTACTTGTAATAGGATCTCTTGGTAGCCACTTTTGGGCTCTGGCACCAATTAAAAGCCACTTCCTGCTATACACTTAGATGACCTACCCTAGGGTTTCACAAGATCAAATATAACCTTGAATTAATAAAACTCATGAATCTCAAAACTAGATCCTAGATGCAAGACTAGAAAACACCCAAAACAAATCCACCTAGGATTACAACAACTCATATATCTTAATAGAGTATGCAAAGCAAACAAAAGAGACAATCCAAACACCCGATATACCCGCCTCTGGATTATACCCCAAAAAGACAAAAGCATGGTTAAACAATCGCAATGAAGATCCAAGGCATAAACATTCCCTTATTTAAATGAAAGCACACATGATCGAATGACATGAAAAGATAAACTACCAATTAGGAGCATAATCATAGTTCCTAAAACTAACATCTTAAAAATTACAACTATACTTCAAGGTAAAATCATGCATTTATTAAATCTTCTTAAAACACCTTTCAAACAATAAAAGTGCCCCTAAATTAACTTATAGAAAATCATTAGTATAAACAATACTCATTTAAACAAAATCTCCTTTTAATTTAAAAATATAAACATTATAACTTAATTAATATATAAACATATCTTAAAATTTAAAATTATCATTTGAACAAAATTAATTAACAAATACTAATTAAAATCAATTATCAGAATTTAACTAATATTAAATAATGATAAATGAATTTAATAACTTAATAACATAAAATATAAAAAGAGCTTTATATATAGAAAAAATATTTAATAAAGGTACTACACTTAACCGTGTGTTAGTACCTTAGTACTACTGCATGGCAGGTCCCCCACAAGGACTGTTGTGCGATAGTACCTCTGTAGGTACTGTCGCACGATAGCCCCCTATAGGACTATTGTGCGATAGTACCCTTGGGTACTATCGCACGGTAGCCCTCGGGCACCATGGACATTGTTTGGGGTGGGGAGTTAATAGCCCCTCCAAACCACATTAAATTTTGCTTTTACAAATTTTTTTAAAACTCTTTTAAAATAATTATATATTATCAAATATATATAACCTTTGATAAAAATATTTTTAGTTTTTTTAAGAGCTAAATAAATTTTCATAAAAAAAAATACCAATTTAGTTTAATTTTATAAAAACAAACTGGTACAAATATATATTTAAATGTATACCACAAATACAAATATTCCCTTAACAAGAATATTATCTCTACTAGCTTCTCAACAAAGATCAAACCCTAGTCCATCTGGGGTTTTTAACAATTTTTCTACAGTTTTCGCAAAAACCTTCATTTCTTTCATAATAGACAGGGAAAAATATTCAAATCAAATTACATGAAATTTCACATCTTTTAAAGAAATTCAACAGGTATTAAATAACCCAAAACTTCTCAAACATCCAAAAGTAGCAGGCATGAGGTAGACACACTCTACTTTTCTATAGAGATCTGAAGAGAAATAACCATAATAAAATAAAAAAAAACCTCAAATCAAATTATATAGATTCAATGATGTCCAGAACAATGAAATAAAACCTAAGCTTTTCGAATAGGTCTCTCCAAACCTGTCTCCAAATTTCTCCCCCAAAACTCTGTAATCAAATAATGGCTAAACTCTCAACACATAAAGGAATCTCCTTTCACATGCAAGAGTTCAAACTCGACTTCAAGAGAGCTTTGCATGAAAATAAACTTTAGTTTACAGTTCGACTTTAGTTGAGTTAGAGTCTCCTCTCCACTTTCACTTTTGTTGAAAGCACATAACCAAACTTAAACTAATATTATTAATTTAATTTCATTCAATTATGAATGTGCAACTTAATACATTTAAACAATTAAAAACTAGAACATTTATTTTAACATAATTACCACATGCTAAATTAACCCTTAATTTAATAAATATATTTTAATTGAACATAGGTTAAATAATATTTCAAAGATGAAGATATTTAATTAATTCTCATTAATTAAATATTTAACCACACCCAATAATTGCATAAAATTAATTTATGTTAGGAATAGTCCCAAGAGATAACTGAGACAGAGGGGGGGGGGTGAATTAGTTATCTACAAGTTTCAATTCTTTATCCAATTAAGTATACTTAAACATAAAGCATAAACACAATGAAAGAACACATGAACACAACACTGATATTTTACTTATGGGGAAACCCAAATAGGTAAAAACCCCAGTGGGACTTGATACCCACTAATATTTTGTACTAGTGTATAATGATCCTTGTTAGAAGATTCTTTACCCTGTTAGGAGTAGCTTTACAATATATGAAGTATAGTAGACTTGGTTAAGCATCAGACCCTGTTAGGAGCCATTTACAATTGTCCTGGTTAGGGGAGAGGATGCAATATCCGAGAGCTCATTGCTCAAAGGGGTGAAGGCTACAACCTTCTAAATAATAGATACACACTATATCTGGATCTTGGTGAACTGCACTTTGACCTGCTATCTAGATCAGTTCCAATGAATAGCACACATATTGTACTTGGTCACATAGACCTTCTTCTAATGGCTCAACACTTTGCACACTCTGCTTTGCTCTGCTTAATCAACCATGAACCACATTCCAGCAAACACAAATGACTTCTTATAAATATCTTTCCTCTAAATGATATGGTCAGGTCAGCCTATTAGAAGAAACTTGATATCATAATAGAGAAACCATAATGAACTCCGACAAACATTCATTAGCTCTATTATGCATGCAACATGTTCTGAGACGTGTCTAAATAAGATAATTGTAGACGCATGCTACACACTATCAGCTCTACCAAAACAAATGGAACTTTCTCTACAAGTTGAATTAGCTCATGTGCTCTTAACCAAACATCAAAAACTCACCTCTAAGCTTACCTTCAAGGGTGCATATCATCAAGATAGGTGCAACCTAAGAAACAATAAAATCTCTATTGGCTCTACCGAATAAACATAGGAAACTACTACTGGTCAATAGCGACTACATAAATTCCCTTGCATTCATCATGCATCCATGAACTTAACATCACTAACATGTCTACAACATATATCTAAGGGCTCATGTCCATAGGACAACTGTATAGACAACCATACATAGAACACTGCTTGTAACTCTATCAGGAACACTGCTGACACAAGCTGCTTTATAATTGTGTGTACTCACATTCAACCTCTATGCCCATGATATCATGCTGATATCATGTCTAAGAAAAATATACAAGAATCTTACTATATAAGACTTCAATGCATTCTACTTTCCATATGTTCTCATCAATGACAAACATACAGTTAGTACTGGCCTATTGGCAAATCTCCAACAATCTCCCCCTTTGGCATTGATGGAAACATGTGGAGTGGAAAACCACCACCAACCTAAATGAACAATTATTTTATAACATTCTCCATTTCCTCTTCAAAACTCCCCCAAAGATGAATCATCCATCTACTATAATATATTCCAGCATTCTTCATTTCCTCAGCTAAACTGTTGTCACAACTGAATACTGCTCCCCATAAGTACTTTACTCCTATTTTTCATGACTCTATATACTACTCCCCCTTTGAAATCAATGGAAAATGGTGCCATTCATTTTAAGCACTAGTACTAATCCATAAGTAGAGTATTCAACCTTCCATCCATCCCAAAGGATTGATGCCATTCTTTCTTCCTTCTAAGCAGAGTTGGGGAAGGGAATTACTCCCAACTTCCCCTTGAGATACTCAAAAGTATCCTTAGGAAAGGGCTTTGTGAATATGTCTGCCAACTATTCCTTAGTATTCACATAGTCCAACTTAACTTCTTTCTTTTCCACTTTCTCTCTTAGGAAGTGATACTTGATCTCAATGTGCTTTTTTTTCGCATGCATCACAAGGTTCTTTGACATATTGATAGTACTAGTGTTATTATAGTCAATAACAATAGGATAATCAATCTGAATTCCAAAATATTTTATCATCTTCTTGATCCAAATAAGTGTAGAACAATTCAAGGCTGCCGTAACATACTTTGCTTCTATTGTTGACTGAGAAATACAATTTTGTTTCTTTCTTGTCCAAGTGACAAGTTTGTCACTAAGAAACACTGCTCCTCCTAATGTACTCTTTCTATTGTCAACACATCCTACCCAATCTGCATCAGTGTATACATGAAGCTCAACATTTTCTAAATTGGGATATCATAAACCATAGTCTATAGTGCCTTGTAATTATTTGAATATCATCTTCACTACCATGAGGTGACTTTGTTTAGGCTCTACTGCAAATCTTCCAACTATGCCAACTGCATTTGAAATATCAGGTCTAGTCTGAGTAAGATAAATCAATTTACACATCATTGACTTGTACAATGTTATATCAACTACTGGTGAGTAATCTCCCTTTGTGAGCTTGCATCTAGTAATCATAGGGGTTCCTACTAGCTTGCAATCATCCATCTTAAATTTCTTCAATATTTCTTTCACATACTTAGACTAATTAGTGAATATACCTTTCTCTGTCTACTGCACATTCAATCCTAAAAAATATTTGATAGGACCAATCATACTCATCTCAATTTCATTCTTCATCTCCTTAGCAAATTTAGCACTAAGTTTGTCATTACCTCCGAAGATAATGTCATCAACAAATATAGCCACTAGTAACCAACCTTTAGATACCTCTCTAATGAATATATTACAATCTACTACTCCTTTCTTGAATCCAATCTTTGTTAAGTATCCATCTAGTCTCTCATACCAGGCTCTAGGGTCTTTCTTGAGTCCATAGAGGGCCTTCTTCAATCTGCACACCATATCAGGTCTGTCTGATAAGGTGAATCCTTTAGGCTTCTCAATGTATACTTCTTCTTTCAAATCTCCATTCAAGAATGTTGACTTGACATCCATCTGATACACTTTGAAGTTTTTGATTGTAGCATAAGCTAGAAACAACTTAATATCTTCTAATCTACTCATAGGTGCAAATGTGTATGAATAATCAATGCCTTCTCTTTGTGCATAACCTTTACATACTAATCTTTCTTTTCTCCTTAATATTGTACCATTTTCATTCATGTTATTTCTAAATATCCACTTTGTACCAATCACATTTTTATCACTAGGTCTTGGAACTAGTTCCCAAGTGTCATTCTTAATAATCTGATCAAGCTCTTCTTTCATAGATTCATGCCAATCTGAATCTTTACATGCATCTTCAACACTTAAAGGTTCAATCTGAGATAGTAAACCTACCACATCATTGCTAGCTGAATTCTTTGCTTGTGATCTTTTCAAGACTTTTCCACTTTGATTTCTAACGATGTCATTCTTGGAATGATTTCTAGCTGTAAACTTTGGAACCTTAGCTGTTCCTGACTCATCAGCCTTAGGAGTCTCTTCCTCACTTGTCTTAGTGTCATTGAACAACACATGAATGCTGTCAAACATTTCTTCAATCATGGGTGAGTAATCATGATATCTTTCTTGAACCATAAACTATTCATCAATCTTAACATGAGCACTTTCAATTATCTTTTTTAATTTTAAATTGAAACATCTATAAGCTTTACTTTTAGTAGAGTAACCAAGGAAAATACCTTCATCACTTCTTGCATCAAACTTGCCTATTGCTTCATCCCTCTTGATGTAGCACTTGCTTCCAAAGATTATGAAGTATTTCACTATGGGAACATTACCAAACCATAGCTCATAAGGTGTTTTGTCTGTGCCTAGCCTTAGCTGAATTCTATTGATTGTGTAGACTATTTTATTGACCATATCTCTCCAATAGGTGTGGGCAACCTTTCCTTCTATCATAATGGTGTGCACTATATCAAGAATAATCCTATTCCTTCTCTCTACAATTCCATTCTACTGAGGTGTTCTAGGTGTACTTAACTATATCTTTATGCCATGTTCTTCGCAGAACTCATAAAATCTATCAAAGGTGAATTCTCCTCCTCTATCTAATCTCAAACATTTTATCTTTAATCCAGATTCATTCTCAACCTTAGGTTTGAGTATTTTGAAATTTTCAAATGCTTTTGACTTATCTTTCAAGAATGCAATGCACATCATCCTAGTATAATCATGAACACATAAAATGAAATACATTTCACCATAGTAAGATCTTGTTTGAGTTGGTCCACATAGGTCTGTATGGATCAGATCCAAGTTGTTTTCTATTGAATTGTGCTTGCTCCTGAATGAATTCCTCACATGCTTTCCCATCACACATTCCCTACATATAGTATCAATTGAATTTTCTATGCTAGGTAGATCTCTTACTATCTTAACATTGCTTATCTTCACTATGTTATCAAAATTGATATGACATAGTCTTTTATGCCACAACCAATTGTCATCAACTTTAGCAACAAAACAACTTGCTTCTGAATTGAGTTTAAAAAAATTACCTCTTGTCTTTGAGCTTGATGCAATCATAACACCATCCTTGTTTTTAATGATGCATTTGTCATTTTTGAGGTCTAGCTGATATCCTTTTCCAAGTAACTATCCAACACTAAGAAGGTTATGTTTCAAACCATCAACATAGAGAACATCATGAATACTGTTCTTTCCATCCAAAGTGATGGCTCCTCTACCAACTATTGGTTTAGGAGTGTTATCTCCAAATCTAACCATACCACCATTGTATTTGTCTAGATGAACAAATCTACCTTTATCACCTATCATGTGATGTGAACAACCACTATCTATAATCCAGTCTATCCTTATGTCCGCTTGGGAAATCAATGCTAGTTCTTGATTTACTTTCTCATATTTAGGAATTGACTTATCATTGATTTTGTCTACAATACCAATGAATCCAATTTATTCTTCACCTAATTCATCATTTGAAACTCCATCTCTAGAAAAGTAACATTCCTTAGAGTACTTAGGCTTGTAATCCTTCTTGAACTTTCTAGCTCTAGTGGGACACTTAGATGCAAAGTGACCTATCTTATTACATGAAAAGCACTTAAAAGGAAATTGACCTTCATATTTTCCTTTTCCTTTCTTTTATCTTTTAGAAACCATAGAAATAAATTCATCTAAATTTTTCTCTTCATCATCATCATCATCATCAAAATTACCAGAAGTGTTTGCAGATTTATTACCATGAACTGTTGCTTTGAAGGCTATCTCACTTTTAGGTTTTTTCTTTAATCTTGAAATCTCAAAAGATGAGATTTTTTTGGTTAAGTTTGTATGAGGGTGAATGTGAGCCTCTTAATTCAACTACACATGCAACATAGTCATTGTTCCTATGATGGAATTACGAAGAGAATATGAGTTATTCAATCCAAAATTTATTAGGAAGTGACCTGTTGCCTCCTATGTAGGTGGGGTGTTTAATTGCTCTCAGATTGGAGACCCAACAACCATAAGATCGACACTACAATGGAGGATTTGAAAAGCATGAAGATGAACAAATATGAAAGTAAACAAAGATGAATGCAACTTAATCTAAATGCTTGAAATAGATATGAAATGCAGATTTTTTTTTGTTATTTTCAAGAACTTTAAATAAAGATGATGTTTAAGCAATGAACAAAACCAAACTAACACTAGTATGAGATGAAAATCTTAAACTAAGATGAGAAAAACAAGATAATATGCAACAAAAGCTTCCTTGAATAAAAAAAAATGCTATAGTTTAGTTTCTCTCAAGATTGTCCTCTCTATTGAATGAGAAAAGAGGTTCCTTAAATAGACCAAGCCAGAAGAGAAATGAAGAGTTTCTTGATTTGAAATGGTGGACTCTTCATTCCTAATTGAGACAAAAAGACAATGAATTATTTAATTAAAAGAATGGAATTTGCCACATGTGGGAGGTGACCTTTCAAGTAATTTGAATTATTAAATTCAAATAAAGAGGTGTCCATTCAATTAACTAAATATTTATTAATTCCTTTCAAGGGTATTTAGCTAATGGGGTGGATTTAATTTAATTAAAATCACTTAGGACTTTATAATTAAATTAACTTATCATAGAGATTATTTAGCCAAATAAAGTCTAGGACTTAGGAATTAATTTAGTATTTGATTATTGCAATTTAGGGTCTTTGCAACTTACATCAAGTCAAATTAAGTCAGGTAGGAGAGAGAAAATCACCTAGTGAGATAGGACTTTGAAGATATAGAAATTGACAAAAATGCACCAAAATTGATTCAATTTATTAGGTGCCAATTTTGGGGTATTACAAAGGTCTCTCTCTTAAAATTAGATGTAAGCTACATGGTCTCATCAAGGATATTGATCTTTCTTTCATATTCTGGATTGAGAGTAGTCATCAACTTGTCCATAATATATTCTTCTGAGATCTCTTTACAATTCTTCCTAATTCTAGCAACTGCTTCATTGATCATTTGATTATAAGCTCTACTATTTTCTTCTAGAAACATCTCTAATGCATTGAATCTTTTCTTCCAAGTCTTTCTATGTGCATCCTTTTCTTTCTTGTATCCTTCAAATATGTCTACAAGATACTTCCATATCTTGTGGGCGGTGTCTACCTTCTTTATCTCTAAAACCTCATAGTCAAATAGTGTGCTGATAAGGGCTTCTTTAGCAATATAATTCTAACAAAACAATTCCTTTTGTGTGTCAGTAGCATCATCCTTTGCAAGGTCTTCTAAATTAGGAATCTTGGCTTCTTTGATAGTTACATTAAAAACTTCATAAGAAATGCATTGTAAATGAGTCACCATTTTGTTCTTCTAATCAAGATAATTCTCTCCATCAAACTTAGGACCCTCTTTCATGAAGTATGCCATCTAATCAACCTCAAGCTATTAAACTTCTCTCTAAGGCACTTGGCTCTGATACCAATTGTTAGGAATAGTCCCAAGAGATAACTGAGAGGGGGGGAGGTGAATCAGTTATCTACAAGTTTTAATTCTTTATCCAATTAAGTATACTTAAACATAAATCATAAACACAATGAAAGAACACATGAACACAACACCAATATTTTGGTTACGGGGAAACCCAAATAGGTAAAAACCCTAGTGGGACTTGATACCCACTAATATTTTGTACTAGTGTATAATGATCCTTGTTAGAAGATCGTTTACCCTGTTAGGAGTATCTTTACAATATATGAAGTATAGTAGACTTGGTTAAGGGTCAGACCCTATTAGGAGTCTTTTATAATTGTCTCTGTTAGGGGAGAGGACACACTATCTGAGATCTCACTGCTCAAAGGGGAGAAGGATGCAACCTTCTAAATAATAGATACACACTATATCTAGATCTTGGTGAATTGCGCTTTGACCTACTATCTAGATCAATACCAATGAATAGAACACATACTCTACTTGGTCACATAGACCTTCTTCTAATGGCTCAACACTTTGCACACTTTTCTTTACTCTGCTTACTCAACCATGAACCGCATTCCAGCAATCACAAATGACTACCTATAAATATATTTCCTCTAAATGATATGATCAGGTCATCATGTTAGAACCAACTTCAAATCATTATAGAGAAACCATAATGAACTCCTACAAATATTCATTGGCTCTATTATGTACGCAACATATTTTGGGACCTATCTAAATAAGATAATTGTAGACACACGCTACACACTGTCAGCTCTACCAAAACAACTGGAACTTTCTCTACAAGAAGAATTAGCTCATGTGCTCTTAACCAAATATCAAAAACTTACCTCTAAGCTTAAATCCAAGGGCACATATCATCAATATAGACACAATTCAAGAACCAATAAAATCTCTATCAGCTCTATTGAACAAACACAGGAAACTGCTACTGGTGAATAGCGATTACATAACTTCACTTGTGTTCATCATTAAACCATGAGTCCATGAACTTAACATCACTAACATGTTTGAAACATATATCCAAAGGCACATGCCCATAGGACAATTGTACAAACAATCATACATAGAACACTCCTGACACAGGCTACTATATAACTGTTTGTACTCACATTCAACCTATGTGCCCATGATATCATGCTGATATCATGGCTAAGAAAAATATAGAAGAAGCTTACTGTATAAGACTTTCATGCATGCTACTTTACATATGTTGTCATCAATGACAAACATACAGTCATTATTGGCCTACTAGAAAATCTCTAACAATTTATTGCTTCCACTATATAATAAACATAATAATTAAACTAAATAATTACATTAATTTAATTACCAATTAAATGATAACCCACAGCTAAAAAATAGAATGATCTAAATAAATAAATCACACCAAACACCACAAATCAAAGAAATTAAAAAGACCTAAGGACCCACATTCATACTCAAGACAAGAGTATAAACTCATGTTAATTGGATGATTTTAGAAGGGTAGGAAAAATAGAATCTTGTCCATTATTTCAGGACAATATTATGGCTTAGGTTAGGATTTGGAACTAAATATTATCTCCCCTCTTTTACCATTGAGACTAGCGATACGGCATGCACATCCTGACAATTTAGGTAAGTCGATGCCCGGTACCTACAAACCTACATAAGAGACAAGTATGTGTATATATTTATAGAGATATAATAGTCAATGGCAGGGATTGGCTGATCATGTGGATCTCACAAGAAAGTAACTATGAATCCATCCTTCAACCACATCAAGCACATCAAGTAGAAATATAAAAGCATACATGAACACCATACACATGAATGTACGGGGTAAGTGTAATCATCATTATAAATAACATTTCAAGACAAGTATAACATCATCATAAATAATAGCATATAATTGAGTCAATATAATCATCATAAACATCCATTTTTTAAAGATTTAGCATTAAGTTACATACATCTAAAAACCAAAATAAAACTAAAATATCAAAGCACACATACAAGTGGCCTAAAAGAGTTTGGCAAGGATAATAGAAAAGAAAACTATGGAGGGGTACTACAGATTTCCTCATGAGAAAATATTTCTTACCTGGGGTGTTTGATGCAAGTGCATCCTAGGATTCTTGGAAATCCTATATCAACTAAAAATATTTTTGTCTTTAAATGTAGATTGTTAGTTTTGATTTTGGTTTGATGGTATTCTTGCTTAGTTTGCGAGACTAGTTGCTCAATTTCTATGGTTGTCAGGGTGCTTAGTCTCTAAAGAATATTCGGTAACTAAAGGCATTGGTTCACTAGAACTTAGTAATAACTATGTTGCTCGGTCATGTTGGAGTGGTCATTTGACCAGTGCTTGGTTATTTCTTCTATTGCTTAGTGTTCTTTCTTACCGACTGAAGTTTTTTGGATGAATCATCTTGGCCGACTGGTGCATTTAATTTGGGTCATGCTCCTTGAGTTATGGATTGACCATTAGATGAATGTGGACCTAAATCTAGCATGTTACATTCTTCTATATGGATCTGATGACTGTTGGGGCCATCTTGGAGAGTTTATTCATTTTTGAGAGCCGACTAGTGTTTTTTCATTTAATATTTGTATATCCTACGGAGCTAACTTATGGCTAGGATTTAGTATTTAAGTAGATGCTTTGGTAGTTGTTTAGGGTAGTTCAAGGCATGGTAAGAGTTAGTAGCTTGATAGCTTATGCATAGGAATATTGCTTGGAAGTTTGATTACAAGTTTAGATCTTTCCTGGGTGCCTACTAGTGTACTGCATGTTGTGGACTTGGGCTAGCTGAATGCTTATGCTGTGGAAGAGATTTGGATCTTGTGAGATCTTATAGTTTGATATTTTCTTTGTATCTAGCCATAACTAGAAAGGCCTTACAGTCTAACACATTGCATGTAATCAGTAATTTGATGAATAAAGACTTATGTTTCATATCAGATATTGTGTTTTTCTTGTATATTTCCACTACGTATTGCTTTGGTTGCAAGGTCATTTAGTCCTTCATTGGATTCCCCAACCTTGACTGCATTAGATATTCATACATAATAACACAATGACATAAGATATGTTGACTAGGGAACCTCTTGATCAAAGAGTAAGCCCCGGTGGGAATGATGCCCACAAAAGATGCACTAATATGAAAGTTCCTTGTGAGAGGATGGACTCTATTAGGAGTCTTTTGAAATACATTCAGTACATATGAGTCCCTATTAGGAGACTTTGAATCCCTACTAAAATATTCTAACTCTATTAGGAGTTATGGAAGACAAAAAGACCCACTGCCCAAATAGCTTCAATGGCAAGATCACTGAACACACTACCCAAATGATCTCTATATTATTCGATGGAATAATATCAAATGATTACTGATCTCAACAAATTTTTACCTCTTCTCTAACTATTCCAAACTACACCAACTTCTTCATTAGATCTCAATACCAGACCTCTATACTTCGCATATCCTCTTTCAACAAGTATTGCATAAATACACAATCCACTTTCACAATTCAATTCCACTTTTCATATTCACACATTACAAAATGGAAAACATTCCTTCCTTTATATCACACTCAATTAATTGTTAGAAATTTGGCTGAGTTTATTACATATATTTTTTCATTATGGAAACATATGATCCACATGAAGATTGCATAGGTCAGAGAGCAAGTATGATAGAGCCCATTGCAAATTTGTCTAAGTGTGAGATAGTATTTTCACCAGTGCAGCTGGACACAATTTTAGTTTGCAATGTTGATTGGAGTAAGTTTAGTGCTTGTACACTTTAACATAGACTCTATGATGTCTATTGAACACCCATCTTAGAGTGCAAGTCAGTACAACATGTACGGAAGAAGTTATGACACTTTTACTGAAGATAGTGTCAAGCCGACGGGACGGAATATGGAGATAAAATTAGTAAAGAGTTAAGGGATTATTTTTTCTATCAAAATAATGACTTAACAATATAAAGGAATGACATCCTATATTTTAACTCTTGGATAAATTTATTTGTATAAATGTAATTGTAATTGTAAGAAAAGATATAGTTGATAATAGATGTAATGAAGCAGTGATATAATGTGAAATATATGATGCATATGTAATAGTGATAGTGAAAGAGAAGAAAAGAGATATTGATGCAAGTAGTATAGGGTTATGTACCTTAACCTATTTTTGTAATTATTCTATATTTTACATTACTTGTTTGGGCAGTGGGCTCAACAGGTAATCACATTTTGTACTACCAAATCCTAACAGGGTTGAGGCTTCTAACAAGGCCTATAGTCCCTTAATCAGGACTGATACACTATATTCTTGTAATAGACTCCTAATAGGGTCAACATCATTAACAAGATACTTTTGATTAGTGGATCTTTGTGGGTACCATCCTCACTGGGGTTTTCCCTTGGCCAGGGTTTCCTTGAGAATAAATAATGTGTTATGAGTTCTTTAGTTTTATTTCTATGCATGTTGTTTAGCTTCTTATGTTATGCATGTATAAAGATAATCTATTATATCCATAATTGGGAAAAAGATAAAGTTTGTAGAATACTGATTCACCCCCCCCTCTCACTATTCCCTATTTCTAACAATTGGTATCAGAGCTTAGTTACTCAGAAAAGAATCATTCAAGGAAAGCCTAGTAGCTTCAATAAGATCTCTATGGATATGGATCAACTACAAAAAAATCTTAAAGAAGCTCTTGAATAGATTGATATTCTTATTGATGAAAGAGACACTCTAAAAGGGAAATATGATGATGCAAAGAACCTCATTGAGAAACTAAAAAACAAGTTGGAAGATCTAAAATCTGAAAAGGAATCCAAAGTTCTTATTGAAGATTGTGATGACAATTTAGAAAATGAAAATGAGATCCTTAAGCATGAATTGAAGATAGAAAATTTTAAGCTTAGTTTGAAAGATGGAAATGGAAAGATTGAAGCAAATCTGAAATCTAAGAATGAAAGTCTAAAGACTTAAAATGAAGGACTAAAATCTAAACTTGGAAAAGTAACATCTAAACTTGAGAAAGTCAATTTGCAATATGATGAACTTGAGAAATACAAAAAGATTGTGAAAGGAAAATTGACTCAATCCAAACAACAACTTGAAAGGCTATATTCAACTAGTGAGAAGATTGATGAACAAACATCTTTTCAGAAACCATTCTATGATAAGACTAGTCTTGGATTCAACACTCTTAAAGAAAATGATGAAAGAAAGAAACCAAATCTGAAAATAGCTGAAAGCATAGATGAGAAGAAGTCTAATGAGATCAAAAAATTTGAAGATTCACCTAAAGCAGAAGAATCACCGAAGCAAGAGGAATCACCCAAAGGTATGCAAAGAGAACTCAAAGGTAGATGTTTTTCTTGTAATACTATTGGTCATATGAAGAGAGATTGCATAGGTAAGTAATTTAAACCTCTTAATGGTTATTGTTGGAATTGTCATGGTTTTGGACATAGATCTATTGAATGTAGGAAACCTAAATTTATTGAGAATAACAATAATAGTAGAATATTTAGGAATACTAATAATGCAGATAAGAAACCTACTGAAGATATGAATAGAAGAAATGGAGTAATATGTTATAGATGAAATAAGGTTGGACACATTGCTATAAATTGCAGATCATAGATAAATCCACTAGACCAAGATATGGAGACAATGGAATTGTTTGTCAGATATGCAACAAGATTGGACATATAGCAAGGTTTTGCAGAATGAACAATGGAGTTTTTCATCCTAACCCTAACCTTAGAAATCATGGAAGAAGAAATGAAGATGCAAGTAACAGACATAAAGGATACTGTAGTAATTTAGATGAAGTTAAGTTTGTTAAAAGCATAAATCAAGGAGACATATTCAACATTGAAGGTAATCAGGAAGGTGAAGTATTGAAAGGTAAGAATGAATCTTTACTTGACCTATCTCAAAGCACTTAATTTATGAAAATTATAGTAGATTAGGAACTTACATAAGTGTAGAAGTAGATATATGATGAAATAAGGCTTTTGTAGTTAATTAAAGGTATTTTATGATGTTCTAATGTTATGGTTAAGAGCACAAAGAAAAATATTATGTTTTGCAAGATCATAAGAAGTCTTAAGTTTTGTAGGTTAGCAGAAAGAAATTTTTGGAAAGAAGCGGCAAAAGAATTGAATGAGATGTTAGATCTAGGTGAGATTGAATTAATAATAGGTCATGATTAGTATTATTTGGTCATCAAAGTGAATTCAAGTGTTAAGGAGATCAAAGAGTAGTGATTGGAATCATTTCGCAAGGATTTGGAGAAGAATTTTGTGTCGAATCTACGCAAGCCCTAAAATCATGAAATGAAGGTATTTTACTTGACAAATCTTTAAATCAGTGAAGGAATTAGAATAAATCATGGATGTTTCTTTAATACACAATGTTAGAGATAAGAATAGACCTAAATTGAAAAGGGAACTAGTAGAACCCTTGGAAGATGATCCTAGGTTACCTTTATCATCCGTACCAGATGGAGTTTTACACCTAGAGAATGTCAAAAGTTATCTTGGATGCAAACTAGAGATAGTCAGTGATAGTGATTTCACAAATGAATATCAAAAGATTTACAATTAGGATATGACACTGAAACAAGGTTTTGAATATTTGAAAGATAGTGAGATCATTAAGTATGCATTACAGTATGAATTTGATAATGAAGAATGTACTAAGATTATTTTGAGGAGAATTCATAATGGAAAGCTTTGGTTATAAGATAGAGTGATAGATATTACAATTGATTTGATTCATGAAGTCATTAGATTATCTAAAACTGGAGCTATTCCTTTAAATGAGAAAAACATGAGGAAAACGGTCATTGATAACATAAATTCATCCTATAATGGTAGAGGAATTGTGATTAGTAAGATTCAACAAGATGATGCGAGATACTTATGCAAGATCCTAACCACTAAGTTTTGTGAAAATTCAACGGAGGATGACATGGTAGCTAGAATGATACATGTAGCTTATTTAATGTGTGTTGATAAAGTGCAAGTTGATATGTGTGAGATTCTAAGAATTCAACTGTTTGAGAATTTGGAAAAGATTAAGAAGACAAAGTATGCACAATTTAGATTTTCATCTTTGATCACTTACATGTTTTTTCATCTATTGAGAAGATTTCCTTACACCATTGCAAGTGACTGGAATGATGGAAACCCTACATTGGAAAGGATTAATAATGTGTATATGAGGCATGTTATTGATAAAGTAAATGAGAGTGCAATATTGGTAATGAAGAGATTTCAGAAATTGGTATCTAACAGATCAAGGATCCCTAAGTCCCTTGGCTATGAGATATCTGAGATAGAGACATAAGAGTATGTTAGCAAGATACTTAAGTGTAAGTTGGACACTCAGTGTAAGAGGTTTGGAACCTTTGAGGAGAACTTCAACTCCACAAAGACCTTAGTTGAAGAGAAGTTGTCTAAGAAGAGAGTTGAGAGCACTATAAAGAAAATCCTAAAAGATACAGGGATGATAGAGCATGAGTTTTTAATAGAAAATAAAATAGCAGCAGCAACCATAGAGAGTAGATAGAAAGAAGTTTTGACTATTCCACCTTTATCATCAATTACAATACAATAGGAAGAAGCACAAATGAAGGTGAAAGTGGAAGATATTGAGAAGGATCAAGAAGCAAAGATATCCACTAGATCCAGTTCCTCCACACCTAGAAAAAGAGTAAAGGAAATTGCTACTAGATCAAGAAAGAGACAAAAAACTTTAGTGCAACCAGCTCCAAGAAAAATTGCAGAAATAAAAGATGATGTCAGTACTATTAAGAAGAAAGCTAGGAAACCCAAAGTTGAAAAGCTTAATGAGAAGATCACTGAGGATGGAGACTTTACAAGAATGAACAAGTACTATGATCTTTATGATTATATAGACATACTTAATCTAGAGAATGTAGTTGTAAAGCATATGATTTTGGCTAATAAGAAGTTTGATTCAATTTAGGGTTAGATATCTAATGATTTGTACAATAAACTTGTAAATAGGAAGAAGAGAGCATCACAGGAGGACACAACTATCAGATAAAATCTTGTGAGGAAGCTTTGTGAGGTGAGAGATGATGAACACCTTAAGAAAATCTTGAAAGCCTTAAGCACCCATCTGAGAACCAAAAGGAGAACCATTCAGATTATGGGAGGAAAATATGAAGAAATTAATTCTGAGATAGAACAAGCAATAATCAAGGTTATGGCAGAAATTGTTGGAGAACCATCAATTGCAACAGAGCAAGTAGGTGAGATAGAACAAGAGGACATTCCCTCTCCTCTAGCCATTAACATTGAAGATGAAACCATGAATGTAGAAGGAACAAAGATCACCTTAGATACTAATAATAATGTATTCAAGAATTTGGAGAACATTGTTGACAATTTGGCTCTTGATGAACCAGATATATCTAAAGAAGTAGAGAAGACCCAAACCATTGTTGAAGAACCCAAAGTAATAGAGAAACAAGTACCCATTCCCACCAAAGAAGACATCAGTCTTACTCCTGAGATTGGAAAGAAGAATAATATTGGATCTATGATTGAGAATCTAGGAAAGGAAGTAGATGATGATGATCAGTTGGAATTGATCACATCCTTGAATAAAATCATTGGCAAGAACAAGAAAGTGAAAATTCTTGAAGGATGTCTGAAGGATCTAATTGAGAAGTTACAAAGTATTGTAACTACACAAATTGCATAAGTAGACCCTTTGGAGAAAGAAAATAATATAATGAGAACTTTTGATAATGAATTCACAAACTTATTTGATATTGGAAAAGTGAGAGCACAAGCAGCCTATGAGGCTGGAATGCTTTTGAACATCAACCAGAATATCAAGAATGATATCAACAATCTTCATATTTGTATCAAGGACTTGAGGAAGAATTTGGAAAGAGGAAAATCTTTGTACATACAGTGTACAAAATCAGAGACCTTGACAAGAGAAAAAGATCAAAAGATGAAATTGAAGGAAGCAAAAATTTAGAATGAATCTAACCTTCTTTCTAGCCCCAAAGTGAAGGTATGTGATGTTGAGAAGAAAATTTGGAAGCTATATGATGAAATTAGAGTTTTGAAAGATGAGAGAGACAAAAAAATGAAAAGACTCACTCTTTTGAGAGAACATACTTCTATGAAGTTAAGCATTATTGAAGAGCATTTGGAAGAATGTCTTTCAACTAAGACATCTTTTTAGAAGTTATGTCAAATAACATCTTATGGACTGAGCGCACTACTCAATGTCGCAGATTCCATTAAGAAATCATGGGAGAAGGAGATAGAAGCTATGAAGATTGATTTTGTATATTGTGTTGCAAGCCTATTGGCTTTGCAATAATGAATTAAGGTATAATCTTTTTGTGATACAGTTTTGTAACCCTCCTTACCTTTATTTTGTCATTGTTGTCAAAGGGGCATAGATATATAGTAGAAAATTGATAGTATATGATAAGGATTGATACTCCTGTGGGGAGTATTATATTAGAGATAATATTTTTTGAGGAGTTATAAGGATAGTATAAATTTTATACTATGCCCACAATTTTGAGATTTTGAAGTTGTACACTTAACTAATTTTCTCATATGTTGCCACCAATGACAAAAGGGGAGATTGTTAGAAATTTGACTGAGTTGATTATATAGATGTTATCATTATGGAAACATATGATCCACATGAAGATCACATAGGTTAGAGAGAAAGTATCGTAGAGCACATTGCATATTTGTCTAAGTGTGAGACAATATTTTCACTACTGCACCTGGACACAATTTTTGTTTGCGATGTTGATTGGAGTAAGTTAAGTGCTTTCACACTTGAACATAGACACTATGATGTCTATTGAACACCCATCTTAGACTGCCAATTTGTTAGGAATGAATGCAAAGTATTTTGGCATTCATTCTGTAGCAGTTGTTGTTGCATTAATGACTTGGATTGTCATTGATGTCAACACAGTGATATTCTGGTTATCAGAAGGAAAGCAGGTACAATTTTGCTTTCCGCACATGATGTTTTGCAGATTGGATTTTGTGTAGTTGATGGTATGTTCTTTGGTGTGTTATTCACCTATGGTTAATAGTGCAAAAATAAATTCATTCATTCATAAGAGTTATGAGCATTTTGGTGAAAGCAGTGTTTTGACAGTGTTTTTGTGTAGCGGTTTTTGGAAATCGGAGGATATCTCTTAGCTGAGATGGAATCTGATTTTGTGTAGGTCAAGGGATGTTGGAGACTCATTAATGATGATGTGGTTCATAGTGAAAACTTTGAGGATATGTTTGGAGAAAGTTACAGTATCTGGAAGCTGACAGTTTTATGTGAAATTTGTGTGTAGTGTGTAGAAATTATTATTTTGTAATTGAGGACCGACTCATTTGTAATTATTTGAGTTTGGTATATAAGAAGGAATGTTTTACTTGTTGTAGAGTGGAAGTGTGAGAGTTGAGATGTGAATATATGCATGAAGTGAAGAAGGGAGCTAACTCAGTGATGAAGGAAGACTTGTGAGTACAGAGATTAGGGATTGTGATCTTGTGTAGCAGAGAGTGTGGTTTTGGCATATTATGAAGGAGGTAATATATTTCATATTATTTTATTGAATAATTCTAAGATCCTTTGGATAGTGGGTTTAGAGATCTTGCCTTGAAGCTGTTTGGGTAGTGGGTCCTTCTGTCTTCCATAAACTCTTAATCGGGTTAGAATCTTTTAACAGGGATTTGAAATCTCCTAACAGGGATTTATATGTACTAAATGTATTTCATAAGACTCCTAATAGGGTCCATCCTCTAACAAGGAACTTTCATAGTAGTACATCATTTTGTGGGCATCATTCCCACTGGGGTTTACTCTTTTCAAGAGGTTCCCTAGTCAACATATCTTGTGTTATTGTGTAATTGTGTATGGTTATCTTTCTATGGTTGATTACTACATTGATTATATTGTTTAAAGCTATTGAATGGTTAAATTATCAGATAACTAATTCACCCCCTCCCTCTTAGTTATCTTGTGGATCTTTACTTTCTAACAATTGGTATCAAAGCAGTAGGTCCTTGAAAGAAAAGTTAAACAACTTGAGGAGATCCATGGTGAATTTTAGGAAAGAAAGCCCTAAGTTTGATGGAGTAAATTTTAATAGCTGGAAAGAAAAGATGAAGACAAATCTATTATGTTTAGGACCAAGTTATTGGTTGATTAAAAAGAATGAGAAGACTATCATTGAGGAAGACAATCTAGAGGCAGGAACTAAAGATGAGCTAGATCTATTCATGTGTAACATACTTGCAAGAGAAGCACTTTTGTCAACACTACCGGAGAATGAACACAGTCAGGTAAGATGTTTGAAAACATCTCATGCAATTTGGAAAGCTTTACATTCTACTTTTGAAGGTGATGAACATGAAAAGAAGGCTAGATTACATAATTGGATTTGTGCATTTGAAGATATTAGAATGATGGAAGATGAATCTATTAGAAGCTATTGGTAGGATGTCTGAGATTGTAATAGGAATAAAGTCTTGTGGAGGTGATAAGACAGAGAATGAAGTGATATGGAAAATTCTGAGAACTTTGACACCAGTATTCAAGTAGACAACACAGATGATTGAACAAGTGATACCTTGTACATCAAACTTTTCAAGAGAGACTCTTCTTGGAAGATTAGAGACAACAGAGATGAATTTGAGATTAGCAGGAGAGCTACCTAGAATGGAGACAGCATTCAGTACTCTCAACATTAGACCTACATTATCAAGAATTACTAGTGTGAGTGGAGATTATGCTAGCAGTAGTAGATCTAAATCTGAGGAAGATAAGAAGATTGAAGAAGGTATTGCATTACTTGTAAAAAGAGAACCAGATGGTAAGAAAATCTTCAAATGTTGGACTTGTCAAGAATATGGTCATTTTGCATCTAAATGTCCTAAAAGAGTTAAGAAGTATAGAAAGAACTTTAAACCTAGGAGATCTAAAGAATGTTATTATGAAAATGATGAAGATCTTGAAGCAGGAATTGAAAGACATTTAAGTGATAGTGATAATGATAACTTTGAGGAAATAGGATTTGTAGCAATTAAAGAAGAAAGTTCTAAAACTAAAGAAAGGGAAGAAAAAGCATTAGTTTCTCAAGTTGAAAAGAAATCTGATTGGATTATAGATAGTGGTTGTTCACATCATATGACTGGAGATAAAAGAAAGTTTGTTAAATTAGACAATTATGATGGAGGAATTGTTAGAGTTGGTAACAATGCACCTTATTTGATTAAGGGTATAGGATCTATTACTCTTGATGGAAAGACTAACACTGATGATGTTTACTTTGTTGATTGATTGAGACATAATCTACTAAGTGTTGGACAATTGGTTGATAAGGGTTATCAAGTTTGGTTTGCTGAAGAAACTTGTGTGATAAAAGATAGAGATTGAAATCTGATTGGAAAAGGATCCAGAACTAGAGGTAATGTATTTCAGTTGAATCCTACTAAGATGACATGTTTGATAACTAAGATTCATGATAGTTGGTTATGGCATAAAAGGTTTTGTCATATAAACTTTGATAATATTGTCAAGGTGAGTACTACACTTGCGATAAGAGATTTACCTAGAATTATGAAGCCTACTAACATAATTTGCAAAGAATGTATGATGGCAAAGTAGAAAAAGAGTTCATTTCCTAGTAAGAAGTTCACATTGACAGAGAAGCTAGAGATTGTTCATACAGACTTGAGTGGTCCTACTAGGACTAGAGGATTTTATGGAGAAAGGTATTTTATGATTTTACAAGAATGATGTGGATTGCATTTTTGAAAGAAAAATCTGAAGCATTTGGTAAATTTAAGATCATGAAAAGAAAAATTGAAAATGAATCTCGAATGAAGATTAAGTGTCTAAGATCTGATAGAGGTGGTGAATTTACATCTAGAGAGTTTAATATTTTTTGTGAAATGAATGGTATTAAGAGACAACTCTCAGCCCCTAGAACACCAAAACAAAATGGTTATGCAAAAAGAAGGAATAGGTCAGTAACTGAACCAGCAAGAGCTATGTTATTTGAGAATGATTTGGCTAAGACTGTTTGGAGAGAAGTAGTAAACATAGTAGTATACACTATGAATAGAGTAAAAATCAGAGTAGATACAAACAAGACACCTTATGAATTATGGTTTGGACATGCACCCTCAGTTAAGTATTTGAGAAGTTTTGGAAGTAAATGTTATATAAAGAGAGATGATGATATAGGAAAGTTTGATCCTAGAAGTGATGAAGGAATATTTCTTGGATATTCTTTGAAAAGAAAAGCATATAGATGTTATAAAAAAAGAACTAAGACTATTGTTGAAAGTGCAAATGTAAAAGTTGATGAGAAGTTTAAAATTCAGGAAAGAATGCTTGATTATGAATCTGATGCAGAAGCACAACCTCAACCTAACATTGAAAATACAAAATTATTTTTTGAAACTAACAGTGATTTTCTGAATGAAAGTCATACTGAAGAAAACAAACAAGAAAACAGACAAGAAAACAGAGAAGAAAGTAGAGAAGAATCTGCATTTGGAACAAGATTAGTAACTATGACACCTAACAGGTATACTTCAAGACATCACCCTATTGAGAAAGTTATTGGAAGTTTAGATAGAGGAGTCTTGACTCAAAATAAGGTACATTTATGTTTGATTTCTCAAATTGAACCTAAGACTACTAATGAAGCTTGTGAAGATGAACATTGGATTATTGCTATGCAAGAAGAACTGGAGCAGATTGAAAAAAAAAAGACATGGGAATTGGTCCCTAGACCTAAAGACAAGAATGTGATTGGAACAAAGTGGGTATTCAGAAACAAGATGAATGAAAAAGGAGAAGTAATAAGAAACAAAGCAAGATTAGTATGTAAAGGATATTCACAACAAGAAGGAATTGACTATGAAGAAACCTTTGCACCTGTGGCCAGAATTGAAGCAGTGAGAATGTTTCTAGCATATGTAGCTTACAAGAAATTTAAAGTGTATCAAATGGATGTGAAGTCAGCATTTCTAAATGGTGAATTGGAAGAAGAAGTCTACATTGAGCAGCCGGAAGGTTTTCCTTTGACACAAGAAGGAGATATGGTATATGAAATGAAGACTAAATTTGAGATGAGCATGATTGGAGAAATGAAATATTTTTTGGGATTATAGATAACACAAAGCAAGGAAGGTGTATTTGTAAGTTAGACTAAGTATTTGAATGACTTATTGAAAAGATTTGGAATGGAAGATTCCAAACCTGTTGGAACACCTATGGTAACTAGACATAAGTTATCTAGAAAAGATGAGACACTAGCAGTTGAGCAGAAAAAGTATAGATCTATGATTGGAGGATTGTAGTACTTAACACATACAAGAGCTGATATAGCGCATTTAGTTGGCATTGTAGCAAGATTTCAAGAAAAACCTAGAGAATCACATTATGCAGTAGTAAAGAGGATATTGAGATATCTGAAAGGAACAATGATTATGGATTATGGTATGAGAATTCTGATGACTTTACTTTATGTGCCTATACTAATGTATATTGGGGAGGCAACGTCGATGAAAGAAAAAGCACCAGTGGTGGAGCCTTTTTTCTTGGAGGAAAATTGGTCTCTTGGTTAAGTAAGAAGCAAAATTGTACTTCACAAAGTACAGCAAAAGTAGAATATGTTGCAGCAGAAAACAATTGTAATCAAATTATTTGGATGAAGCAGATGTTGAAGGATATTGGAATAAAAGTTGATGAGCCTATTGTTATATATTGTGATAACACCAGTACAGTGAGTATGTCAAAAAATCCTATTTTGCATTCTAAAACTAAACATATTGAGATCAAGTATCATGTTGTAAGAGAGAAAGTTGTAGAAAAAGAAGTAAGATTGGAGTACATAAGTACAAAGGAGCAGATAGCAGATATATTTACAAAGCCTTTACCTAAGGATACATTCATGTATCTGAGAGATATATTTACAAAGCCTTTACCTAAGGATACATTCATGTGATTGCATCTGTCCAGTGATATATGAGCCCTATCTTTCTTCTGGATTGGATGTTGGAACTTCCTTTATGGGGGAGTTTATGAGCTGAGTCATGATGACTCTTTTTATTGTATTTTTCTAAACAGTGTCTTTTGACATTAAGTTTTTGTTGACTTAGTGATAGAATTTCTATCATTGATATCAATGGGGGAGAGATATACATGAAAAACTTTTGTGGATTGTATGAGAGAGCTAAATAGGAAAATGAAGCAAGATTTGATTTGATATTTTGCAGTGATGTTGTAGTATTGGATGTTTTTCATCTATGTTTCCATCAATGCCAATGGGGGAGATTGTTAGGAATGAATGAAAAGTATTTTGGTAGTCATTTTGTAGCAGTTGTTGTCGCATTCATGACTTGGATTGTCATTGATGTCAACACAGTGATATTCTGGTTATCAGAAGGAAAGAATGTACAGTTTTGTTTTGTGCACATGATGTATTGTAGATTGGCTTTTGTAAAATTGATGGTATGTTCTTTGGTGTGTTATTAACCTATGGTTAATAGCACAAAAAGAAATTCATTCATTCATAAGAGTTATGAGCAGTTCGGTGAAAGCAGTGTTTAGACAGTGTTTCTGTTTAGCAGTTTTCAGAAATCAAAGGATATCTCTTAGCTGGGATGGAATCTGATTTTGTGCAGTTAAAGGGATGTTGGAGACTCATTAATGATGACATGGTTCATAGCACAAACTTTGAGAATATGTTTGGAGAAAGTTACAGTATCTGGAAGCTGACAGTTTTATGTGAAATTTGTGTGTAGCGTGTAGAAATTATTATTTTGTAATTGAGGACTGACTCATTTGTAATTATTTGAGTTTGGTATATAAGAAGAATTTTTTTACTTGTTGTAGAGTGGAAGTGTGAGAGTTGAGATGCAAATATATGCATGAAGTGAAGAAGGGAGCTAACTCAGTGATGAAGGAAGACTTGTGAGTACAAAGGTCAGGGATTGTGATCTTGTGTAGCAAAGAGTACGATTTTGGCATAGTATGAAGGAGGTAATATATTTCATATTATTCTATTGAATAATTCTAAGATCCTTTAGATAGTTTGTTCAGAGATCTTGCCTTGAAGCTATTTGGGCAGTGGGTCCTTCTGTCTTCCATAAACTCTTAACTGGGTTAGAATCTTTTAATAGGGATTCGAAATCTCCTAATAGGGATTTATATGTACTGAATGTATTTCATAAGACTCCTAATAGGGTCCATCCTCTAACAATGAACTTTCATATGTGTACATCATTTTGTGGGCATCATTCCTACAAACGTTTACTCTTTTCAAGAGGTTTCCTAGTCAACATATCTTGTGTTATTGTGCAATTGTGTATGGTTATCTTTCTATGGTTAATTACTACATTGATTATATTGTTTAAAGCTGTTGAATGGTTAATTTATCAGATAACTAATTAAACCCCCCCCTCTCAATTATCTTGGGGATTTTTACTTTCTAACAAAGTTAGTATGGCATGTATGAAAGAAGTTATGACAGTTTTATCAAAGACGTGTCAAGACAACAAGATAGAATATGGACACAGAATTAGTAAAGAGTTAAGGGATTATTTTGTCTATCAAAATAATGACTTAACAATATAAAGGTATGACATCCTAGATGTTAACTCTTGGATAAATTTATTTTTATAAATGTAATTGTAATTGTAAGAAAAGATATAGTTGACAATAGATGTAATGAAGTAGTGATATGATGCAAAATATATGATGCATATGTAATAGTGATAGTCAAAGAGCAGCAAAGAGATATTGATGCAAGTAGTATAAGGTTATGTACCTTAACCTATTTTTGTAATCAGTGTATATTGTACATTACTTTTTTGGGCAATGGGTTCATCTGGTAATCACATTTTGTACTACCAACTCTTAACAGGGTTGAGGCTTCTAACATGGCCTATAGCCCCTTAATCAAGACTGATACACTATATGCTTGTAATAGAATCCTCATAGGGTCAACATCCTTAACAAGATACTTTTGATTAGTGGATCTTTGTGGGTACCATCCCCACCATGGTTTTTGCTTGGCCAAGGTTTCCTCGAGAATAAATAATGTGTTATGAGTTCTTTAGTTTTATTGTTATGCATGCTGTTTAGCTTCTTATGTTATGCATGTATAAAGATAATCCATTATATCCATAATTGGGAAAAAGATAAAGTTTGTAGAATACTAATTCACCCCCCCCCCCCCCTCACAATATTCCCTATTTCTAATAGTAATTACAAATGAGTCAGCATATAATTTACAAAATAAAAGTTTCCACATGTTACACAAAAATTACACAAAACTATCAGCTTCCAATTGAGATAGTTCTTCACACATTCAACCTCAGACCTTGCACTTATGTCCACATCACTATCAACATGTCTTAAAATTATCCATAACTTTTCATGATCAGATTCAATCCCAATTAAGAGTTATCGTCTGATTTCCACAAATTGCTACTCAAGAACACTGCCTAAATACTGCTTCCACTAATTTCCACAAAACTGTCATGAATAAATGAATTTATATATGCACTGTTAACCACAATCATATAAAAATTCATAGAATAATTCCCCAACTCTACATAGCTTGATCTTTAATATCCCACGTGCGCTAACTCACAACTGTCTACTTCTCTACTAATCTTCAATAGATCAATGTGTTGACATCAATGACAATGATAGTCATGAATGCAACAACAATTTATATAGAATGGCTATGAATACTTCCCCATAGGTTATATTTAGCATTCATTCCTAAAAATATCCCCCATTGGCATTAATGGCAACATAGATGAAAAAAAATCCAAGTTCCATGAATACCAACCACTACAACAGTACTGCTCTAAAAATTCTTTTAAGTCCTCTGCATCAATCAAATCACAAGTACATCAAATCATAAATCCTCTTCATCAATCAAGTCATGATTTATTTTCTTATCAATTATCTCCAATAGATGGTTTTTTCATGTATACTTTGTTGGAAAATTGGCTGAAGTGATTAGATAGATGTTGTCATTATGGCAACATATGATCGTCATCAAGATCACATAAGTTAGAGAGCAAGTATGGAAGAGTGCATCACAAATTTGTCTAAGTGTGAGATAGTGTTTTCATAGTGTACCAGGACATGGTTTTCATTTGAAAAATTCATTGGAGTAAGTTCAGTGCTTGCGCACTTGAACATAGACTCTATGATGGCTAATGATGACCCATCTCAAAGTGCAAGTTAGTATGGCATGTGCAGAATTAGTTATGATAGTTTTACCGAAGATAGTGTGAAGCTGACAGGACAGAATATGAAGGCAGAATTGGTAGAGTTAAGAGATTATTTTGTTTATCAAAATAATGACTTAACAATATAAAGGGATGACATCATAGATGTTAAATCTTAGATAAAGATATATGGAAGTCAACCATGTAAATTTATTAGCCTTAATAACTTGTATATATGCAATTGTAATTGTAAATAAAGGTAGTGATGAAAAAGTGATGTAATGTATGTAATTGAAAAGTGAATGTAATAGTGATGATGCGAAGATAAGAGAAGAAAAGGAATATTGATACAAGTAGAATAAGGTTATGTACCTTGACCTATTTTGTATACATTGTATCTTACTTGTTTGGGTAGTGGGCTCATCTGGTAATCGGATTTTGTATTGACAACTCCTAATAGGGTTGAGGCTTCTAACAAGGCCTATAGTCCCTTAATCAAGATTGATACATTATATGATTGTAATAGGCTCCTAATAGGGTCAATATCTTTAACATGATACTTTTGATTAGTGGATCTTTGTGGGTGCCATCCCCACTAGGGTTTTCCCTTGGCTAGGGTTTCCTCGAGAACAAATAATGTGTTATGAGTTCTTTGATGTTATTGCTATGCATGTTATTTAGATTCTTATATTATGCATGTGTGAGGATAATCTATGTTGGCATTAAGCAGTATTGCCACTAGTGACAACACTTATTTGCATTCTGGATGGAAACTGAGCAGACAGTGCAAACCGAGCAGACAGTGCAAACCGAGCAGACAATGGAAACCGAGCAAGTTAGTACAAACCGATCAGGACAATGTAAACCGAGTAACATCTTGTCTACCGAGTCACCAATGCTTACCGAGTTCAATACCTACTGAGTGATCAGTATGAACCGTGCCTTCACTTCTACCGAGTGCATGACGATGCCGAGTAATGCAGTGGACGCCGAGTATCAGAAAGTCACCGAGTCAGTTTGAAGGAACCGGGTAACCATATTTGGGCCGACTTAGTAGCACTTATGTTTATTTGTCAAGCTGACTGTATAATTGTAATTGTAATTAATTGTTTGAGACTTGTATATAAACTATATTGTAAAAAGATGAAAAAGAATCAAGAAGAATATATGTGAAAGAAAAAGAAAGGCAGAGATAAGCGAATTGCAGAAGGCTTCAGAAGTATAAGGTTCAGCAAAGACAAATTCATCACACAAGGTGATCAATACATCAGAGAATCTCAATCAGCAATCCAGTTGCAAAGCAGAGATCTACTGTTTCATTCTAACAGGTGAATCAGTACTAAATCCTTTAACCGGGTAGACTTAACAGTCTTTGTATAAATCTCTTTACCGAGTGCATACTTCACTGTATGTTTGTAAATCCTTTAACAAGGTGGATTTAGCAATCCTTATTGCTCCTAACAGGGCAGATCATTAGAAGTGATCAAATTGTAAGCCTTAACCGGCCAACTTTATTCTGCAGTATTAAAGCTTTGTGGGTTTCATCCCCACCCCAGTTTTACTTTCTTTTGGAAGGTTTCTGGGTAACCAAATCTATGTGTCATTATTGTGAATGCTTTTAAGTTTCATGCTTCCTATATGCAAAGGTTAAAAAGTAAAATACATGTTAAAAGAGAAGAAAATTTGGAGTTACTGATTCACCCCTCCCCTCTCAGTAACTTGGTTAGTTCCTGAATATTTCCAACAAATCTATTCTATCCATAATTGGGCAAAAGTTAAAGTTTGTGGAATATTGATTTACCCCCCCTGTCAGTATTCCCTATTTCTAACAATTGGCATCAGAGCTTAGTTACTTAGAGAAGAATCATTTAAGGAAAGCCTAGTAGCTTGAGTAAGATCTCTATGGATATGGATCAGTTACAAAAGAATCTTGAAGAAGATCTTAAATAGATTGATATGCTTATTGATGAAAGAAACACTCTGAAAAGGAAATATGATGATGCAAAGAACCTTATTGAGAAATTAAAAAACAAGATAGAATATCTGAAATCTGAAAAGGAATCCAAAGTTCTTATTGAAGATTGTGATGATAATTTAGAAAAAGAAAATGTGATCCTTAAGCATGAATTGAAGATAGAAAATTTGAAGCTTAGTTTAAAAGATTGAAATGACAAAAATGAAGCAAATTTGAGATCTAAGAATGAAAGATTGAAGATTGAAAATGAAGAATTAAGATCTAAACTTGACAAAGTAACATCTGAATTTGAGAAAGTAAATATGCAACATGCAGAACTTGTGAAATACAATAAGATTGTGAAAGGTGAATTGACTCAATCCAAACAACAACTTGAGAGGATATATTTGAATAGTGAGAAGATTGATGAACAAGTATCTTTTGGGAAACCATCCTATGAAAAGATTGGACTTGGATTTAACATGTTCAGAAAAAATGATGAAAGAAAAGAACCAGATCTGAAAGTATCTAAAAGCATTGATAAAAGGAATTCAGATGAGATCAACAAATCTGAAGATGCATCTAAAGAAGAAGAATCACCGAAGCAAGAAGAATCACCCAAAGGTATGCAAAGAGAATTCAAAGGTAGATGTTTTGGTTCTAATACTATTGGTCACATGAAGAGAGATTGCATAGGTAAACAATTTAAACCTCTTAATGGTTATTGTTATAATTGTCATGGTTTTGGACATAGAGCTATTAAATGTAGAAGACCTAGATTTATTGAGAATAATGATGGTAGTAGAATGTTTAGGAATACTAACAATGCAGATAAGAGACCTACTGAAGATATGAATGAAAGAAATGGAGTAGTATGTTATAGATTCAACAAGGTTGGATATATTGCTAGAAATTGTAGGTCATAGATCAATCAGCAAGGACCAAGATATGGGAAAAATGGAATTGTTTTTCAGATATGTAGCAAGATTGGACATATAGAAAGATTTTGTAGAATGAATAATGGAGTTTATCATCCTAACCCTAACCCTAGAAATCATGCAAGAAGAAATGAAAGTACAGGAAACAGTCAGAAAGGTTACTGCAGTAATGAAGATGAAGTAAAGTTTGTTAAAGGCATAGATCAAGGAGACATAGTCAACATTGAAGGTAATAAAAAAGGTAAAGTATCAAGTGGTAAGAGTGAATCCTTACCTGACCTATCTTTAAGCACTTAAATTATGTAAATTACAGTAGTTTAGGAACTTAGAATTAGAGTAGCAGTAGATTTATGATGAATTAAGTTTTGCACAGTTAATGGAAGGTATTTTATGATGTACTAATGCTATGGTTAAGAGTGCAAAATAAAATATTATGTTTTGTGAGATGGCAAGAAGTTTTAAGTTTTGTAGGTTGAATGAAATAGCTTTTTTGAAAGAAGCGACAAAAGAGTTGAATGTGATGTCAGACTTAAGTGAGATTCAAGTGATAAAAGGTTATGATTGAAGTTATTTGACTATCAAAGTGAATTAAAGTGTTTAGGAGAGTAGAAAGAAGTGATTGGAAGCATTTTACAGTGATTTGGTGAAAGATTGAAGTGCCGAATCTGTGGAAGCCCTAAAATCATGAATTTGAGGTATTTATCTTGATAGATTTTTGAATTAGTATAAGAGATTAGAAGAAATCATGGATGTATCCTTAATTCACAATGTCAGAGATAAGAATAGACCTAAACTAAAGAAAGAATGAGTAGAGCCCTTGGAAGATGATCCTAGGTTAGCACTATCATTCGTACTAGACATAGTTTTGCATTTGGAAAATGTAAGAAGTTATCTTGGATGTAAGATAGAAACCCTAAGTGACAGTGACTTTACTAGTGAGGATCAGAAGATCTACAATCATGATATGTCTTTGAAGCAAGGTTATGAACATTTGAAAGACAATGAGATTGTTAGGTATTCATTGAAATATGAGTTTGACAATGAAGAATGCACTAAGATCATTTTGAGAAGAATTCATAATGGGAAATTTTGGCTGGAGGATAGAGTAATTGACATTACTGTTGATTTGGTTCATGATGTAACTAGATTATGTAAATCTAGTGCTATTCTCTTAAATGAGAAGAATATGAGGAAAATAGTTATTGATAACATAGGTTCATCCTATAATGGTAGAGGAATTGTAATTAGTAAAATCAAGCAAGATGATGTGAGATATTTGTGCAAAATCCTAACCACTAAGTTTTGTGCAAATTCTAGAGAAGATGATATGGTAGCTGGTATGGTACATATAGCATATTTGATGTGTGTTGATAAGGTACTAGTAGATATGTGTGAAATCTTGAGAATTCAATTGTTTGAAAACTTGGAGAAGATTAAGAAAGAAAAGTATACACAATTTAGATTTTCTTCTTTGATCACTTATATGTTTTTCCACCTATTGAGAAGATTTCCTTACACAGTTACAAATGATTGGAGTGATGGACAAAACACCATGGAAAGAATCAATAAAGTATATTTGAAACATTTTATTGATAAAGTGAATGAAAGTACTTTGTTGGTATTGAAGACATTTCAAAGATTGGTATCTAGCAGATCAAGGATTCCACAATCTCTTGTAGAGAAATATAAAAATGATATATGTTTTATGGTTGACACTGACTTTACCTATATTGAAGTAGTGGAACCTAGAATTGAGTTCATAGACCCTCTTGGCTATGAGATATCTAAGGCAGAGATAGAAGGATATGTTGGTAGGTTACTTAAGAGTAATTTGGACACCCAGTGCAATAGATTTGGAACATTTGAAGAAAACTTTAACTTTGCAAAAGCTATATTGGAAGAAAAGTAGTCTAAGAAGAGAGTGGATAGCACTATAAAGAAGATATTGAAGGATTCTAGCATGACAAAGCATGAATTTGATATTGCAAAAAAGATAGTAGCAGCAATTAGAGGTATTGGGAAAAAAGACATCTTGTCTATACCTCCCTTGTCATCAAGTGCAGTTGAGCATGAACCTACACAAGTGCAGGTGAAAGTTGAGGAACCTGAGGAAGAACAAGAAACAAGGAAATCCACTAAATCCTCTTCTTCCACACCTAGCAAGAGAGTGAAGGAAAGTGCTAGAGGACTTGGGAAGAGGTAGAAAGTTTTGGTGCCACCAGTCCCTAGAAAAATTGCAGTAATTAAAGATGATGACACTTGTGTGAAGAAGAAAACATGGAAACCCAGAATTGAGAGAGTGAATGAAGAAATCATAAAAGAAGGAGACTTTACTAAGATGAATAAATACTATGATCTTTATGACTATTCTGAGAGATTGAATCTTGAAAATTCTATTGTTAAGCACATGATTTTGGCTAACAAGAATTTTGATACTATTCAAGGCAAGATTCCTGATGAACTTTTCAAGAGACTGGTTAATAGGAAAATGGGAGCACAAGAAGAAGATATAACCATGAGAGAAAATATGGTGAGGAAGCTATGTGTTGTGAAAGATGATGAGCATCTTAAATAGATTTTGAAGCCCCTTGGAACTCTTTTGAGAACTAAAAGGAGAACCATTCAGATCATGGTAGGACAGTATGAGCAAGTAAGAATAGAAACAGAGCAAGCAATTATTAAAGTTATGGCAGAAATTGTTGGAGAGACTTCAGTTGTAGCAGAGCAAGAGAAAAAAGTAGAACAGGAGGATACTCCCTCTCCACTAGCTATAAATATTGAAGAAGAATCTATGAATGTTGAAGGTACAATGATTACTTTGGGCAATGAAGAAAATGTATTTTAGAATGTAGAGAACATTGTTGACAATTCAGCTCTTGATGAACCAGATAGAATTGATGAAGCAGAACAAACCCAATATACGACTGAAGAACCTAAAGAAACTAAGGTTGAAGTACCCCTTCCTAAAAAAGAAGACATTAGTCTTACTCCTGAGAATGGAAAGAAGAAATAATTTGGATCTTTATTTGAAGATTTAGGAAAGGAAGTTGATGATGATGATCAGTTAGAATTGATCACCTCCCTAAACAAAATTATTGGTAAAAACAAGAAGGTAAAGAATCTTGAAGGTTGTCTGAAAGACTTAACTAATAAGTTACAAGGAGTTGTAACCACATAGATTACAGATGCAGACCCTCTTGAGAAACAAAAGAAATTAATGAGAACCTATGATGATGATTTTACAAATCTATCTGAGATTGCAAAGCTTAAGGCACAAGCAGACTATGGGCCATCAGTTAAAATATTAGAGATGATGTCAATAGTCTTGATATCTGTATCAAGGATTTGAGGATACATTTGGGAATAGGAAAGTCTTTGTACATACAATGTACAACACCAGAGCTTTTTATAGCAGAAGAAGAAAAGAAGATCAAGCTGAAGGAACTAGAGATTCAAAATGAATCAAACCTTCTTTCTAATCCTAATGTGAAGGTTAGTCATGTTGAGAAGAAAGTTCAGAAGTTGTATGATGAAATTAGAATATTGCAAGATGAGAGGAACAAAAAAATGAGGAGACTCACTCTTCTGAGAGAACATACTTCAATAAAGATAAGTGTTATTGAAGAGTAGCTGGAAGAATGTCTTATAGCTAGGGTATCATTTCATAAATTTAACTTTGAGACCCTCCAAGCATGTCAGATTGCAGCTTATGGACTGAGCACCTTACTTAATGTGGTAGATTCCATTAAGAAGTCATGGGAAAAGGAGTTAGAAGTTATAAAATTTGATTTTGTAGATTTTGTTGCAAGCCTACTAGCTTTGCAATAAGAAATTGAAGCTATAATCTTTTGTGATACAAGTTTTTTAGCCTCCCTACTTTATTTTGTCATTGTTGTCAAAGGGGGAGAGATATAAAGAAAATTGAGAGTTATACAGAGTAGAAGATTGATAGTATTATGTATATTCTTAGGGGGAGTATTGCAGTATACAATAAGTATTTTGAGGAGATATAAGGATAGTATATATCTTATACTATGGCCAATTTTGAGACAATTTTGTTATTGTACACTTAGCCAATTTTCTCATATGTTGCCACGAATGACAAAGGGGGAGATTGTTGGCAATTTGGCTGAACTAAGTACATAGATGTTGTCATTATGGAAACATACAATCCTCATGAAGATCACATAATTTAGAGAGCAAGTATGGAAGAGTGCATCACAAATTTGTCTAAGTGTGAGACAATGTTTTCATAGTGTACCAGGACATAGTTTTCATTTGCGACATTCACTGGAGTAAGTTCAGTGCTTGTGCACTTGAACATAGACTCTATAATGGCTAATGATGACTTATCTCTAAGTGCAAGTCATTATAGCATGTACGGAATTAGTTATGATAGTTTTACCAAAGACAGTGTGAAGTTGACATGACAGAATATGAAGGCAGAATTGGTAAAGAGTTAAGGGATTATTTTGTTTATCAAAATAATGACTTAACAATATAAAGAGATGAAATCATAGATGTTAACTCTTAGATAAAGATATATGGAAGCTAACCATGTAAATTTATTAGCCTTAATAACTTGTACATATGCAATTGTAATTGTAAAGAAAGGTATCGATGAAAAAGTGATGTAATGTATGTAATTGAAAAGTGAATGTAATAGTGATGATGGAAAGATAAGAGAAGAAAAGGAATATTGATACAAGTAGAATAAGGTTATGTACCTTGACCTATTTTGTATACATTGTATATTACTTGTTTGGGCAGTGAGCTCATCTGGTAATCAAATTTTGTATTGACATCTCCTAACAGGTTTGAGGCTTCTAACAAGGCCTATGGTCCCTTAATCAAGACTAATACACTATATGATTGTAATAGGCTCTTAACAAGGTCAATATCCTTAACAAGATAATTTTGATTAGTGGATCTGATGAAGGGTGCTCCCCTTAATACCACAAACACATAACAGAAATAGAGAAACAACATCAATATGCAAGAATAGGAAATTGGCTTCTTATTATCTCCACAAATGTGGAATTACAAACTTTCAGAATTACAATATGCAAAGCCACATGGGCATTCCCTTACAATATTTTGTAGGACAAAGCCTCGAACTATTACCCAAATCTACTACCCAGAACTATTCTGAACTGCCTAAGACAATAATATAGCCTTCCTTATATAGGCAATTTTCCATCGCCTGGGAAGGTTCCAGAATTTTAGCCAATAAGGCCGACCAACTTAGAATTATTTTATTTTACATTTTATTACATCATAGTCGGCTCAAGATAACCTTTGAAACCTGAACATAAATTTTGAAGAAAATTATTTTTCGCCATTTCAGGTGGCCCAACTTCCGAAGACCATAAGTCATCACCCGTTGACCCGCTCGGCTATTATAACCCCATTTCAGAAATGCCACGAAGTGCTCTACAGGCTTGACCCATACAAGCACCCATCACCCAAATTTTTGACCTCATCCGGGGCCTCTAAAGCCTTCAAAACTGAGTTCAAAGTTTCTGTACCCTCCTGCCAATACCGAAAATCTTCAATATCTTCCAATATACACTTGATCTGGCAATGAAACTTTACTGGCAGACTTATATGACCAAAATGAACCTCCAAGAAAGAAATCAGATCATTCTGAGCACATACAAAAATTACCAAAAGTAGTAACTTTCCGTAAATAGTAGCTCTGCACAAAATAGCCCTTATTGAAAATAAAAACAAAAATATTTTTGGGTGATGCAATATTGGTCTTACACCCAGGATGCTCCTGCATCAGACAACCGGGGTAATTTGAGAAGTGACCCTATCACGACTCAGGTATGCAGAGGAAAACCAAGACGGTTAACCTCCTCCTTTGTCAGCCATGATGAATCTTCAACGGGTCGTCCTTTCCACTTGACCAGATATTCTTCATATGTCCTGTTCCTTGTGCTTCTGCCAACACGACTGTCCAGTATATCTTCGATCTCCTTTGTGTCTGAACTAGTTGCTGGAATACTCCACTGTGCTGCTGTGATCTCATCTTCAACACCTCCTTCATGATACTCTGTCAGATCTGAAATGTTAAACACTGGTGAAATATTTAGCTCAGTAGGTAATTCTACCTCATATGCGTTTCCTGAATCATGTTTCTTCAGTATCCTACATGGTCCAAACTTCTTCATTTTCAGCTTGTTATATGTACCAACTGGAAACCGCTCCTTTCGCAAATGAACCATGACTTCATCACCAACCTGAAATTCCTTATACCTCCTTTTCTCATCTGCCTTAGCCTTATACTGTGCATTCATCTTGGTAATATGCTTCCTCACCTCCCCATGGATGTTCTTCAAGTGTTCTGTAAAATCCTCAGCTTCAGCACTACTTATTTCTCCTTTATCTATCTTCCTCAATTCAGATGCATTTCTTGGACTACTTCCATATACAATCTGGAATGGTGATTTACCAGTGCTCCTGTTGACAGAATTATTGTATGCGAATTCCGCTTGTGGTAAAATCAAATCCCATCTTGTTGGCTTATCTCCAACCAAACATCTCAGCAAATTTCCCAAGCTCCTATTCACCACCTCTGTCTGTCCATCAGTTTGTGGATGATGTGATGAACTAAACTTCAAATCTATCTTCAACTTCTTCCACAATGTACGCCAGAAATATCCAACAAACTTAGTGTCCTGATCTGAAACTTTGGTCTTTGGAAAACCATGAAGTCTCACTACTTCTCTGAAAAACAATTCTGCTACATGAACAGCATCATTAGTCTTCTTGCAGGGAATGAAATATGCCATCTTCGAAAATTGGTCAACTACTAAAAAAATTGAATCATGTCCCCGCTGTGTCCTCGGTAAACCAAGAACAAAGTCCATACTGATATCCTCCCAAGGCTTCTCTGGTACAGGTAATGGCTGATAAAACCCTGTATTCTACTTCACTCCCTTCGCCATCTGACATACTTGGCAACTCTGTACAAACTTCTTCACATCTTGCTGCAATTGTGGCCAATAATAATTCTCACTAACCAAACCAAGGGTTTTATCACGACCAAAATGTCCAGCCAATCCTCCGCTATGCTTCTCCTTGATGAGATTCTCCCTCATAGAACTTCATGGAATGCACAACTGACTCCCTCTGAATAGTATATCATCCTGGATGATGAAATCCAACCATTTTGTCCTGTCTAGAGTAACAGGTTCTGTACAAGCTTTCCAAGCTTCACCAAAATCAAGATCCTCTGGATACAAATTCTTGAGTTCTTTGAACCCAACCACCTCAATCTGCATCTCTGTCAGCAATAGCTGCCTTCTGCTAAGAGCATCTGCAACCCTATTAGACTTTCCACTTCTGTGTTTCAAAACAAATGTATAACTCTGCAAAAACTCAACCCATTTCAAATGCCTTTGATTCAATTTTCCTTGACTATTCAAATATTGCAAAGCTTGATGATCAGTATACAAAACAAACTCCTTAGGAAGTAGATAATGTCTCCACTTCTTTAATGCCTGAACTATAGCATAAAATTCCTAATCATAAACAGAATATTTCCTCTTGGCATCATTTAACTTCTCACTGAAATAAGCAACAGGTTTACCTTCTTGGCTCATAACAGCTCCTATTGCAGTACCACTAGCATCACAATCTACTTGAAACACCTTATTAAAATCTGGAAGTGCTAAAACAGGTTCTTCTGTAACTTTTTGTTTCAACAATTGAAAACTCTTTTCTGCCCCATTAGTCCACTTAAACTCTTTTCTATCCCCTCTCATTGTTTCAGTCAAGGGTCCACAAATACTACTAAATTTTTTGATAAACTTTCTGTAAAAGCTAGCTAGACCATGAAAAGATCTTACCTCAGTAGCACTCTTTGGAGTAGGCCATTCAAGGATAGCCTGTACCTTCTCTGGGTCCATTTTTAGACCTTCTCCTGAAACTACAAACCCCAAATACACCAACTCTTTCTTCACAAAACTGCACTTCTTCAAATTAATCAGCAATTTCTCTTCTCTCAACTTCTCAAACACCATATGAATATGCATCATATGCTCATCCAATGTGTTACTAAAGATAAAAATATCATCTAGGTAAACAACGACAAACTTACCCAGAAATTCTTTCAGAACCTCGTTCATGAGCCGCATGAAAGTGCTCGGTGCATTGGTTAGCCCAAAAGGCATGACTAACCACTCATATAGTCCTTCCTTTGTCTTGAAGGTAGTCTTCCATTCATCTCCTTCTCTGATCCAAATCTGATGATATCCACTTTTCAGATCTATCTTTGAGAAATACACAGCTCCACTCAAACAATCCATAATATCATCCATTCGTGGCAATGGAAACCTGTACTTGATTGTGATCTTGTTTATTGCCCTAGAATCTGTACACATCCTCCATTCTCCATTCTTCTTTGGTGCTAATACTGCTGGTACAGCACAGGGACTCAGACTCTCATGGATCAATCCTTTCTGTAACAGTTCATGTACTTGTCTGTTCAACTCCTCACTTTCTGCAGGTGTCATTCTGTGTGCTGCCTTATTCGACAAACTCACTCCTAGGATCAAGTCCATCTGATGACTGATCTTCCTGACTGGTGGTAATCCGTCAGGCACGTTATCGGATACAATATCCTGAAACTCATTCAACAAATCTGCAACTTCTACAGGAACATCTTCTACTCCCTCTTTACCAGCTTTTGGAATTAAAGCAAAACATACATGCTCATGCCTCATACCATCTAGGAAATTTTTTCCATCAACAAAACTTATCCTTGCATTACCACATACCTTTTCTTCAGTCTCCTTCAATGGTTTTAGCTTATGTCGCACTCCATCCTTTGTCAGGGAATAGGTATTCGCACGACCATCATGTACAACACATCTATCAAACTGCCACGGTCTACCTAACAACATATGACATGCATCCATAGAGATGATATCACATAGTACCTCATCTTGGTACCCGCCGATCTTGAACTTTACCAGGCACTGTTCACTGACCATGACCTTGTGGTCATCCTGCACCCAGGCAATCCGATATGGATGTGGGTGTTTCTATCTCTTGAGCTTCAACTTTGTCACCATCTCTTCTGACACCAAATTGTCAGTGCTTCCACTATCGATAATCACATCACAGCATTTACCCTCACACTTGCATCTAGTGCAAAACAGGCTCCTCCTTTGCTCAGGTTCATTCTCACCACTCAACAAGACTCTTCTGTTAATCAACATTTCTCCTCTTTCAGCATCTTCGGAATTTTATGATCTGGCATCTTCATCTATATGTGCAACTCTGGCCTGGCCTTCATTTCTCCTGTCTGTTCTACCTTGGCATTGAGGACATTCAAATGCCCAATGACCTTCTTCTCCACAGTGAAAAAATGTTCCACGGAAGCCACCTCTTCCAGATCCTTGTCCTCTTCCTCTTCCTCTCTGATCTCTATTATTCTAATCCTGGAAGTGATTGGAATTATTTTCACGCTAATTCTGACTGCTACTGGCCTCATCCTTCTTTTTCGGATCTTCATTTCAGCCCCCATATGACTGTCCACCAGATCATCCACCGTGACCTCTTCCATTTTGTCTTCTCTCAAACTTCTTGTTCAGCTTTTCCTCTACTTTTAGGGCAAACTGGTATGCCTCTTCAATACTGTTCATTCAAACCAGATTCAGCTCCTTCTGAATGCTTGGCCTTAACCCATTAAGGTATCGGGCAACTTTCTCCTTATCAGCTTCTGCATGGCCTGTTCTGATGAGAAGTCGATAGAACTCCTCTGTATACTCCTGAACAGATCTTCCTGCTTGCTTCAAACTCTGCATTTTCTTTAGTAGGTCAAGCTCATAATCAATAGGAATGAACTGTCACTTCAATTTATCCACCATCCGATCCCATCTTGTGATTTTATCTTTCCCTCTTCTATTTCACTCCAATTGAATTTCTTGCCACCAGATCTTCGCATGACCTTTCAGTCTGGCCTTCGCAAATTTGACCCTATCAGGATCCTCAACATCTTCATAATCAAAATATTCCTCACATTCATTGATCCAGTCGATCAATTCCTCTGGGTTAAGATTTCCAGAAAATGTAGGAACCTCAATCTTAGGTCTTTTCCCAATCTTGGAAATCGCCCGAAAAAGTCTTTCTTCCTCCTGGTTCACAATTTCAGCTTCTCCTTCTTGATATTCTTCTTCGGCTTCATCCTCGCTTTCATCTCTGACATTAAGATTCATTCCTCTGCGAATCTCTTCTTGCAATGCTCACACTTGTCTCTGTAGCTCTCTAACCTCAGGTGTTACAACACCAGCTCTTCCGCCACGTTCCTTTCGTGGAGGCATTCTCGCGATGCGCGCTGAAACCCTAGCCACGGTCCTGGTGCAAACTGCCTCACAGTCGGTGATCTATTTACACACTCAAGAACTCCTGCTCTGATACCACCTGATGAAGGGTGCTCCCCTTAATACCACAAACACATAACAGAAATAGAGAAACAACAGCAATATGCAAGAATAGGAAATTGGCTTCTTATTATCTCCACAAATGTGGAATTACAAACTTTCAGAATTACAATATGCAAAGCCACATGGGCATTCCCTTACAATATTCTATAGTACAAAGCCTCGAACTATTACCCAGATCTACTACCCAGAACTATTCTGAACTGCCTAAGACAATAATACAACCTTCCTTATATAGGCAATTTACCACCGCCTGGGAAGGTTCCAGAATTTTAGCCAATAAGGCCGACCAACTTAGAATTATTTTATTTTACATTTTATTACATCATAGTCGGCTCAAGATAACCTTTGAAACCTGAATAGAAATTTTGAAGAAAATTATTTTTCGCCATTTCAGGTGGCCCAACTTCCGAAGACCATAAGTCATCACCCGTTGACCCGCTCAGCTATTATAACCCCATTTTGGAAATGCCACGAAGCGCTCTATAGGCTTGACCCATGCAAGCACCCATCACCCAAATTTTTGACCTCATCCGGGGCCTCTAAAGCCTTCAAAACTGAGTTCAAAGTTTCTCTACCCTGCTGCCAATACCAAAAATCTTCAATATCTTCCAATATACACTTGATCTGGCAATGAAACTTTACTGGCAGACTTATATGACCAAAATGAACCTCCAAGAAAGAAATCAGATCATTCTGAGCACATATGAAAATTACCAAAAATAGTAACTTTCCGTAAATAGTAGCTCTGCACAAAATAGCCCTTATTGAAAATAAAAACAAAAATATTTTTGGGTGATGCAAGATTGCTCTTACACCCAGGATGCTCCTACATCAGGATCTTTGTGGGTGCCATCCCCACCGGGGTTTTCCCTTGGCTAGGGTTTCCTCAAGAACAAATAATGTGCTATGAGTTCTTTTATGTTATTAGTATGCATGTTATTTGGTTTCTTATATTATGCATGTGTGAAGATAATCTGTTATATCCATAATTGGGCAAAAGTTAAAGTTTGTGGAATACTGATTCACCCCCCCCTCTCAGTATTCCCTATTTCTAACATACTTCTCCCCCATTGACATCAATGATAGATGTTTCATCATTATGTTAACAACAACTTCAATGTCAAAAGACACTATTTAGAAAATACATTCAGTAGAGTCCTCATGACGCCGCTCTAAAACACATACTCCCCCATAGAGGAAGTACCAACATCGAGTCCAGAAGAAAGATAGGGCTCATATACCACTCGAAGGATGCAACAATCTACATCACTTCTCAAAAGTAGGTTGGGGCATAACCCGAAGCATACCTCTCAGATACTCAAATGTATCCTTAGGAAAAGGTTTTGTAAATATTTCTTCAATCATCTCCTTTGTGCTTATATACTCAAGTCTAACTTCTTTCTCTACAACTTTCTCTCTTACTACATGATACTTTATCTCTATATGCTTAGTCTTAGAATGTAATACAAGGTTCTTCTACATACTAACTATGCTGGTGTTATCACAATGTATAACAATAGGCTCAAAAATTTTTATTCTAATATCCTTCAACATTTTCTTCATCTAAATTATCTAATTACAATTGTTTGCTGCTGCCACATGCTCTTTTCTGCTATGCTTTGTGAGATACAATTCTGCTTCTTTCTTAGCCAAGAAACTAATCTTCCTCCAAGGAAAAATGCTCCACCACTGGTACTCTTTTTATCATCAACACTACCTCCCTAATCTATATTTTTATATGCACATAGGGTAAAGTCATTAGATTTTTCATGCCACAATCCATATTCTATTGTGCCTCTTAAGTAACTTAATATCCTTTTCACTACTACATAATGTGATTCTCTATGTTTAGCTTTAAATCTTGCTACAATTCCAACTGCATGTGATATATCTCATCTTGTATGAGTTAAATATTGCAATCCTCTAATCATAGATCTATACTTCTTCTATTCAACTATAGGAGCCTCATCTGTGCTAGACAATTTATGTCTAGTTATCATAGGTGTTCCAATTGGTTTACAGTTCTCCATTCCAAATCTCTTCAGTGATCACTTAAGTACTTTTTCAGACTAACAAAGATACCATCACTTCTTTATGTTATATGCAATCCTAAAAAATATTTCATTTCACCAATCATACTCATTTCAAATTCAATCTTCATTTCATCTACAAATTTATCACTAGCTTCATCTTCTCCTCCAAATATAATATCATCAACAAAAATAGCTACAACCAACAGACCATTTTCAATTTCTTTTGTATATAGGTTTCTATCAATTGTGCCTTTTTTAAATCCTAATTTTATCAAATACTTATCCAATATTGCATACCATGTTCTAGGTGCTTGCTTCAGTCTATATAAAGCTTTCTTCAATTTTCATACCATATCTCCTTCTTCAATTAAAAGAAAACCTTTAGGCTACTCAATGTAGAATTCTTCTTCCAATTCTCTCTTCAAAAATGCTGACTTCATATCCATCTTATACGCTTTGAATTTCTTGTAAGCTGCATAAGCCAAAAACATTCCTATTGCTTCAATTCTTGCTACTGGTGCAAAAGTTTCTTTATAGTCAATTCCTTCTTGTTGTGAGTATCCTTTACATACCAATCTTTCTTTGTTCCTTACAACTTCTCCTTGTTCATTCATCTTTTTTCTAAGTACCCATTTAGTTCCTATAACATTTTTATCTTTAGGTCTAGGGACCAATTTCAAAGTCTTGACCTTTTCAATCTGATCTAGTTCATCTTTCATAGGTTTAATCCAATGTTCATCTTCACCAGATTCACTAGTAGATTTAGGTTTAATTTGAGAAATTATACACAACTATTCTTGTACCTTATTTCAAGTCTGAAATTATCTGTCTATACTTCCAATAATCTTCTCAATAGGATGATTTCTTGATAGATTACTGTTAGGTGTCATTTTCTTAGTACTTGTTTCTATTGTAGGTTCTTCAATGGTTCCTTAACTATGGATTTCATTCAACAAATCACTTTCATTTTCATAGATTAATTCAGTGTTCTTTGGATTAGTTATAGGGTGAGTTTCTTCATCTGATTCATAATCAAGCATTATTTCATGAATTTTGAACTATTCATCAACTTTAACATTTGCGCTCTCAACAATAGTCTTAGTTATTTTATTGTAACATCTATAAGATTTTCTCTTTAATGAATATATAAGAAATATACCTTCATCATTTCTAAAATGAAACTTTCCAACGTCATCATCTCTTTTAATATAACATTTTCTTCCAAAAATTCTAAAATACTTAACAATGGTGCTTGTCCAAACCATACTTCATAGGGTGTCTTATCTATGTCTTCTCTGATTTGTATTCTAGTCATTGTATACACTAATATGTTTACTACTTCTCTCTAGAATATCTTCGCCAAGTTTTTCTCAAATAACATAGCTCTTGTTGCCTCAGTCACTAATCTATTCCTTCTTTCTATAATACCATTTTGTTTAGGTGTCCTAGGTGCTAAAAATTGTCTATTAATACTATTCACTTCACAAAAATTGTTTAATTTTTTTGAAGTAAACTCTCCACCTCTATCTGATCTCAAACATTTAATCTTCATTCTAGATTCATTCTCAAATTTGTTCTTAATAATATTAAACTTATCAAATGCTTCATATTTTTCTTTAAGAAATGCAATCCACATCATTCTTGTAAGATCATCAACAAGAATCATAAAATACCTTTCTCCATAGAATCCTCTAGTCCTTGTGGGACTGCTCAAATTAGTATGAACAATTTCCAGCTTCTTTGTTGTTGTGAACTTCTTTCTGGGAAATGAGCTTCTCTTTTGTTTAGCCATCACACATTCCTTGCAAATCATGTTAGTAGGCTTCATAATTTTAGGTAAATCTCTTACTGCAAGTGTAATAGTCACTTTCACAATGTTATCAAGATTTATATGAAAAAATCTTCTATGCCATAACTAACTATCATCAATTTTAGTAATCAAGCATGTCATCTTAGTAGGATTCAACTAAAATACATTACCTCTAGTCCTAGAGCTAGTACCAATCAAATTGTCATCCTTATCTTTGATCACACGAGTTTTCTTAGTAAACCAAACTTGACATCCCTTATCATCTAGCTATCCAACACTCAAAAGATTAGGTTTCAATCCATCCAAAAAGTAAACATCATCAGTATTAGTCTTTCCATCAAGAGTAATAGATCCTATACCTTTAATCAAACAAGGTGCATTGTTTCTAACTCTAACAATTCTGCCATCATAATTGTTAAACTTTATGAACTTTTTCATGTCTCTAGTCATATGATGTGAACAACCACTATCTATAATAAAATCATATTTCTTTTCTCCTTGAGAAACTAAGGATTTTTCTTCCTTAACTTTTGTTTTAGGATTTTCTTCTTTAATTGCTACAAATCCTATATCATCATGCTCAGCTTCACTTTCACTCAATGATTTCTCCAAACTAGCTTCAAGTTCTTCATCATTAGCATAATGACATTATTTAGATCTTCTAGGTTTAAGTTGTTTCTATACTTCATAACTCTCTTGGGACATTTAGATGCAAAATGACCATATTCTAGACAAGTCCAACATTTAAAAATTTTCTTACCATCTGGTTCTCTTTTCACAAGCAAGACAATACCTTCTTCAATCTTCATGTCTTCTTCATTTCTAGATTTGATGATTCTAGCATAATTTCTACTTACACTTATGCTTCTAGACAAAGCAGGGTGAACACTAAGTGGACTAAATGTTGTCTCCATTCTATGTAAGTCTCCTAATAGTCTCAAGTTCATCTTTTCTACTTCTAATATTCCAATAAGAGTTTCTCTAGTGAAGTTCATAGTACAAGGTATAACTTGTTCAATCATCTATGTTATCTACTTAAATGCATGAGTCAATGTCCTTAGAATTTTCCATATCACTCCATTCTTTGTCTTGGTTCCTCCACAATATTTTATACCTACAACAATCTCTGACATTCTACCAATATGGCTTCTGATAGATTCATCTTCCATCATTCTTATATCCTCAAATGCACATATCCAATTATGTAATTTGAATTTATTTTCATGTTCATCACCTTCAAAAGTAGATTGTAAAGCTAACCAAATTTCATGAGATGTATTTAGATATTTTACCTAACTGTACTTATTTTCTGGAAGGGCTGACAAAAGTGCTTATCTAGAAATTATGTTGCACATGAATGGATCTCTTTCTCCATCAATACAATCTTCAATTTTGTCCTCATTAATGATAGTCTTCTGATTATTTTTTATTAACCAATAACCTAGTCCTAAACAAAGTAAGTGTGTTTTCATCTTTTCTTTCCAGCTATAAAAATTTACTCCATCAAACATAGGACTTTCTTTCCTGAAATGATTCACCATGGATCTCCTTAAGTTGTTAAAATTTTCCTTCAAGGACCTGCTTCTCTGATACCAATTGTTAGAAAGTAAAGTCCACAAAGATAATTGAGAGGGGGGGTGGTGAATCAGTTATTAGAAAAATATAACTTTTATCAACTTCAATAGATTTTAACCATGTAAGAAATGTAACCAACAATCGTAGAAATATATTCATACACAATAACACAATGACACAAGATATGTTGACTAGAGAGCCTCTTGATCAAAGAGTAAACCATGGTGGGAATGATGCCCACAAAAGATGCACAAATATGAAAGCTCCTTGTGAGAGGATGGACTCTGTTAGGAGTCTTGTGAAATACATTTAGTACATATGAGTCCCTATTAGGAGACTTTGAATCCCTACTAAAATATTCTAACTCTGTTAGGAGTTATGGAAGATAGAAGGACCCACTAACCAAACAGATTCAATGGCAAGATCACTGAACACACTGTCCAACTGATCTCTATATTATTCAATATAATAATATTAAAATATTATTGATCTCAAAAACTTGTTACCTCTCCTCTAACTGTGTCAAACCACACCAACTACTTCATCAGATCTCAATACCAGATCTATGTACATTGCATATCATTTTTCAAAAAGTATTGGATAAATCTGCAATCCACTTTCACAATTCAATTCCACTTTTAATATTCACACATTACAATAAGGAAAAAATTCCTTCCTTTATAACACACTCAAGTAATTACAAATTAGTCGGCATGCAAATTAAAAAATAAAAGTTTCCACATGTTACACAAAACTGTCAGCTTCCAATTAAGATAATTCTTCACACATACGACCTCAAACATTGTGCTCATGTCCACATCACTATCAACATGTATTCAACTAATCCATTACTATGCATGATCTGATTCAATCCCAATTAGTAGATATCATCCAATTTTCACAAACTGCTACTCAGGAACATTGCCTAAATATTGCTTCTACTGATTTCCACATAACTGTCATGAATAAATAAATTTTTGTACGCACTCTTGACCATGATTATATAGAACATCATAGAGTAATTCCCCAAATCCACATAGCTTGATCTTCAATATCCCATGTGTGCTAACTCAAACACTCTCTTCTTCTCTGCTAATCTTCACTAGATCACTGTGTTGACATGAATGACAATCATAGTCATGAATACAACAACTAATACTATAGAATGGCTATGAATACTCCCCCATAGGTTATATTAAGAATTCATTCCTAAAAATAAAGTTTAGTGCAAGAAAGAAGCTCAAGATTATAGATCTTTTGTATACACCAAAGAAGGAGAAGTTATGAATATACATGAACCTGTTGAGACACAATAAGAAAATGCCAAGCATCAGAAGGATGCTATTGAGAAATTAGAAGAAGAGGTAGAGAATTTGCAAGATGAACCTGAAGATCAAGAACAAGAAGAAAGGGAATATGATCCTATAATAGCACATTATGTGAGAAGACATCATAATATAGAACAAATCATTGGAGGGCCAAATAATCTATAGTCACGAAAAGATCTAAGTTGAAAGATCAAACATTCTTGTTTTGTGAATTCGAGCCTAAGATAGTGATAGATTCTTTGGAAAATGAAGATTGGATTCAATCCATGAATGAAGAAATTGAGCACATAGAAAAGAAAAAAACCTAGACACTAGTACCAAGACCAGAAGACAAGAATGTTATTGGAACAAAGTGGGTATTTAGAAATAAGCTAAATGAAGATAGAGAAGTCACTAGGAACAAAGCTAGATTTGTATGCAAGGGATATGCATAGGAAGAAGTCATTGACTATGGGGAGACTTTTTCCCTAGTTGCAAGATTGGAAGGAGTGAGAACTATACTTGTCTATACAACTTTTAAAGGATTCAAAGTGTATCAAATGGATGTCCAAACTGCATTTCTGAATGAAATATTGGAGGAAGAAGTTTATATTGAATAACTAGAAGGATTTGTTGATACAAGTAAGAATAACATGGTTTGTAAACCAAACAAGGCACTATATGGATTCAAACAAGTCCCCATAGCATGGTATGAGAGATTGCACAACTACTTAATAAAGATTGGATTTGTAAGAACAAATGAAAACAACAATCTATATTTGAAGATTGAAAAAGGTAAAAGGATATTGTTAGCTGAAATATTTGTTGATGATATCATATTTGGAGGATAAGATGTCTTATGTCAAACATTTTCAAATGAGATGAAAATTGAATTTGAAATGTCTATGTTTGGGGACATCAAATTATTTTTTGGTTTGCAAGTTTATCAGATGAACAAAGGTATCTTTATTACACAATCTAAGTACGTCAAGGAGAAACTAATTTTTTTTGGTATGGAGGATTATAGACAAGTACACCCATTGATACTAGAAAAAAACTATCAAAGAATGATGATACACCTAAAGTGAATCAAACCTTGTATAGTTCTATAATTGGAAAGTTACAATATGTTGTTCATAGTAGACCAAATATTACACTAGCAGTTTGGATTTTTGCAAGATTTTCTAAAAATCCTAAGGAGTGTCAAATGATGGAAGTGAAAATGATATTGAGATATACAAATGGAATAGAGGACTATGGACTCTATTACAAGAAGAATGACAAGTTTAAACCAAGAGTTTACACTGATGCTGATTGGAAAAGAAATATGGATAATAGAAAGAGTACAAGTGGTGGCATGTTATTTATAGGCAAGATATTAGTCTCTTGGACAAGCAAGAAATATAACTACATTTCCAAATCTACAATAGAAGCTGAATATGTAGCAATAGTAGTGAATTGTTCAAATTTAGTGTGGATCAAGAAATTGTTAAAAGGTATGAAGAAAGAAATTACTGAGCTAGTTTTTATTTTCTGTGATAACACAAGTTCTATAAAAATAATAAAGAATCATGTGATACACACTAAGACTAAGAATATTTCTATCAAGTATCATTACTTGAGAGAGCAAGTTCAAGATAAAGAGTTGAGGCTAGAATATATGAATACAAAGGAACATTTACCAGATATATTCACTAAGGAATTACCTAAGGATTCTCATGAATACCTAAGAGGTAAATTAGGGTTGATTACCCTAACTGAGGCTACCTAGTATCACTTAGGAGCATTTCATCAAATGGAACAAATTAGAATATTTGACAAATTGATGCAAAGGAGGTCACACTTTAGGAGTTTCCTATAGTTGTGAAGAGCCAAGCACAAGATGTTCATCATTCATAAGAAAGATGATAGAGGAAGTAATAAAGTTAAGACTACTAACATGAAGATATATACATTATGAAGATGAATGTCTTTGGCATTATTCTCAAAGAGGGAGAAATTTGGTAAACCTAAGAAAAAGATACAGATGAAGTTACTCTAAGCAAAGAGAGAGAGATAGAGTAATATGAGGGAGAGTTTTGGTAAATTGTTGATCAGATTGAAAAAGAACTTTTTGGATTGTATGGTGACTATGCATATGGAGTTTATGGTAGAACATGTAAGTGTTTCCATCAATGCCAAATAGGGATATTTTTGGAAACTACAATTGAAAAAATTATTATATTGTCATTGATGTAAAACCTTAACTGGTAAGACAATTGTTGTCACTAAGGATTGCACCCAATTTGCTAAGTGTTAAAACCAAACAATCTTGTCAAACATGGGAATACTTTCAGGTTGGTTGTGATCTATGAGAAAGTAGACTTCTAGATTAGGTGTCAGCTTCCCCTTGGATCACTTGAAAACTGACTAACTATTTTGAGGAAAGGGAGAGAGCACATCAAATAAATAACTAAATTTAACTTGAACTAGGTGATCTACTAAATTGATAGAAGATCCATAATTGAAATAAGCTTACTGTAACAGTTAAAAAAAAACTGCACTTCACAACTTGATCCTACTACCTTAAACTCCTTAGAAAAACAAGGTACTTAAAATACATAAAGGGAAGGTGTTTTCACAGTTCTTATTTTAGTTTGTATGCAAATTAATACTTCAAAGCCAAGACAAATTTGTAAATATCTAGTTGAATCAAAATGCAGATTGAGGATAAGATAATATTAAAATAATCTTTGAATGAAATTCAATACGAAGAACGTAGAAAAGGAAAGGAACAAGAAGGATCAATTTTGTATTACTGAAAAGAAGATAAGTACAAAATGTGTCTCTCAGAGCTAAAACACTCATATCAAAGAGAAATAATGAAGAGCCTACCTCAATCACATAATTGAGAGGTATATAAAACAAGGTGAGGAATCAGCATTGAAACCTCAACCTCCTAAACATGGAAAATCCTACAAAATAGGCCCATGAGGTTGCCTCTTAAACTAGGATGTGAGATTCCCAAGTTTATAGGGGTAGTGGAAAATAAGAGACTCCTAAAAGAGGTGTTTAAATGAAAACACTCTACCCATTCCAAGTCATGCGCTAATAATATTATGATGAATGGCTTATAAATACCATTCTCAAAATTTACAATAAGAATATGCAATGAATTTTACATTAAAATTTTACCCCTATGACAAAAATAACGTGAATTTGATTATATTTTAAAATAGTTCTCAACCCAAAATTGGGGAAAACATATTTTAAAACATTTATATCTTTATAATAAACCCACCTATTACAAATACCACCAAACAATTAAAATGATTAATAAAATCTCAACCCTGCAAAGGGGAGAAACAAAATAATTAATTATTTACAATAAAACCCTTCTTCACAGAAGGAGGGAAACCAATCACATTCAGGACTTCCCCATTTGGCATTTGGCAAGTTTCTATCTCCACTCTCCACTAGGACTTCTGCATTTGATTTTAGAAACATCTAGTCTATGGCATCATGATGTTGAGGTAGGCACTTGATTCAAAATTTACTTTGCATTTTGATTTGTTTGTGTATTCATCTCCTTCATAATTTTGAGGGCTTCATGTATTCATCTTGTCACTGTATGAGGCATCTGTGATTGCATTCATTTATTGGTGCATAGATTAACTCATTGGTTTTAATTCTATTGTGTTTCTAGCATGAAGTTTTTTATTCCTCTATAATGCAAATATCTCACACATCTTTATATTTCAACTTCATTGCATTTGATTTCAATTTTTAGGGAACTATGTTCTATATTTTTAAAGGCACATGATCATCCTCTTACTGTGAGGGAACATCCTTATGCATTATATTCATTGTTTATGTCGTGCCCTGCTATGATGTTGGAATTGATATTATTGTTGTTGTTGGATACAATTATCTAGAGGAGATTGTTATGTGTTGTCTTTGATGTCACACAAATGTCATATCAATTATCATTCTCAGTGTTTATTGAGCTCAGTCGGTCAGCTAGGTAGTTCTCAGTGTCTACCGAGCTCAGTCGGTTAGCTAGGCAGTTCTCAGTGTCTACCGAGACCTCTCGGGTGTCAAAAGAGAGTATGGTGGAAGACAGTGTTAACCGAGCTTCCTCACTTATTGAAGGAAAGTTAGTGTTTACCAAGTTCACTCAGTATCCAAAGGATATTGTAGAATTCGCAGTGCTTACCAAGTTCTCTCAGTCACCAAAGGAAATCTTTTCAGGATTAGTGTTTACCGAGCTAGGTTGGCCCAGTAAAGAATTTTATTAATTTGAGAAATTAAGTTTGTTTGTTCCAGCTGACTATTGTAATAAGTTTTAATGATTATCAGTGCCAACTTGACAATCTGAATGATCAATTGGGGTAATATATAATTAAGGTCAAATTGAGAACTCTGTGTGTGTGAAAAAGTGTGTGTAAAAATTTGTGAGCGAACATGAAAATCATTTTGAAGGAAGGTGTATGTGAGTTTTGAAGGATGGTTAGATATCCTTGAGGAGCAGTAAAGATACATTTGATCAAGAAGGATCCAGTGGAATAGAACAGATATCTATAATTAGCAATTTAGTTGCATCCTATTCAGGTCATTTAATTGTTACTTTCTTACCATTGTAGCAGTGATTTCAAAATCTCTTAACCGAGTTGGTTTAATAGCCATTTTCTAAATCCTCTAACAAGGTCACACCTAACAGTGTGTTTTGTAACCTTTTACTGGGTTGGCTCCTAATAGGGCATAACTTCAGAAGAGTGAAAATCAGTAACTAGTTACATTGGTGGTTTTTCCCATATTGGGTTTCCATGTTAAATCTAGTGTCTCTTGTGTTCATGATATTTTCTTTATTCATGTATCTTAATCACTGGTGAATGCTAAAGAACAGTTATAATTAATACTTACTACAATAATCAAGTTTCAACATTTCTCTGTATAATAGCTGTAAATGATTTAATAAGACATCTAAGGGATATTTGGTAATATTTTTGTGGTTAACTGATTCACCCCCCCTCTTAGTTACTACATCCATATTTCCAACAATTGCTATCAGAGCTTTTGGTGCTTGTAGGAAGGGTTTCAAGGACCTAAGCTAAATATCAGGATGTCTTACAAGAGAGAAATTCCAAGGCTTAACAGAGATAACTTTTCAGCATGGAAAGGTCTCATGAGACTCCATCTGGCTTCCATTAGTGATTCAGGATGAAAATATATTGATCAAGAATATACAGTTCCTACTAGCACATTAACTGTTGAAGACATTAGAGAGAAAAAGAACCATAACACCATGATGATTGACATTGCATCAGCCCTTAGCTATGAAGAATTTGATGAGATCAAAGACTGGACAACTGCTTATGCAATTTGGGACAAACTAAAGAAAATTTATGGTGGTGATGACAATGTGAAGAGAGCCAAAGCAGAAAGCCTAAGAGGACAGTTTGATCAGATGAAAATGAGAGAAGATGAAAACATTGCAAAATATGTTGAAAGAATCAAGGCAAGCATTAGTGCAATCAGAGCTTCTGGAGGAACAATTGAAAATGAAACTGTTATAAGTAAGGTTCTTAGAACATTGCTTCCTATCTATGCAATAAGAGTATCTACTATTCAGGAAAGAAGATGTGAACAAAATCACAATATAACTTTGGATGCCTTAGTTGGAAGATTGACAACTTTTGAATTGGATAACTATGACAACTATGTTCCAACTTCTAAAAATATTGAATCAGCATTTGAGGCCAAACTTTCACTTAAGAAGGGCAAGAAAATCTAGTCAGAAACTGAAGAAGAATTAGAGGAAAGTTTAGATAGTGATCTTGAAGTTATTGAAGCATCACTTGCAAAGAAATATACTAGAGGTAGAGGTAAATACAAAGGTAAAACTCCCTTAATGTGTTTTTCATGTGAAGAAATTGGTCATATTGCAGCTAGGTGCCCAAACAAGCAAAGAAAAGATGAGAAGAAAGGTTACAAGTACAATGGCAAGAAGAATTTCAAATCATTCAAGGATAAAGGTAAGAAAACATGTTTTTGGCTAAGGATTCTGATGATAGTGAAGAAGAAATTGTCTTCATTGCTATAAAAGATGAATCTGATGATGATGAAGATGAGATGGCACTTATCTCTCATATAAGAAAAAATGATACATGGATTATAGACAGTGGATGCTCACATCATATGACTAGTGATAGAACAAAGTTTGAACACCTTGAAGACTATGATGGTGGTAATGTAAGGTTTGGAAACAATGAACCTTGTTGTATAAAAGGAAGAGGATGAATTTCTTTAGCCAAAGAACTTATATGTGATAATGCATATTGGGTTGAAGGACTAAAGCATAATATTCTAAGTGTAGCACAACTAATCAACATTGGATTAAAGGTTGAATTCATGAATGGAAAAGCAAGACTGCTGGATGACAAAGGAAAATTGATTGGTTCAGGCAAACAAACCAAAGGTAACCTATTTTATCTTGATCTAGGTGAATACTCATGTTTTATTGCTCAAATTGAAGAAAGTTGGTTATGGCACAAAAGGTTATGTCATGTAAATTTTGATAATATGGTAAAAATAAGAAAATTCAATAAAGTAAGAGGTATTCCTACTTTGAAGAAACCTGATGTTGGTCTATGCAAGAATTGTCAAATTGGTAAAATGGGAAAGTCTAGTTTTAAAAGTAAAAATTATCAGTCTGAAGATATTTTGGAAATTGTGCATATTGATTTATGTGGACCTATTGGAATTGAAAGCTATACTGGAGAAAAATTATTTATTATCTTTGTTGATGATTACTCTAGAATGATGACTGTTATGTATTTAAGAGAAAAGTCAGAAGCATTTGAGAAGTTCAAATGGTATTTGAAAAGAGTAGAAAAGGAAATAGGAAAAAGAATGAAGTGCTTGAGATTAGACAGAGGTGGTGAATTCATCTCCCATGAAATTAATAATTTCTGCATTGAAAGAGGAATCAAAAGATAGGTATCAGCTCCAAGAACTCCTGAGCAGAATGGAATAGCTAAAAGGAGGAACAGATCTATCATGGATTGTGCAAGGACTCTAATGATTGAAAAGAACATTACTATGAAATACTGGAAGGAAGCTATTAGCATTGCAGTTCATACCTTGAACTGAGTACAGTTGAGGAAAGACACATTCAAAACTCCTTATGAATTATGGTATGGCTATAAACCCAATGTAAGTTACCTGAAAGTATTTGGTACTAAATGTTATATCTTAAAAGAATCTAGAAAAGGAAAATTTGATGTAAAAAGTGATGAAGGAATATTTTTAGGATATTCTTGCAAAAGTAAGGCATATAGATGTCTAAATTTGTCTACTCACAAAGTCATAGAAAGTGCACATGTGAAAGCTGATGAGTTTGCAGAAAAGACTTAAGAACAAAGCAGAAAGGAACTAGAGGATTACAAAAGATTTGTTTATATTTTCCCAGACACTTCTGTTAACAAGTTCACTATATCTACTAAGCCTAGTACAGTAACCGAGTCACAAGAAGAAGTTCAAACCAATTCACAAGAAGAAGTTCAGACCGAGTCTTAGCCTAAAGCTACTAAGAAAATAACTACCGAGCCTGAGCAACCTGAACCAGAAGATGAAATTCATGAAGATGACAATATAACTCAATCAAGAAGAAATGAACCTATGTTGGCCAAGTATGTTAGGAGGCATCATACACTAGATCATATTATTGGAGATAAATCAGAAGGTACTATGACAAGAAATAAACTAAAAGGTACATGTTTACTTGCTGATTTTGAACTGAGAAATGTCAAAGATGCATTAGAAAATGAAAATTGGATTGAGGCTATGAATGAAGAAATAGAATAGATAGAAAAGAACAAAACATGGATTCTTGTACCTAGGCCTAAAGATAAAAATGTAATTGGAACAAAATGGGCATTCAGGAATCAGTTAAATGAAGATGGTCAAGTAACAAGAAACAAAGATAGATTAGTGTGTAAAGGGTATTCTCAAGAAGAAGGAATAGATTATGGAGAGACTTTTGCTCCTATTGCAAGATTAGAAGGTGTAAGGACTCTACTTGCATTGGCAGCACATAAAGGATTCAAGGTATATCAGATGGATGTAAAGTCTACATTTCTCAATGGTATTATTGATGAAGAAGTCTACATTGAGCAACCTGAAGGCTTTGTTGATCCAGACAAAAGGGATAAGGTCTAAAAATTACACAAAGCTCTGTATGGCCTAAAACAAGCTCCTAGAGCATGGTATGAAAGACTACACAACTATCTTATTCAGATTGATTTCAAAAGAGCTAATGATAACAATAGTTTGTACATCTAAGAAGGACCAGATAACAAAATTGTTTTGGTAGAAATATTTGTTTATGATACTGTGTTTACAGGGAATGATGAACAATGCAAAGAATTTTCAAAGAAAGTGAACAAAGAATTTGAAATGTCTATGTTTGGTTAGATAAAGTTTTTTGTTGGTCTTCAGATTCAACAAAACAAGAATGACCTATCTACATTACTCAGTCTAAATACATCAAGGAAATACTTAAGAAATTTGGTATGGAAGATTCAAAACTAGTTGGTACACCCATGTGTACTGGACTAAAGCTTACCAAAGATGATGATTCAAAAGAAGTAGATCAGACCTTATACAGATCAATGATTGGAAAATTATAGTATGTAGTGCACACAAGGCCTGATATTGCCTTAGCAGTTGGTATAGTAGCAAGATTCTCAACAAAACCTAGAGAAAATCACATGATGGCAATCAAAAGAATCTTAAGGTACTTGAGAGGAACTAAAGATTATGGCTTGTGGTATAAATTTGGAGGCAATCTGGACTTAAAAGTGTTTACTGATGCTGATTGGGTAGGAAACATTGATGATAGAAAGAGTACAAGTGGTGGAGCATTCTTTCTTGGAAAAAGGTTAGTATCTTGGACTAGTAAAAAGAAAAATTGCACATTCCAATCCATAACAGAAGCATAATATGTTGCTGCAGCAGTAAACTGCTCTAATATTGTATGGTTTAAATAGTTATTGGAAGGAATGAAAGTTGAGATCAAAGAACTAGTTGTTATGTTTTTTGATAATACAAGTGCAATAAATATTTCAAAGAATCCAGTAATGCATTCCAAAACCAAACACATTTCTATAAAATATCACTTTGTCAGAGAATTGGTGCCGGTCAAGGAAATCAGATTGGAATATGTTCATATAAAAGAAAAAATTGAAGATATCTTCACCAAGCCACTACCTAAGGATGCATTCTTGTATTTAAGAGGTAAGTTAGGGGTCATTCCCCTATCCAAGGTTCACTATATTGAGTTTTAGTAGTGCATCAACTAGAGCATGTTGAAGATCAATCAGTTGATGCAGCATAGTCAAGGAATCATTGCATATGAATCAGTACTTAAGGTACACTAGTATTCATAGGAAGTGTGTTGTCTTTGGCATGTGTTGTCAAAGAGTGAGAGTTTGCTATCAATTTCATGAAATTTCTAAGAAGGTGAATTTATAAAGAAAAGAGGGAGAGTTTTCAGTTAGAGAGAGAAGTTTTCTGATAGAGGAAGATGAGAATCAGAATGAAGCTAAGGATATGTTCCTTATTCTATGTTTTCTATGAAATTTCATTGTGCTATGACATATTGTGTTGCCATCAATGCCAAAGAGGGAGATTGTTGGATATAATTGTCTGAAGGAGATTATTATGTGTTGTCTTTGATGTCACACAAATGTCATATCAATTATCATTCTCAGTGTCTACTAAGATCAGTCGGTCAGCTAGGCGGTTCTCAGTGTCTACCGAGACCTCTCGGGTGTCAAAAGAGAGTATGGCAGAAGAAAGTGTTAACCGAGCTTCCTTGGTTATTGAAGGAAAGTTAGTGTTTACCGAGTTCACTCGATCTCCAAAGGATGTTGCAAAATTTGTAGTGCTTACTGAGTTCTCTCAGTCATCAAAGGAAATCTTTTTAGGATTAGTGTTTACCGAGCTAGGTCGGCCCAGTAAAGAATTTTGTTAATTTGAGAAATTAAGTTTGTTTGTTCTAGCCAACTATTGTAATAAGTTTTAATGATTATCAGTGCTGACTTGACAATTTGAATGATCAATTGGGGTAATATATAATTAAGGTCAAATTGAGAACTCTGTGTGTGTGAAAAAGTGTGTGTAAAAATTTGTGAGCGAACATGAAAATCATTTTGAAGGAAGGTGTATGAGAGTTTTGAAGGATTGTTAGATATCCTTGAAGAGCAAAAAAGATACATTTGATTAGGAAGAATCCAGTGGAATAGAATAGAGATCTGTAATCAGCAATTCAGTTGCATCCTATTCACGTCATTCCATTGTTACTTTCTTACCATTGTAACAGTGATTTCAAAATCTCTTAACCAAGTTGATTTAACAGGCATTTTTAAAATCCTCTAACAAGGTGACAGTTCCATTAAATTGTTCAAAAGACCTCTTGGAAGGCCACTCCTAATAGGGTGATTAAATCCTCTAACAAGGTCACACCTAACAGTGTGTTTTGTAACCTTTTATCGGGTTGGCTCCTAACAGGGCATCACTTCAGAAGAGTGAAAAGTAGTAACTAGTTACATTGGTGGTTTTTCCCAAATTGGGTTTCCATGTTAAATCTTGTGTCTCTTGTGTTCATGATATTTTATTTATTCATGTATGTTAATCATTGGTGAATGCTAAAGAACAGTTATAATTAATACTCACTGCAATAATCGAGTTTCAACATTTCTCTATATAATAGCTGTATATGATTTAATAAGACATCTAAGGGATCTGTGGTAATATTTTTTTGGTTAACTAATTCACCCCCGCCTCTCAGTTACTACATCCATATTTCTAACATTTGTATCACTGGTTTTGGTTATGCACTAAAAACACATTCTCGGTTTGAGCTCGTGCTAGCTTGTGAACTATAAATATGAGCATACAAACTTATGTCTACTATTTTGGAGAGGCTTATGAGTCATATTTTTGGTGTCATTCCATGTTTATGCATAGCCAGTGCCTAACCTAGGTCATGGTTTTCGAGTCTATAGCCTTGATTTATTGAGGTCGTCATCTTTGTGATAATATTTTCATGCATCACACTTGATGTCCTCCACTAGCCTCTTATTGGACCTCAAACCTTGAAGTAATGTTTAGGTTATGCAATGGAGTTCCATGAGGGCTCTTGAATTGGTGCACCCCCTTGTGCTTGCCTTTGTGCCATTTGTTAACTGCATGATGTTGATTTTTGGAACCCATGGTCTAGAGGCATCTTGTTTATCAAATGTTGACTATTATTGAGGGCTCGAGTGCATGAACAAGATATGGTGCAAATTATTTGGGTGTTCACTGTCTTTCTTTGTATGGCCCATGAACATAGATCTTTATACTATTGATGTTCACACCTTGAGATGTCATGCATTTAGACTACAACATCATTTGTTATTGTTTATTGTTTTATATTTGATGAGCTAAATCTTTTATTGCTAAAGCTATTTGATTCATTCATTGGAACTTTATTGATTGTGCACCTTGAACAAGGGCTTGTAAACATGTTCATTTTGTATATGAATCTATTGTATATTATTGGTAGTTTGATTTAACTCATTGTTTATGCTTCCTTCTTTATAGCCTATGAATGTAGATCTTTATAGTTCATTATTGCCAATCTTTAGGGTTGTGAGCTATGAAATCTGAGCATGCATGCATTCATTTGATGTAGCCCATGACTAAGATCTATAACATTATTTACACTTAAATCGATGTCTTGGATTTTTCTATAGTTCACTGATGAAGTCTCATTAGTTCATGAAGTTTATACATTGCTCCCAATTTAGTGCCATTTTCCCTCAAAAGAATGAGGCCAAGAGCTATATCATTCTCATTGTTTAGTGTTTACTTGGTGCCAGTGAATACCATGCTTTATGACATTCCATGATGTACTCGATTTGGATAGATATCCTCATTTGATGTTGTATGCTTATCCTCATGGTGCCATGATATGTTGTTGTCTCCACTGGTTTACAATGCATTGAGGGTTCATATTTTTTTGGCATCATGGCCTCATCGTGGAGTTATCATGGTTGTCTCATTGCATTATGTTTGAGATCCATTTGATGATGTATTGTTTGGTGCTCATTATGATGTCACTACTCATTTATTATTCCTTATGATGATATGCCATCCTTAAGATGCACTGTCATTGATTTATCAACTGAAGCTCTTTTGTATTTGGTCATCGTGGAGATTTGAATATGCTCATGCTATAGCATCAATATATTCAATGTAGATTTGAAACACACTTATGCTATAATATACTTTTCCTTGGTATAAAAATTTGAGTTTCCTTTTTCTCACATGTTGATGATGTATTCCCCTTGAATCTTCCAATGTTTTTGACCATGCTTCATTTTATTTGTCTTTATGATCTTTAAATGTCCCACTAATACTACCTCATCTAGTTGTTGCCTTGGTGATCATGGGTTTTCTTGCCCTGTGATGATGCAGTCTCTGCCAAGGAAATTTGAGGTTTTCCTAGCATGGAATGCATCATAGTTTAACATCATTCATCTAGATCCCATCTCCTTACTATCATTGTTATATAGACAATCACAAAGCTTTGAGGATGGTCTTTTTAGGAACACCATCCTATCAACACCTTGATTATAAGAATGAGGTAAACAAAAGTTAATCAACTTCTTCTGTATCTGCGCATGGAACAAACAAGTTAGTGAAAACATGGTATCTCTTTTATTCTTGTAGTATCTTTTCCCGAGTGTACATTCCCTATAGCATATACCTTGTTAGAGGTGTATGACTGAGTGCATATATGCATGCTTGTAAATATTATGGTACCATACATTGTTTAGATCCATTAGATCTAGCCCCATCCCTTTCTCTCTCTCTTTTTTAGGTTCTAAACCATAGGAGTGCCTTGGAAACACCTTGGATCAAGACTCATTACTAGACAATGTCTGGTACCCTTGTATTTATATTCATTATTTCATGTATGTCTATACTCATTCATGTAATTCTAAAAATAGCTATGCTCACGGCCTATGTGAGCTTAGATAAATGGTCTTCTCAGTTCTTTCCTTTTTTAGAACACATTTTAGACATTGGCACATATACATGTAATTCTTAGATGTAGATCATTTATTTTTACTTTCATGTATCTATAATGAAATGAGCACAAATTAAGAAAGATCACCTAATAATCCAAACTAGGGTATAGTAGTCTCATTTAGTAATTAGGCCTTTAAAGATGAGTGAAAATGTGATAACATTATGGAAACCTCAACCTATTTCTTGCATGCTACCAGTTGCCTTTAAATCCATGAGGCATAGAGTCTTATAATCTAGAACTAAACTTAGCTTTAAGAAAACAACTCCTTGACAACAAAACCACTAACTACTAGAGATAGATTGCTCTAGCCTATTGCTAGCTCAAACCAAACTGAAAGCTGAGTTGAAAGAAAACTAAAAACAAAAATGAAAAGAAAAACCTATGCTGAGGAACTTAGGAGTTATAGAATGCTAGAATTGAAACTAACAACTACTAATGTACTAGGTAGAACTTGACCTAAAAAACATACTTTGAGTTAAATCTCATTCACTGTAATGGGAAACTCCTCTCCATCCATATTAGCCAATTGGAAGGCATTATGGGCCTTGCAGTTGATAACCATGAAAGGTCCACTCCATATAGCATTGAATTTAGTATGCCTTCTTGGTTTATGCTTCGATTCATCCCACTTAAGGACAAGATCTCCTTATTTAAAAACTCTAGGTATGGATCTTTTATCAAAGGTTCTCTTCATTTGAGAATGATGGGTCTATAGGTTTTCTAGTGCCTCTCTCATTATTTCTTCAAGTTCAATTAACTACACAAGCATATCTTGCATAGTGTCTTCTTTCATCAATTCAATTTCCTTAAATAAGCTCAAAGTAGGTAGTTTAATAGAAATAGGAATCCTAGCTTCTTTCCCATAAACAAGTGTATAAGGAGAGTTACCTATAGATCTCTTAGGGGTTATTTTGTCTACCCATAGGGCCAGCTTCAACTTTCTATGTCAGTCCCTCTAGTTTCCTTCTATAGTCCATTTGATGATCCTCAATAAGTTTTTGCTTATTGATTTTGTCAGCCCATTACCCTGAGGGTAATAGTTGGATGAAGTGATTAGGAAGATATTTTATTTCAATTCCCATTATGAGATTCTCATTCCAAGAAATGGCATGGAATTATTTCAAAAGATATATTCTAGAGTGCCAAACCTTGGCACAATAGCTTGATAGAAATTCAGGACAAAGGTCTCGTTTGCTTCTTTCAATGCTACAACCTCTGTCTATTTGGTAAAATAGTCTATAGTAGTAAGTATCCATCAGTGACTAGTACTAAATGGAGGATTAATAAGTCTAGTGAAGTCCAACCCCCATTTGGAGAAGGGCTGCTCCACTTTGATGGGATGCAGTGGGAGGGCTACCAACCTCTATTTGTCAGCAAACAAAGCACAACTCTTGCACTTCCTTGCCCAATAGAATGGATCTTTATATAGGCTGGGCTAATAGTACCCTTCTCTCATGACCTTTAGAGTAGTGGTTCTAGCTACAAAGTGTCCTCCAGATCCTCCATCATGAAAGTCTTCTAATATTCTACTCACTTGGTTGGGTTCAACACATCTCAATAGTACATCATTATAATCCCTTCTATATAAAATATTATCCAAAATGATAAAAGGGATGGCTTGGAGCCTAAAGTACCTCCTTTTTCTCCTATCAAGGCATTGAGGGAATTGACTAGTTAAAAGATAGTGTTTCATCTCTATTGTCCAGCTAGCACTTTGTTCTAAATTTTGGTTCATTAGGACAACCTCTTCTTCTTGCTGGCCTTTGTCAACTCTTCATTCATCTTCTCACACAACCCTTTTCTCCTTACCAACTTAGTCACCTTAATTTGGATATCATACTCCATGACTTTGTTGACCCAACCAACCCTCTTATGGCTTAAATCCTTATTCATAAGGAAATTTTTTATGTAAGGGTGAGCAACCATTAGGTTCACTACGTTGTTAGACAACAAATGCCTGAACTTCTTCAAGCTCCTCACTACTACTAAGACATGTTCCTCTATAGGAGTATAAATTAATTCATAACCATCCAAATCCTAGCTATAAAAATCCACTAGCTACTCCTATTTTTCATTATTCTATTGGACTAACATGGTAGAGATACTATTAGTGTCCCTAAAAGCATATAGAATAAAATCTCTAGACAAATCAAGGTTTACCGGAGTAGGAGAAGAAGCAATACATTTCCTAGCTTGAGGGCCTTATCTTTGAAAATCTCAATAGGCTGGTAATATTCCTCTTTGATGATCATGTTGACTTTGTCCCCTCTGAGCTAGTCATCAGAGTTAAAAATGGACTCAAGGGTGACCAACCCCTTGGGTAACTTGTTAGTTTTCAACTATAACATCTAGTCATTATACTAGTGAGAAAACTTATTCTGATTAACTTTAGAGAATTTAGCTTCTTCTATTATGAAATTGAAAATCTTCTCATCATTTTCAAAGACTTTCCAGCTCACCTAATTGTCTGGTATTGAGGGTCTCACAAGGACTCTCACATGTTGCATTTCAGTGCTTGTGACTTCCTTAGTAATATCATATTCAGCTCCCATGGTAGCTAGCTTGTCTGCTTGTTTGTTCTAATTTATTAGGACATCAATTAGATTAAAATCACAAAATCCTTCTATTAAATCCCAAACCCTATGCTTATAAATCTTAATCATATCATTTTTAGTGAGATTAGTGTGATGAATCTGATTAACTACTAACTCACTATCACCCATAACTTTTAAACATTTAATTCCTCTTTGTCTATCCCATTCTAAACCATGAATTAAAGCCTCATAATCTACTCTAGTTTTAGTACAATTGAAAGAAAAATGTACAACAAATTAATACCTTTGTCCTTCTAGAGAAATTAAGATAGCTCCTCATTCTAAACTAATTCTACTTCTAGCACCATCAAAGAATATCTACCACAACTCATTATTCTAATTTTTAGAATGTTCATCTTCTTTCTTCATCAAATCTGGAATCACTGCACCTTCCTCATGAATGATATACATCCCAATACTAAAAATTTCCATGTTTCTAAAAGGATTATCTTCTAAATCACTTTCATCCCACTCGTCCAAAACAATATCTGGAATGCTTCCAATAGTGGTCTCAACTTCAGAGTCTGTATGGTCCTTCTCATAGAACATCAGATTGGAATTTATAGGACTATGGATATAGGGTTCAACATATTTCTTTGCAAAGGATTTAGACTTAATTATAATCCTATTCCCATATATAGTTTTAAAGTATAAATGGGACCAATCAGTTAAAAGGTATCCCCCTAACCTAGCAGTGAAATCTATGCTTAAACAAATAGTGAAATAGGGAGCCAGGTCTATGACATAAACATCTTGAGGAATAGAGAAGTTGGGAAACTCATGTAAGGTGATACTTATGTCTTTAATGACTCCAATGGTGCTAACTTATGACCCATCCAACTAAACAATAGGCCTATCTTTTGGCTCATAAGGCAATCCTAGGAGATCTACTAGCTATTTAGAGATTACTAAATGACTTTCCCTTGAGTCTATCATGCAATTATGAACAAAAAATTTACCAAAAACAAGAGTAACATAGAAAGGAGGGGGTCTAAACTATGGAGAAATGGTGGGCTGCAATCTACCCTCTCTAGTCTGCTACTCTTTTTGAGATGCTCCAACAATTAGGACTCTAGGCCACTCTTAAACACTTTCTTCATTTGGTGAGATTTTAGCCAAAGCATTAAGCATTGATTCCTTTTTCCCAAGAATTGCCAAAGTGTCCATCATAGGCACACTTATGGAAGTCTTTTTCATTTGTTCAATAATATTAAAAGATCCTAAGCTCACCTTTGGTTGTCCCTTCACTAGAGAAATCTCTGGTTGTACGGATGCCAGCTATGTTGCTGCCTTGGTTGGCTCCTTGACCTCATTTGACTAATTTTGAAGTGGAGTCTAGGCTACCTTGGGATGTAGGGCTACAATTGGATCTTTCTGACTGGTAGAGGCCACTTGTTCAGCCTCCAAAGCTTTCTTTTCAGACCTTGTGTTTGCTAGAGTCAGAACATTATTCTGGTTTTCATTTCGGGAAAAATTAACCCCATAAAACTCCTCCTTCTAGAAGTTAAAAAGTGCCACCTCTAGTGTCTAGAGTTCACTTGGGGCAACAACTTGACCTTGTTGAAGCTCTGGTTCTTGAGTCATTTCTTGTGGCATCATGATAATGTTCTACATTATGAGGGCTTTGGCATAGCCATTAGGATACATCCCCTGAATGTGTTGTTGATTGCATGGACAACTCCACTAATATTCTTGTGCCATATTGTTCTAAGCTACATGAACCAACTCTCTAGAATTGCTAGGAAGGTTAGGATTGTAGGGTTGATTGAATTTTTTATTATAGTTTCTTCCTTGGCTTTGCTAGCCTTATTGGTATTGGGGCCTATTTTTCTATTACGGATCTTGATAACAGGCTTGATAAGGTTGTGGATAAGGCTGGAACTATTGCCTTTTAAGGTTGACCAATTCATTAGAAACATGCTACAAGGTTTTCTTGATATCTTTCAGATCTTAGGACTGGTCAATAGATGGAATGAAAGCCTTCTAGGGAGGATTTGGGATAGGTGGAATAGATGCCAAGGGTAGAATTGCTTCTAGGATAGTATGAAGCTCAAGGAAAATAGGAATTGGAGGCCTTGGGGCTATCTTTCCTACTTGAGTTAGACTATTTCTGGCCCTTATAGCAAGATCATATGCTACTGGTAAGTTATTCCCTCCCATAGACTAGATCATAACAAAGGTATCACTATTAAGGGCTCTCAAATAATATAAGAATTCATGCTGGCTTGAGGTTCTAACTATAGCTGGTATTCTGTTCCATGTTCTTTGGAATCTAAAATTGAAATCCATCATATACTCCTATGGTTCCCTTTTAATGGTGGTCATATGTTCAACTAAAGAGAGGTGGTCTAACTTATCCTCAAATAGATTGGTTAAGGCTTGACCCAACTCATCCTAGTTGGATATGGAACCAACTACTAGACCACTAAATCATTGCAAAGCTTTGCCTTTATGGGACACTGCTAATAATGTCATAGCTACATTGTCCTAGGTTATATTATGGAGGGAACAGAGGGATGCAACATCTCTTATATTCTCAATAGTGGAGCTCTGATCCTCTCCTATAAAATACGTAGGCTTTTAAGGGTTGATATAGGTATTTCATTGTGCTTCTGCAAGTTCAAAGGGATGCCTTGGTTGAAGGCCACAAAAGGATGATTTTTTTCCATTGGAGGATTAAGGGGAGCTTGAACTATTGGTGCTACTTGCACTAGATGGATTACTTGCACTAGATGGATTACAATAGTCCTTGTAGGAATAGGAATGGGATTGGGAGTGGGATTTGCAGATTGGGATGCATTGGACACGGCTGCCTTAGGTCTTTTCTTCGATGGTGGTAGATCAGCATAAATAGAAGGATTCTTGCTCTTCCTAGTTTGAATCCCACTCATAATCTTAAGTGTTGATCTTCATAAAACAAGATTAGAGTTGTTAGGTATGATATGAAACAGAGTCATTGCTCATACCAAAAAATAACCCACATTGAAAATACTTCAAAAATATGATTCACTAAGTCTATCCCACCGGGTTGCCAATAACTATTATCACTAAGGATTGCACCCAATAATCTTTTGAAACATGGGACTACTTTTAGGTTGTGGGGGACCTATCAAAAAGTAGACCTATGGATTAGGGGTCAACTTCCCCTTGGATCACTTGAAAATTGACTAAATTTTTGAGGAAAGGGAGAGAGTGCATAAAATAAATAACTGAATTGAAATTAAACTTGGTAATCCATCGAATTGATAGAAGATCCACAATTGAAATAATTTTACTATAATAGTTAAAAAAAAACTACACTTCACAACTTGATCCTACTACCTTAAACTCCTTATAAAAATAAGGTACTTGAAATACAGAAAGGGAAGGTGTTTCCACAATTCTGATTTTAGTTTGTACACAAATTAATACTACAAAGCCAAGACAAATTTATGAATATTCAATTGAATCAACATGCAGATTAGGGATAAGATAATATCATAGTAATATTTGAATGAAATTCAATAAGAAGAACCTAGAAAAGGAAGGGAACAAGAAGGATCAATTTTGTATTACTGAAAATTAGTGAAGTACAAAATGTGTCTCTCAGAGCTACAACACTCATATTAGAGAGAAAGAATGAAGAGCCCACCTCAATCACATAAGTGAGAGGTATATAGAACAAGGTGAGGAATTGGCATTGAAACCTCCTCAACATCCTAAAAATGGAAAATCCTACAAAATAGGCCCATGAGGATGCCTCTTAAACTCGAATGTCAAATTCTTGAGTTTATAGGGGTAGTGGAAAAAAAGAGACTCCTAAAAAAAGTGGTTAAATGAAACCACTCTACCCATTCCAAGTCATGCACAAATTATATTCTAACGAATGGATTATAAAATACCATTGTTAGAATTTACAATAAGAATATGCAATGACTTTTACATTAAAATTTTACCCCTATGACAAAAATAACCTAAATTTGATTATATTTTAAAATAGTTCTCAACCCAAAATTGGGGAAAACATATTTTAAAACATTTACATCTTTAAAATAAACCCACCTATCACAAATAGCACCAAAAAATAACAATGATTATTAAAATCTCAACCCTACAAAGGGGAGGAACAAAATAATTAATCATTGACAATAAAACCATTCTTCATAGAAAGAGGGAAACCATTGGCATTTAGGACTTCCCCATTCAGCATTTGGCAAGTTTCTATCTCCACTGGCACTTCTACATTTGATTTTAGAAACATCCAATCTATGGCATCATGATGTCAATGTAGGCACTTGATTTTGCATTTACTCTACATTTTGATTTGATTATGTATTCAACTCCTTGGTAATTTTGAGGGCTTCATGTATTCATGTTGTCACTGCACGAGGCATCTGTCACTACATTCATTTATTGGTGCATAGATTAACTCATTGGTTTTAATTCTATTATGTTACTGGTATGAAGTTTTTTCTTCCTCTATAATGCAAATATCTCAGGCATCTTTGTATTTCAACTTCATTGCATTTGATTTCAATTTTGAGGGAACTATGTTTTGTATTTTCAAAGGCACATGATCATCCTCTTACTACGAGGGCACATTATTATGGTATTTTATTCACTATTTGTATCATGCCCTACTGTGATGTTGGATTTGATAGTCTTGTTGTATCACTAATTTTGGTTATGCACTAAAAATGCACTCTGTGTTTGGGCTCATGCTAGCTCGTAAACTATAAATCTGAGCATACAAAATTATGTCCACTATTTTGAAGAGGCTTATGAGTCATGGTTTGGGTGTCATTCCATGTTTATGCATAGCCTATACCTAACCTAGGGCTTGGTTACTAAGTCTACAACCTTGATTTATTAAGGCCATGATCTTTGTTATAATATTTTTATGCATCACACTTGATGTCCTCCACTGGCCTCTTATTGGACCTCAACCTATGAACTAATGTTTAGAGGCTATGCGATAGAGTTCCATGATGACTCTTGAATTGGTGTGTCCCTTGTTCTTTCCTTTGTTGCATTTGTTGACTACATGTTGTTGATGTTTGGAACCCATGGTCTAGAGGCATGTTGTTTATCAAATGTTGACTATTATTGAGGGCTCAAGCACATGAACAAGCTATGGTGCAAGTGATTCTAGTGTTCATTGTCTTTCTTTATATGGCCTATGAACGTAGATCTTTATAGCAGTGATGTTCATGCCTTGAGATGTCATTCATTTAGACTGTGACATCATTTCTTGTTGTTTACTATTTTATATTTGATGAGTTGAATCATTTATTGCTGAACCTATTTGATTCATTCATTAGCATGTTACTAATTGTGAACCTTGAAAGAGGGCTTGTAAACATTTTCATGTTGTATATGAATCTATTGTATGTCACTAGCTTTTTGATTTTACTCATTGTTTATTCTTCCTTCTTTATAGCTCATGAATGTAGATCTTTATAGTTCACTGTCGCCAATCTTTGGGGCCATGAGCTATGAAATCTAAGCATCCATGCATTCATTTGATGTATCCTATGACTAAGATCTATGGCATTGTTTCTACTGAAATTGATGTCTTGGATTTTTCTCTAGTTCACTGATAAAGGCTCGTGAGTTCATTTAGTTTATACATTTCTCTCAATTTTGTGTCATTTTCCCTAAAAAGAATGAGGTTGAGAGCTATAATATTCTCATTATTTAGTGTTTACTCAGTGCCAGTGAATACCATGCTTTGTGACATTCCATGCTTTGTTTTATTCGGATAGATATCCTCATTTGAGCTTGTATACTTAGCATCATGGTGCCATGATATGTTGTTGTCTCCACTAGTTTACAATGTATTGAGGGAATATTTTTTTGGCATCATCCTAGGCTTATCATGGCTATATCATTGCATTATGTTTGAGATCCATTTGATGATGTATTTTTCTTTTATCATTAAGATGTCACTGGTTATTTATTATTCCTTATGATGAGATGCCATCCTTAAGAGGCATTTTCACTGATTTATCAACTGAAGCTCTTTTGTATTTTGTTCATCATGCAGATTTGAATATGCTCATGCTATAGCATCAATATTTTGAATACAAATTTGAAACACACTTATGCTATAATGTACCTTTCCTTAGTATACAAATTTGAGTTTCCTTTTCTAACATGTTGATGATGTATGCCCCTTGAATCTTCTAGTGCTTTTGACCATGCTTCAATTGATTTGTCTTTATGATCTTTGAGTGTCCCATTGATACTGCCTTATCTAGTTGTTGCGTTGGTGATCATGGGTGTTCTTGGCTTGTGATGCAGTCTCTGCCAAGGAAATTTGATGTTTTCCTAGCATGGTCTGCATCATAGGTTAACTTCATTCATCTAGATCCCAGCTCCATACTATCATTTTTGTATAGACAGTCATGGAGCTTTAAGGATGGTCTTTCTAGGAATACCATCCTCTCAACACCTTGATTATCTGAATGAGGTAAACAATAGTAAATTAGCTTCTTCTATATCTGCACATGGAATAAACAAGTTAGTGAATGCATGGTATCTCTTTTATTCTTGCAGTATCTTATCCTGAGTGTACATGCCTTGCAGCATAACCCTTGTTAGAGGTGTATGACTGAGTGCATATATGCATGCTTGTAAATATTATGGTACCATACATTGTTTAGATCCATTGGATCTAACCCCATACCTTTCTCTCTCTTTTCTGTAGGTTCTAGACCATAGGAGTGCCTTGGTAACACCTTGGATTAAGACTCATTACTAGACAATGTCTGGTACCCTTATATTTATATTCATTATTTCATGTATGTCTATACTCATTCATGCAATTCTGAAAATGGCTATTGTAACACCCTACCAGGCAACCCAAGAGGACAAGACATAAACCTCTATAAAATGCAAGTAGTAAATATTTTTTTTGTTTTAACTAGAATAATATTCATCATTACACTTCATACTTCTAAAAGAAGAAATAATTTTCTACTGCTTGAATATAAGATTTATACAACTTAAGTCCTCATGGGTTCCCTAACATCACTACTGAAGCAACATCATATAAACCATTTACATGCATAAGATATTCAAGGAATCATGAACTTAAAAGATCTACATTAATTTTAATGCATTGAATTAAATGTCCCTAACTTATTTCTTTTATTAAACATAATTTAATCATCCAACATCATTATTCCTTTTATCAACTCATTCCATAAATTCATATTGATTTCATCTACATCTACTATCCTTTATATCACTTTTCTCTAATAATTTAGGTAAGAGATTAATATTCATTAAGATAGGCATCATCCTAAGTACTTCATTAACATGAACCAAGTATTAACATTATAATCAAGTTACTACTTTATTGCATTGTTTCATAACCATTCATTTTTAACAATTCCAATCACTAATCTATCATTTCTCAATAATTTCCTTGGATCCTTTCATTAAGAGAGAATACATTATTGTTTTGATACATCATTATATATAACTATATTTAAGATTATTTCCTTTACATATGGACAACATAAGAGGATAGGAGAAATAACATAAACACTTTCTTTTAATGCTAGTAACATGTCCAATATTCCACATTCTTTTCCCTATCTTTTACCTAGAACTACCCATTCCCTTATGCATTGCTTTGAATTGAGATTACATCAATACTACAAGATTCCTTTTAGGAGATTAAAATTACATGAATAAAGATACATAAGTACATCTCAACATATTAAAATATCCAATAAGAAATCTTCAACTATAGATCTGGAAAGGAATATGTGCTAGGATCATCCAGAGAATCATGATCAATACCTCGATATAAATATTAACCACCAAACCATGTGGAACCAATAGGCCCACTCCCCCAAGCTAGGAGATAGAACCAAAGGCCCATACAAGAGGTAACAACTAGTAAATTCCTAAGGTGGTGATAAAATTTGCCCAAAGTCACAACACAAAAGAAAAGACAAGAAGACCACAAGGACTACTAGAGGCATGATCAAATTTTGTAGAGACTCTAAGCTATAGGCTATGTGAGTGTCATCACATATCCCTCACCCCTTGGGTTTTCCTAGTACTAGCCACTACTGGCCCCGGCCCCCAATTAGGCACATGTGGAATCGAATGCCTCTCATACAGACAAGGTCATTTAGTCATACCTACACATAGGAACCTTCTCCCACTCACATCCTTAGTCTTTAGTAGCACTAAAGGCATGGGTGAGGCACAATTAATCTTGATTAGTGTCTAATTTCCCATTCCAATAATCTCCCATTCCCAATTCATTTATTTAGGTTATCACTTGATTAAATAACTCATAGTAGGTTATCATGGTACTAGCCACTTAGGGCCCCGACCCCTCACTATGAGCTACTCACCTAGTGTACTTAGGTTCCCTAAAATACATATAAAAATCATAAGAACATAATAGATCCATCATCAAGAATTCATATCAATTTCATAACAACATTTGATTGAGTTTAGGAAAACATATGTTGTCCCTAGTCCACTTGACAACCCTAAACCCAATATGGCATTCAGAATGTTCCAAACATATAAGAAGACATCCAAGTGATATTATAAAAATATTTAGAGTACAAATAGATCAAATTAATCAAAAAAATAATTCTAATAGCCTCTGGTAACCATACGAAACCCTAAAACTTAGTGATGTTCTTAAATTGAATTATTTCAAGAAAGGATTAAATGCAAAGAATAGTCATTATAGAACAGTCATCCATATCTTCCAAAACACAAATAATAAAGAAAATATATTTCATGGAGATTTAGATAACATAATTATGGGCTCTCAGTTTTATTTTTAGGAAGATCCAAAAGTGGGAAAGAAAGTTATGACTTCTGGTTTAAAACAAAAAACTCTGGTTAGGGTTCAGACCTGCCTTCACTAAAACGATTGTAATTTTCACAAAACATAATTAAAATTCTCCAAAAAAATTGGAAATGAAAGATAAGACTTAGGATAATCTCTGATATCAAATTAAAACTTTAATATAATCATATCATTCTATAGGATACGACTACATTTGATAGAAAATTCAGAATCAAGAATGGACAGGTATAGTTTGCCAAAATGTCAAAAATAAGGCATTAATTCGACCCTAAAAATAAAATCAGAGAGATACCCATTTGAGATTTGGAAATTTTACTTCCAAAAGATTAATTTAGTAAAACCATAGATGCAATTTAAATTATTATAATAATAGATCTCAAAAAATGGGTTGCTAAAAACCCTAGGAAAACACATGCCAATTCTTACAAACAAAAACTCAAAACTTTAAAGTGACCATAGAAATGAAAAGTAAAAATATGATAAATAGTGATAATATATAAATAGATCCATAATCTATTAGAGACATAAAGTAACTAAAATATTCAATCCATACCTCATGTTCTACGAAGGTTGAATCAAAGAAGCAAGGAAACAAAAGAGAAGACAAATCCAAACTTGAGATGCATCCTTCAAACCCTATCCACTTTTAGAAATATCCATGAAAGAAAGAAATAATTTCATAGAAAATAATCCCTCTCTTAACTACCGAAATTCTCACAAAAAATGTTTCTCTCCCAAAAGCAAAGATAACCAAAAATTCTTAAAGACATAAGCTTACAAACTCTCCCTCACATCTCCATGTTTTCTCTCAAAAATATCTATGAAAAGTAAGGCCATCCTCTCCTCAATGCTTCAGCCTGAAAATCCCCTCCCTTCAAATGAGAAAGTACTACATATAAATAGATTTCCAAAGGTTGAGAGGAAAAGTAACCAACTCCCAACTAACTCTTAACTAAAGGGTATTATAAAATAACTTAATATCATACAACTATATTACTCAAATATACAATAAAAGATGATTTGTATTCATTCATATGCATATTTAATATTATCATAACATATATGCATATGATGGCATTAATTACATCAATATATATATATATGTAACCTATCCACATTATTTATAATTAACAATTGAGAATAATATACCTCGCATTATTTAATATTTAATTATTAATAATACTATACTTTACATTAATCCCAAAATATACACTATCAACAATATCTACAATAATTAACATATAATCACATATATATATATATATATATATATATATATATATATATATATATATATATATATATATATATATATATATATATATATATATATATATATATATATATATATATATATGGGTGCACACATATATGTGTCTATATATATATATATATATATATATATATGGGTGCACACATATATGTATGTATATATATAGATACATGCCAAATACCAAACACTATAATCTATAAGATTATGAAGTAATAGATCACAATATTATTACCTATTTATAATTACTATAGGATATAACACAGGTAGAATAGAATCACATGCCTCAAAATAAATCTAATCATCGAAAGAGGCCATAAAAATCAACTATGAAACATATCAAAAAAACCATAAGATCAAACAAGGTCAACCAAAGGCAACAAGGAAAGTCAAGCCAAACTCCTGACCAAGAATGAAACCCTAAAACACAACATAGAAAGATTAACTAAGAATCATACCAAGAAGGAGAAATAAATAAAATGAGTAAACAAATCATACAACCAAATGAATTCAAGTGGCCACAAGGCACTAACTACAACAATGCCCCACCAGGTCCACTAGATCTGGGTTTTTCACCCAAAGGTTGACTAACAAAGAAGGAACCCTAATATTCCCAAATTGGAATAATGATAAAGGAAGACTCATGCAAGGACCTTAGTACTATCTCCATAACAACAACCATCGAGGATTTGAGGGCACGCTCAGACCTATGAAGCTAGGTGAAGTCAATGCCTAGTATCTGCCAGCCTGCATCACAAAGAAGAAATACATATGCACGGATATACATATAAAAGAAGACATTGCAGACAGATGACCAAGATCGATACATCATGTGGACTTGAACTATGTGAGTAACTATGACTTCATCCTGAATCATGAAAACACATCATGTATATATATATACACTCAAAGCATGTAGCATCATCATAACGAAGGTTAGAATCTCAAGCATTGTGTTAGTCTCTTATCAATACTAATAATAAATCAACATAATCAAATCATCAAGTGAGATACAAGATTCATCCAAAGTAACCTTAATGGAAGAAAATATAAATAATCACTTATATATATCTATCAAGTACATATCATATAACATTCTAACTATATTCATAAAGGTCTTGAAGGTACTCAATGCATACAAAAATGATACCTTTAGACAGTATGTCTGATATTAGAATCCTTGAGTACTAGCTTATGAAATTATTATAAAAAAACTATAGGAATAGATCAAACAAGTATCATGAACAACTTAAGTTGTAAGAAAACATCGAAAGATCTTAATTCTTCCAAAAAAAAACACAAAACTTATATTAGGGTTAGAGGGGTATTACAGCTATGCTCATAGCCTATGTGAGCTTAGATAAATGGTCTTCTTCATTCTTTCCTTGTGTATAGCACATTTAAGACATTAGCACATATAAATTTAATGCTTATATGTAGATCATTTCTTTTCCCTTTCATGTCTCTACAATGAAATGAACACATATTAAGAAAGATCACCTAATAATACAAACTAGGGTACAATAGTCTCATTTAGCAATTAGACCTCCAAAGATGAGTGAAAATATGATAATGATAACTTCTATCTAGTAGAGTACCATATCTTTTGATTGATGAAGAGGATTTAAAAAGAGGAAATAATTGTAGTGACCCAAAATTTCTCGAGCCTTCTAGTCTTGGTGTTATTCTTTTTTGAATTACAATTGAAATATTATTTTGCATTCTAATTATTCTTCCCTATGTTAGGCATTGTTTTTTACTATATGCTAGCACTCTATTCTTTTCTATTGATTAAACATTGAATTGGTTTAATTGATTACTAACACTTCTTGCATCTTGTATCAATCCTAATTTTCCCTAAACCATTCTTAATTATTCCCAATCATTCCTAATCTTTCATAAATCATTCCTAATATTTCGTAAACCATTCCTAATCATTCCTAAATTGATCCTAATCATTCCTCAATATTCTTAAATTGATCCTAATTGATCTTAAATGATGTCAAACCTTCCTATATCAGTTCAAATCAATCCCAATCAATCCTAATTAGTTCAAGACCATTTCAATCAAATTCAAATAAATTCAATCCCAAATAAATCCAATGAATTATCAAATTTCATCAATGCCTCATCATCATTAGTCAATCCTTGAGTGCATTGTCAAAGTTCATTAATGCCTCATTGTCACCAATCTGATCTCAAGTGAATTGTCAAAGTTTTTCGATGCCTCATTATCCAATCCAAGTCAATTTCAAATAGAATTGTCCAAGATCATTGATGCTATTTCATCATCATTATTCTAGCCCAATAGCATTGTCAAAGTTCATCAATGTTGCATTGATCCCTAATTAGTTTTTAATCATCAAGATCAATTCAATCCCTAATCAAATATTTCAAGACCAATCCCTTTTTTATCATACATCCTTAATTTGGCCAATCATTTGACTAATTTATTTCCCTTGGGATTAAAAAACCATAATTAATCCCTTTTGTATTAATCTATTTATTAGATTAATTACCCCTATCCTAAGTCTCCCACAATTAATTAATCTTGAATTAATTAATTGTTTCCCTTTTTTATTTATGGGATTTTCTAAACTCCTAAATTCCTAATTATATTTTTGAGGGAATATTGATTTTCAAATATTCAAAAATTTGACTCTTACACATTCCCTTAAATCATGCTTCATGACATCCTACTAATTATCCTTCACATTTCTTCCACTTTCCCTTTGTCATTTTCCACTAATTTGGCCTCCTAATTTCCTATTAATTTGCCTCCACCTTTAGTCATCACTTTGTCCTTAATTTGTGCATCCCCTTTTGTGCTCCCAATTTTTCATAATTATGACAAATTTCCATGTTGTGCACTAATTTTCCTTTTATTTCATTTTAGCTCTCAATTCTATAAATTGAGCCTTTTTGCACTAATTTGGTTAACCACTTTGAATGATCAATTACTCCTAGTATTCTCAATTTTGTTTTCAAGCTATCATAGTGCATCCAAAGATATTTTTAAGAGCTACATCCATCCACACTATGGAAAAGAAAGGAAATCATGGGAACCAAAACTTGAAGGGGCTTTTAGATAGTGTTTTAATTCCTTTATTTCAAGTTGTTTTCATGATGAGATTGAGTTACGTTTTTTCATATTGTTGAAAGTTTATGGTTGCTATTAATATGCTTTCTAACCCTAATTTTGATCTTACAATAAAAAGAGGACTTAATGAAAGGTTGATCTATGTAACACTATAATGTGTACTTGATTAGTTGGCACATTGAAAAGATAATGTGTTGTTTATCCTTAACACTAAGTGAAGAAGTCAATTGATTTGAAGCATAGGCTTAACTGAGAAAAAGAGAAGAAATTCAATTTAAGCCGAGCGATGCTAGTGGTGACTGAGCATCAGTATAAGCCAAGTAAATTTTAGTGTCAAATGAGCATCAGTAATTGCCAAGTGTCTGAGAATTAATTGAGCAAATACTGTGTTTACCAAGTAGAAAAGTTTTAGCAATGACCGAGTTACATAGTAATGGCTGAGTAGACGAACATAGTATTGATCGAGTGTGAGAAATTTATAGTTTGCAAATAAATTGAGAATCCAAGATGACTTAGTTGAATTTTTGTGATTGTAAAATGTGTTGACATTTAAAATGAATGAACTGGAGCATTTAATGCATGGTAAACCATTTTTTTATGGATTCAAGAAGAAGTTTTGAGAAGTATCTAGAAGGATAAGGAGGAGAACAAAATGATGGAAGGATTCAATGAATCTGACCTCAACCTCAAATCTATGGAGATGATTAAGTAGTAAAACATTAATATACATAATCACTCAGGTATAAGGGTGACCTAATTGTATGATAAGAAGTGTGTGGAAGAGATTGATGTTATTAACTAATGAATCTAAGAAGAAGGATAAGAAGAGTTGTGAAGAACTAAACAAAGTTGGCATGATTTCTTGAATGGATTTATGAGAAGATTAGAGATGGATATGGTAATGGAGGTTAGTTAGTAAATCAACATATCAACGTATTGGATCTATATTTGTAAAGCAAGTTGTATATTTTAGATCAAAACCTAATGTTACTTTCTAACCATTGTATCAGTTAGAATCTATTAATCAAGGTTTACCTAATAGTGATTTTGTAAACCCTTTAATCAAGGTGACAATCTAATGGAGTTTTATCAAGTCCTCTAATTAGGCCACTCCTAACAAGGTGATTAAATACTTTCATAGGGTCACACCCAACAATGTGTATTGTAACCTTTAATAGGGTTGGATTCTCATAGATTAGATCACTTCAAAAGAATGAAAATTTGGTAGCATGTTACTCGTGGTTTATACCATATTGGGTTTCAACATTAAATCCTTGTGTCATGCTTGTGTGAATGTTATCTAATGTGTTATGTTGTTGAAAGTTTTATATTTTTCAAGTTGATTACTTTTGGATAGTGGATTGCAAGTTTTATGTTACTGATATATTCTATAGAGTGAGTCAATTTTTGAATAGATTTAAGTTTTTTGAACTATTTGAAAATTAAAATTATACACTTGGACCTGAGGATAAGTAATTCACCCCCCCCCCCCTCCCCCCCACTCTCAGTTATTCTAGAATCATTCTACTAGGCCTTGAAATAGGGGCCCTACCACTTGATCCACATACTCATGATCACCTAAGCCAGCAAAGAAAACCTCCTCAACATGACACTAAAATTAATTAATTAGGACCATAAACATTAAACTCCTATTGAATCCTAAATAGTCAAGAGATGGATCCTAATATCAATAGGTGGTTATATAAAGATCCCCCACCTCCTAATACTCAACTCCTTATATACTTCAAGGACAAGTATCCCACATCACAAAAATACACCACGAAATAATGGAACTATCAAGATGGTGGTCTAGTACAAGAAGGAGATGGAAGTGAAGATCCACTATAAGCCTCACAACATCCAAAACATCAAGTCCTTGGCTTTAATATCCCTCACCTGCATATAAAAGGACCTAATACCATAATTGGGGGCACTAATTTTCCCAATGTTCCCCTCTTGAACATCTAGGATGATCTTTTGGAAGTCAAAGACATCCCTAAAGAGGAAGAAAATAAATCCTATAATGATATCTTTGACAATGAAGCCTTCCTAGGAAATTATATCCTCCATCAATTGGCCATTAACCTTATCAGACTTCTCCTCATCCATCCTAATATCATATATTGGAACTAGCTAAGTGTAACCAACATCAATGAGTGCTAAAGAAAGGAAGAACTCCTAAGGTTCATGAGAGCATTAGACCAGCAATTAGATAAAGGACAAGAATTAGCTTGTGTCTACATGCTCAACCCCAAGGGATACTTCAGGGAAGAGGAATTATTTAGCCACAAAAATAAAGATTAAAAGGAAAAGAATGAGTTCTTTTTTGAAAACCCATATGGGGCACATTCTAACTCCAAAAAAGAAAAAAAAAAGGTGTATCATCTAGTGAAGACTTCTCTAAGGTGCTAGAAGATGAAGACTTGCCTCTTCCTCTCATCCAAGACAAAAAACTAGAGAAATATTTCATCCTCATTGAACATACCAAGGTAATCAACTTGGGAACTACATAAAACCCAAGGATCACATACATTGTAGCATCCTTGATTGAGGGTGAAGATTTATATTTAACTATGCTCCTTCGAAAGGAAATTATCAATGTTACATGGTTATACCCAAATGAAAAACTAGTGAAGAAAAAGTTGTTAGGAATGGGAACATTGAGAGGGGGGGGGGAGGTGAATTAGTGTTCATTGAATTTTATCTTTTTACTTAATCTTTAAACTAAACTTAAATGCTTAAGTACTAAAATGAACATCCACATAAACATGAAACATGAAATCAACACATAATAGCAATATGGTTACAAGGAAACCAAAATAGGTAAAAACCCTGGTGGAAATTGACACCCACTAATATTATGTACTAGTGTTTTATGATCCTTGTTAGAAGATTCTTAACCCTGTTAGGAGTTTCTTTACAATGCATTAAGTATAGTAGACCTTGTCAAGGGTCAGACCCTATTAGGATTCTTTTACAATAGTCCTTTTTAGGGGATAGGGCGCACTATCCTAGAGCTCATTGCTCAAGTGGTGAAGGCTACAACCTTCTGATCTCAGATACACACTATATCTACTAGATAAACTGTCATTGTGACACTGCTTGTCAGATCAATTCCTTTGATGCACTGATGCTTTGACCTCTTTCAAAGATTTAATAAATCCTATAGTCTCTTTGCACACTTCTTCTCTTCTTATCAAAATTCTATATCAATATCCATATCAATTACAATGGGCGCATGTCATATTTATATGCGCATACAAAATAAACAACTAGGTCGGCCCTTAAACCTATTATATACAACACATCCAAATGAATTGGCTCAAGCATGTTTATAAAAAACATATATACATGTCAAAAACTTAATTGCAATAGGCACATAGCCTTTACATCATTAGAATATAATCACAACTCAAAATGATAACAGTTGGCTGCTTACTCTATTCTTCACTAGCACACATTGGTTGTGTAACTTCAATTGTCTATATCTTTCTCATACTTGAATATCTGATCATGCACTCATAGAATAATCATGAATATAGTCTGAAAAACTTAACTTCTAGGGCCACACATGATAAATCAGTTGTACACATGTGCGCTAATGCTCTAAGCTTCAAGAACTCTATACACTGTCCAGTCTTCACCACTTAGTTGATTATTGATCTTTACATCAAGTGCACTGACTCCAAACTTCTATATGACTTTGTTTCCATAATGAAAACACTATACTAAGTCATATACACCAATATATCCAACTTTCCAACAATCTCCCCCTTTTTCATTGATGGAAACAAAGGAATATGGCCAAGAATATGGCCAAGTTGCTAACTATCCTCAATACAAAAAACTTTTGTCTCCCTATAAATATCTTTCTATCTTATATCTCCTTATACATATCTATTATCCATATTCTATACATACTCCCACTTTGGAATTAATAAAAAAAGTGTTTCATAACTAATTCTACCAAAACTTACTGTGATAGTACATCCAGATATGCAATATGTAGATTTTGGATCTCCTTCTTCCAAAATGTGATGGGTGAATTTACAATCTATAGATCGGCGCATCAAGCATACTGTAGCTTCTCCATCTTCTCCAGATCAGTGCTATGACCTTGATCATATGTCACTATGGTGGCATTGATCTCCTTGATATTTTGAATTAGTATGTCTAATGATGGTGCAAGAGCATTCCTTAGCTGAGTCTGTCTAGTCCTTATCTTGGTCATCTCTTTTTCTACCTTCTCAATCTTATCTAACTATCCTTGGTAGACATTTATGCACATGTTCACATCAATAGATGGATCTTCCAATGATTTCTTGATGTTATCTATCATGGCTTCTGCCTCTTGTACCTTTTTTTATAGATCACCAGTCAACTTGTATTGGGTCATACATTTAGCAATGATCTTTCTTCCCTTTGTTGGAAACTCCTTCAGGGATGCTTGACCAACCTTTAGTGAGGTCAGGTCAAGTGCATAGTTTTAAAACAATTCATTAAGCCTTTTCTTCATTTACTTCTCCTCTGCAACTAAGGATGCAGATTCTTCTAGGCTAGAGAAGTTTCCCTTGAACTGTGAAATTACTAAACTAACATCATCAACTGAGTGTACTTTGGACACTTTCTTGTCTGTAGGTAAAAAGTTATTTAGAATTTTCACTAATTCTACAAGGAGGGGATTCCTCATCACTTGTTTCTTCTTAGCCTTATCCATAGCTAAGACACTAAACTTAATTAGGTCTTCTTCTCCCCATGAATCCAAAATGGTTGTGTCAGGTATCAAACTTAACAAAAATGTTGCTAAGGGAGTGATGGGAGTGCTATCCATGACTTCTTGTTTCACCTTGGTTGGTTCAACTTATGTTTCATCTTTTGTTTCACTTCCTTCTTCTTATTCTTTCTCATTTGTTATATCCTCAATCAATATTTCTTCTTGATGAGTAGGAGGAGTGTTACTGCATAATATTTCAGCTTCTTGTGTGCTCATAAAAGCTTCTTCAAATGTATCTAACTCAGTGTCAGTGGCCTCTATGGCTATCTCCACATTATCAATGACAATGGTTCTATCCTTTAATGAATATGTCATGGGCACAAACTTATTTTCCTATATTTGTGTTTCCACTGCAAGCACTGAATCCTGAGGAGCTGTCACTGATGCATTAGTAAGCTCTCCCACCTTGACTTCCTTTATGGGTATTTGTGTTGTGAGAGCAATGGCTAGATACGTGTGTCTATTCATGAATACTTTCTCAAATGTCTTCTCTATTTCCTTAGCAAAAATATCATAATTCATGTCCATAATGTGCAAAGTCTTTGACTTTGTTATGAGATGTGGCTTCACTAAGTCTAACAACAAAGACTTCTCCTCTAGAGATCATACTAGAAGGGTATCATCTATAATCATTTCCCTTATCCATAGATCTTCTTCAATAGCCTGTCTCTTTTGGAATTGTAGGATGTTCCAAACATTATCAAGGATCATTGTCTTAAGTTCCAAGGCTATATTCTTGAACTTCAGCATGTGTTTGACTATCATACCATGTATCTTAGATTTGTCTATCTCACCATATTTTTCATAAAACTTTCCTACTTGATCAATTCTTCTCTCTTCAATTATTCTTTCACTTAGGACATTGAGACTAGGTTTGAAACTTACTCCAAGAGGTGCTTGCGAGTTCTTTCTATTCCTTGTGACTCTTGAAGATGGATGACCAGTGATGATCTCTTTCTTCATCTTTGACATTGCATTATAATCAAGAGGAGTAGTAAGGTCAATGGTTTCTTTGGGCATAGCAGTAACATCAATTTTACCCTTTTGTTCATCAAATTTTTTAATCTTCACTTTCTTTAGCTTGGGATCATCTGATTCTGCCTTTGCTACATCTGCGCTCTCTAATTCCAAAGCAATATTTTGTTCCCTTGCTTTGTCTAGGTCTTCTTGAGACACTCCATGTATTCTCAAGATTTCTGAGGTAACTTTAGCAACCTTTCTTTTTGTTGCTGCATTATTTAATACTACATCAACTTCTCTAGTTTTTTCCTCATAGGTTCCCCATCTTGGCTCATTAGGGTCTTTGGGTGCTTCTAAAAAAACTTGACCATAAGCCTCTAGAATAGGCTCTTCCACTTTATATCCAAGTGGATGAATCCACTTTGTTCTTGGTTCAACTTCCTCTATGGATGTTGTGTCTATTTCAACCATGAAGCAAATAGTATCCTTGTACTTTTCCACTATCTTCTCTGGTATCCTATACCTCATCTACATATTAGCCTTGAAGTTCTTTAACTCCAATGTCATGTAATCCTTCAAGGTGTTCTTAGTACATGCCTTTAGAGATATCTATGGCATTGTGGGAATGGATTTGTCTAGATACAAATCAGACACTTTTCAAACAATATGGAAGTACATTTAAATGACCAAAGACCCAAATCTAAATATCTTGGTCTTATCATGCTTAATTGCCTTGATGTTATCAATTAGCTATGCACACAATATTTGACATAGGTTGAACTCTCCATTCTCATTTACAATTCTTATGGCTGGAAGAATTGTGGCCACAAACACACTGTTCACCCTGCTAGTGTGTTAAAACCTATATCCAAGGATCATAGACATCAATTTGATGTCATCTTGCTCAATAGGCTCTATGGTCATTCTAGGCCTATCACTCCTTGACTTGCTATTCTATTCAACAATCTTCCTCACATCTTTACCCACTATAAGGATGGTGACTATCTTTGAGAGGCTTTTTTTTTCATCAATTAGGTCACTAGTTATTTTGACCAACACTTCACCTATCCAAAATAGGTCATCATGAATCTTGCTCAAAAGAATCTTGATCCATTTTGAATCATAGAACTCATATGTCATAGCATACTCCACTATAGGGTGATTATTCCACTATGCATACTCATCCATGAAGGTTTTGTCTGGTTTTAGAATAGTTTCTATGTGCACCCTTAATTTGTCCAATCCTACTAGTTCTTTCTTATAGTAGATGTATGCCCTAATGTCCTCAACATGCATAATGCCCATAGGAATGCAAGAGAATTCCCCTTCTAGGTCATCTAGTGTAGATTTTAATGGATGCATCTTAAACACATATCTTTTCTTCTCTACAACATCAAATACTATAGGAGTAGCCAGCACTTACTTGTATATCACTTTCACAAATGTTTCTAAAAGATTTTGAATTAGTGTGATGAACTAGGGCTTCCACAATTGATCAAATCCACAAAAAATCACTTCATGAATCAAACTACAATCCTTCTCAATCAACTGCTAAGGCTCTTCTTCTCTTCAATTGATCTTAATTCAAATGCAATGAGAGATTTTCTAACTTATATGTACTGTAAAGTAGAATTTTGGCTATTAATGCTTGTTGCATAAACTAGGCTATCACTTGGAAATTTCTATATTTCATTCTAAAAACATTCAGCTAGTCTACTCTTGTATGAAGGTTCCCTTAGTCTCCAAAAGCTTAAGTCCAAAGGCGTATACTCTGATAGTGAGTATACTAGCCACATAGGGGTCTAGAGCTAAATAAGCTCCCCCTATGACCCTGAGGGCCATTCATCCAGATGTAGAGGGTGTGTCCACTATGGATGCATCCAATACATACTCATCAACCTTATCCTTCTTTTCTTTTGACCAAATCAAGCTCGCATCCTCTGAGGCTTTCACAAACTTGATTTGTCCTTCAGGATCCAATAATGGTTCTTCGGTCTTTTTGGGGCTTTTTTGACCTTGTGTCCTTGATCTATAGAACTTTCAGATATGTCTAGCCTTGTTACAAGAATGAAAAATGACAAGAGGCCTTATATTCCTCAGTGCATTGACATGGGTCACAATTTTACATTGTCTAGCTAAGTGACCATTATAGTTACATATCTGTCATGTAACATTCTAAGAACTTCTTACATTTGACTAATTCTGATTTCTCTAATCATGCTTAGTCTTTTTCTTTTTACTATTCTTCTAATTCATAGCTCTATGACCAAATTTACTACATGACTAATAGTAGCCATTAAAAGGTCTTACCTCTTTACAGTTCCTTGCTATATGTCCATGCTTGTTACATGCACAACAAGTATAGTCTACTAGCTTGCGCTCATCCTTAGGTGGTTCACTATTATCTTTAGTTTGATCTTCAGTATCCTTAGCATTAGTAGAGTCTTTTTGTTTATTCTTTCTTTCTCACATGTTGTTAATCTAATTTTGTGCTTCATTGTATCCAATGCAGCTAGTGTCTCCTTTGGCTCTTCTTGCATACAACTGAGATTCTATCAAATCAGAACTGGTGTGTAATTTTTCAATGTGATTCTTTTCTTCTTTTATTTCAAATTCCAAGCTTTATTTGTAGTTTCTTAGCTCCAAGATTTCCATGTTTTCTTGCCTTAATTCCTCATTGAGTTGAAGGTTCTCTTTGACCTATTCTTCATAGACTTCTTGGTTGTTAATTAGTTTATCAGTAAATTCTTCAAGTAGTTCTTTTAAAGATGCATTTTCTTCATTCATCTTCTTGACCATTTCTCCTAGATCATTGTTAGATCATTCTTTCAAATCCTTTCTTAGCCTTTTGATAACTAATTGAGCATCACTAACCTTTTCTTTTAGTTCTTGAATTTCTCTTTCTGATTTGTCCAAGTCTTCAAGAGAAGCTTCAAGATTTACTTTTAGATGTTTCATTTCTTCTTTTTCCATGATCTCCTCAAGTGGTTAAACTTCTTTGCTAAGGACCAGAGCTCTGATACCAATTGTTAGGAAAGGGAACACTGAGAGAGGGGGTGAAGCAACGTTCACTAAATTTTATCTTTTTACTTAATCTTTAAACTAAACTTAAATGCTTAAGTACATCAACATAAACATGAAACATGAAATCAACACATAACACCAATATGGTTATGGGGAAACCCAAATAGGTAAAAACCCTAGTGGGAATTGACACCCACTAATATTCTATACTAGTGCTTTATGATCCTTGTTAGAAGACCCTTAACCTTGTTAGGATTTTCTTTACAATGCATTAAGTATAGTAGACCTTGTCAAGTGTCAGACCCTATTAGGAGTCTTTTACAATAGTCTTTGTTAGGGGAGAGGATGCACTATCATATAGCTCACTACTCAAGTGGTGAACGCTACAACCTTTTGATCTCAGATACACACTATATTTGCTAGATGAACTATCACTGTGACATTGCTTGTCAGATTAGTTCCTTTGATGTGCTAATACTTTAACCTCTTGCAAATATTTAATACATCCTATAGTCTATTCACACACTTCTCTTCTTATCATAACTCTATATCAATATCCATACCAATTAGAATGGGTGCATGTCATATTTATATGCACATACAAAATAAACAACTAGGTCGGCCCTTAAACCTATTACATATAATGCTTCCAAATGAATTGGCTCAAGTGTGTTTACAAAAAAACATATATACATGTTAGAAACCTAATTACAATAGGTGAATAGCCTTTACATAATTAGAATATAACTACAACACAAAATGATAATAGTCAGTTGCTTACTCTATTCTTCACTGGCACATACTGGCTATTTAACTGCGACTATCTGTATCTTTCTCATACTTGCATATCTGATCATGTGATCATAGTCTAAACATGATTATATTCTAACCAACTTAACTTCCAAGGTGCACACCATAACTTAGTCGTATGCACATAGCCTGATGCTCTGAGCTTCAAGAACTCTGTACACTATCCAGTCTTCAACGTTTAGCCAATTACTGATCTTTACATCAAGTGCGCTAACTCAAAACTTCTATATGACTTTGTTTCCATAATGACAACACTATACTAAGTCATATACACTAGTATAGCCAAATTTCCAACAAAAGCTTTGCAAGATGCATCCAAAGGTAGCTCTACTATCAAAAATAGAACTTGAGAAGTTACTACAATAAAAGATCATTAGAGCTATTGATTACTCAGAGTTGATAGAAAACATGGTGCTAGTCACTAAGCCATCAAGATTTTAACATATTTTAGAGACCTATGTAAAAATTGTCTGAAGAATGATTTCCCCTAGAAAACATCAACATGATTATTGATCTCACAACCATCCATGAGATGCTATCACTCATGGATGGTTTCCAAGGATATAATAAAATCTATATAGAAGAGGAAGATCAACATGAAAAAACATTCACTATAGCATGGGGTACCTTGTATTATAATATGATGTGATTTGGGATAAAGAATGTGGGGGCTACATATTAGTGAGCAATGGGAAAAATCTTCCATGATATGATACAAAAAATCATTGAAGAGTATGTGGATGATATCCTTTCCAAATCAAAGACACGGTTATAATAACTTGACATATTTGAGCGTGTGTTTAACTATCTACATCACTATAGCCTAAATCTAAATCCAAAGAAGTGTATCTTTGGTGTCACATCAAGAAAACTATTGGGGTTCATTATATCATGGAATGACATAGAGATTGATCCTAGTAAAGTCAAAGCCATAATAGAAATTCCTCCACCTTGAACACTCAAGTAGCTCAAATGCCAACAAGGAAAATTACAATTAGTCCATAGATTCATATCAGAACTAGAAGACAAGTGTCAACCATTTACATATCTTCTCTACAATGACACTAGCTTCAAATGGGATCCTATCTATTACAGAAGCTTTGAGAAGCTAAAAGAATATTTGGCTAACTCTCCTATTCTAGTATCACGAGTACAAGGACAATATTTTATATCTTAGCCACTATCATAGCACTAGGGACACTATTAGCACAACTTGATGATAATGGAAAGGAAAGATCCATCTGCGACATTAGTCAAACACTTGTCAGCTATGAGATCAACTATTCACCAATGGAAAAAGCATGCCTTGCAGTGGTTTTTCCACTTGAAAGATTTGGAATTACATTTGCATCCACACCATCAAGCTCATCTCCAAGGTAGACCAACTAAAGTACCTACTATCAAAGAAAACACTCACAAGCTGAATGGAGAAGTAGGTTATGCTTCTAAGTAAATTTGGTATCTAATACATAGACAAAAACAAATAAAGGGGAAAGTCATTGTAGTCTAGCTAGCTGAAGCACCCCTTGTAGATTCATATCTGCTAATTATGGAATTTCCTAATGAGCATCCTTACATGATTGACACGTAGCCAACATGGAAGCTATACATTGATGGATCCTACACATCACATGGATTAGGAGAATGAATCCTATCTACCACCCCTCAAGGTGAATAAATCTCTAAATCATTCAAATTGGGATTCCCATGAACCAACAACATTAAAGAGTACGAGGCACTCATCTCAGGCCTCAAGATAGCCATTCAGTGGAATATCATAGAATTGCAAGTGTTTGGAGATTTATAGCTAATAATCAAGCAATTTCTAGATGAGTTCCAAACAAAAGATGACAATCTTCTACCCTACAACAAATTGGTGGACAGATTGAGAGAGCATTTCTAGAGCCTACAATTCATGCATATACCAAGGCTATAGAACAAAGTTGTTGATGCCATGGAAATAATGAAATCCTTACTAGAGATTCTTGGAGACTCAACATAGTATGAATTCTTAGTTAAGAAGCTACATAAACCTACTAATGAGAATGCTAATTTTAAAATAGTGTGAGTCTTGGTTGGTCCTCAGTCCCTATGGTACAATGAAAATCAAACTTATCTTAAAAATGGTATCATATCCACCCACCTCAAAAACAGCCAACATGAGAACCTTATTCCCAGAGCTTCCCTCTATACTCTTTTAGATAACACCATATGTTATTGAGGATTTCATAACACACTCTCTAGGTGTTTACATTCAAACAAGGTCTCCTAGCTTTAAAAGAGGTTCATGTAGGAATTTATAGTACCCATACAAGTGGCATGGTCCTATCAAAGCAACAACTTAGAGTTGGATACTATTGGCCAACAATGGAGCATGATGCCTATGAATTTGTGAAACAATTCCTACCATGTTAGTAGCATGCCAATCTGATCCATGCTCCAACACAAGACTTACAACCCATTATGCAACCCTAGCCCTTTTCATGTTGGGGTTTGAACTCATTGGTTTAATCACTCCTCTTTCCTTAGATGGACCCAAATATATCATAAGATCCACTAAATATTTGATAAAGTGGGTTGAATAAATTCCTCTCATCCTAACCATAGGCCTCCAAATAGCCAAGTTCATCCTTTACCATATTATCTTCCATTTTGGCATCCCTTCCGCCATCTTCAATGATCATGGAACACCCTTTGAAAAGCAAAATGTGGATGATCCATGTGCCAGACTCCACATCCACCATTATTTATCAAGCCCATACTTCCCTAAAGGCAAGGGCCAAGATGAGGTAACCAATAAAAGCATCCTTAAAATCTTCAAAAATGTTGTCAATGATTGTGGTCATGACTGGAACCTCCAAATCAATCCTTCCCTTTGGACCTAACACACTTCCTTTCACACTCCCATAGGACCACCCCCTACTCCCTTGTATATAGTGTAAAAGTTGTCTTACCAATCAAGGTTGAGCTACCTTCATTCTGTGTATCCATGAAGAACTATACCACAAATGAAGACTATCATGTGACACACCTCACATAGCTGCACCTATTATATGAAAAGAGGTAGCAAGCTTGTGATTGTAGTCGCCCAAAATTGGCACCTTACATTTTTAATCAACTTTGGTGCATTCCTTCAAATTTATACATCATCAAAGTCCTATTGTATTAGGCAATTCTATCTCCTATTTGACTTTATTTGACTTGGTGTCAAATGCAAAAAACCCTAAAATTGCATTAATCATACACTATATTTGATTCCTAAATTTTCAACTTTATTGGCTAAATAATCCCTATGATTAATTTATTTAATTCTACAGTCCTAAGTGCTTTAAATTAAATTAATTCCACCCCCTTTAGCTAATACACATCATGGAATTAAATAATTATTTGGTTATTTGAGTGGACATCTTTATTTGGATTTATTAATTAAAAATTAATTGAAAAGCCACCCATGTGGCAATATTCATTTAGTAAATCAAATAATTCCTCATTATTTACCTCACCTTCGTCCATGGAGATGAAGAGTCAGCTGTGTCTTTCCAAGAAACTCTTCATCCTCTCCCAGGTTTGTCTATATTATGGGCTCCTTTTCTCCATTTTGGGGAGGCAAATTTAGAGCATCAAAATTATAGTCAATTTTTGTCTCAATTCTTTCATGCTTTCAAGCTTTGTTATTGCATAATTAGACTAATTTGTCATTTTAGTATAATTGCATTCTCATATTGGTTAGTTTGCTTAATATGTTATTAGCTTAATTCACATATCCACTTTCAAACTCTCATTCTTAGAGTAAATCTACACTTTCATTCATAGATTACAATTTCATTTCTCATATAGATTAATTTCAATTCAATCTTTCCATTAAGCTCTTTAAATCATCCATCTTAGTTTTGTCTAATGGTTGTTGGTTCTCCAATCTGAGAGTAATTCAAGCACCCCAACTAATTAGGAGGCAATAGGTTGATTCGATCGATATTGCAAAATGAGAAATTCATACTCATCTTCAAATTCCAACAATTGAGAAATGACTATGTTATGTCTATGGCTGGATTAGAGATCCACGTTTTGCTATCAACATTTTGGCACCCACTGTGGGGCAGAAAATTGATTTTTGGCCTCATTATTTTTGGATTTTCTATCAACAATTAATGCTCTATCATATGTTTGTATGTCCTAGTGTACAAAATATTGCGTGATCATTCTAAGTGTGTCATGCAAATATTTTTTGCTAGCAGCACTTTCTCGTGTGCTTCACAATACTTTCTTCCATTCAGTGGTGTACTTTCTCACGTGAAGCTTGGTCTCAATTTTTAAAAATCTTTCAATTTTTGCATTTCCTATTACTATTTTTTGACATTTATCATTTGCTGTGGTTTTTGTATCTCTATTTTTTGATAGCATAATAGTGGGTTGTAGGATGATTGACCAAGACATAAAAACTTGCTAACAGTTTGCTTGTAGGATGGTTGTTGAAGACATTTAAAAATGTTGTGTTTGTTTTATTACTTTCATCACATAGTATAACTAGGGCCTTGTGAAGATTTCTTAAGGGTCTTGATAGTGAGCTAGGGTAATAGGCTCTTCATTACATGGAAGTTATGCCCATGGATGAATCCAAAACCTAGATCTTGCTAGCATGACAAATACCTGGGGAAGCAAGGAAAGGTGGTGAATCTTTGGCAAATCTACTTGTTAGGGGATTATGCTCTTCTCTCTTTGAGAGAACCAAAAACCCAAAAGCTTGTGGATTGGTTATGGAGGAACTAGCTTGGTGATGAATATGTCTTGCATGTTTGGGTAAGGTGAAGAGGTAGAGAAGTATGCTCTTCTCTCTTTGAGAGAATAAAAAAATTAGACCCTTGAATCCAAGCCAAGTTGTGTCATGTTTAGAGAGCCCACCGAAAGTTGAACCTCTGGGAATGACCCAAGTGAGTACACACCTATTGCCAGTGATTCTACCTCACTATAATAAAGAAATATTTTTTGAGTCTAAAGACTCCAAAACCATGTTAAATTCCTTCTCTTGATTTTCACTATCATCTTGAGAAGGCTCTATCTATTTATTGAGCAGGACCGCTCCTAGCCCTACTTGCAGGGGTGTATGACTTTCAAGTGTTGTTGTGGCTGCAAGGCCCTATCTCTATATTGAGGATATTGAAGTTTAGTGTGAATAGAAGCCCACTAAAAAAATTATTAGTTAGTTTCCTACCCAGATCACCTTCGAAAGGAGACATAATCTTTGTGTAGGGAGGGGGAAGAATCTCTCCCCTAGATTCTCACCATAGGCATGCACCTAGAAGTTTGAAGGTGGTATATGAAACTGGCCCTTTCTTAAAGGGTAACCTTTGAACATATATTATTTAGCCCTTGGAAAAACCAAAAACATGGGCACCCTATAGGGGGTGACATGGCTATGTGAGGTGAATGCATGTGCATAAGCTATGAGGCATGGATTTTATCTTCTATACCATTTTCTTTGTAGGGATAACTAAGTGTTTGTTATTGAGTCTTAAACTATTCGTCATGATTAAATAAAGACTCCCATGATTCTACCAAGTTGCTTTGTCCTTGGTTGAACTATTTGTGACTATTTCTTGTGTCACTACTACTTCATCTAAAACTTCATGCTTGTGAACAATTGCTTGCAACATTCAAACTGAGATTGCTGATTCAAATTGTCTGAAAACTATAAATTATGTTAGAGAACCATTCAGGATGTGTCTCAAAAATTGACTCTTTACCTCAAAAACTATGTCAAACTGTCAAAACCTAGAATTTTCCCATGCGAAATTTTTCAAATCTGAGCACTTCCTCACATGAGCTATAATTTTCTCATGTGAATTCTAGCATTTTATCGCACGAACCAGCACTTTCTCATGTGAACCTGTACCCTAGTTCTCAAAATAGCAAGCTATTTCCCATTGACTGGTCAACACTTTTCCTAATCTAATTTTTATCTAAGGTCTGTTTGTCTATTTACCTATCATCCACTATCTGAAACTGAGTGTCTCGAGCTATGAAATGAACTATTACAACTTAAACTCATATTATCTCTCTTTCATTTGTCTTATCCTATCTATACTTTTGTTCCTTGCAACATGCTAGTCATATCTTGGTTGTTCTAGCCATACTCTCAACAATTTGTGCCAGGTACATTTCACATCTTGGCTATTCTAGCCATTATGTCCTCTTTTTTTTGCTATCCTAGAGACAAAGTTACAAGCATAATCCTAAGTTCCTTCTCATCACTTGATCTTCATTTATGCCTATTATGACTAGAAATGACAACATATTCCCCATTCAAGGTATTGGAAAAGGTAGGGGTCAACCTCCTAATCAAGAAATAGGTTGTTCAGAACCCATTACCCACCTAGAGTGTCAAGAGGGATCCTCAAGTTCCTCTTCATTGAGTACATTGAAAGATAGCCCATCTCTATCATTCTCTCTAGTGTTCCAGGAGTGTTATAATCCATTGTTTCAAACACAACCTAACATATTGTTTCAAGAACAAGACAACTCATTCTTTCAAAACAACTCATTGTTTCATAACTTTGGAAGGCCACTTCCTCAGACTAATCTTATTATTGAAACCATCAATTCTCTTGATGATATCAACTGATTTGAACCTATCAACTCTTTTGATCATGTTAAAGTGCCAAAGGTTACCTTAATTTCACCCTTTTAGCATCGTTCATATTATTTTATTGAGTCTTCACTAGCTGCGCAATCCCACATTGACAAGATGGTAGACCCATTCGACTTCCAATAGGGTCAATACAACAAAATTCATGACCAATCCCAAAATGATCAACATCATGCTCAATCTCAAAATGATCAACATTATGATCAGTCACAAAATGATTAGAATCGGCACCAAGCCCATAACAAAACTCAAGGCGGTCAGCAAGCACATCATTATCACCCTCCTCCATATGACAAGAATCAAGATCAAGCCCCAAGTATTTATGAGATTCTTGGTAATGAAGATGAAGTAATAACCCAAAATGACATAGATGCTACAAAAGCCAACAAGAGTTTGATCAAGATGATGGATATCCTCATTCTAGAAGAGAAAGAGAATTAGTTTCTTTAATTTTCCAAACAGGGAGCCAAGTTACCCACAGATTACCAAGTTGAAACACTCGTGGCCAAAGAAGAAGAGATTGAAACAACTAAGTTGCAAAAGTTGGGTAGGGACATGCAAGATCAAATTAGCCAACTTGCAAATGATAAAGACAAAGATACACAATAGTTCATGCTAGAAAGCATATGTCCTTTCTTGTTTGATAAAAATCTTCACATGCCTCCATTTCCCAAAGGTGTGGAGCTTCCTAAGTATGATAGGTATCTAGGTACAACAGATCCACATGACCATTTGAGAGATTTTGGAGCTTTATCTATGGAATTCATGCATGACTAGAAATATCTTATGTGTCTATTTCCCCATAGCTTGAGTGGATCAACCATGGAGTGGTTTTCTCAATTGCCCCTGAGTATCAAATCCATTGATGAAATTGCTAATCTATTTATCTAACACTATTCACACAACATTCAACATTTGGTCAACATCTGGGACCTTTGTAATCTAAAACAACAATAAGAGGTACCCTTCTTATCATTTCTCTAGAGATGGAGACAACTTTGTACGAAGTATCCTTGTAAGATACCAGAGTCCAAAAAACTTAACATTTTCTTGGACAATCTTGTTTCTGACTTCTGATACCAAGTGCAGTTACAAGGTTTCTTGAGTCTTGATAGCATGATTAAACAATTTGTGTGGATAGAGGCATTTATCTATAAGAAAGGAGAATTGAATTTGCAAAAGGATAATAAACAAGGGTCTTCCTCCTCAAATAAAGACAAAGGCAAGCTTTTTAACAAGAAAAAAGAGGTTTTGAATGATAGTGTTATCATTGTTATAAATTTTTCTAGCTTCATACTAATATTTTTTGAAAGTGATCCAGTTTAAAGATCTGAGGGTTAGGGTTTCATGTTGAAAAACCATAGTTTTAACAAAAGCCCTAGCTGGTTTTGAATCTTGTTATAATTTGACATTACCTTTCGGATTACTAATCTCCCTAATAAAGCATGTGTCATTTTTGACCCCTTTACTCACCACTTTATGTGTTATGTGGTTAGGTTTTAAAATCTGCGTACTTTTTGATTAATTTTTCCTCATAAAGCCTAAGTTTTTGATTAATTTTTCAATAGTATCAAACCCTTTAAAATATGTGGCTTTCGTTAAACTACAAGAATGCCTATTGTCAGAATGTCTGACATGCGCTTTAGCAATGAAGTGCCATCTATCTGTGCAGGCCCAGCTAGTAACAAGGTGTGTTGGCATTTAAAGAATGGATCACATCGATGGCTATCACTATACTATTGGACCAAGATGATAGCCTTTTAATAATCATGCTTTAGTGGCAAGCATATAATCAAAATTTCTCTGACAATGGTAGGTTTTGGCTTGTCAGTATCTATGGCTTTTTCCCTTGGGTTGACATCTGGTTCTTTGTGACGTATCAAGTTGTAGGGTTGGACTTTTCAAAGGGTTAAACAATAGATTGATCTGATGGTTTTCATTATACTATTGATGAAAGATGTAAGGAATTTAAGCTTATGGTATAGTGGTAATCATCCAATTCTCTTTAAAGATTGAAGTGTGAAGTGGGCCCTAAAAGTGCCAGCTCACTCTGACATGTTCACTTTCTACTGGTTGCAGTAAATTATGATCTGGCAGTTGTCAAGGTTTTCAGTACCAAGAAAGAAAAGTAAGAGGGGGTCCACTTGCCAGTCTTTGCAATGTGGCATATTTTGATTTGACCAAAGCTAGGTGAGGTGTCATGGTAGGGCTTGCCTTCTTAGATGGATAAAGCACTGAAAGTTAGAAACAATCTTATGGCTGTCGTTACACTATTGGATGAAGATGCTAAAGTTCTACACTTGTGTTTTAGTGATAAGGTGACACTTGTTCACTCCAGAAAAAGTAGAGATAAGTTGTTTATTTCCTCACATGGCTATTTTTAAATGTTCTCATTGGTTAAGAACTAACTTGGGAAAAGGTAACAAAGGGTTGTGTTATTAGACTTCTCAACCATATGATGTGCCAGAAAAGGAAACAAATCAATGGCTAGAATTCAAATTTTTTATCTATGACATTTTTCACGTCCTATGAATGCTGAGGCTGCCAAATTTCAGTAATGGTGGATTTAATGTGCTACGTGTGGTTGGATTGTAGGTAGTTAGAAATGCTATATGTCAAAATTGAATCATTATTTCTATTCATTGCTCTCATAAACTTTCTGGCGAACTAGATTTTCCTCAAGGAGCGATTTCAAGCAAAGTATTTGCAGGCATCTAGTAGGTTTGTTTTCTGAGTTCAAAATTGCTTAAAGTCTATGAAGGTGTTGCAAGGAAATTTTTGTTTCCAACTAATAGTATTTAGGGTTCTCTTGAGTATTCATATGTTTTTTATAAAAGCCCTAGTTTCAAAATGTTGTCTAAAAGAAACCTATCTGGTCAAATAAAGTATAGTAAGAGAGGAGTCTTTGAGGATTTGATGCAGTTGCTCCCACATTCAGATAATGGGATAGCAAGAATGAAAGAACTTTTTCTAAGAAACCCTAGGGACTCAATGGCTAAAGCACTCCATGACATTGGAAATTGGATGAGAGACGCTAGTGTGAGAGAGAATCATAATGGTCTTATTTTATTCAAGGCAGCTTATTCACAAAGAAATTCCTATGCCCCCCTTAGCAACATATGGAAATTTGATGTTGGGAGGTTAATAGTCCATGGCATTTTTATGGATGTTGAGTTGTTGATACAAATTGCTAAATGCTATGATCCTATGACAAGATATGTCAAGGATATCAATGAGAAAAACCTAATCGGTATCACAAAGGATGAGATTAGGGAGGTGTTTTCACTAAATGACCCTTCTGTCAAGTTGGAGATGATAGATTTCAAATATTTTAGAGAGATATATGAGGCACAAAAGGAAATTTTGAGAGTAGGGCCTGTAAAGGAATTCATTGATCAAATTGGATCAATGTGTGTTGTAAGTGCAAGCACACCAGAGCCTTTCAGGCTAGATTTGTTTAGTAAGAGAGCACAAGATTTGTATAAGTCTCTTACTTTAATTCTAGGGCATGATGAAGCAACTCATATGCCATTCCCATACATGTTCATGATGGTACAATCACTGCACCCCCAATTGGTGCTAATTTTTTATTTTGCATCTCATCTAGCTAATCTAATCCATGAGGGATTGATGGGAATCAAGAACATGAAGGTTGGTAGGCCTTTTGAGTGGTATTCAATGCTTATTCATATGTTCTTATACAAGGGTGAGAAGTTCTTCAGCTCAATAGTAAATATTGTGAAGCATAGAAATGGAGAAACCCTCCCAGTCCAGCTGTGGACCACAACTTTGTCATGGGATAGAGTTAATGCCAACTATATTGCTTTTGATAGGGATTTTGCTTCTAGACTTAGGAATTTTTTATTCTTTGACAATCCTAGATTCCAAAAGGAGCTACTGAGATTAATCAGACCAAAAGAATATTGTCAGGACATCACCATAGTCCACAATTTTGGGGATATAATTTTATATCTAGTTTCCACAGTTTTCAGAGTGTATGGTTGCAGGGTGGCACCTTATATTTTACCTTATCAAGTCCCATTAAAGTTGGGATATGCTAATATTTTCAAGCAAATTGGTGACTTGCAGGAGTCCACTCTCATTGGTAAGGGAAGGGGAACTTTCTTCTTGGACATAACTATAGCACACCAATATGTGATTACTAAAGGAGGATGGGTGCATTTAAATAAAGTCTTGCAACCCTACAGAATGTCTAGAGCAGTGGTAAGGTGTGAAAAAAAAAGGCTTTCCTCTTAGGGATGTTCAGAGATAAGATTAGGTGTGCTCTTATAGAGCATCAGTTCAATTTCCCTAAGGACAGTAAGAAATGAGTTTGACTTTCAAACTCAAAAAGTTAAGAAAGATAAATGGATCATCTACAAGAAGACTGTAGATTTTATCAAGAATTTTGATGGATCATATAATCCATTAATAGGGTTTGAGCCTTGGTCTAGGAAAGTGGATGCCCTTGTGGAGCATTTCGAAGGCATCATGCATGCAATAAATGAAAAGAGGACTGCAGTAAGCAAGATAGACCCTAAGAGGGCTAGGAAAATTCTAAGCCAGCCTAGATATATGAAATTAAATCCAAAGGGAGTTTATACAATGAAGAAAAAGAGTGGTTATAGTGTCCTTTTGCCAACACAGTAGAGGGGTGAAGATTTTCCTTCCACTTCAAAGGGAAAAAGACCCATGGATGATCCAGCAATGCAGGGACCCTCTCCTAAGAGGTAGAGACTAGAAGAGGTAAGGCCAGGGGAGGAAGCTTATTCTCCTTCTTAGTCCCCTATCTAGTTAGATGAACATGGGGTAGCAGAGAAATTGATGAAAATGAGGAATGAGGGAGACATATTAGTTTCTAGTGATGAGTTGCAAGAGTGGATGCCTGAGGCACCTAAAGAGGTAGCCATGGACCTAACTATTGATGAATTTGAGGGTAAACAATTGGACCCTATTTTAAAACAAGCTAGTGATTCTTTCCTTGCTGATGATAAATTTGTTAAGACTAGGGAATTCTCCCAATTTTTATGGAGAATGAAAATAAATCAATACAAAGAGATTTGTGAGAAGAAAAAGGAAGAATTCCCTGATAGGGACATAACAGAAATAGAAAATGAGACCAAAGCAGAAATGGTTAAGTAGTTTGAAAAGATTACTCCTAAGGAGGGAAGGGCCATGGTTCATACTGTAGGAGTTCTAATTTTTCCAGGATGGGACATTGCTAATGCAATTGTCTTTGATCAGGTTAGGAAGAGCAAGGTAAAAACTCTTGCTACTGCAGAGAAGGTCAAACAAGCTGCTAGGGGAACTATTTTTTCTAATGATCATGCAGCCTTGTTGATGTGGTCCCTAAAGAGGGAGGAAGACAAAGGAAAAAGAGAGGCTCTCTCTATAGGATATGTAGGTAGTTTTTTAGTGCAAAGAGTAGGAGAGACTTCTGGTGTGGAAGCATCAAACTTAATTTTAGAGACTGCCAAGTTCAATATTAAGGTGGTAGAGAAGGACACCCAAGAGAAGGAAGAGCTTAGGCTCAAATTTGAAATGGTTCTCAAGTCTTATAATGACCTCAAGATAGAGCTAATTCAAAAATATAAACTGATTGCATAGGTATTAGGGCACTAGGATCACAGGTCTCCTCAATTGGCAATTTCTAATCAGCCTGCAGTGGCTTCATCCTTAAGACCAATTATTGAACTTCCACCTTCCCTCTACCCAGAGACAAGTATAGATGCAAGGGTTAGTTGGGAGAAACAAAGATTAATAGAGGAAACTAATAAATTGAGGTAAATAAGAGTACAACTGGGGAAGGAAAAAGATGAGAATATAAAAGCCACAGCTTTGGCAAACCAAGAATATGAGGAGAAGATAATAGATGCGATTATGCAGTTTGCATATGATTTGAAGCCCTCTATTTTTTATAGTCATGTCAGCAAGTTGCATTCTTTGTTTATAGTTTAGAATAAGGAGAAGACTAAAATGCCAGCAATTTTGAAGAAATGGATTGAGAGGTCTCCTAGTGTAAAGCTATTTCATATGTTATCAAAAGGACAAGAAGACCCTAATCCACTAATTAAGCTAGTGCATCAAGTTGTGAAGAGAATGGTACAATATGGCATCATTTTGGATAATTTCATTAGAAAATCAAGTATGTTGAAAGCTAAATTAATGCTTTCAAATTATGAGCTGGTGCCCACTATTTTGATAGAGAAGGGAGAATTGAAAGAATCATATCAATGGAGGGAAGAGATGGATGGACTTTTGTCAGAAAGGGTGACTGATGTCCTAAGTGACACTTATTCTTTTAGTAGCACTATCAAGTTGTTAATCAATGCCAAATCAATGTTTGATAATATTTAGCAGAAGGTCACTCAAATTGAAAATGAGTGGGAACAGTTGTCAAGTAAGAGGACTGAGTTTGCCAAATTTGAGTTTCGAGGCAAAGAGATGTATGATAGGTGGAGGTATCAGTATGTACCTCATGTTGAAAAAGTTAAAACTCCACTAGCCTCTTAGAGTAAGTGTGGACAGTTACTTTTTGGGTCATAAAGGTTGTTGAGATGTAGGAGGATATTCATTGTAGAATGGACAGCAATATGTTGTAGATCAGATTTTTTAAAGGGAGCCAAGGATAGCATTGAAGACAAAAAGAAAGGTAGCTCAGCTACAAATATCCCACCTACCTGATTGAGTGTATTTAATGTAAACCCCTTTAGGTTGTTGTATAGTTTTTAGGGTTAAGATTTTTGTAAACCCTAGAATGCTCGATAGCTTGTTACATCTCCTTGTGTATAAAAGGATTTTCCATGATCATTCTAAGCATTGAGAGTTTAGGATTTGAAAAGATAGAAATTCTAAAACCTTAGCTCTTAGTCCAAATTGTAATATTTTGTATCATTTTATCAAAGCAATAGAGAAGAAGTACAGGTTGCTGCTGCTGTCTTGCATGCTTATTGTTTAGAATATGATGTATACAAATGATCAAGGTTATACTTAATACAAATTTCAAAGTCTTTTCCTCTCCATTGTGTTTACTCTATGAATCTTTAAGTCTCTTGGAGGTTTATATGTATTTATTTTTGCTTTGAGTTTTGATCTAGGGTTGGATTAAATATTGCTCAAGGTGGGATACATGTTCATTGAATTCACATAGGGATTATCTACAAGTAGGAATGAGTTGAAATATTTGTATTTATGTTTAGAGATCAGTTATTTCAAGAATCATTGTGTTGACTCTATTTTCTAGCATTGTTTTCCCAATGGATAAGGCACTGGCCTATATTCACCCATCTTTTCTTTGTGGGGAATGATCAAAATCATTGTAATCATAACTATTAAATCATTACCAATCTTTTACATTTTATTTACATTTACTTTTGTTTTACCCAGTGGTGGAGAGTCAATGAATAATAGGTTGTTATTTAGTACTTTCTCGCTATCATATATTGTAAGATCCACTATTAGGTGAAAAATAGAGTTATATCTATTGGATCAGGTGTACCCACCTTGGTTTTGCAGAGCTAGAAGTGAAGAGGATAGTCTTGTCCCTGTGTATGGTCCAGTTGCTTATAGATTTCCCATATTTAGAATACTGGTATCTCATGGAGTGTAAAATATTGGTATCTCATGGAGTGTAAAATACTATCCAGGAACCAACAAATACAGTTGTTGATGATGTAATGCTAAAATCTTCAAAGTCTATTTTCAATCTTTCCTCAAGTATATAGGCAGTTAAAGCCACTAAAAAGGCTACAACAGAAAATCAGCAACCTTAGAGATTTGCTAAGAACAAACCTTGGGCCTCTTGACCCAAGATTGAATTTATTTCCTTAGGAGAACCACTTGATGTGGTTTATAAGAATATTATGCAAAATTAGATACTTGCTCCTTTGGAAAAGTGTATCTATGATCCACAACCAAGACCTCATTGGTGGAATGACAACACATACTATGATTATCACCAAAACATAGGTCATAAAACTTCTACTTGTCTCCAGTTGCATGATAAGGTGCAAGATCTGATTGACAATAGTGACATTGTTGTGGATGGCCATAACAAGAATTTAGACCACCACGCATTTAAAGATCCCTTTCCTCCTCAGGAGAAGGGTGAATCTTCCAAGACTAAGAACACCAATGCTAAGGTTAGTTACACATACACTACTAATGACAATGTCATCAACATGATTGAACCTATTAAGGTTAAGTATTTTGATGTGATTACTATGAAGGGGAGCAAGTATTCTCCTAAACCTAAGACCCCTTTTGTCTTACGAGGCCCTGGGTCTCATTCTTCAAAACCAAAGCAACCTTAGGTTTGTTCCAATGTCTTTACTCACTCTCTTAAAAAAATCACTCTCAAGGGTCCTGACCCTTCTACATCCACTCTTAAGCAACCTGGGGATAATGCTATTATTTTCCATGCCAACAAGAACTCAAAATTAGTCCCTATGCCCAATACTACCAATTACAACATTGTGGACTAGCTACAATGTACCAATGCTCAGATCACTATCTTTGAGCTATTGAAGATCTCACCTGCTCATAGGGAGATTTTGGATAAAGCCTTTTCTAAGGCCAACATCCAAAAAGATTTAGATCCCAATTGGTTTCAATCCATGCTGGGTCACTTGACATCACCCCACTATTTTTCTTTTTCTGAAGAAGATGACCACTTCTTGGGCTACCTACATAATACTCCTTTTCACATAGAAGTTATTATAGGCCCTAAATGATTTCATCGTGTTCTCATTGATAATGGTGTTGGCCTCAACATCTTCTCTACTAACCTACTTGCTCAATTAGGATATGGTGTGTTGGTGTTCAAAATGATGCTTAGGCCCTTAGGCTACCAATATGTCTTGAGACTGATATTAAGAATGGTTATTTCCAAGTGTGAAAGCTCTGCAAGACAAGCAGACCAACTGTAGGGACAAGATTTCCCTCTTCTACTTCTAGCTCTACAAAACCAATGTGGGTGCACCTGATCTAGCAACTTATAGCATCTTTAGGACTTTGGACTAGATTAAACAAAGAAAATGATAACAAGAGACTACTAAATGTTAACCAAGCATTCATTGAATCTCCATTGTTATGAAAGGTAAAATGGCCTTGTGAAGGGTATTACTGCCAATAGAAATACAATACTTAAAACTTGAAAAGGTATTGATATATGAGGATGGGGAAGGTAGACAAGGGCCAATCAGACATTTGACTCAGCTAAATGTACCAATCCTTAATCAATGCCATTATCCATTGGGCAAACCTCACATACAAACATTGAACATGAACCAACTATTGTCAAAGACTCGTAGCCATAAATATAAACATTCCAGCCCATCCACTACTTATAAGATCCTTGTGTAGACAACCAAGATGAATCTATGTCCCCTCTAAAGTATATTTCACCTGATCCTAGATCAAGAACTAAAGACAAGAACATATGCAGAGGAAACCCTATGCAATGAATTAGAAAATCCAAGATTCACAAGAAAGACACCAAGAAGAGACTTGAAACATGAAATACTTATATTAAGTATGATGAGTCATGTACATATTTAACATAAGCAAGAAAGGAAACCAATTCAATAACCTACAAAAGACTACAAGGAAATTCTATTCAACTTACATACAATGTGATACAGCCCTATTACAACCCCCTAGAACTAACCAAAATCAGAGCAAAAACAATTTAAACCTCGGAGAAGAACCCTTAAACAATCTAAAAATTTACTACTTATAACACTAGCCACATTGGGAATCTCAAAGAGATTGCATGAAGCTTAGGGTGACTAGGGTTAAGGTTTTCAACAACCAGACCCATTTCATTTACATCAAAATTTAATTTGTAGGGGAAGAAAAAGAAACTATCCAGAGAAGGAGACCTAAAATAGATTCATAATCATGAAAACTCATGAGATCAGTACAAAGCACCAGGGAAAGCCATAAAAATCAGTCTAATTAGCCACCTACAAATGCTCCTTGAGCACAAAACCATCCCCACCAGGTACAAAATGTCACTACAATCAATCAACATGGCCCTTAGACTAGACTGCAACACCTACCACCATCAAACCAATCAAAATCCACTGAAGAAACCATTAAGACTAGTACTTTTTGTCACTGTAGACCCTCTACAAATTGGAAATCAAAATGCAAGGGCTATGTTGAACAGGTTTAAAATGTAGCCATCGATGCACTTCATTTCCTGGTAGATCTGATGGTAGAAAAACACCTTTTAAAATATATGCGGAACCCCTTGACAAGTCAACCACCAACCAGACAAACCCTCAGCCAATCAGAACAAAATAGATTAGTACACGTCATCAGCATCGGACCCACCACAGGTAAAACCCCTTTAGTGAAGATCGATGGTCCTCATTATACTATGATGTTAACTGCATCACAACTTGCCTTGGTAGTATAGCGAGAATCATCAGATCTAGTGGTACTTTAACCTCTTTACAAAGACAAACCTTGGGCCCACTAACAACATCCCCATCACTATCACATGGACCAAAGAAAAGCTACCAACTATGCATATGTGGAGGTGGACCCGCAGTCTAAAATGATGTGTTGTAAAGAAGAAACAAAAGTCATCACTATTTCACATAGCTCTGACACATCCCCTATGCTTTAATGACAATCATGAGATTGAGATGGTGTTAGAGAGACTGGGCCCAGGAAATAAAACAAGTCAAAACATTAGGAAAATATTAAGACTGGGACTTAGGAAAATTAAACCTGCTAGGCTTAGAAAATATTAAGCACCGAGGACTTAGGGAAAAATAAAAGCCACTGGGTTTACAGACTTAGGAAAATTTAAAGGAATGACCAGCCTAGGAAGAAGAAAGGAACACGACCCTGCAGGGTGATAAAACAATTAGGCACAAGGGTTTATAAAGTTTTTAAGTAGCCCAAACAAGTAACTCAAAATTAGAATAGGGCCAGGGCAATTTGAAATATTTCCACCCAACGGCTACATTTTGAAAATTTGCTAAGGTTTATAGGTAGAAACACAAAAGTGATTACAGAGACTAGGAGAAAATTGCTAGAGCCATGAATTTTTTTTTATAGGTGCTAACAATGGCTCTAGTTGGGGATGTGTGCCTCCTACAGGCACAGTAAGGACTTCAGATCTCTGGGAGAAAGTAGACCACCTACTAGAAAAACATAGAGACCTCAAAAAACATAGGGAACAGGAAGGAAAAACACAATTGAAAAGGGAAAATATTTACAAAGATTTACAAAAATTACAACTTTACATGATGGCCCCAGGCCACCATAAGAAAATTAGAGATCCACCAAAATTAAAAATCTGATTTTCATCTACATATGTGACCAAACACCTGCAAATTTTATAACCATCTTTCTGCCAGCACATGTAGGTACTCATGGGCTGAAAAATTAAACTATACTGTTTACTACTCATGTTCTTCCAGTCATGACTGTTACATTTATGTTCAAATTCCAAGAAGTAAGGAACATCACTTACTTCTTCTTGATGACTAGAAACAATAAAAACATCAAGTAATGCATCATAAAATAGTACATGAGGAACATCATGTATTACAATACAGTTACCTAGCTGAGAAGGACATGAATCCTCTGGTCTACCTTCATACACTAGTCCAGCCACTAAGCAACTTGGTTCACCAATGACATCTTCATGAACTGAATCATGAACCAAGTGAAGGTCATCTTTAATCTTCATGTGATATGAGAACAACTGATTTGCATTATCATGTGTATCAAAAGAATTTATATCCCAATTATTGAAGACAAAGTCTTCAACACTGTCACACCCACTATCATACTTAGCAAAAGAAGGAAAAGAATTTGAACAAGAAATTTGTTTGTCATTGTAATCCTAATGACAGGAAAACACACTGTCATGTCCTTCTACTTCTCTTTTTGCAGAGTCACTACATGAGGGGAGTTTTGGTATACATGGGTCATCATGGTCACTTTGAAGACTAGCCTCATTATCAGTGTCAAAGGATATATCATAGCAAAGCTGCAAATCAAAGTCCACACAAGGTGCATACCTTTGGAATTCATCAGCCAAGAGTGCTGATATCATTTTACAACTCAATGGACTTTGGGCCTGATTATCATCTTCCTCAGCTTCCTCCCTACTGCAAACATCTTCCTTGTTAGAGACAAGGATGGAGAGCTCTGGCCCTAGATCATCTTGTGTGAAGCAATCAATGTAGGAATCATCATCTGCATTATATCCAATACTCTACCATTCACACAAAACATCATCACACCGGGACAAGAAAATTGCCCTCTCATGTTGACAAGAAGAAAAATCTATAGACAAAAAGGAAATATCACCATCCTTAGATTCATCTTCAACACTCTCATATGCACTGATCTCAATGTTAGCTTCATAATCAATACTTTCTACATAATGAGACTCAACATCAGAAACATTGGCCTCCTCATGAACATCATCAGGAGCCACCAGTCTTAGCAATCTTATGTCCTCTACTAACTACCAGTTCACCATTTTCAACATCGCTAATTCCTTCTTGAGAGCAGCAACTTTATCAAAATTCTCAACAAACCTAGCTCTCAACACATCCCAAGAAGGGATTGAACATGAAGGTGAGGACAAGAACCACTTCCTTGCACCATCAAAAAATGTGTGCATAAAAAACTTCATGGAAACATCCTCATGTTCAATATCCATATCTCCAAACAAACCCATGACAACATATACATGCTGGCTTGTAGAAATAGATCCACCAACCATGAATCTTGGTAAACATCTCCCATCCTCAGTAGAGAACTCATGTGGGGCACCTTCAATGCCATAAAAAAAAAAGTGCCTAAATTCCTCCATGAGGAACTGCCCACTACTACTCATCCCTCTAGAATAGCACTTAACACTTGATAGGGATACATTCTTTATAAAATAATTTTCATGAAAAGAGGGTATATGAAAACCACAATACTTGGAAGCCTTGAAAAAGGACCTTGTTGACTAGAAATAGGGTAGATCTAGAGCTCACCATGCAGCTCCATTAGGTTCATTACAATATAGAGTCACCACCTCCTTGAAGAGAAAAATTTTTGTACTTGCTCTTTGTTTCTTCTCCCAATCAACACAAGACTTCACCGGGATATACAGATTGTTTATCAAAAATTGTACTGATCAAACAAAGACTTCAGAGTCACCACTCAACACTTGGTGAGAAGATTTAGCCAATGCTTTTTGTGTATCTGACTCTGCACTTTCAACCAAGACTCTGGGATGATCCAGCCATGAATCTTGTTGTGTTTACCTCTTCCCCAACAGAGTCACCAATATTGTTGGTGTTCAAAATGATGCTTATTCCCTTAGGCTGCCAATATGTCTTGAGATTGATATTAGGAATGGTTAGTTCCAAGTGTGAAAGCTCTGCAAGACAACTGAACCAACTATAGGGACAAGACTACCCTCTTTTGCATCTGGCTCTGCAAAACCATGGCAGGTGCACCTGATCTAGCAACTTATAGCATCTTTAGTACTTTGGATTGGATTAAACAAAGTAGATGATAACAAGAGACTACTAAATGTTAACCAAGCATTCATTGAATCTCCATTGTTATGAAAGGTAAAATGGCCTTGTGAAGGGTGTACTTACTGCCAATAGCATTACAATACTTAAAACTTGAAAAGGTATTGATATATGAGGATGGGGAAGGTAGACAAGGGCTAATCAAACATTGGACTCAACTAAATGTACTAATCCTTGATCAGTGCCATTATCCATTGGGCAGACCTCACATACAAACATTGAACATGAACCAACTATTGTCAAAGACTCATAGCCATAAATATAAACATTCTAGCCCATCCACTACTTATAAGATCCTTCTATAGACAACCAAGATGAATCTATGTCCCCTCTAAAGTATATTTCACCTAATCCTAGATCAAGAACTAAAGACAAGAACATATGTAGAGGCAACCCTATGCAATGAATCAGAAAATACAAGATTCACAAGAAAGACACCAAGGAGAGACTTGAAACATGAAATACCTATATTAAGTATGATGAGTCATGTACATATTTAACATAAGCAAGAAAGAAAACCACTTCAATAGCCTGCAAAAAACTACAAGGAAATTCTATTCAACTTACATACAATGTGATACAACCCTATTACAACCCCCTAGAACTAATCAAAATTAGAGCAAAAACTATCTAAACCTCAGAGAAAAACCCTTAAACAATCTAAAAACTTACTACTTATACCACTAGCCACCTTGGGAATCTCAAAGAGATTGCATGAAGCTTAGGGTGACTAGGGTTAAGGTTTTCAATAACCAGACCCATTTCATGTACATCAAAATTTAATTTGTAGGGGAAGAACAAGAAACTATCCAGAGAAGGAGATCTCAAATAGATTCATAATCATGAAAATTCATGAGATCAGTACAAAGCACCAAGGAAAGTCATAAAAATTAGTGTAATCAGCCACTTGCAAATGCTCCTCAAGCACAAAACCATCCCCACCAGGTACAAAACATCACTGCAATCAATCAACATGGCCCTTGGACCAGACTACAACACCTACCACTGAAGAAACAATTAAGACTAGTACTTTTTGTCACTGTAGACCCTCTGCAAATTTGAAATCAAAATGCAACGTCTATGTTGAACAAGTTTAAAACATAGCTGTCGATGCACTTCATTTCCTGGTAGATCTGATAGCAGAAAAAGACCTTTTAAAATATATGTAGGACCCCTTGACAAGTCAATCACCAGCCAGACAAACCCTCAACCAATTAGAACAAAACAAATCAGCACATGTCATCGGCATCAGACCCACTGCAGGTAAAACCCCTTTAGTGAAGATTGAAAGTCCTTTTTATACCATGATGTTAACTGCCTCACAACTTGCCTTGGTGGTATAGCGAGAATTGTCAGATCTAGTGGTACTTTAACCTCTTTACAAATGCAAACCTTGGGCCCACTGACAACATCCCTATCACTATCACATGGACCAAAGAAAAGTTGCCAACTGTGCATACGTGGAGGTGGACCCGCAGTCTGAAATTATGTGTCATAAAGAAGACACAAAAGTCATTGCTATTTCACATAGCTCTGACACATCCCCTATGCTTTAATGACAATTGTTAGATTGAGATGGTGTCAGAGAGACTAGGCCTGGGAAATAAAAGAAGTTGAAACGTTAGGAAAATATTAAGGCCAAGACTTAGGAAAATTAAACTTGCCAGGCTTAGAAAATATTAAGCACCGAGGACTAGGGGAAAAATAAAAGCTGCTGGGGTTAGAGACTTAGGAAAATTTAAAGGTGTGACCGGCCTAGGAAGAAGAAAGGAACATGACCCCGCAGGGTGATAAAACAATTAGGCACAAGGGTTTATAAATTTTTTAAGCGGCCCAAAAAAGTAACTCAAAATTAGAATATATCCAGGGCAATTTGAAATATTTCCACCCAACGGCTACATTTTGAAAATTTGCTAAGGTTTATAGGCAGAAACACAAAAATGATTGCAGAGACTAGGAGAAAATTGCTAGAGCCATGAATTTTTCTTTACAGGTGCTAACATGGTGAAGACTGCATAGATGCTCATAAGAAAATTACTATCAAGGCATATGATGAGGAAGAAAGAAGATCCAAAGGTTTGGTTGTGCTACCAATCTGAGTCATACCCATTGAAAGGGATGTCACTTTTCAATTTCTAGACATTATCCTTGCTTCTAACATTATGTTGGGAAAACCATGGATCCACGAGATGCAAGCGGTTCCATCTACATATCATCAGTGGATCAAGTTTCATTTCCATGGAGCTGAAGTCACACTACCTACCAATATGAACTATTCTTGCAATACTCTCACCCAATTTATAGATAGTCTTCTTCCAACTAATAAAGAGTCCACTAAATTCTATGATGCTAAACTCAAAGAAATGGAACAAACTCTTAAACCCAAGGATACAGGCATGGAAGGTTATCAGATTGAACCAATGTTGTCTTTAATAGCTTTATCCCCATTTCCTTGTTCCTATGGGAGATCCTCAGAGCACAATAAACCTTCTAAAATGGTTCCCCAAATAGTCTATGATGGTGCCTTTGTAAGGGCCACTACACCATTAGAAGATGGGGATGAGGAAAGAGATATTACAGCATGGGTCTACAAAGGGAAAGATACATCTGAAACAATCACTCCATCTTGTGACTTGGAACAAGAACCATATAGTGAAGCCTTCAAAATCATGAATTTCTTTGGATACAAAGGGAGTGGTCCTATATGGGTAAAACAAAATGGCTTACTGGAACCAATTGAAGTAACAGGTCATAGGACCAATGACACCATAGGTTTGGGCTTCAAGAAAATCCCCTTTCATCTAGGGATTAATAAATTCATACTAGAACTAGAACCTGAAAGCTAACCAGAACCTGAAAGTATAACTTCAGTTGATAAACTAGAGGATAGTTCTGATGAGGATACCTTCCCTTATCCTATGCCTCTGGATCTTGCTAAATTATTTTCCAAACTAGATGGACCTATTATACTTGTTAATCTAGAGGAGACTAATAGTGATTCTAATGACACTACTTCAATTCATCAAATCACATATGACCAATGGAAAGAAACACTAACTGCCAATCCTAATTTTCACGGTGAACAGTACATACCATCATCTTTCCAAAAGAGGTATGAGCAATATCAACTTCAAGAAACCATTAGTACTACAAGGGAAGAAAATGACTCAGATGGTGTAGCCATTGTTGATGGAATTCCCATATCAAGCATCACTAGCTCAAATGAATATGAGTTTGATTTCTTTTCTGATGTGACTTTTGATATAGATGTAGATGTTGTTCATGTGTATGAAAACCTTCTTGAAGTAGGGGAAGGGTCTAGTGTTAGGATGACCGAGTGTGATTCTACTAACACTAATATTCCCTCTACTTCCACTGTGAGGATTTAAGAGGACTCAAATACACCTTTGGATGAAATCACTTTAGGTATCAACTTACTCATCCATGCTTTCAATGATTATAATGTGAATACACTTGAACTTGCCACTACTTTCTCACTCTGCCATCTTAATCTTATCGACTGGAACTCTCCCTCACTAGCCAGTGAAGTCCTCACATTCCAAAATGGTTACACCCTTTCTTGTTACCTCAACACTATTGAACCTATTATGTTTTCCACTAGTGAAGGTAGCATCAATATGACTGACATTGATATCAAGTATCTTAGTTTGAAAATTAAAAGAAAAAAGAATAGGTACTTTGATTGTGAAAACCACATTATGGTAGTGTCAGAGCCTAAAAAAGTAAAAATAAAAGATGTATCCAAGGGTGAAAATATCTTTGAGGTGCCCGAGGATGAGATACTTGATACACTTCCAATTCATTTTCAAGAAAGATCATCAGTGCTCATTCAACCAATACAACCAGTGAATTTGGGTATAGAAGATGCACCACAGATCATTCATCTAGCATAGTCGTTATCTACAAAAGAAAAAGAAGAGTTCACAAGATTCTTTAGAAGAAAGAAAATCAATTTTGCATGGACTTACTTTGATATGCATAGATTGGATCCCAATCTAATCATGCATCATCTGTCTATTACACCAGGCATTAAGCTTGTCAAACAAAATATTTGAAAAGTGCATCCACACATGGCACTCTTAGACAAAGATGATTTGAAAAACTTCTCAAGGTTGGCTTCATCAGAGTGATTGGTTATGCAAAATGGATCTCTAACATTTTTCTAGTTACAAAACATGATAAATCTATCCATGTGTGCATAGACTTCAGAGACCTAAATAAAGCATGTCCCAAAGATGATTTCCCATTGCCTAATATTGACATGATAGTGGACATGACAACTAGCTACCAAATTTACTCTCTAATGGATGGCTTTTTTTGGTTATAATCAAATAAAGATCATGCTAGAGGACCAAGTAAAAACAACTTTTACATGTTCTTGGGCTACCTTTTGTTGGAATGTCATGCTCTTCGGCCTTAAAAATGACAGAGCTACATATCAAAGGGTGGTCACAACAATATTTCATGATATGATGAAAAAGATAATGGAATATTATGTAGATGATACTTTTGCCAAGAGTATGCAAAGGAAAACACATCTTGAAGATCTAGGTCCTATACTAGATTGGATGGAACAATTAAGCTAAAGTCTCAATCCCAAAAAGTGTTCGTTTGGGGTCACTTCTGGTAAACTATTGGGATACATCATTTCTTTGAAAGGCATATAAGTTGATCATGTGAAGGTTCAAGCTATTTATGGACATGCCTCCACCAAAGAACATTAGTTAGATGAGAGGACTTTAGGGTAGACTACAATCCATTTAGTGCTTTATTGCATAATTGGTCGACAAGTCACAACCATTCACTAAAACTTTGCATAAAGGTGTGACCTATGAATGGAATGAATAATGTAAGAAAGGATTTCAATAGATCAAATAATATCTTGATAATCCACCAATCCTGATGCCTCCTATTCATGGAAAGCCACTCATCCTCTACATTTCAGCTACAAACACATCTTTGGGTGCACTAGTAGCTCAAGAGGATCAGAATAACAAAGAAAGAGTCATAAACTATATTAGTAGAACCCTATTCTCTTATCAAATGAACTATTCTATCATTGAAAAATCTTGTCTAGAAATAGTGTTTTGTTCACAAAAACTAAGGCACTATATGCTAGCTCACACTATAAGACTTATTGCTAAAATTAATCCATTAAAGTACTTACTCTGCAAAGCTTCCCTTATGGGTAGATTAGCAAAATGGGTCATGACACTCAGTGAGTTTAACATTGCATATGTAGAGAGGAAAGCTATTAAAGGACAAGCTATTGTAGATCAACTGGTTGAAGCACCTATAATATATTATCAACATTTGAGCATTTAATTTCTAGATGAATCCATAATGCTCCTCACATATCAAACATGGAGCATGTTCCTTGATGGATCATTTACCTAGTAGGGGTTAGGTGTCATAATATTGTTCATTACACCTCAAAAATATTCTTTACCAAAGGCATATAAAATGTTGTTTCCTTGCACAAACAACATAGCTGAATATGAAGCCTTGATTAATGACATGAAGATAGCTATTGAATGGTGTGTTGATGGGCTTAAGTTTTTTGGTGACTCTCAGTTAGTTATCAATCAAGTGAATGATACCTATTAGACAAAATATGATAAAATGGTGCATTATAAATGAATGGTTGATGATCTTAAAAAGTACTTTGCTCACATTACTTTCTAGAAGATTCCAAGGGCAAATAATAACATAGCTGATACGATGGCTACTCTGGCCTCAATGTTACAAATGCCTGAAAATGATTTTAGACATGAAGTCCTAGTGGAAGCATTACACTACCTTGCCTATAATAATCTAGAATCTAGGATGATCTATTTGGCCATTGGACATGATTCATCCTGCTACCACCATATTTACTCCTATCTTTGTGATCAAATTATCCTAGAAACTTATACCTAGAACAAAAAATTCCACTTAATTCATAATGCTTCATGTTATGTCATTGTTGCTAACAATTTGTATAGGCAAGGTCTAGATGGTACCCTCCTTAGGTGTCTACAATCTGACGAGTCCAAACATGTGTTAGATGAGGTGCATGAAAGCATATGTAGTTCTCATTCAAATGGTATGACATTAGCTCGTAAACTTATTAGAGCTGTTTACTACTAGATGGATATGGAAAAAGATGCTATACAATATGCAAAGTCTTGTAAGCAATGTCAGCTTCATAGAAATCTAATTCATGCTCCTGCCAAGGAGCTCATTCCATTCATTAGTTTCTAGCCATTTTAGCAATGGGCCTTTGATTTGGTGGGTCAAATCCATCCATCTTCTTCAAAAGGACACAAGTTCATAATCATTTCTACAGACTACTTTACCAAAGGGGTCGAGGTAGTACCTCTTACCATAGCTGATGACAAAATTGTGTCCATGTTTATACTGAATTACATCATCTACAAATATGTTGTACCCTCCTTAATAATCATTGACAATGGGGGGTAGTTCAAGAACAAGGATCGAAAAGAGTTATGTGGTAAATTCAAGATTATTCAAAACTAGTCTTCTATCTATTATGCCCAGGTGAATGGATAGGAAGAAGCTTCTAACAAGACAATTCTCAAGATCTTACACAGAATAGTTCATAAATATGGTAGAGATTGGCATCTCCAGATTAATCTAACTTTATGGGCCTATAGAACAAGCATTCAAACTCCAATAAGGGCTACACCCTTCGCTTTAGTCTACAACATAGATGTTGTGCTACCTATTGAGGTCAAGATTCCTAAATTACAAGTCTCTTTGAAGAACCTCATTACTGATGAAGACATTAGAATATCTCAGCTACAAAATCTTGAACTATTGGACGAATGTCAAAAATTGCCATTCAATCATCTAAGAGCATACTAGAAAAATATGTCTAAGAGCTACAATAATAAAGTCAGATCAAGGGAATTCTAAGTGGTTGATCTCATCCTAAGAGAGAACCCCAAGAATCAACAACAGTGGATCTAGAAAGGAAAATTTGAACCAAACTGGCTTGGTCCATATATCATTATTGCTACATTTGGGTCTGATTCTTGTCAACTATCTACTACTGAAGGAGAACATCTCAAAGAGTCAATCTACACCTGAAGAGATTCTACAACTGAGACATCTTCAGTATGTTCTTGTACATACTTATTACTAAAAAAATCCTAAAAATTGAAAAATGTCCCAAAAGAAAGATCATCTTAGTGAAAACTTGGTAAACAAGCACTTTGATGCATTTAATATCCTAGTGAAAACTTGGTAAATAGGTTCCTTGATAATACCAAAAAAAATGAAAATTGAAAAATACAAAAAAATCAAAAAAAGAAAAAAGGACAAAAAAATTAAAAAAGGAAAAATGTGCCATTGATGAAAACCTGGCAAACAGGCATCATGGTAGAAAAAATAGAATCTCTTCCAAGATGGTGAAAACCTAGTATACAGGTGCCTCTTATTCCCCAATGTTATATCTATTGTGGCAGCACTTTGCTCTTTCTTTCCTTGTTTCCTTCTTTAAATTTTTTCTGGCTTTAGTTCATTCCTTGCTTTAGTTTTCTAGCTCACACACTTGCTTTCAGTTACTCTCGAGATTATGCTTGACTCTAGATGGATTGAAATTGGTCACACTTGGGGGCACCTTTCTAGTCTAGGGGGCATTGTCCTATCACTTTCAGAAGTTTTGTTTCATGCATTAGTCACGAGTGGTTCTCACTACGTCAGCCTGCCAATGTTTCATTCACTTTTAGATCTCTCTCCTTGAGATTCTTCCTTGCATCGGTCACTAGTGGTTCTCACTATGTCTTCTTGTTGGCACTTGGTTAGCACTATGATATCTCCTTGAGACTTTGTCTCTTGCAATAATCACTAGTGGTTCTCACTACATTCACATATTGTCACTGTCCTGTTGAGACTCTGAACATTGTATTCTTCCATTCTAACATCAATCTTCTTAAACTAAAACTCAAACTGGATTTATAACTCTCTAAAGCATGCTAAGGTTTTATTTTGAGTGCTTGTTTTTTTCTTTATCATTTCCAATTGAGCAACTCTAAGAGGTCATCATGACTAAGAAATGAAAAGACTAGGGGCATGATCTTTTCCTTTCTTTTTGTGTGTTGGTTTAGTTCCAATGATCCAATGAATCCATATAAGAGGGGTGTCCACTGTGAGATCCTTCATCTCATGTTGGATGGCCATTTGTACCTTGACTCCTTTTATATGGAAACCTTGGTGAGGTTGTGTTGGAAATTTGACTATACTAATGTATATGACTTGATATAGTATTGTCATTATGGTAACAAAGTCAGATAGTAGTCTCGAGTTAGCGCATTTAATGAGAAGATCAGAAACCAGTTAAGTATTGAAAACTAGATAGTGTACAGAGTTCCTACAACTCAGAGCATCAACACACATGACTATGATTGAGTTTTTGTATGTGCCCTAGAAGTTAAGGTGGATAGACTATGATGAAGGGTGCTCCCCTTAATACCACAAACACATAACAGAAAGAGAGAAACAACAACAATAATATGCAAGAACAGAAAATTTGGCTTCTTATTATCTCCACAAATGTGGAATTACAAACATTCAGAATTACAATATGCAAAGCCACATGGGCATTCCCTTACAATATTCTGTAGGACAAAGCCTCGAACTATTACCCAGAACTATTCTGAACTCCTAAGACAATAATACAGCCTTCCTTATATAGGCAATTTTCCACCACCTGGGAAGGTTCCAGAATTTTTAGCCAATAAGGCCGACCAAACTTAGAATTATTTTATTTTACATTTTATTACATCACAATCGGCTCAAGATAACCTTTGAAACCCGAACAAAAATTTTGAAGAAAATTATTTTTCGCCATTTCAGGTGGCCCAACTTCCGAAGACCATAAGTCATCACCCGTTGACCCGCTCGGCTATTATAACCCCATTTTGGAAATGCCACGAAGTGCTCTACAGGCTTGACTGGCGCAAGTGCTTGTCACCCAAATTTTTGACCTCATCCGGGGCCTCTAAAGCCTTCAAAACTGAGTTCAAAGTTTCTGTACCCTGCTGCCAATATCGAAAATCTTCAATATCTTCCAATATACACTTGATCTAGCAATGAAACTTTACTGGCAGACTTATATGACCAAAATGAACCTCCAAGAAAGAAATCAGATCATTCTGAGCACATACGAAAATTACCAAAAATAGTAACTTTCCATAAATAGTAGCTCTGCACAAAATAGCCCTTATTGAATTCAAAAATAGAAATATTTTTGGGTGATGCAAGATTGCTCTTACACCCAGGATGCTCCTGCATTAGACACCTAGGGTAATTTGAGAAGTGACCCTGTCACGACTCAGGTGTGCAGAGGAAAACCAAGACGGTTAACCTCCTCCTTTGTTAGCCATGATGAATCTTCAATAGGTCATCCTTTCCACTTGACCAGATATTCTTCATATGTCCTGTTCCTTGTGCTTCTGCCAACACGACTATCCAGTATATCTTCAATCTCCTTAGTGTCTGAATTAGTTGCTGGAATACTCCACTGTGCTGCTGTGATCTCATCTTCAACACCTCCTTCATGATACTCTGTCAGATCTGAAATGTTAAACACTGGTGAAATATTTAGCTCAGTAGGCAATTCTACCTCATATGCATTTCCTGAATCATGTTTCTTCAGTATCTTACATGGTCCAAACTTCTTCATTTTCAGCTTGTTATATGTACCAACTGGAAACTGCTCCTTCCGCAAATGAACCATAACTTCATCACCAACCTGAAATTCCTTATACCTCCTTTTCTCATCTGCCTTAGCCTTATACTGTGCGTTCATCTTGGTAATATGCTTCCTCACCTCCCCATGGATGTTCTTCAAGTGTTCTGCAAAATCCTCAGCTTCAGCACTACTTATTTCTCCTTTATCTATCTTTCTCAATTCAGATGCATTTCTTGGACTACTTCCATATACAATCTGGAATGGTGATTTACCAGTGCTCCCTGTTGACAGAATTATTGTATGCAAATTCCGCCTGTGGTAAAATCAAATCCCATCCTGCTGGCTTATCTCCAACCAAACATCTCAGCAAATTTCCCAAACTTCTATTCACCACCTCTGTCTGTCCATCAGTCTGTGGATGATGTGATGAACTAAACTTCAAATCTGTCTTCAACTTCTTCCACAATGTACGCCAGAAATATCCAACAAACTTAGTGTCCCGATCTGAAACTATGGTCTTTGGCAAACCATGAAGTCTCACTACTTCTCTGAAAAACAATTCTGCTACATGAACAGCATCATTAGTCTTCTTGCAGGGAATGAAATGTGCCATCTTTGAAAATCTGTCAACCACCACAAAAATTGAATCGTGTCCCCACTGTGTCCTCAGTAAACCAAGAACAAAGTCCATGCTGATATCCTCCCAAGGCTTCTCTGGTACGGGTAATGGCTGATACAATCCTGTATTCTGCTTCACTCCTTTCGCCATCTGACATACTTTGCAACTCTGTACAAACTTCTTCACATCTTGCTGCAACTGTGGCCAATAATAATTCTCACTAACCAAACCAAGGGTTTTATCATGACCAAAATGTCCAGCCAATCCTCCGCTATGCTTCTCCTTGATGAGATTCTCCCTCATAGAACTTCGTGGAATGCACAACTGACTCCCTCTGAATAGCATATCATCCTGGATGATGAAATCCAACCATTTCGTCCTGTCTAGAGTAATAGGTTCTGTACAAGCTTTCCAAGCTTCACCAAAATCAGGATCCTCTGGATACAAATTCTTGAGTTCCTTGAACCCAACCACTTCAATCTGCATTTCTGTCAGCAATAGTTGCCTTCTGCTAAGAGCATCTGCAACCCTATTAGACTTTCCACTCCTGTGTTTCAAAACAAATGTATAACTCTGCAAAAACTCAACCCATTTCAAATGCCTTTGATTCAATTTTCCTTGACTATTCAAATATTGCAAAGCTTGATGATCAGTATACAAAACAAACTCCTTAGGAAGTAGATAATGTCTCCACTTCTTTAATGCCTGAACTATAGCATAAAATTCCTGATCATAAATAGAATACTTCCTCTTGGCATCATTTAACTTCTCACTGAAATAAGCAATAGGTTTACCTTCTTGGCTCATAACAGCTCCTATTATAGTACCACTAGCATCACAATCTACTTGAAACACCTTATTAAAATCCGGAAGTGCTAAAACAGGTTGTTCTGTAACTTTTTGTTTCAACAATTGAAAACTCTTTTCTGCCCCATTAGTCCACTTAAACTCTTTTCTATCCCCTCTCATTGTTTCAGTCAAGGGTCCACAAATACTGCTAAAATTTTTGATAAAATTTCTGTAAAAGCTAGCTAGACCATGAAAAGATCTTACCTCAGTAGCACTCCTTGGAGTAGGCCATTCAAGGATAGCCTGTACCTTCTCTGGGTCCATTTTTAGACCTTCTGCTGAAACTACAAATCCCAAATACACTAACTCTTTCTTCACAAAACTGCACTTCTTCAAATTAATCAACAATTTCTCTTCTCTCAACTTCTCAAACACCATACGAATATGCATCATATGTTCCTCAAATGTCTTGCTAAAAATCAAAATATCATCTAGGTAAACAATGACAAACTTACCCAGAAATTCTTTCAGAACCTCGTTCATGAGCCGCATGAAAGTGCTCGGTGCATTGGTTAGCCCAAAAGGCATGACTAACCACTCATATAGTCCTTCCTTTGTCTTGAATGCAGTCTTCCATTCATCTCCTTCTCTGATCCGAATCCGATGATATCCACTCTTCAGATCTATCTTTGAAAAATACACAGCTCCACTCAAACAGTCCATAATATCATCCATTCGTGGCAATGGAAACCTGTACTTGATCGTGATCTTGTTTATTTCCCTAGAATCTGTACACATCCTCCATTCTCCATTCTTCTTTGGTGCTAATACCGCTAGTACAGCATAGGGACTCAGACTCTCTCAAATCAATCCTTTCTGTAACAGTTCATGTACTTGTCTGTTCAACTCCTCACTTTCTGCAGGTGTCATTCTGTGTGCTGCCTTATTCGGAAAACTCGCTCCTGGGATCAAGTCCATCTGATGACTGATCTTCCTGACTGGTGGTAATCCATCAGGCACGTTATCGGATACAATATCCTGAAACTCATTCAACAAATCTGCAACTTCTACAGGAACATCTTCTACTTCCTCTTTACCAGCTTTTGGAATTAAAGCAAAACATACATGCTCATGCCTCATACCATCTAGGAATTTCCTTCCATCAACAAATGTTATTCTTGCATTACCACATACCTTTTCTTCGGTCTCCTTCAATGGCTTTAGCTTATGTCGCACTCCATCCTTTGTCAGGGAATAGGTATTCGCACGACCATCATGTACAGCACATCTGTCAAACTGCCACGGTCTACCCAATAACATATGACATGCATCCATAGAGATGATATCACATAGTACCTCATCTTGGTACCCGCCGATCTTGAACTTCACTAGGCATTGTTCATTGACCATGACCTTGTGGTCATCCTGTACCCAGGTAATCCGATATGGATGTGGGTGTTTCTATCTCTTGAGTTTCAACTTTGTCACCATCTCTTCTGACACCAAATTGTCAGTGCTTCCACTATCAATAATCACATCACAACATTTACCTTCACACTTGCACCTGGTGCGAAACAGGCTCCTCCTTTGCTCAGGTTCATTCTCACCACTCAACAGGACTCTTCTGTTAATCAACGTTTCTCCTCTTTCAGCATCTTCAGAATTTGATGATCTGGCATCTTCATCTACATGTGCAACTCTGGCCTGGCCTTCATTTCTCCTGTCTGTTCTGCCTTGGCGCTGAGGACATTCAAATGCCCTATGACCTTCTTCTCCACAGTGAAAACATGTTCCACGGAAGCCACCTCTTCCAGATCCTTGTCCTCTTCCTCTTCCTCTCTGATCTCTATTATTCTGATCCTGGAAGCGATTGGAATTATTTCCTCACTGATTCTGACTGCTACTGGCCTCATCCTTCTTTTTCAGATCTTCATTTCGGCCACCATATGATCGTCCACCAGATCGTCCACCCTGACCTCTTTCATTTTGTCTGCTCTCAAACTTCTTGTTCAGCTTTTCCTCTACTTTTAGGGCAAACTAGTATGCCTCTTCAATACTATTCATTCGAACCAGATTCAGCTCCTCCTGAATGCTTGGCCTTAACCCATTAAGGTATCGGGCAACTTTCTCCTTATCAGCTTCTGCATGGCCTGTTCTGATGAGAAGTCGATAGAACTCCTCTGTATACTCCTGAACAGATCTTCCTGCTTGCTTCAAACTCTGCATTTTCTTCAGTAGGTCAAGCTCATAATCAACAGGAATGAACTATCGCTTCAATTTATCCACCATCCGATCCCATCTTGTGATTTTATCTTTCCCTCTTCTATTTTGCTCCAATTGAATTTCTTGCCACCAGATCTTCGCATGACCTTTCAATCTGGCCTTCGCAAATTTGACCCTATCAGGATCTTCAACATCTTCATACTCAAAATATTCCTCACATTCATTGACCCAGTCGATCAATTCCTCTAGGTTAAGATTTCCAGAAAATGTAGGAACCTCAATCTTAGGTCTTTTCCCAATCTTGGAAATCACCCGAAAAAGTCTTTCTTCCTCCTGGTTCACAATTTCAACTTCTCCTTCTTGATATTCTTCTTCGGCTTCATCCTCACTTTCATCTCTGACATTAAGATTCATTCCTCTACGAATCTCTTCTTGCAATGCTCGCACTTGTCTCTGCAACTCTCTAACCTCAGGTGTCACAACACCAGGTCTTCCGCCACGTTCTCTTTGTGGAGGCATTTTCGTGATGCGCACTGAAACCCTAACCACGGTCCTGGTGCAAACTACCTCACAGTCAGCGATCTGTTTACACACTCAAGAAAACCTGCTATGATACCACTTGATGAAGGGTGCTCCCCTTAATACCACAAACACATAACAGAAAGAAAGAAACAACAACAATAATATGCAAGAACAAAAAATTTGGCTTCTTATTATCTCCACAAATGTGGAATTACAAACTTTCAGAATTACAATATGCAAAGCCACATGGGCATTCCCTTACAATATTCTGTAGGACAAAGCCTCGAACTATTACCCAGAACTATTCTGAACTCCTAAGACAATAATACAGCCTTCCTTATATAGGCAATTTTCCACCGCCTGGGAAGGTTCCAGAATTTTTAGCCAATAAGGCCGACCAAACTTAGAATTATTTTATTTTACATTTTATTACATCACAGTCGGCTCAAGATAACCTTTGAAACCCGAACAGAAATTTTGAAGAAAATTATTTTTCGCCATTTCAGGTGGCCCAACTTCCGAAGACCATAAGTCATCACCCGTTGACCTGCTCGGCTATTATAACCCCATTTTGGAAATGCCACGATGCACTCTATAGGCTTGACCCACGCAAGTGCTCGTCACCCAAATTTTTGACCTCATCCGGGGCCTCTAAAGCCTTCAAAACTGAGTTTAAAGTTTCTGTACCCTGCTGCCAATACCGAAAATCTTCAATATCTTCCAATATACACTTGATCTGGAAATGAAACTTTACTGGCAGACTTATATGACCAAAATGAACCTCCAAGAAAGAAATCAGATCATTCTGAGCACATACAAAAATTACCAAAAATAGTAACTTTCCATAAATAGTAGCTCTGCACAAAATAGCCCTTATTGAATTCAAAAATAGAAATATTTTTGGGTGATGCAAGATTGCTCTTACACCCAGGATGCTCCTGCATCAGACTATATTCATGCTTATTCTATGAGCGCATAATCAGATATGCAAGTATGAGGAAGATACAGGTATTTGAAGTTACACAACTAGTATGTGCCAGTGAAGAACAAAGCAAGTAGCCGATAGTTATCATTTTGAGTTGTGACTATATTCTAATGTTGTAAAGGATATGTTCCCATTGTCATTAGGTTGTTGAAATGTATACATGTCTGATTGTAAACATGATTAAGCCAATTTATTTTAGAAGCATTGTATGTAATAGGTTTAAGGGTTGAGCTAGTTGTTTATTTTGTATGCACACATAAATATAAGATGCACCCATTGTATTTGGCATGGAAGTAGAAATAGAGAAGTGGAAGTAGAGAAGAAGTGTGCGAAGACACTATAAAATGTATAAGAGCTTTGCAAGAGGTCAAAGCATCAGTGCATCAAAGGAACTAATCTAATAAGCAATGTCATAGTAATAGTTCATCCAATAGATATAGTGTGTATCTGAGATTAGAAGGTTGTAGCCTTCACCTCTTGAGAAGTGAACTCTAGGAAAGTGCATCCACTCCCCTAATAGGGACTATTGTAAAAGACTCCTAATAGGATTTGACCCTGAACAAGGTCTACTATACTTAATGCATTATAAAGCACCTCCTAACAAGGTTAAGGATCTTCTAACTAGGATCACAAAACACTAGTACAGAATATTAGTGGGTGTCAATTCCCACTGGGGTTTTTACCTATCTAGGTTTCCATGTAACCATATTGGTGTCATGTGTTGATTTCATGTTTCATGTTTATGTAAATATTTAATTTAGTACTTAAGCATTAAAGTTCAATTTGAAGATTAAAGTAAAAAGATTAAATATAGTGAACACTGATTCATCTCCCCCCTCTCATTGTTCCCATTCCTAACAATTGGTATCAGAGCTTTGGTCCTCAGCAAAGAAGTTTAACCACTTGAGGAGATCATGGACAAAGCAAAAATGATACATCTAAAAAGAAATCTTGAACTCGCTCTTGAAGACCTGGACAAATCTAAAAGAGAAATTGAAGAACTAAAAGAAAAAGTTAGTGATGCTCAATTAGTTATCAAAAAGCTAAGAAGAGATTTGAAAGAATGTTCCACCACTGATTTGGGGATAATGGTCAAGAAACTAAATGAATAAAATACATCCTTAAAAGAAAAGCTTGAAGAATTTGATGAAAAACTAATTAACAATCAGGAAGTCTTCAATGAACATGTTAAAGAGAACCTTCAACTCAATGAAGAATTAAGGAAGGCTAGCCTTGAAATCTTAGAGCTAAGGAATAACAAAGAAAGCTTGGAATCTGAATTAAAAGAAGCAAAGAATCATATTGACAAATTACACACTAGTTCTGATTTGATAGAATCTCAGTTGTATGCAAGAAGAGCCAAAGGAGACATTAGCTATATTAGATACAATGAAGCACAAAATCAAATTGACAACATGTGAGCAAGAAAGGATAAACAAAAGGACACTACTAATGCTAAGAAGACTAAAGATAAAACTAAATATAATGATGAACCACCTAAGAATGAGTGCAAGCAAGCAGAACAGACTTGTTTTGCATGTAACAAGCATGGACATATTGCAAGGAACTGTACAAAGGTAAGACCTTTTAAATGTTATTTTTATTCATGCAATAAATTTGGTCATAGAGCTATGAATTGCAAGACTAGTAAGAAGAATAGGATTCAACATGATTAGAGAAGTCCAAATTAGACAAATATAAGAAGTTCTCAAAATGTTACATGCCAAATATGTAACTATAATGGTTACTCAGCTAGACAATTTAATATGGTGACTCATATCAATGCGCTGAGGAACATACGACCTCTAGTCATTCGCCAATTTTGTAAAAAGGCTAGACATATCTCAAAATTTTTTAAATCAAGGATGAAAGGTTAGGAAAGCCCTAAAAGGACTAAAGAACCATTTTTGGATCCCAAAGGAGAAGTCAAGTTTGTGAAAGCCTCAAAGGATGTGAGCTTGATATGGTCAGAGAAAAAGAAGGACAAGACTGATGAGTATGTATTGGATGCATCCATAGCGGATGCACCCTCTACATCTAGATGAATGTCCCTCAGGGTCATAGGGGGAGCTAATTTATCTCTAAACCCTTGCATGGCTAGTATACTCATTCTTAGAGTATGCACCTTTGGAATTAAGCTTTTAGAGTATACAAAAACCTTCATGCAAGAGCGCACATACTGATTGTTAGCGAAAAAAAAAGTTGGAAATTTTAACTAACAGCCTCATTTACATGGCAAGCATTAATGACAAAATTTTCACTTTTAAGTACACAAAAATTTGTTTGATTACTCATTGCATCCTAATTCTGAGTGATTAAAGAGAAGAAAGAGCCTTAGAAGTTATTGTGAAGATTTGGAGATTGATCTATCAGTAATTAGCAACACAATTGATTGGCTACAAAAACCCTAGTTTGTCGCACTGAATCATAAGTCTTCAAATTATCTCAGACATTAGTTGGAAAGTGATTAACAAGTAAGTCATGGCCACTCCCATAGTTTTTGATGTTGTAGAGAAGAAGAGATATGTATTTAAGAAGCATCCATTCAAATCAACCCTAGATGATTTAGAGGGAGCATTCTCCCACATGCCTATGGGCATTATGCATGTCGAGGACATTGGGGCATACAACTACTACAAGAAAGAACTAGTAGAGTTGGATAGGTTAAGGGTGCACATGGATACCATTTTGAAACCAAACAAAACATTCATGGATGAATATGTTAAGTGGAATGATCACCCTATAGTTGAGTATGCTACGAAACATGAATTTTATAAGACTGAATGGATTAAGATACTATTGAGAAGAATTCATGAAGATTTATTCTGGATAGGTGATGTGCTAGTAAGAATTATTGGTGACCTAATACATGAGATAACAAGCCTTTCTAGGATAGGCATCATCCTTCCTATGGGAAAGGATGTTAGAAAGATTGTTTAGAAAACATGCAAGTCAAAGAGTGATAAGCGCAGGATGATAATTGAGCCTATTGAGCAAGAAGACATCAAATTGATGTCTATGATACTTGGATACAAGTTTCATCACATGAGCAGGATGAATAGTGTGTCTATGGGCACAATTCTTGTAGCCATTAGACTTGTGAAGGAAGATGGAGAGTTTGATCTATGTGAGATCTTGCATGCATAGTTGATTGATAACATCAATGCAATCAAGCATGATAAGACCAAGATATTTAGGTTTGGGTCTTTAATCATTTACATGTACCTTCATATTGTTGGGAAAGTATCAAATTTGTATTTGGACAAGTCCATTCCAACCATGCCTCAAATATCTAACAAGGCATGCACTAAGAGTACATTAAGAGACTACATAACATTGGATTTGAAGACCTTAAAGGCCAAAATGCAAACAAGGTATAGGATACCAAAGAAATTAGTGGAAAAGTAAAAGGATATAATTTGTTTTATGGTTGAAATAGATACAACATGCATGAAGGTAGTAGTCCCTAGACCAAAGTGGATTCATCCACTTGGATATGAAGTAGAGGAACAAGTTTTAGAAGCATATGCTCAAGTATTGCTTTCAGCTCCTACTGACCCTAATGAGCCTAGATGGGGAACTTATGAGGAGAAGACAATAGAAATAGATGCCAAGCTAAACAACACATCAACAAAAAGAAAGGCTGAAAAAGTCACCTCTAAAATCTTGAGAATACATGCTCTGTCTCAAGTAGATCTTGACAAAGCTAAAGAATAAAAGATTTCTTTGGAACTAAAGAGCACAGAAACAACAAAAATAGAATCACATGATCCCAAGTTGAAGAAGGTAAAGATAGAGAAATCAGATGAACAGAAGGATATAACTGATGATACTCCTTTTGTGCCCAAGGAAACCATTGACCTTACTACTCCTCTTGAGTATAAGGAAATGTCAAAAAGGAAGAAAGAGGTTGGCACTAGTCATCCATCCTTGTGAGAAACAAGAAGCAGAAAGAACACTCAAGCTCCTCTTGAGGTAGGCTTTAGACCTATCTCAAAAGTGTTAAGGACTAGAGTAGTAGAAGAAGGAAGCCTAGATCAGATAGCCAAGTTTTATGACAAATATCATGAAATTGGAAAGTTAGAGATTCATAAGATTGTGATCAAACACATGATAAAATTCAAGAAGACATTTCTTGAATTAAAGAAAGCTATCCTAGATAAGGTATGGGAGATTTTGGATATCCTAAAGAGACAAGCCACTAAAGAAGACTTTAGAATTAGGGAACAAACACTAGGCTACAATCTTCTAGTATGGTCTATTGAAGAAAAGTCACTGCTATTGAATTTGGTGAAGCCGCACTTAAGGACAAAGATGAGAACACTACACATTATGAACAAAGACTATGAGCTGATAACAAAGTAAATAGAGAAGGTCTTTGAGAAGGTATTCTTAGAGCATCACATGAAACCTCTATCTATGCCCATCACTCAAGAACCTAGTGAGAAAGACAAAGTAGTAGAGACCACTAATTTAATAGGTCCTTAGGATTTAGTGCATGCAATGGAAACACAACCAAAGGAAATAAAATTTGTGCCCATGAAAGAAACTCAAAAGGATGATACAATCTTCACTGATAATGTGGAGATTGCAGTGGTGGCCATAGACAATGACTTGGATAAGTTTGAGGAAGCCTTTGTTAGCACACAAGAATCTGAAACCTTATGCAGCAACTCACCTCCCACTCATCAAGAAGTTCTTATTGAAGATATATTAGATGAGAAAGAAGAGGAAAAGATGGAAGAGAAGAATGAAAAAGAAGAGGAAGAAAAGAAATAAGAAGAAGAAGTAAAAGGAAGTGAACAAAAGGATGAAACATCAGTTGAACTAGTCAAGGTAAAACAAGAAGTGATGGATAGCACTCCCATCACTCCATCACCAACATTGTTGTCAAATTTGACACCTAGCAGATCTAGCTTGGACTCATGGAGAGAAGAAGACCTAATTAAGTTCAGCATCTTAGCAATGGAGAAGCAAAAGGAGAAACAAGTAATGAGAAATTATCTCCTTGTGGAATTAGTAAACATACTGAATAGTTTGTTTCCTATGAACAAGAAAGTGTCCAAGGTACAATCTTTTGATGATGTAAGTACAATCATTTCAAAGTTTAAAAGAAATTTCTCAAGCCTTGAAGAATCTACATCCCTAGTTGTAGAAGAGAAGTACCTAAAGAAGAGGTTAAGTGAACTGATGAGAAACTTTGCACTTGACCTAAGCTCACTCATGTCTGGTCAAGCATCCCTAAAAGAATTTGTAGATCAAGGAAGAAGAGCCATTCCAGCATGCATGGATCAAGATAAGCTTACTAATGCTCATTTCAAGAAAATTAAAGAGGATAAAGCTATGATTGAGCAAGTGAAGAGTTTAGTGAAAGAAACATCTACAGATGTGAACATGTGCAATAATTTCTACCAAGGATATATTGATAAAATTGAGAAGGAAAAAAAAGAAATGACAAAAAATAAGGGTTAGACAGACTCAGTTGAGGAATGCTCTTGCACCTTCTTTAGACATTCTAAATCAAAATATAAAGGAGATTGATACCATCATGATGACCTATGATCAAGGTCCTTCCACAGACTTGAAGAAGATGGAGAAGCTTCAGTATGCATTATGTGCCCATCTCCAGATAGTAATTCCTTGATCACATTTTGGAAGAAGGAGATCCAAAACCTAAATACAACATGTTCAGATGTTTTCCCTTAGTAAGTATATGTAGATATAGTTTTTTGGAACACCTTTTTCATTAATTTCAAAGGAGGAGTTGTGCATAGAATATGGATCCAATATGTATAGGGAGATATAAGTATATGTATAAATGAAAAAAGTTTTTTTGTATTAAGGGGCAGTTAGTAACTTGGCCATATTCCTTTGTTTCCATCAATGACAAAGGGGGAGATTGTTGGAAAGTTGACTATACTGATGTAAATGACTAGATATAGTGTTTTCATAATGGAAAAAAGTCATATAGGAGTCTAGAGTCAATTCACTTGATGAGAAGATAAAAAATCGGTTAAGTATTGAAAACTGGATAGTGTACAGAGTTCTTGTAGCACAGAGCATTAGCACACATGTGTATGATCAAGTTTTCATATACACCCTATAAATTAAGGTGGTTAAACTTAATTAATTCTTAGTCTATGAGCACATAATCAAATATGCAAGTATGAGGAAGATACAAATAATTGAAGTTACATAGCAAGTATATGCCAGTGAAGAATAGAGCTTGCAGCCAATAGTCACCATTTTGAGTTGTGACTATATTCTAGTGTTGTAAAGGCTATGCACCCATTGTAATTAGGTTTTTGACATGTATATATATTTGATTGTAAACATGCTTAAGCCAATTCATTTTGGAAGTGTTGTATGTAACAGGTTTAAGGGCTGACCTAGTTGTTTATTTTGTATTCGCGCATAAATATAAGATGCACCCATTTTATTTGGCATGGAAGTTGAAATAGAGAAGTGGAAGCAGAGAAAAAGTGTGCAAAGACACTATAAGATGTATTAAGCTTTGCAAGAGATCAAAGCATTTGTGCATCAAAGGAACTGGTCTAACAAGTAGTGTCATAGTAACAATTCATCCAGTAGATATAGTGTGTAACTAAGATTAGAAGGTTGTAGCCTTCACCTCTTGAGTAGTGATCTCTAGGATAGTGTGTCCACTCCCCTAACATGGACTATTGTAAAAGACTCCTAATAGGGTCTAACCCTTAACAAGTTCTACTGTACTTAATGCATTGTAAATAAACTCCTAACAAGGTTAAGGATCTTCTAACAAGGATCACAAAACACTAGTTCAAAATATTAGTGGGTGTCAATTCCAATTAGGGTTTTTACCTATTTGGGTTTCCCCAAAACCATATTGGTGTCATGTGTTGATTTCATGTTTCATGTTTATGTAAATGTTTAATTCAGTACTTAAGCATTAAAGTTCATTTTGAAGATTAAAGTAAAAAGATAAAATACAGTGAAAATTGATTCACCCCCACTCTCAGTGTTCCCATTCCTAACAAGTTTGTTCTTCTCCTTGTCTATTTGAGTGACTTATTTCTACTATAAGTGAAATTTCTAATGCTCATCCTATGAAGTGAATGTAAGGGTCACTACGAGTACCTTAATATGCTTAATCATTCACCTAGAAAAAGGAAAAACTCTCACGTGTCTGGCGTGTCTGTATGCAAGCAACATTCAAGTCATTCTAGAAACTATTCTTTGATTCTTATGTTAACTTTCGAAATCAAAAGGAATAGGAGTTTAGGTCATTCAATCTTCTTGTGCCTCAATGATTATACCTCATTCTAACAAATCTAAGACTAATTTGATACTCATATTCTCATGATTGCAATGTTAGTGAGGATTGTATGATATCCTACGACTGTATGTTCCTAAAAACTCTATGATGATAATAAAATGAGTCCAACAACCAATTCCTAGGGTTTGCATCTAGATTAGGCTTGTATTTTTATTCTAGGCTTGCATTTTAGATGGTGCTTTTCTTTTCTCTTGATGGTCTTCTTCTGGATCTATTCATCGAAGGTTCTCATCTTCAGTCTCGGGTTTGTCTAGGCTGCACAAGTGTCTAGTCCCTGTTCTTGATCTTTGAAACATTCTTTTGGTTTGTACCTATCATATATTGCTGCATCCTACATGAGATGATTAGTACCATATCCATTGCATTTCATTTTCATCCATAAACTCATATACATACATTCTACATCTACATATTCATATACATGTGCAATCATTATAAGCATAAATCAAATCATACATTGCATTCGCTTATCTACCATCTATCATTTCATTTCACACTACATATATATCAATAAAACATGTACATATTCATTGGCATATACATAAAAGCATCATGTGCATCTCATATCTAATCCATACATCTAAGCATCTAGGAAAACATCTCGTAAAACATCAAACATCTCAAGCAGTATATACACAAGTATAATGATATCAAAATGATGATCTCATATATCTTAGTTGACCAATGTCAATGTACAAAATGATGCTACTCAAGTAGGGTATCAAAACTAGGCTACAATGTATGTATCAAGACATATCTAGCTCTACCCACTACTACATGGAGGAGGTGGAGGCATCGGTCTCTCTGGTGGTCCCTATGGTGGACCCTCTAGAGGTGGACCCTATGGTGGTCCCTACGGTGTTGTCTATGACCCTACATACTCAGAAAATAGTGGAACCTACTCAGATAAATCCCAAACTATGCTGATGTACGTTGCATAATAGTATGTTGCTTGTGCAGCTTCATATCTGGCCTCTAGTTGTGACATGGCCAATGCATCCTAGAGCCCTCTAATCTCCCAATCTTTCTCAGATACCCGAGTCTCCTATATGATGACCTAGATGTGGAAGTCATCCCTCTCCCATTGTTCTTATTGAACTCTCTCTTGACTCTTTCATAGAGCCTCCTATACCTTTTCTAGCTTTGAGGGCCCCTGTGTCACTTGATCTAACATGTCTTTATCCTCACCCTATGCCTCCTTGTTAGGAGGTGACTAGTGAGAGATATGCCATGTCCTCTACCTAGTGGACCTCTATTGAGTCCCACTACTCCTGACACCTATATTTGAACCCATAGTCTTGGGAGGGATATTTGTCTACCCTATATGTAGCCTTAGTACCCTCTGCTACTATTGTTGCTATGGTCTTTATTGTTTCTATGCTGGTACTTTCTATTGTTGTGTTGGTATCTATTGCTGTGGTGGTGGCTAGATCACCTACTGTGTGCTTTGGCCCATACCAACAAGATCTATAAACTATGGATATAGGTGTGCTAGAAGCTCTTCTCGGTAGGCTAAGGTAACACAAACATCTATAACATCAACCATATAGTCCCACTAAGTTGGTGGTATTCATGCCTCTATAGTAGACCATCCCTAATCTAGTCTAGGCCACCAGCCCTTCTTTGCCTCATTGGTTAATCAGGCATAGGTGTAGTACTCCTGGGAGATGTCCTAAGGTCTCCCAAATTACCATAGAACCCATGTGAGTGGCAAGCACTCAATGATGCTGATGGTGCACCTAATCAAAGGACACAAGATGAACATAGGAGCGAGCTCATGTCAAGCATCATTCCATGACTCCATCACTACCCATGGTCTCCATATCACTACCACTAGGTCATCCAGTTGCCCGCACCACTACTATGTGTTACCCAGTGTGGGTTGGGTCATAGGTCCTACATATCTATAAATATATAGCTCTAGAGGCTGTAGTGTATCATGAAAGATCGGCCTACATATGGGGAGATACTTCCAAACCCATATCTACAACACAAAGACTCCTATGGCCATGGTTTGTGTGCTCTGATACACGATCTCATGCATCTCATGGTACATCTAAGTGAGCATGCACTCACCCCATCCAAACTTGGTAGCTAGCCTATCTAGCATTTGCTGCAACATGTGACCCTAGCTACTCTCCAAACCATGTTGTCCTCGAACTGGAATTAGATAACAACTCAAGAATATAGCCAAAACAACTACTAGTCTGTGACCAGTGATATATCTACTGACCAACTCCTCCCATGAGATGGCCCGACCCATCACTAGATTATCTCTAAATATGGCCCCCAGTACTAGTGTGTGTGCTCTTAGTTGGATGTCTTACACAACCTAGGTACCATGGAAAGGTATCCTGAGAATCATGTAAATGTCCTCAGGAGTGATTGTTATCTCCCCCATCAACAAGTGAAAGGTGTTTGTCTCTAAATGGAAATTCTCAACAAGTGCACATAGAAGACTGTGATTTACCTGAATGTCAGGTATATCATGTAGGTAAGTCAATCCTAGCCCATCGATGTGGGAACCCTTAGTATTAGTCAATCTCTATACTAATGTAACAATAACTAGGTGGTGGGACTAGAATGCAACATCTGGGAAGTCAACCTGTAAAGCAAATGATGACATTAGATTAGTATCTCAATCATGGTGGTTTTCGAGAGCAATAATGACAAGTAAGGCTATGCATCTATCCTAGCATGACTCTTGGATGCTCTAAATGGTTCATTTCACAAATAATTGGATGAAGATTTTAGAAGACTACAACAGATTTCCCATGCAAGGAAACTATTCTCTCACATGAGATAGGATCCTCAATCACGCGAGAGTTCATCATTGAGGATGAAATCTCACACGACACTGTTGTGTATCTCGTGTGAGCTCGTAGAGATGCCTCATGCAAAAGAACCCTAACCAATGTGAGGAAATTGTTTCCTCATGCAAGAGGTGACCTAGGTTAGTGCAAGGAAACTATTTCCTCATGTGAACTTGGAAAAACTAGGCCAAAAACATGATAAATCTAGCCTAAATACCCTAAAAAGCATTAAAACTTGAAATGCAAGTGGTTTCTTGACTACTTACAGGTGTGTCATACTCTAGTGGTTGGCTGTGTCATTGAGAGCACTTAAAATGATGTGTATGCACTGGTACGTTCTCCATCTCTCTCAGAGCTCTCAAAATTGCTAGAAGACAAAATGAATAATGATTTGAAAATGACCCCCTTGGGCCTTATATAGCTTTTGACCTAATTTCCAAAAGTGCTTCATTTTGCATGAAAAGTTAACCCTTGGCTAAATCAACCATTCTAAATCCATTCTTGGGTTCACAATCAAAATCTAACGTCTCTAGATAGCTCAAAATCATGTTTTAAAAATTTAAGACCTTTGGGATTGGACTCTTGTGCAGTCAACCATTTGGCATCGCTTTCTCACCAGAATCTCACCCCATCAACATTTTCTCGAGACCTTTAATGTTTTCATCAAAAGTCAACTCTATTCAAACCATGGTCAACCATGGTCAAACTTGGTCAACAAGACCTCTAAATTGTTCCAAATCACTTCTACATCCTCTCGATGCCTCTATAATATGTTCTAAGTTCCTCTAGATCTTTGATCTTATCTCTATCTGCAACATTTTGTTGTCATTCATCTTTTCTGACATGTCATCTCTCGATTTTTCTCCCTAGGGGGCAAGATGATTGCATCATTGAATCTTATTGAATCAATTCTTGAATCAGTCTGATCTGAATCAAAAGTCCTCATCGCTTGGGGCATCTCTTCATCCCTAGGGACATTTTTTGTGTCTCACATCTTGTCATCTATCTTTTATGTATCTGAGAAATCTCACTCAAATCCTTGAGGATCAAGCTTCATTTCGGAAATGGTTCTCAAAATCTCATTAGGTATTGGGGCAATCTAGCCCTAATTCCTGAAAGTGAAGCTTCATTCTAGAGATGGCTCTTGAAAAGACCTTTTTAGATTATTATCTGGGAAATCTAACCTTGATTCTGGAGATAGCCCTAAATCTATCAACAGGTATTGTGGCAACCTAACCCTAATTTCAATTTTCTCTCAAATGGTATTCTAATCATTGTCTTCACAATCTAACTTAGACTTTGGAGAATCACACTTCTTTCTAAAGATGGTTCTGCATCTTGATTTGATTGGTGTCTTGGCAATCTAACCTCAACTTCTGAGGATTGAGCTTCATTTTGGAGATAATCCTAAAATCTCATCCTCAGTCACATCAGACTATTCTTTGAATCAACATGTTGCTCACACATTAATTCAAAGAGGGACACAATGTAATACCCCAAAATTAGTACCTTACAATTTTAATCAATTTTGGTGCATTCTTTCAAATTTCTACATCATCAAAGTCCTATTGTACTAGGCAATTCTATCTCCTATTTGACTTTATTTGACTTGGTGTCAAATGCAAAAAACCCTAAAATTGCATTAATCATACACTATATTTAATTCCTAAATTTTTAACTTTATTGGCTAAATAATCCCTCTAATTAATTAATTTAATTCTAAAGTCCTAAGTGCTTTAAATTAAATTAGTTCCACCCCCTTTAGCTAATACACATCATGAAATTAAATAATTATTTGGTTATTTGAATGGACATCTTTATTTGGATTTATTAATTCAAAATTAATTGAAAAGCCACCCATGTGGAAATATTCATTCATTTAATTAAATAATTTCTCATTATTTGTCTCACCTTCCTCCATGGAGATGAAGAGTCAATTGTTTCTTTCCAAGAAACTCTTCATCCTCTCTCGGGCTTGTCTATATTATGGGCCCATTTTCTTCACTTTCGGGAGGCAATTTTAGAGCATCAAAATTATAGTCAATTTTTGTCTCAATTCTTTCATGCTTTCAAGCTTTGTTATTCCATAATTAGAATAATTTCCCATTTTAGTATAATTGCATTCTCATATTGGTTAGTTTTCTTAATATGTTATTAGCTTAATTCTCATATCCATTTTCAAACTCATTCTTAGAGTAAATATGCACTTTCATTCTTAGATTACAATTGCATTTCTCATATAGATTAATTTCAATTCAATCTTTCCTTTAAGCTCTTAAATCCTCTATCTTAGTTTGGTCTAATGGTTGTTGGCTCTCCAATCTGAAATTAATTCAAAAACCCCAACTAATTAGGAGGCAACAGGTTGATTCAATCGATATTATGAAATGAGTAATTCATACTCATCTTTGTAATCCAACAATTGAGCAATGACTATGGTGTGTCTATGGATGGATTAGAGGTCCATGTTTAGCTATAAACAATGATCACCTATTTTTTTATCATAATTGGCTCAAAATGAGCTACAACAAGAAGGTACACCCTAGACAGTTCCAAGTGGGCAACACATTCCTTAAAGAAAATCAAAAAGTACAAGGTAATCAAGAAAGAAGGGAAAGTTTGAAGATACTTGGTTGGGTCCTTACATTGTCACAACATATTTTGGCTCAAGAGCCTATTAGTTTTCAACACCAAAAGGAGAGCCCCTAAATTATCCTATCAATATCATACATCTGAAGTAGTTCTATTCTTGAACCATATCCTATATATCTAGAAAATTCATAAAAAATGGAAAAATCAACAAAAATCAACAAAAATGAAAAATGTAAAGAGACATAATAGTCCAAAGATGAAAACTTGGAAATTCAAGTGTCTTAATAAGTATGTTGGTCAAAACATAGAAAAAAGCACCATACATAGTATATGGGGCTATTCTCTATCAAAATCCCATCCCCCATCATCCCCTTCACCCACACATGAACTAATCCCCCAACATCCCGACCACCAACCCATTTCCCAAGGTGTTCTACACTCAAGAATCTACAAATGAAACAATGACTTCTATTATCCCCAATCTTGAGCTTCCTATGTATGTATTGTATAAAATGATCCTTTTTCCTACATCATGAACTATATATATATATATATATATATATATATATATATATATATATATATATATATATATATATATATATATATATATATATATATATATATATATATCATTTTAATCCCATTCTACATATCCTTGCCACTCTTACAGCAACATTTGATCATTTGAGCCTGTCTCACTCAACTTTGTCCTTCAACAACATCTTTTGTCAACTATCTTTGATCGCATGATTATCCTTCATTCATCATTTTCCAAAAACAACACAACATTCTCCTCATCAAATGGGTCCTTACACAATGTATCCTTCATCATGTCAGACCTAATCTCCCCCCATAAATTAAACAATCAATCTTTCTCCTTGGTAAAGGACATATTTTGGATTTGTCACTTTGATCTTGGATTTGGTCCTTTGGATCTTCTCTATCTTTTATGGCTTCTTTTTGTTCCTCTCCTCATAGTCACCATGATCCTTTATATCATGTTGCACTGTGAATGAGGGAAATATGGGGAAAGGTCTTTTGATCATCTTATTTCTTCCTTTGATTAAGTTGGATATGACACTTGCACTTTCCACATGTGATCTTTTGGGTTACATGGTGCACTTGGGAAATGTTATTTTTTTTGGGTTCTCTAGCATTGTTTCCATCCGTAGTCCTCCTAGATTCATGTGTGATGCTGGGGAAACCCTTGTGTGTATTTTTGTGTTAGTCCTCTACAACACTCGTGAAAAGGTCTTGGGTTCCTAGTAACCTTGGTGGGTCGCTAATATTTCTATATCAAACTAGGTTGTTCTCTTCACATTTACATAATGAAATCCCCAATGTCCCAATAATTTCATATTGCTTCATCTTTCATTCATTTATTTTGCATTCATGCATCATATTGAATTCATGCATCTTTGCTCATTTTTTGACTTCTATTTATCTTCTTTCCTATTTGGGTCCTTTTCGAGAAAATTCCACAAAGATTTTTCTTTGCATTATTTTCTTTAGGGGGCATAACCGCTTACCATCTCATCCTATATGGGGAATCTTATTTTCTTGTCTTTGACCCAACACCACTTGTGGTGTCACATCAATGAGGGGTAAAATGTAGAAATCTAAAAATCCAACTTGTTAATTAAATTTATTTTAATTAATAAAAGTCCTGATGACATCATCATTATTTAATTAATAATTTATTTATTTAATTAATTAATTATTATTTTTTTGATTACTAGGAAAAATAGGTTTTCAAGGCAATCCAAAACCCTTTACATAGCCAAAAGAAGAAGATCGAAAGAAGACAACACATCAAAAAGAGGAAACAACAATAATGATCAGCCCAAAAAAGGGCTACAAGGGCAACAAAGAAAAACACAACAAGAAAAAACCAGCCCTACAAAAATAAATAAATAAATAAATACTAGCATAGGTCCCAGTCTAAATGATTGAGTACATGATCCCAGCTTTTTCATCAAATGTCTTATCCATTTTTGCCTAGATATTGTTGTCATGCCCAAAAATAACACCCAAAAAAATGTAACAAAAAATTATTTTTTTTAGAAGGGTGAAATGTAATATCATATATCATTGTCACATACTTTGACTTGCTTAGCCAAGGTTCATCACGGATGCTCCTATGCTGAAAGCGGTTACGAAATTGCTTCCAATGGCAGTAATATTAAGTGGATCTATCAAGGAGATCTATCTCAACAAAGCCCTCATCTAGAAAATGTCGAAGGTCCTGTTATCTAAATGACCCTTAATTGAATTGACTATTATCTTGTTAATAAGTTCCACTACTAGATGTGTATGAACATATACCCGATAAAACTACTAAATTAATAATTTAATTCATTCTTAGTTAGATCGGAACATTAATACTGCTAACTAATAGTCTAATTCTTTAATTACTAAAATTAGAATTTAATGGCTAAAGGTTATAATTTTCATCTAAATGACTAATGTCATGCTCCAATATACCCTAATCTAATGATTCACCATACCTATCACTTACTAACCAATTGATTAATTGACGGGTCTACATACTAATATTATGTTCTCTCCTCTTAAAGAATCTAACATATTAACAAGTAATCATTCCCTTACTAGCTAATTGATTAAATTATTGAATACATGTCCTACTAAAACAATTAATAAATAAATAGACAATCATCTTAAGTATCAATTTCATCAATTAAATAAGTCTCCAATGTTTATCATTGCTAGTCTTATTTAAACAGATTACCAAATAAATAAAATTAAAACATTAACTTAATATTTTAATACATTAAAAGTTATATCAAAGTAAAATCTCCTAGTCATTTTCTAGCATTACTAACTCTCCCCTAAATAATTTATCTTTAATAGGTAAATTAGTGCTCATTAATAAAATATTTCCTAATCTAACAAAATTCTATTCTCAAAATAACTAGTTACATAACCATGGATTCAATCCTAAAAGATGACCTAATCTATAAAGCCCCTTGCCAACATCCTACACTACCCTCCCCATCTCTCCATGGGTCCCATGTGCCAAGTAGTGGATGCCCATGACAAGACAAATCCAGCCCCAAAATTTTGAATTCATAAGGGGAAGAAAAATGAAGAACAAGTTTTATGTTTTAGGAGCCCAAGTTTTGAATTTTGGGAGGGCCCACCAACAAGTCCTATCCCCAAGGCCTAGGAAAATGAAAGGAGAGGGGAAAAGCATGGTACAATTTTGAAGTTTGATGTTGACAGCAAGATGAAAAAGTTCCTAGATCCACGCAAGAGGTGGGAGACTTTCTTGCCAAGAGAATTAAGCTAAGATTTTTGTGTCAGACCAAATATAAAGGTAGGAGAGTAAACATATCCCTAGGGGAGCATAAGAAATGCCAAGTTAGCCCAACAGAAAGTAAATCTAGACATAAGGTAAGGTGGCATGAGTTTTGGAAAGAGAATTAATCCTCTCTATTACTTTGCTAGCTCATGATGATAAGACATGTGGCCCTATACCCAAGGTTTTCAAATGCAGATTTTTCTTTGTCATAAAGTTTGGAAGATAGAAGCCACTTGAAACTCACACATAGGAGGAATATATGTTATGATAATGGTTATTAAAAGGAATAATAAGAGGTGATGAGGAGGCTAAGGGGCCCACTAGCCTTTAGGTTATAGGGTAAGTTATTGAGCCATAATTATAAACTTTATTAGTTAAGGATTAACTGATAAGAGTATGGGTAAGATAGGGGTTTTAGGATACTAATTCTACTTAGGAATTATAATGACAAGGGGAAAGGAATATTCTCTATGGTAAGAGAATAATTTCTTTCCCCATACAAAATTCAGAGAGTTGATTTGCTCCAAAATAAAACTGGAAGATGTTATTTGCTTGGTTTTGCCATTGCCTTCACATTTTGATTTCTTGCTTGTTGCATGACTTAGGTTATTCATTTAATGTATTATAATAAGGAAAATTGTATTGAACATTACTTGTATGAGATCTTGTTTCTTTTTTTGTTTTTTTCTCTCTTTAACATAGTATTCTAGTATATTCAAGAGCAAGATTAAGATTGGATCTATTGTTTTTCAATTAAGGTGATGTGCATTTTACATAGTGATTTACACAATAAGAGTTTGATTACAACTAAATTTGGATACCACACTCAACTATCAAGTGAATGGAAAGTTTCATACATCTACATCATAATGTATGTGCTATTGAAATTACTAAATTGTTTACTCCATCAACATGAGAGTCATTTTACAATGGAAAGATATCTTCATTTTTACAAGAAATACAATTGCGATAATATGAAAGTAATAGTTTATCATGTTCTTCATGTGAGCCTCTAAATATATATACATATTCCTCAAGAGTGAGAAGACTACATGCTTATAATCAAGACAATCAAAAAGAATAATAACACTAAATGAATGATCAATGAAGATGATAGTTTCTCTCCATTTCATCTTCATAAGACCAAAGAGGTATACGACAACATTGCATTATACAATCAAGATGATGATTCCTCATCAAGAGCCCACAATACCACACAAAATAGAAAATGTATACACTATTACACCAAGAAGGAGGACTTCACCAAGCATCTTCCACATGAGTATTAGCATCCAAACCTGCAATACAAAGAAATGGAGAACCATGGGTGCTCACCACCCAACCTAGGTCTCTTATGAGACCACCCCCGAGCTTAGAGAACCAAGGCTAAATGGGTATGAAACAAGATCAACAAGATTCTCACAAACCAAGTTACACAACCATACATACAAAAAATTACTCCCTCCCAAGGCTACACAAATGAGTTTGACAAGCTCATTAAGAGGGTGGAGGTGGGCTTTTCGAAGGGGAGAATTCCATTACATACAAATTTCTCACCATGAGTTAATCAAATGCCTCTTCAAGGCTACATATCCAAGAACTTCATACACATACTTTTCTTAACATCCTCTTCAAATACAAGAGTACAATGGCTTCCATGGTGCCCATACACCATGGACTTATCCCTCTTCTCCAAGAGAAGAGACTCTCACATCATGGAGAGTCCAACTAACCCCTCCACCCATAGGCCACTTCTTCACTTCCCGAAGGGTGAGTAATGCCTCACACTCATAAACAATAACTCCCTCATTCAAGAAAAAGAACAAAATCAAGCCATGAAATCAAACCCAAAATCCCATCCCTCACAACACAATATCATAACAATAATACAATTCATATGCATGGAAGAGAAAGAATACAAGCTAATCTATTGAGAAAGTAAGAAAACCTCCATGGAAGAGAGTAACCAACCTTCACAAGTGTGATGGAAAATGATATTTGAGAAGAGCTAATCCACTTATCCTCCCTCCATCCAAAACCCTAAAGTCTCTAAATGTAGAGAGTGGGTGAACACCCACTAATTCTCCTAAAGGCCTCTAAAAAAGGCTGCCCAATTTCTACCCACCCACCATCCATAAATGAAGACTTGACTCTATGACCTTGTTGTCTTTCCTTGTCCCCCCATGATAAATGCATGATTGAAAGGAAAGGGTGGAGTTGGGTAAAGATCATGACTTATCCAATTTCGAAGTCAAGGGTAAATGGGTCATAAAATGGGTTACCAAGGTCACTAGGGAATTAGGGACATGCTCACAACCTTCCTAACCCATAACCCTATCTATAAGGTACTTAAATTATGCTAAAAATGACCCTTAGAACCCCTTTTTGGCCTCTAGAAGTGACTAGAACTAAGATGGATTAAAACAAGCATATAACAAGTGTCAAGTGACACTAATGATTACACAATACATACCCAAAGTCATGTCCTTGATGACAGTAAGAAATTAACTAATAACACACATGCAAAGATTCACATTTACAAGGAGTTCACATTACAATGAGGCTTTTAATCCCATATTGAATTAAGCCTTGGCTTACTCAATTCACATTTGTTTAACCTTGGTTCTCCGATTAATTCCATGGTTCTCTTACCTGCACATTGCACATCGAGCATCAATAGTCCAAGATGATAACATTTCATGAAATATGCATATTCAATTCCTAATTTAGAAACATAATCAATGTGCATAATTCAATTCTAATTGCTATATGCAGAATCCAAATTTTCCATACAAAGTGCTTAAGCATCATAATTACATAATCATCATGACATGTCACCTGTGGAGAAATCAAATTTAAACATGATCCAATATTCCCATCAAAATCACACTACTAAATATGCATAATCAAAATCTCAACATACTCTAAATTCTAATGCACATCGTAAGGTGATCCACATGGCATAATAATCATTATCAAAATATAGTATCTTGAGTGGCTATCAGAATAGATCAACAAGTGTATCAATGTATCAAAATATGAATAAGAAAAGATGCTATGATGGGTCGGGGTGAGGCCTCACAATTGTGCATCCTTTTGATGACCCTCTTCAGCTCTTTGATATTTTTCTTCACTGAAGGAGACCTCTTCTTGGCACTTGCACAAGTTCTAGAACTAGGCCCACTAGTAGCCTCTAAAGAGTCAATCTTGTGTTAGCTTTCTTCCTCAGGTCCATTGTCCAGCATACTAACCATGGATTTGATATTTATGCTAGAAGATTTCATGTTGTCCTTTCTATGTTGGAGGATGTCAATGATGGTACTCTCCATGTTGTCTATTCCATTTTGAATCTCAGAAGAAGAAGAATTATGGTTACTATTACCCTCACTAAGATAGGCATCCACTATCTCTTGAAGACTAGTATTCTTTGCCTCAACTTTCTTGCATTTAAGATTAAGTCTTTAATCTCATGGAAGCACCACTTTTTTAATTTGAAAGATAATAAGGCTTCAGCTTTGGTAGTTTGCAAGGCCCCAAAGGTGACTTCCTCTCTGTCATCAAATTCCTCAAAGATCAGCTTAATAAAGGACTCTTTGATTCTTCTATCAATGGAATCCTCACTGTCATCATGAATGTTCTCCTCGGAGTCTTAGGGAATAGGCACATCATGCCTCCTACCAGCGAAGAAGTCATCAATAATGGGAACCTCCTCTTTTTGGAAATCTATATCAACTTTATGTTTCTCTGCTTATTGGATAGCAGTATCCACCAAGTCTTCTAGGCTATCAGAATTATGAGCCATGGGTTCTTCAGAATTTAAAATTTTTGTAGACTTACCTACCAGGTTAACCATGTCCTCCATATCCTTTCCACCTAGATCATCCTTATTAGTATTTTTAGATATAGATTTAGTCTCCCTATTTTTGGAAGCATTAATATTCTTTTGGTGGGAGCCATCATCAATTTTATCTTTAGTATCAGAATTTGTCGTGATGTTCTTATCAAACCCTTTACTATTATTATCCTCATTTATTCCCAAATCCAGAGGGATGGCATTATCATCGCAGTCTTCAGTATCCTCCTCTTCCCTATTAGGGTTGTGCAAATTCTAGTTCTCACAAGCCTCCTCCTCCTTAGAATCCTCTTTCACATTATCATCAATACAACTATTAGAGGCTTCATTCTTGCTAGTTTGGCTTTTCTTTGAGCTACTTCCTATATCGCCAACAACCTTCCATTTACCAAACCCATCAAAGGGAGTATTAATTCTATGTTTAATGTTCCCCATAATGGGGGTAGAGGTAGTAGGGTTAGGGATAGTATTATGAATGTACTAAAAAATCAATAGAATTAACCCCTCATACCAAATGGCATTCCTGGGCATTTTCTTGTGCTCATTTAGGCTTCTAATTAAATATCTATGAAGATAATAGGGAATATTGATAGTATCCTTGTACCTGAAGTGATTGAGAATCATAAAATTATGGGAGTGAGCCAAGTAAATCATTCATCAATTGTGAAATACTCCATAACCACCAGAAGAATGTTATGCCATATCTCTTTGATTTTGAATACATTGATGAAACCGTTGGTGCAAGCCTACTCAAAAGCCTCCTACTCCTTTTTAGACTTAAGCAATTTCTCAGTTTCCATGTCAAACATCTTATGGTTCCTATAAAACCTCTAACCCTCATTATGAATTTTGAGTGACAGCTTTGTTGAACCCATGGAGACTTTCTAGAAATGATGTGGCACCACCTTTCTTTAGCTTGTACCAAACCATTTCCATATCATCCCCTTTGAGCCTTCTATAGTTATCAGGTTCCTCTCTTTTAAGATCACCCCACATGTTGAAAAAAATTAAGACCAGACACCAAAAGCTCTTACTAGATTTTTGAGAATGGATGTAGATAATGTCTTTCTTATTCATATAACCACAAATGAAAATAGTAACTCAAAAAGTGTGTGAACTAATGATTATATTAATGCTAATTATGTAATGCCCACCCTAGCATCTTCTTATGTTAGACTGATAGGACTTTTTCTTTAACACTTTGGATTTTATGATGGACTATGGTTTTTATTTAGTTAACATTTTATGAGACATTTGAGCATATATATTTGGTTACTATAGTTTATTGGAAATATTTAATGAGTTATAATTTTAATGATGAATGGCTAGAAATGAACTATCAGTAAAATGTTTTACAATGATTTGTGTTATGATGATGTTTTTATTATGATCTAATCCTACTGACCCTATTATGGTTTGATGTTCACTGGTTGATGTGAGTGTAGGATGAGGAGGGGTAGTCGTATTTACTCCTATGGGAGGTCCACATGATGTCGTACTCTCCCTCCTTGTTTGCCACTGTCTGCTTATATTTATATATTTGTATGTGCATATCAATTGGTGATGTAGGATGCAGGTACCAAGCATTGTCTCCACCTGGCTACATAGGTCTGAGTGTGCCTTCAAAATCCTCAAACTTTTGATGTGTGGAGATTTAACCAAGATACTCTCGAGGTTACCAATCGACTTAGAATTCTGTTTAGGAAGTTATCCTAGTTTGGGAAGTAGAATATAGTTATGTTATGGACTTGATTTGATGTTGGTCTGAGTTTATGTTATGAGTTAGAATTAATCTATTTTGTATATATAATAATTATAAATATGTTATCATTGTTTGTATTTTATATAGGTATGTGTATATGTGGGTGCACACGCATATATCCATGCTTATATAAATAATAATAATTGTATGTTTTCATTATTTTTGTAAATGGTATGTTGTTTATAATAAATAAATAAAGTGAGTTAAATAAAGTATATTTAATGAATGCATTAAATAAAAAGTAAAAATAATATAATAAAAGGAAAATGCCTTGTAGTAAAATTAGCTATCTAGAAGGGAGTTGAACTTGAGACCTCCTAGAAGTTAGGCTACTTGCTTTCCTATTCTGCTACGTGTTTTTTTTGAAAGGTATTTGTCTATTATTCTTGTTATGCTTTCATTTAAAAGATATTTTAATGAATTTCATTAAAACCTTGATTAAGTCTTTACAGGAAATTATTTGGTTGTTCCTCCAACCAACTGTGGAAGTTGGGGAAGTTGCTTCCCATAAAGAAACTCCTCCAACCACATAGTTGTAAGATAAATACTTAAAGATTTTTGTGTGCGGGAGGATGTTAATTTTTGGAAGATTTATTTCCTCTTGAGTTGTCTGTAATTGTTTTCTCTAGAAATTTTTGGTGATAGTTTATGTGAGTTTGAGAGCCTCTAGTTGGCGAAATCATCTGTGTGATGATTTCTTAGAGCTGATTGCCAGAGGAAGATTTCTAGAGTGATATCTACTCAAGGATTGAAGTTTTGCAGAGATTCTCCAGTCAAGGGAAGAGAATTTCTCTACAGGACCCAAGGTAGGGTCTAAAACTGGGAAGAATCTCTAGTCTTCCTCTTTCTATATGAATGTGTGCTCTATGTGTTGTATTGTCTTTATAAATTACAGAATGATTATGTTCTGCATATCTATATATGTTGTCCTTCGAATAGTGATTTGGAGTTGAGGATTATGTTTTCATATTTCACCATGATTTTATGTATATGATTATTTCTACATTTGTTAGTGGTTGAAGGGTCCTTAGCATTCTCCTTGTATTTCCTCTCTTATCTAGAATGTCCATGAGCTCTTTGAGGCTTTACAACTTCTATTTCAACCTTACAGTTTCATGTCTATTTTGCACCACTCTTATTTGCCTAGATCTAGAACAAATTTATTAGATAGATAAGATGGATTGATGAGCTATTTTGGAACAGAAAGTGGGAGATCTCAAATGGGTCATGCTCAGATTAGGCAACCATAGTTCCCATAATGCCTAGTTTTACCTGCAAGCCAAAGTTGATAGTTGTATTTTGTAGTTTCTGGAAATCAGTTTAGTGATGACTGAGTGATGACCGAGTAAGTTAGTGATGATTAAGTAAGTTAGTGGTGACCAAGAAAACTAGTGTTATCCAAGCAGACTGTGTTAGCCGAGCAGACTGCATGAACTGAGATGAATGGGATAGGTTTCAGATTCATGGGAGTTAAGATGCAATTTCTAACTTTGAGATTTCTTAAAAAAATTTAGACTTAACCAAATTTTAGGTTCATGAGATTTCCATAGATGGATGTTGTTTTGTGCATGCGGAAGTTGTATCACCTATATGTGTCTGTTACTTGTTTTGTTGAGGTTATATGGTTTATTTATGATGTGTTTGCACTTGTCTTGTACTTGAGTTTAGTTTATGAGGCTAGGACTTGGCTCAATGGCCTATGTGCACGAGAGGGTGCCTTTGACCTACAAATTAGCCTTGGGAAAATTTTTACTCATTATGATTTCTTTTGAGATGTCTTGTGATAGACCTTGTTCCAATAGTTCCTGTTATGTATATGGATATGGTTAGGACTTGTTGTGAGGGCCTGAGTGCATAGGGGAGTCTCTTAAACCTATGAATTAGGACTTGGAAGTGTCATCTTGCATTTGTGACTTGTGATGGGGTAAGGGAATAGGAACCTTAAGTGAGTGGCTCACCATAGGTCTTCGAACCCTAAAGTGGTTGCCAGATGATCCTATGGGTGGGTTTTTAAAAAGTGATAACCTTAAAAATTAACCTAGGAAGGGGGGATTCAAAAGATAATGAAAGAGAATAGAATAATGGCCACACAAACCTAATTGGAGTACTAGGACTAGGGATAACTTCCAGGATGGATCCCTATTCATAAAGGGGGGACCGGGGTTACATGGTTTCCAAGAAGGATCCCAATATATAAGTTGTGTGATGACACTCACTTAGGTGGTATCTAGGGCCTTGTGAGTATCTTGGTTCTATCTCCTAGCATAGGGGGTGGAACCTCATTAGTTCCATATTGTTGGGTGGCAAAAATCTTTCGAGGTCCTATTCGTGGTTCGTGACTTGGATGTGTTCAAATTTATGTATTGATGCAGATATTTGTATTTTGTATTATGTATTTTTGAAAGGAAAGATATGTTATAATGCCTTCAAGCCATTCATATACTTATTATTATGAGATCCATTGTTAGAAAGATGTAATTGAAAAGAAAAGCAGTGTAATTGGGAGGGATAGTTCTAGGCTTGATTTCAAGGGTTATTATTGGAAAGAACAAAGTTGGAAATATAAAATGTAATGTTGAATGATCTTTTCTATCTCTTCTTTGTTGCAATAAAAGAAAATGTTTATTATGCTAAGGTTAAAGTGTAATTTGTAATGAATAGTTATTCAATGTGTAGAAAGGAGAAATGAAATTAGTATATGAAGTAAGGAATATATTAGTAAATGAAATGTTATTTTCTTACCCTATCTCTTAAGTTCTAAATGTGAAAGTAAAGAAAGGAAATGAAATTCAATTTGGATAAGTAATGTCAATATGTTAGTAAATGAATTCATTAAGGGAACCTTAAGGAATGTATATGTAAAGTAGCAATGATGTAATGTTAGGATAAAAAAAAAATTTGTTAGTTGCAATTTTTGGGTCTTAAGACCTAATTCCTTATGGGTTTCCTAGCAGGGACATTACAAATTACATAGTTCCACACTTTCCAATAACTACTTGCTATCAATGTAGTACCCATGTGAGTAAAATTAAGCATATTAAATCTTTCCTTCTTTATGTATGATTTTATCATAATTGTTTTTTGATTTGGTGTCCTAATTAACATCCACTAGACTATCCCAAGTGATGACATCATTAGAATTAACTCCCACATTAGCCAAGCTGTCCACCACGATGTTGCTTTCATGATACACATGGGAGATATGAATTTTGGCACACTTAGAAATAATTTCCTTCACCTTGGAAATAACATTATCAATGGTCCACGAAGGCATATAATCTCCCTTAAGGCATTTAACTATGTTCATAGAGTCTTCTTCTAACTAGATATTCTCAAAATTGAACTTGTTGGTGAGTTAAAGACCATAGTAGGATCCTATAGATTCAGCAATATGATTGGTTTGGGTTCCCAAAAGGGCTACAAGAGAAGCAATAAAATGACCATTACAATCCCTGATAATACTACCATAACTAGCTAGACCAGGGTTTTCCTTAGCCACTCCCTCAAAATTTATCTTTATCCAGCCTACTGTGGGAGCAATCCAAACACTATTATCATAGTCATTCTTCTTAGGGTTAGGCGCATTAAGATTCTAACAGTGCTGAGTGAATCCCTTTGGAATCTTTTCATAGATATCTCTTTTAGCTTTCTCAAAAAAATTTGTAGGAGTATTGTGCTTATCCAGAAAGATTCTATTATTTCATTCTTTCCAAATATTTTGGGCAATATGAGGAGCCACTAGCACCCAAGTCTTTTTAGCTAGATTATGGGTAGTACAACAACACCACTACTGGCAAAAATCCTAGATGGCCCAAGGGAAGATCTAGCATAAGTTTTAATCCTCCATGAAAAAAGACCACACCTAGTAAGAAAAAGGGCAATGTAAAAAAAGGTGGCTAGTATCTTCCCCAGCATCACAACAAAGATAACATTTGTTGGGCATGATGAAATTCCTTCTTTTGATATTGTCAACCATGAGTGTTTGTTTTGGATGAAAATCCAATAGAAAATTGCAACCTTAGTAGTGAGAGCACAGTTCCAAACCTTGGCCTAGAAATGAATCTCAATAGGTATTTAAAACTAAAGAAGGCTAATAGAATCCATAGAAAAAGAATCATTAGGAGAGGGGCCCCAAATCATAGAGTCAGCCTTGTTATCAAAATAGCTCTTAGCCAAAAGGGCCTTATCAATCATGTGAAAAGTAGGGTTGATCTCTATCAGGTTCACCTAGTAGTTGTTAAACTAGTAGTCTTCAACTTTAGGGAAAAATCTTCTATTGCACCTACTAACATCCTTAGGATGGTTACAAATGTCATTTAGGGGTTTTCCCATCAGTCAGGGATCATCCCAAAATATTATTTTATGACCACTTCCCAAATTCCATTTTTTCTATTGCTAGCAAGATTTTTGGCATCACTACTATCTCTCCAAAAAATAGATCCTTCAACTTTCTTAGTATTGGATAGAAGAGAGTAAATGGAGGGGATATTATAGAGGTATTTTTGTCTACAAATAGTGTTTCAATCATTGGGATCTCCAAATATCCTCCAAATCTGCTTGGCCAAGATAGTCTTATTCATAACCTTGATTGGTCTAAGCCCCAAGCCCCCCAAGTTCTTAGGTTTACACACCCTATCCCAAGAAATGAAAGGAATGCAACTTTTTTCATTAGAGCCACACCAGAGAAAGAATTTAAGAATCCCATCAATTTTATCAAAGTATTTAGAAGGAATCTTAAACAAGCTAAGAGCATAAACCATCATAATTTGAAGAGAAGACTTAATGAGGGTTATCTTCCCCACTTGGTATAACATCAAATCTTTCCATATAGCCATTTTTTTTGAAGAATCTATCCAATAGTTGATTCCAAAAAGAATCAGTAACATTGAGACCAAGGGGTAGACCAAGGTTGGAGGAAGGGAAGTCACTAATCCTATAATCTAAGATTTTGGCAATTTTTCCCTACCTCTACATAGGGGTATGCAAGAAAAATAAGGAACTTTTAGACCATTTGATCCATTGGCCAGTAGCATTGGTATAAATATTAAGGGTAGCTTTAAAGGCTCTAGCTTCTTTAAGGGTGGAAGTACCCATAGTGATGGTGTCATCCACAAACTAGTCATGGGAATAGGTTAAAGGATTAGAGGAAGGTTTAAGACCTTAAATAATGCCCTTATTCACCTAAAGCTAAAAATATCTCCCCATACTTTCAGCCAATAGAGTAAATAGAATGGGCAAGATAGGCTCTCCTTTCCTCAACCCTCTTGAATTTTTAAAGAGCTTGGAGGGAGATCCATTAATTGTAACCACAAAGGAAGTAGTTGAGATCAATTGGGAAATAATTACCATAACTTTCTCATTGAAAGCAAACTTCTTAAGAACCAAGTACAAGAACTCTCAATAAACTTGATCATAAGCTTTAGCCAGATCGGGTTTGATAAGAAAACCCTATTTACCCCCCATGACAGAAGAATGAATGTTTTCATGGACAAAAATAATAGAGTCGAGGATTTTTATACCAGGGATGAAACCATTCTATTGAGGAGCTATCAGTAAACAGAGGATAGTCAGCAATCTTGAAGTTAAGATTTTAGAGAAAATCTTGTAGAAGGAATTACAAAGACTGATAGGTCTAAACTAATCAAAATACTGAGCTCCAACAATTTTTGGAATAAGAACTAAAAATGTACCATTGATTTCTTTGAGAAAGCATCTTCTACCCAAGAATTTTTTCACCACATTAGAAACAACCTTCTCAAAAATTTCCCTAATATTTTGAAAAAAGAACATGGAAAATCCATCTAGGCTAGGAGCTTTGTCTCCTTCAAAAGAAAAAAAACTGCTTCCTTGATCTCCTTGGTAGAAGGGATAGCCTGTAGTAACTTATTCTTCTCCTAATTCACTATCCTTAGAATAGCTTCAAGAAAAGAATCATGTTTGTCAACATCAAGATTGTTGTCCATAGAGAGCAAGGAGGTAAAGTAGTTGACCACAACTATCTTAATGTCTTCTTATTTGGAAATTTCTATATTTTATTTAGATATTTTAGCAATTCTATTGGCCACTCTATGTTTGAGGGTAGTCAAGTGGAATAAATTGGTGCTTTTATATGGTTCTTTGAGAAAAAAACACCCTAGATCTTTGAAACCAATAGGTTTCTTTCTTAGAAATAATATCATGATAGTTGACAAGGGCTTTATGTTCATTTAATTTAAGAGAATTAGACAAACCTTGGAGTTGGATGATATATTGGATAGCCATTAGATCTTGTTTAGCCTTATTTTTCTAGAAGATATCCCCAAAAACATCCTTATTCCAAAATTTAAATTTTTCCTTAATATTTTTGAGCTTTTTGCTAACCTTGAACATAGCAGTCCCCTCAATTATGATATTCCACCATTCACAGATTTTCTTTTGTAGTTCAGGGAGGCTCAACCACATTTTTTTAAATTGGAAAGGAAATTTTTTTGGAGCATTAATGTGGTTAGCCTCCATAACCATCAAATAGTGATTGGAGCTAATTTTAGCAAAAGAAGATAGAGTACAGTAATACTTTAGGAGTCAGTCCTAGGAAATAAGGGTTTTATAGAACTTACTCTGAATGTTATGGATGCCATCACACTAATTGGACCAAGTATAGTTCAACCCCTAAAGATCTAAATCAATAAGACCCTAATCAGTGATCAAATTAAAAAGGTCAGCTCTACTTTCATTATGAGAAAATATACCCCCATATTTTTCATTATCAATAAGAGGGGTATTGAAATCCCCCATCAATAGCTAGCATTTATTCCTAAAGTCATTTCTTATATCCATAATTTTCTTCCAAAACTTATCTCTTTTCACTTTATTATTAGGGTCATAAATGTTTGTAATATCCCAACTAAAGTTGTCTATGATGTTAATCATTCTAACAAAGATCATATTGGGATCTTTAGAAATGATCACACCATAGATGGTTTTTTATATTTCAGAAGATAGAAGCACCACCTGATGCCCCAATAGAACTATAACTAATGACACCACCTTTTAGGAATAATCTAAGATTGTCCACTTTTTCCTTGAACATTTTAGTTTCCTGAATAAGAAGAATATCAAGTTTGTAATCTCCTACCATATTTCTCATAATATCTTTTTTATAGGGTGCATTCAACCCTATAATATTCCAAGAAATGATCTTCATAATATTTTTGGGTAAAAGGCTTCCAGAATAGTCCTTGGTTTCCTGTCTGTAATCTCCTACCAACTATCTTGCTTAGGACCAACTTTAATTTGTTTTCTTCCTGGTCTAGTCTTAGATTTCCTAACATTAGCCTTTCTGCTTCTAGTCTTGATTCCTTCTAAGGAAAAAGGTGATGATTCGTTATTTCCTTTATGGTTCTTCTTAGAACCTTGGTCGAGCTCTTTGACCTTATTTAATTCCTTAACCATAGAATAATCAGGGGAATTTTCCCTAGTTCCATTTAATCCCTCTATGTTTTTTGCAACTTTAACAGGATCAAATATATTCATAATAATAAAATCTTGAATTTCTTGAATCAATTCATGATTAAAGTAAAAGAGTGATTCAAAGTCCTCATTTTTAAGGGTTAGTTCTTTAGGGTTCTTCTCTACACTCCCTATCTCATTTTGAATGATAGGATGTCGATCACCATTCTGACTCACCTCTTCCAATACTTCATTAGCACTCAAAAAGGTAAAAAATGATTTTCCCCAAAAATCTTATCAAGATTCTCTTTATTGGAAGGATTGGGTCTAGTGATTTGAGTCTGGTAACTATCTTTGATCTCAAGCTCAAAAAGTGGGTTATGCCATTGCTTGTTTCTTCCTAAGCCTGTCATTTCACTATATTGGCCTTCAATCATCTAAGGATTTTTTCATCCTTCTTTGGAACCTCTTCATTAGCTAGTTTAACTAAATTTTTAGTAGAGCCCTTTGAAGTAGAAAGATTAGGTTTCCAAACAACATTTTTAGTCTCATTCTTTCTGATCTTAGTAGCTCCCTCTTTCTTTCTAGTAACTTTCAATGGGCACTTTTTAGCCTAGTGGCCCATCTTTTTGCAGATGAAATGGGAAAAGGGACTGACTCTTATTCAACTGGCTCTTTCCAGATACCCATTTTAGAAACTAAGTCTATAGATAAAGGAAGGTCAGTAGAATTACAAATATTAATGTAGATTCTAGCATTCACCAATCTGGATTTAGACGTCATAGCTGGATCCAAAGATATAAGTTCTCTAAATACATTGGCTATCCCTTTGAAAACACATTCATTCCAATATTCTAGGGGAAGACTGGGAAGCCTAAGCCAAATAGGAGCCAAATCCAGAAAAGATTCACTTAAATCCATATTAGGCTTCCACTTTCTTAGAGCCAATGATGACTTGCCCATTACCGAGGGTCCTCCACATAAGGCTTTCGCTACATCCTCACCATTCATGAATGAGAAGGAGAAGAAACATTTTGTCATTGTAGCTATATCATATTTTCCCTTAAGGAATCATCTTCCCTATGTGAGCCTTCAAACATAATGTATGTTCTATCTCACCACAACAAATTTCCCTACCAACATAAGATCCATCAGAGACATCAAGTGATCAATCACCTGGTCTGGGATGAAAATAGAAAATTTTCCTTTGGAAGGATCAAATATATTATTTTCTTCATGAAAAGAGGACTTTATTTAAGGTTTCTTTCTAAAGAGTGCCACCTAGGGCCTCTCAGGAATAGCAGACTTACCTTTATTGGGGTCACCAACAAGATTCTAAGGTCCCCCATAGGTCTTGGGAAGCATTATTTCTTTGTGGGTCCCTATACCTTGAAACTCCACTATGATTTTTCATTGTCCCATCATCTTCTTCCTTATATATTGACCCTAACAAGATTCTAGCAGACTTTCCCACATCTCTAGTAGGTGCCCTAGCAGAGCTACCAGGTTTCCTGCCCAAACCTCCATTCAAATTTTGTCCTGTACCAACACCTGCTCCTGTAATTAATTATTATTGTTATTATCCCCTCCTATTCTAATTTAATTAAATTAATTAAATAATCACTCCCAAAAATATTTAATTCAAATTTAAATATTTATCTCTCCTAATGTATTAAATTATTTAATAAATTATCTCAACCAAAACCCCTTTTAAATAAATAAATTATTTATTTAAAATTCCCAAATCCTAGATATCTTCTAGGATCCCCTAAACCTCTCCTCTCATCCCTAATCACTCCCTAAACCCCCATTAAGGGGTGATTCCTAACCCTCTTAGCCTAACCATCTCCCTTTGACTCAAACTCAACACCCTCATTAATGAGCCTTATAAACTTATTAATGACCCCTTACACCCTCAGTAATGGCTCTTACAACCTTATTAAGGAGTTCCCATCTCCTCTCTTCCATTATTTTTCCCTTCACACTTCCCAAGTGTTTCTCACAAATGTTTGAGAAACCTTGGTCCCTTAAACCGTTAATGACAATCCTTATCTCTTTGACCTTAAGCCATAACCCTTGATCCTAAATCCTAACCACCCTTCCTAACCCTGGCCCTTCCTAAAACCCTATAAATATCCCTTATTTTATGATAATAAACAACTCACTCTTTATTTAAATTATCTTGTTATCATTTTAATGGCATATAGGATTTCCTATCATATACTAACATTGTTAGATTTCTTTCATGTTTTCAAGCTTTATAAATCATCTTAGAATAGCATAAATGGATTAATACATATTATTTAAAGAATTTCATATCATCTTGAATCCATATAATATACATATTTGAGTTAAAATTAATCTGGCATTTCATCCATAGCCTAGAAACTGCATTTTCATCATTTGCACCCTTGGAACCCTAGGGAAAAAAATGGTTCCCTATACTATGTTTCATGCCACTTTTTGGGTCTCCATTGATTATACATGATCTTAATCCACCCTCATCTACATTGGGGAAATTCTAATTATGCTTAGAGATCATACCCATATCCCTCTTATATGAGAAAATCAAACAGGGTCCTGGTGCTCCCATTTTGGCTCAATCTGAGGTGGTTTTGTGAATAGTTTTACTATATGTCTTGTATGCTCTATTTTGAAATAATTTTTGAATGTATTAGAGTGATTTTGATAGGTTAGGTTCAAATAATCCAATAGAATAATGGAATAAAATGTGTGATATAACTTGATTCTTTGATGTAATAGAGGATATGGATCTTGGGACACAAGGACCCAAATTGGATGGATAAGATGAAATATGTTTGGGAGAATATTGAGTGTAAGTCTTTGGAAGCTTGAATTTGAAATTTTATTCATCTTTCATGTGTAAATCCTTCAAAAATGACTTGGGAATCTACACTTTCTTTGATTTTTCTTTCCATTTGGATGCTTTAGAATGCATTTCTTCAATGAGGGATTTAGGAACCCACATTTTACTTGATTTTGATTTTTTCTTGTTGGACCTGTTTGTTCTCTTGAATATTTATTTTAAATTTTCATTCACATGTAGATTAGATTTTACATTTTTTTCTTCATATATAAGTGGATTCTTGATTTTCTAATTTTTATGTTGCACATGCAAATTGCTTCCAAAAGACTTGGTGTTAGTGGATGAATAAGGTTTATGTGGATGGTTCACATTGATGGGTGCTTAGTTTCTCAAGTATGTAGGTATTTTTTGATCTTGATATATGGTAGGGTAAGTGATGGTAAGATAGGAGTGATAGGCATATGAGATGGAGAGATGTAATGGCCCAATATGGATGGAAGATATGGAGGTTTCAACTTTGGAATATAGGGACCAAGGATTGATTTGGAGGATGTAGAAGGCTGATACTTATGTGTAAATGGAGGTAAATGAGATTTTTGAGGGATATCAACATCTTTAGAGTGAGATACATGGCCAAGGATTTCATCTTTCAAATTTATCTTTAAACCAATAGGGTTATGAGTAGCTTTCATAGGAGTGACTTTGATAGGAGCAGTTGAAGCTTGAGGGGATTTATTCTTATGAAAAGAATTCAAAATAATGGGAGAATTTTGAGGTAGATATGGAGGCTTATGAAAAGTGTATGTTGAGTTACTTTGATCTTGATACAGATCTCTAGATAGCCTAGGAAGAATAAGTTTCTTTTGATTTTTAATAAGTTCATTAGTTATGGAAGGAATACCTTGATCTTTCTTAGGAGATGGATAGGATATAGGACTTGAAGGAATATAGGGTGTTTCAGATGGAAGGATAAACTCTTCAAAGAAATGGAAGGGTATTAAGAGATCTATTAGGAATAGTCCCAAGAGATAGCTAAGAGGGGGGTGAATCGATTATCTACAAGATTCAATTCTTTAACCAATTAAGTAGACAAGAAAATTAAGCATAAACACAATATATGAACACTTAACATAACACCATAATTTTTGTTATGAGGAAGCCCAAATAGGTGAAAACCCCAGTGGGAATTAGCACCCACTATAAACTGCACTAGAGTATTATGATCCCTATTGGAAGATCTTACAACCCTGTTAGGAGTTGATCTTTACAATGCATTAAGTAAAGTGACTTGGTCAAGGGTTAGACCCTATTAGGAGTCTTTTACAACTAACCCTGTTAGGGGTGAGGACACACTGTCTAGGATCACACTTCTCAAAGGGTGAAGGCTACAACCATTTGCATAATAGATACACAATATATTTGGATCTTGGTGAACTACAAGTTATACCTACTATCTTGATCAATTCCAACAAATAGCATATAATCTCTTATTTATCACATAGACCTTCTATAGATGGCTAAATACTTCACAACTTCGGCTTTGCTCTCTCAACTCTCTGCCATACCTAGCGATCACAACTAATTGGCTATAAGTATCTTTCTCCAAATGATATAATCAAGTATGCCTATTAAAAATTCCTTGGAATCATATTATAGAAACAATATAACTCTCCCAAAAATTGTCCAATGGCTATACTAAGCACACAACACAAATAAGACCATGCAACTCAATTATGAATAGATACATTGCTTGACACTGTTGGCTCCACTAAATTAACTCAAAATTTATTCTTATGTTGAATTAAATTATGCGCTCTTAACCAAACATTCTTAACTCTTCTCCAAATACAAAACTCTAAAAACATATCCAAATGATAGGTGCAACTGCTAGTACAATATAAACACTATTGGTTCTATTAGATAAACTTAGGAAATTGTAACTATCAACTGGAAACATCATAACTCAACTTCCATTACACCAATGAGTCTGCATCCATGAAAATAGTAGCATAAACATGTCTTCTACACAAATATAAATGCGAAAGGATCCATTACAACCATACTAAAATCACATACAGAACTCTTCCTGGGACCTGTCAGGAACACTACTAATATAAACAACTGTATAAATATTTGTACTTAGAATCAACCTCTGCATCTATGATATCATGCTAATAACATATCCATCCAAAATATTCTCAAGGATCACTACATAGAACTTTGATGCTCGCTACTTACCATATGTTGTCATTAATGACAAACATACAATCAACACTGACTTGCTGGCTAATCACAAACAATCTCGCCCTTTGGAATTGATGGAAACATATGGAATGAAAACACCACCAATCCAAATGCATAATTATTTTATAACATTCTCTATTTCCTCAAAAAATCTCCCCCAAGGATGAATCCTCCATCTAATGTTGAATGCTCTGAATATAAACTGATGTATCTTCTTACTATATACTCCCCCTTACTTCATACTCCTAAATTGTATATAGTCTCTTTTTTTGTATTGTTTTTCATGACTATATACTCACTCCCCCTTTGACATCAATGGAAAAGGGTGCCAAAACAAATAAGCACAAGTACTACTCCTGAAGTAGAGTAGTCAACCATTCATTAGTCACTAAGGACTGATCCTCTTCTACAAACTCTGATCAGATTCAGGGAAGGGAATTACTCCCAACTTCTCCCTAAGATACTCACATGTATCCTTCAGTAAATTCTTTGTCAATATGTTAGCTAGCTGATATTTTGTACTCACATAGTCTAAATTTACCTCTTTCTCTACAACTTTCTCTCTTAGGAAATGATATTTTATCTCATTGTGTTTTGTCTTTACATGCATCATAGTGTTCTTTGACATATTGATAGTGATAGTGCTATCACAATGAATAAATTTAGGGTAATCAATCTGAATACCAAAATCCTTTATCATCTAGTTGATCCACACAATTGTAGAGAAATTTAATGATGCTGCTACATACTTTGCTTATGTTTTTGACTGAGAAATATAATTCTACTTCTTTCTTGTCCAAGTAATAAGTCTATCTCCAAGGAATACTACACCTCTTGAGGTGCTCTTCCTATTATGAATGCAACCTACCCAATTTGCATATGTATACACACAAAGTTCTACATTTTCTAAATTAGGATACCATAAACCATAGTCTATAGTTCCTTTCAAATATCTGAATATCCTCTTTATTTCCATAAGATGATTTTGTTTAGGTTTTCTACAAATCTTCCAAAAATTCTAACTACATTGGAAATATTAGGTTTAGATTGAGTAGGATATATCAGTTTACAAATCATAGACTTATATAAGGTTGTGTCTATTTCTATAGAATCATCATCTTTCGAAAGCTTGCATCATGTTATTGTATCATCTTAAAATGGAAGCACTTCCATGGTAAGAGGGTTTCTCCCTCTGAGTAAGTGGTTTGGGGTCATGTCAAACACCTTAAATGGGTACTTGACTTGGATCTGGCTTTTTACCCTATTCTACACCATTTTCCACTTCTTCCTAGCATTTTCCTAGCATTCTAGGTCAGGATCCTGAGGTTTTTGACCCTAAGTTCAAAGTCGACCTTATGGGGTCAAAGTTGACCTCAACCTCGACCTAGTCAAGATCGACCTTGACCCTGACCTAGTCAGGTTCAAGCTTGTCCTTGACCCTAGGGTCTGGGATCTTTGAGGTTAGCTTCCAATTTTAGGATTTCATCAATATCTTGTCTTTTCCCTCTTCAAGGACATTATTTCTCAAAGTGTTGAATTCTCAAATTAATATTTGAGGTGGACCTTTCTTGAGATTTGTATAGGATTCCTAATTTATTATTGGAGATTAGCCTTTCTCAATTTTTGTGCCTAATGCTCAAATTAACTTTGGGGTTGGCCTTACCTCAAATTTTGTAACAAGGCCCTTGAATAATTATTTTATTTCTATATTAAGGGTGGTCCCCTCCTATATTTTTGTGTCAAGAATTTAATTTAATTTCCTCTACATGTGCACCTCTCTAGAGTTTTGTGTCGTGGGCCCTTAATTATTGTTTTCTACAAGGCCCCTATTGTGTTGTAGATCACTATAAAAGGGACCCTTCCTCTCTCATTTTCTCCATCAAGTTTTGGCATCCACTTTCATGATCAAGCTCTCAAGTTCAAGCAAGCATTCAATTCATCAAGGAGATCGATTAGAAGCCATTGAAGGGTTCAAGCTCGATGGAGCCCTCTTGTTGAAGATTCCTCCATTTCCTCTCAAGCCTCTTCCTAATTCAAGATCCCTTCAAGATTCATGTTGAAGATCTAAAGAAAATTGATTGGAGACATCCTAAATTTTATTCTACATTCATCCATTCTTGTGGATTCAAGGATTTGAATCCTCCACAAGGGTTTCAACTCAAGCAAGGTGAATTGTTCCATTTACTTTGTTTATTCCAACAATTTCAATTCAATTACAAGGTTAATTCCTAAATTAGGGTTTGACTAAGGAAAACCCCTCCCCCCCAACAAACAAAACCATTTTTATTTTAGGTACAGGTGTGGGACGGTGAATTAAAGTGCAGATTTGGATACCCTTTTTGTCGAACTTCTGATATTTGTGAACAAAGTCAAAGTTGACCTTCATTTTCTTGAGGTCATCCTTGACCTTTTATGAGGGTGAAGGTCGACTTGATCTCATCTCAGAAAAAGATTTTTGGGTTTTGTAGATCTCATAGTTTCAGTTCAAGTTTCAAAGAATCAATAGTTTTTGAGATCATTTGATAGGGTTTTTAGCTGATTCTTTTTTGGAGGTAAGTACCTTTATCTCTTCATTTCAACATTAGTCATCTACATTTATTTTTCATATCAATAAAATTTAAATGTATGTGTAAAGTATTGGTTTTGGGGTCTCTTTTATGTGAAAACCATTTTTTTAGGACCTCATGTATATTTTATCTATTACATTTTGGTGAACCCAATGTACTTACCCCTTTCTTTTGTGGATTTAGATGCCCTATTGTGTTAAATCTCTGTTTCTATTATCTTGTGTGTTCACCTTTATCCTATACATTTTTGTGAACCCATTTTGTTGCAACTCCTTCTTTTGTGGAATTAGATGCCCTATTGTGTTTGATTTCCTTTTTATAAATCTCATTTGAATGCATTTGGATATATCTAGATCTATGCTCTATGCATTTCTTTATTTCTTATCATGTTGCACAAGTTGTTTCAAATATTTTCCAAACATTCTTCCATAACTTTTGGGATGACACAACATCCTCCTCTTACCTTACCATTGTGTGGTGTTGCACCTAGAAAGACTTTATCTAGTGCATGTGATGTTGATTTCTCCTCTTTTGAATTACCTTGTAAGGATATATTAGAGAAAGAAGATGACTTTAATCTATCTCTCCATAAAATTTATCTCTATGGAGATGAGTTGAGGATTGATGTTAATTCTTCTCCTAATATATTTCCTTTCTATGAGCCTACTTTAGAATATATTTACCTCCTCTCCCCTCTAGGGATCAAGATTTAGTGATTTATGGTGATCCTACAATGTATTTTATTGGTAGGGATGATAATCCTCCTATTTGGGATGAACCTTTCGATTTGGATGTTGATTACTCTCTTCCTCATGATGACATTATGGATGATTCCTTAGATAAAGACATTGATTTATCCCATCCTTGTGAAGAATCTTTGATACAAGAGGGTGATTTATTAATAGATGACATATTCATACATGATGATAACTCTATTTCTAAAACACACTCCCCTTATCCAGACATTTTAGTGAAAGAAGATGATATTATAGATGCTTTACCTCCATTTGAGATTCCTTCTAGTGATGAGGCATTAGTGAAGAATGATATGAATTCCCTTAATACTCTCTCTTTTAGTGATGATCTTATAGAGAATCAAGATCTTACCTCATCTCCTCCTTGGATATCTTCTTTTCTTCCTTCTTATGAATCTATTTGTAGTGTTGAGACAACTAAAATGGTTTATCCTAAACCCTTGTTAACTGTTAAAGGTTTTCCTCACCTTACTATCAAAGGAAAACCTATGGAGTCTTTTAATGATCAAGATTTGATAGCTCATACATATTGTACAAGGAATAACCCTCAGCCTAATCCAGTGGTTTCTACTTCGTTGCCACCTTCTCAACCTATTCTTAATCCTCCACCCTATCTTCCTAACAAGGAGTATAATTTGATAAACCAATTGCCAAATATCCTTGCCAAGATTTCTTTATGGGAGATTCTTAAAAATTCACTTACCTACTATGAAGCCTTACAAAAATCTCTAGCAACTCTTCCTACTCCACCTCCTAATCAAGAGAACATCAATAACCTCTTACAATGCATGCATGCTACCTTGAATCCTCCTGACATTGTATTTACTCAAAAGGATTTACCTTCTAAAGAAGTTCAAAATCAATAGGATGCTCTTATGGTTGTTGTTTCTATTAATAAAAGTATCATTTGTATGACCTTGATTGATAATGGATCTAGGCTTAATATTTGTAGCATCGACATGCTCAAAGAGATTAACACTAATCTTTCAACAATTCAACCTGACAATGTTCCTATTCATGGCTTTGATAACATTGCTAAGAACACTTTAGGAATCATTACATTACCTATCAAAGTAGGACCAATCATCCTAAATACACCTATTCATGTTATGCCTAGACCTCTCAATTATAACCTTCTTTTGGGTAGACCTTGGTTGCATGAGATGCATGTTGTTCCTTCCACCCTTCATCATAAAGTCAAGTTTATATATAACAATGGGATGTATACACTTCATGCAGATGATGCACCTAATCCTTGTCTGAATATTCAAACTCACACTACTCCTATTCCTAATAGAAATCCTTCTTCCTCTAATGCTCTTCTTGGTGATGATTGGGGAACCTTGGATTTTACTCCTACCTTTATTAGAGAGTATAAGATTAATAATCTTGATTTTATGAAGAAACAAAGAGAATTTGAACAATGAATTTTAACTTCTACTTCTAATACCCTTAGTAATAACTTTTTTTCTACTTTTATCCACAATGAATCTATCAAACCTACTAATAATGACATAGTGACTACAGATGTTCCATTGAATCCTTCTGATATGTCTTCTTGTTATGGTCTTGGTTATCATTTCCTAGTTAAAAAAGGCTTTAATGGTCAAGGATGTGGTAAGCATAAACAGGGAATTCAAATGCCCTTACACAATGGGGGGCATGAACACTTGTATGGATTGGGATTTAATCCTTGACAATAAATCATTGTTAACAACATCTCAAATAACACTTGAAGACATGATGAACCTGTGAAGGAATTTGACCAAGAAGTTCTTTTGCCTAAACTCCTTCATGCTAAGATGATTACTAGACCTAAATGCAAAAAGAAACATAGTCCACACTTGAAGACTCTTCCTTTTTGTTTATATCATAGATTTCATGATCACTCTAATAATGAATGTCAAGCTTTACAGTATAAGATTGGGTAGCTCATTGATGGTAAGGTTATTTATATATCATGTAGCAATGAGTTGTATTTCAATCTTGTTCTCTCTAAATAACATCTATGTTCCTGTTGCCCTAAATTTCCCACCTTGGCAAATTTATCCTATATGTTTTAGATTCCCATCTTCTCACTCCTATAGGGAGCTCCAAAATTTTCCATGGCCTTAGCCCTTTTCCCCTAGTCTCTGTGAATTTTCCTAAGTCCCTGGCTAGGTGCAAAGTGCCTTCAAGATTTCATAAAACTAGCCGTTGAGGTTAAAAAACCCTTTAATATGTTATATTTTTTAATTACCTTTTTTGGCAGCCACTTAATTCATTCTATTTTCCCCATGCGCTAAATATTTCCTAAGTCTGGCATTTAATTTTTCCTCATTTCTTTAGCGCATAAAGTTTTCCAAGGCTGCTAACTGCCTGCAGGATCTCGTGGCTATCATTACATCATGGGTCCAAGAAGCACATGTTTTACCATAGCAGTTTAACAACAACCATCGATCTTCTTTTCCCTTTAGTCCTCTGCAGTGTGTCAGTGGGTCCCTACCACCTCATCCGATTCGACAGGTTCTGATTGGTCCACATGTGATGAGTTTGTTTTGATGGTGGGTCCTTGGTATGCTGATGTGCTCAAATATGGTGGTCCGTCTGGTGATGATTGGGCTTGCAGTGAACCCTATTTTCAGATGGTGCAACATGGCCTCAGTTGGCACATTTCTATTTGCCAGCGAGGTAGTGATTCAACATGTTGTTAGCATCTGTCAGTGGGGCCTCTTCTTTCGGCAGGTTAAAGACTAGATATATCTTGCGGCTCTCGCTATACCGAAGGTCTAAGCTATAGCCTAGTTAATATTGTGATATAATGATAGCCCTTGGATGCTCTTCTCTGGGATGTGGGTATGAGACCTGTCAAATTCACTGAGTTGCATTATTTTGATTGGTTGTTTCCCCCCACGTCAGTTTGACTTGTCAGGCAGGGGATTGTAAAGTAGTTTTAAAATGCATCTGGGCCGTTCATTTTTCCCAGAAGGATTCACTTTGATGGTCATGTTTTATAATCTGGCTGGCCATTTTTTTCAAATTCAAATCTTCTCTGTGAGGTTTTTTAAAGGTTTCTAATTTTTTTTAGCATGCACGACACTTGGTAGCTCTAGAATTGAATTCCTCAGGGATGTGGTGGTTGTGAAGGAGACTTGGAAGTGATCTTTAGATGGCGTTGTAGGACCCTGTGCCATGTGTTCATACCGTGGGTTGGTGTAAGGGTTTGGTACCAATTTTCTATAGTACTTTTCTAGGGGGATACGATCAGATTTGAGAGCATTCATGACTTAGTGGAGTTGTAGGTGGGTAGATGGATCGAGGTTGTCATGTTTGCAGGTGGACTTAATACAAGATCAACATGCAAGAAGAAAGATATGATCTATTTTCCAGATGTTCTCAAAAAAAATTCAATGCTCTCTATGTACCTCTAGGGTTTGATGTAGAATTGAATATCTGTAACCCTAATTAGGTTAGATTTTTTAACTCCTACCTGCATGCAGTGAGGTGTATATATTATTTTTGTAGAGTCTTTTGCTCAAGAGGTTCATTTTTGTAAAGAAAAAGAGGCCCACTTTTGGAGGAAGTCATCCCTTTTTCAGAAGACTATCTATGGTATCTATTCTACCCTATAGTTCCTTCTACTCTTTGTAATCTCCCATTGATGATTAAGGCATTCTTGGGGTACTTGTGATATTTGTTCTATCTGTGTCTTCACTATCTCGATTATCTCTTTTTGGATTGAAGTTTATGAATGTTGTTAATGGAAATTAGGATTCCTAGTCCCTCTCACCTTTTGTGATTTTGTGTGTTATTGTATTTTGATCTGATTTAGATGTTTTGTGGGTATTCTATAGCCCCTAGCAGTCTTGTCTCATTCCTACACCTAGTTGCAAAAGAGGATGTTTGTTTTCAGGTCATAGGTTGAGTCTTTTGCTCAGGCCCTCCTATGAAATACTTATGCAAGCCTATTTGGTGAGATGTGACTTATTAGACCTGATTCTTTCATTGGTTTCATCCCTCTATACTAAGATCCAAACCCTAATTTTGGTGTATCACCTAGTAGGTAGTTTTCTTTCAGTCATTTCCCTTTCAAGCTTCCTTCTATCCCTTTCCCTCAAAAGATTTACATTTTTTGTCAAAAAGAAACTTAAGGTGATTATCCAAGAGGAACCAGCCTAGAACCTAAAGGTCTCATCTCAGTTAGCAAAGGTCCCACAACCTAGAGATGACTCCCAAGTTATACTAAGTTATCAAGACCACAAGAGCTTGAACTAAGGGTGTAAACTTAGTGTATAACAGTTCCTATTATAGAGTTCCACATTATGCAAACAATGTTAGCCTAATTCTTGGGGGCTCATTATTTGGCATAGTGTTGTGAGTGATATAATAGGTCCTCTTTCATCCTTGTTCCTACACTTGGGGGGAAAGGTTGTCATCTCCTCCTTTTTTGTCTTTCCAGGATTCACCTCTTTCCTTGGTTAAGATGTATCTATCTATTATGTGATATCCAATAATACATGAAAATTTTAGTTTTCATTGAGGATCTATGTCCTTGATCACAACCTCTTTCTTTGTTTGACATTGGGTTTACATGGTTGATATATCTCTCACATTGGAAGCTGAACAGTTTCCTATCTCTCACATAGGTTAACTTTTTACTTCTTGCATGATATCTCTTTGCATTCATCCCTTCCATGGCCGCATAGGAGTTGTGACCTTCTTGGCTTGGACTGGGTGTTGTCTATGGATATTGTCTTGATGATGAAAAGGGCTTTATCCTTGTTCTTTTCTTTTGTTAACATTTCAAAATAATATGTTTTTGCCATATTAAGGAGGGGGGCATATATATAGCCTCCCCCACTCTATATTATGTATTTTTGTTCTAACCTTTTGTTTTGCAGCATGCTAAATCTCAGAAGGTAACGTACATAAGTTGTTAAATCCTAAAGGGACACACATTTCCAATTTCAAATATGCTAAATCTTCTGAAGGTAATGCACATAAGTTGCTAAATCCTAAGGAGACACACATTTTTCAAATTTTTCAATATGCTAAATCTTGGAAGGTAATGCACATTATTTGCTAAATCTTCCAAAGGCAACACAAATAAGTTGCTAAATCCTGAGGAGACACACATTTTATATTCCATGGTGATACAAGAAGGTAGATCCATGGGTACTTTATAAAAGCTATCAAAAGATGCACTATATACATGCACAAAGCTGCCAGAAGGCACAGTACATTATGGGGTGACTATCAAGTGTTTTCTTGGTAGGCCATCCTATCCTTTTATGGTTCATAGTGACATACACAAATATTACTAGGCACCACTCCTCTCTTCCCTTTTCTATCTTTTAGTGATCTCTCTCTTATTGCAATCTTGGAGTTGATGAAGACTCGAGTCTTTGGGGGCTTGAGGATTCCTTTGTCCCTTTGATTTCACTAAGATAATATTTTTCTTCATGATCTCCTTTACCAAGAGTTTGCATTGAGTCCATACTCTTGCTAAAGTGGGGGCTTAATGTATCATCTTAAAATGGAAGCACTTCCATGGTAAGAGCATTTATCCCTCTAAGTAAGTGGTTTAGGGTCATGTTGAATGCCTTGAATGGGTACTCGACTTGGAGCTAAATTTTTCCCTTGTTCTATCCCATTTTCCACTTCTTCCTAGCATTTTCCTGGCATTCTGGGTCAAGATCCTGAGGTTTTTGACCATAAGGTAAAAGTTTTAATTACAAGGTTAATTCCTAAATTGTGGTTTGACTAAGGAAAACCCCTCCCCCCCAAGAAATAAAAACATTTTTCTTGTAGGTATAGGTGCGGGATGGCGAATTAAAGTGTAGATCTAGATACCCTTTTTACCGAACTTCCAAGATCCATGAACAAAGTCAAAGTCGACCTTAAATTTCCTAAGGTTATCCTTGACCTTTTATGAGGGTCAAGGTCGACCTGATCTTGTCTCAGAAAAAGATTTTTGGGTTTTGTAGATCTCGCAGTTTCAATTTAGATGCATAGGAATCAATAGTTTTTGAGATCATTTGACAGGGTTTTCAGCTAATTCTTTTTCAGAGGTAAGTACCTTTATCTCTTCATTTCAACATAAGTCATCTACATTTACTTTTCATATCAATACAATTCAAATCTATGTGTAAAATATTGGTTTTGGGGTCTCTTTTATGTGCAAACCATTATTCTAGGACCTCATCCATATTTTATCTATTATAGTTATAATACGGGTACTTACTAGCTTGAAATCATCCATCTTGAACTTCTTCAATATCTCTTTCACATACTTAGTCTAATTTATGAATATACCTTTCTCTATCTACTGCACATTCAATCCCAAAAAGTATTTGATAGGTACAATCATACTCATTTCAAATTCTCTCTACATCTCCTTTACAAATTTTGCACTAAGCTTAGCATTACCACCAAAGATAATGTGATCAACAAATATAGCAACTAAAAATAATCCATCAAGTGTCTCTCTTATGAATAAGTTACAATATTTTGCTCCTTTCTTAAATACAATCTTAGTTAAGTAACCATCTAATCTATCATACCATTCTCTCAGGGCTTGCATAAGTCCATAAAGGGATTTCTTTAGTCTGCATACCATATCAGGTTTGTCTGATGAGGTAAATGCTTCATGCTGCTCTATGTAGATTTATTCCTTCAACTCTCTATTCAAGAATACTAACTTGACATCCATCTGATATACTTTGAAGTTTTTGAATGTAGCATAGGGGTATGTGTTAGATTAGGTGAAATACTAATCTCCCAAGAACACCTGCATGCATAACCCTGTCACATGGAAGAAGCAAAGCACAGAAGCAAGAAAAATCATGGAGGCCAAAAAGCCAGAGACATCTTATGGACATGCAAAGAGCAATCTCTATTATGATCCAATAAGTGAATTATCTAAAAAGAATGTACAAAGGGTTCAACCATATAGGTGAACAATAAAACCCTAAAGCTATAAAGCAAAAAATAAAGCTAGGTTGCACATTATAATTAATAAATATATTAATTATAATGCACCTAAAAGATAGCTTAAGTAAATAGAGTAATAAATGACTTAATTAATTAAACCAAAGTGATTTAATTAATAAGCATAAAGAATGATTACTCTAACACCCCCCCTTAAGCGTAGCTCAAGAGGGAAGCTAACCTAGCACAGCTATGAAAGCAGAAAATGGGTCCCGGCAACAAGGCCTGATCAGGTACCCAGTACAAGAAAATAAACTAGATGAAGGAAACAAAGCCTCCAATCTAGGGAATGTCCCAAAGAAAGGAACAAGAAAGAGCATGAAGCATCTCCGAAGCATGAAGCTGCAAACACTGTCAGAAGAAACTGCTGGAACCCCCACTGAAGTGCATGACCAGGTAGAGAAGAAAAAGTCTGAAGAGCTGATCAATCAAAGAGGTGACCTCCAAAATAGGAATGAATGAGTGTCTATATAGTAGATGAACCATCTCACCGAAATGCATAGGTGCCTAGCCACTGCATCCGCCTAGTACATAGGAACAAAAACTGAATACGTAGATCACTCAACCAAACCAAGGAAGCAATAGAGCCAACAGGTGAACCCCCCCATAATGCTGAATGGGGTGACAGGAAAACTGAAATGCAATGCCAGAAACATCTGCAAGAAGAAGAAACAGGAACACCTATGTGCAAAAGAAGGTACAAGCACAGGATAAAGGGCAGTGTCATAGACACAGTCTACATGGGCTAATGTCGTGGAAGGTACGCTCACTTGACAAGAGTGGATGCGCCTATAGTGGCAAATGCATCAGAATCCCCCCATGGCACTTTATAACTGAGTGCGAGTACAAACAAACACAAGGAGTACAAGATCCCAGATATGCAAAAGTAGGCACTTTATCTCAGTGCGTTTACAGAAAAAAGAATGCAACAGAAGAGAAGCATACAATGCTCAAAAGACAGAAAGAAGAGTGAGCTATGAACTCAGAAGAAGAGATCCCCGGACCTGTAGAACCAAGCACTCCACCAGAGGGCATAAACTGCATAACTCAGAGGAGTGAAAACCTAGATTAGAATCTGGAAAAATAACCTCTGCCACTGAATAGCACACTGAACCAGCTTTCCGAAAATACCAAGTTTGCTGAAAACTGAGCCCGGATGTGAGAGATATAGTGTCCGGAATGCAAAAAGTACCCGTGACTTTGACTGGCAGAAAACCCTTGCAAACGGAAAAATCAAACAACCAAACTGAAAAAAATAGAAAGGTCTCGGAACCAGCTTTCCGTCGATATCTCGTTTGGCAAAAAATGCCATCGTATGCTCAGGTTACGGCAAAAACAGTGACAGGTGCTCTGGCAGGCACCTGAAAAAGAAAACCTCTGAATTCAATAGCCTGGTGCGAAAAATGGAAGAAGAATCATCTTTCCGATGATGTCTCGTTCGCCCACTAACTCCTCCGTATGAGCAAGTTATGCCAAAAAAAGCATCAGGTGCTCCAGGAAGGCAAAAAAGTAGTCCTGCCTTCGAAGGCATGGTACGAAAAACGAAGCAAAAAACTTGAAAACAAACCTCCATAATTGCGTTCGTCTCGGAAAGAGCTTTCCGATGATATAAAAAACTCCCAAATACGCCTCCAGATGAAGAAGATATGGCAAAAAAAGCCCAATTACCCTTAAAATAGAGCCCTAAAAAAACATGCAAATTTTTTTTTAAAAATTAAAAAGCATGTCTGCTGACGTCAGCAGAGGGCCTGGGGGCTGAATCAGGAAACCCCGGGTCATGTGGGCGACCAGGGGCTGGTGCTGGTGCCAGTGGTGGGTGGGCCGGCAGAGCGGAGGGCGCGGGCGCGGGCGGCGGGGGCCGACGGAGCGGAGGCCGCGGAGCGGAGGCCGACGGAGCGGAGGCCGCGAAGGGCGGCGGCGGCACGGGCGCGAGCGCGGGCGGCGGCTGGGCAGGCCGCGGAGCGGGGCCGGCTGAGGAGGCCAGTGGGGCGGCAGAGGAGCCGCGGGGTGGCGCCCGGGTGGCTGCTGGGTGGCGCCCGGGAGGCCGCCCCTTAAAAAAAATTTTAATAATTTTTTTTTTAAAATCGTCATCTCGGAGTGCGTGCCAGGGCCGTACGGCCTTGGTATGCAAAAATTTTTTGCCTCAGATGCCACTGTGTCCAAAATGGACAAGTTTTATATGGATTTAGGGGTTCTTGGGCCTTCCGGACACAATGGTGGTGTCCGTTTTTGCCCAAGGTGAGCCAAATTTTGGCTCCCCCCCAGATCCACAAAAAAAACTTCTGAAACCCTTGAAAACCTCCTACTTCTGAAACACTTCAATAAAACACGAACAGCGAGCAGCAAGATGGCTCTGATACCATGTTAGATTAGGTGAAATACTAATCTCTCAAGAACACCTGCATGCATAACCCTGTCACATGGAAGAAGCAAAGCACAGAAGCAAGAAAAATCATGGAGGCCAAAAAGCCAGACATCTTATGGACATGCAAAGAGCAATCTCTATTATGATCCAATAAGTGAATTATCTAAAAAGAATGTACAAAGGGTTCAACCATATAGGTGAACAATAAAACCCTAAAGCTATAAAGCAAAAAATAAAGCTAGGTTGCACATTATAATTAATAAATATATTAATTATAATGCACCTAAAAGATAGCTTAAGTAAATAGAGTAATAAATGACTTAATTAATTAAACCAAAGTGATTTAATTAATAAGCATAAAGAATGATTACTTTAACAGTATGTGCAAGATCATGAGGGGCCAAACTATGCCCCTAAGTGGCAATGAAAAACAAGCAAATCACAGTTAGTCAACTTGACGTGAAAATTTCAACTAGCTATCAACCTAATATCAAAAAGTTATAAGAATAGAATATATAGAAAATTGAATGTAGTTTCCAAACTACTAGGCCATTTTTGTAAAAATGTTAGTATGAATGGTGAAAAGTATATATTTCAATGCAGCAGTACAAAAATTTCTAGAAAAAAATAAGTAGGTGTATGTCTGACCACCTTAATCGTAATCAAATCATAATATTTTATTATAAGATTTTATATACAAGTAGTAGACTCATGCCCGGATATGACCCATAATTTTTTGTAATTTTATTCCAAAAAAATAATTAATTATGAATTTTCTGCTACAACATTTTCAGAATGAAAAAGATCTCGTGTCTGACCACCTTAACTCATTCAAAAATTCACTAAAAAAATAATAAATAAATAAATTCCTTATATTAGGGGAAGCATATAATGTGACACATTTTTTGGATTACAAAAATGTTATACCGTCTGAAATTTATAGTCATTTTTCAATCAATATATAAATTAGCACTTTAGAGGTAATTCAATTAGAAAATAACTAATAATTACTTACCAAATTCAAAATTTGATTGCAATTATATCGATAGAAAGCTGATAATCTCCTTAAGATTCCCCTTTTGTTTCATCAAATTCGGGTTTAAAAAAAGTCATTAGCTACATGGTCGAAGTCTACAACTCAGAGAAATAGGGGAAAAACTTGTTTTTGAGGCATTTCAATAGTTGACCATGTAGGTTTCGTGCACAAAGCAATACCGAGCCTAATCGAGTACCCGATATTATTGGAGACTCAAAAATACCGACACAATTATGATTTTTCAATTTTCCCTCCCCTTCCTCTCTCCCATTTCTCCATCCTTCATATGATATATTATATATCAAAAACTATATATTAGATATATATTAGATTAAATATTATATAATATACATTTTACCTTAAATATTATTTAATATATATTAATATTAAATGTTACTTTATATATCATATATTATATATTATTTTATATGTATAATATATTAATATGTATTTTACAACTATGTACGAAAGGTTGGAAGATTGTAGAAAAATCATGGATGGCCATTGAAAGAAGCAAAGGAAATCAATTAGCCATTTAAAAAATTCATGGATGGCCATTGAGGAAGAGAGAGAGTGAGAAGGTGGTAGGGGCTGAGAGAGAGAGAGAGAGAGAGAGAGAGAGAGAGAGAGAGAGAAAGAAGGGGAAGGGGAGAGAGTAGGGGAGAGAGAGAAGGGGAAGGATAGCCAATTCATTACAATATTAATCAGTAAGGAGAAAGGAAAACTTTAATAATATCATAGCAGACATTAGAAGTCCAAATTCTAATTAGGAGTTTTAATCAAAATGAGTAAGGTCCTAGATAGGGACATTATAGATCCACACATTGTTTAGTAGGTACCTCCAAGAACCCACATACATGGGAGTAGGTTTGAAGTAAGATTAACATTGTTTATCAGTTCAAAAATATTGTTGTGTTGTACTTTTGAGTAACATGCAATGATTAGATGTGAAATTCAGAAATTTGATTATATTACCACTGGTTCTATTTCAAATTCTAGAAAAAAAAGATATTTGGCATATGTTCATAAATTCTAGTCAACACCATTTTAAAATAACACATTAGTTTATTTTTACACATTGAAAATATCATCAATAGGAATTGAACTAAAATTGACATAGGTCATAGGAAATAAATGCCCCAGCTATTTGTTGTCTTCTACATTTTGAGTTTCTTATTACAATTAGGAGAAGAATATTACTCTCCAAATGGTTTTGGATAGTAACTTTTGTACTTACTCTTCACAAATATTTCTTCCCTCATCTTGTTGCCTATTGATACTGACAAAATGAATATAGGCATTTCTACCATGTAATGGGAGAAAAATGGTTTCCTAATTGATATGTGTCTATATAGTACATGCAAGAACCTTTTCTTTGATATTGCTCACTAACCCTTTAAAATAGAAAATGTTTACAAAAATTGGCATGTACTTGCATGAGGACATTATATATTACAGAAATCCCACATAGAAGTAGTTGGAAAGCCACTCAAAAAGTAGTAACTGATAGCAAGTGGGATAATGCAGATGCTTTAATAAACCACTATCTTCTTTACGCAAGCAACATCTGGTTCATCTCCTCGACTGGGCCATGTTTGGGAACATACTATCTCCATTTAAACTCAAGTCTCTAGAAGCCATTATATTTGTTAGTGGAGGAGATACACCCATTGGATCTACAATAACTTTATGCTCACTATAATTTCCATTTCTCTTCAATTGGGATACTCTTTCCAAAATTTCATCTACCCTTTTACCAATTTGGGAAATCAATGGGTCTATTTGTGGGCCTCCAAATTGTTGGTCACCTAAATGAGAACCTTGAGATGAATCAAGAACTTCTCTATCAAAGAGATTCATACCTTGTGAAGCTCTACACTTTTTAGTTGAATTAAAACCTAGGACCATAGATGACTGCCCTTTGTTTTGAAATGAGGACTGAGACTGCCTTGCCAAAGGTGGCAATGAACTTACATTTGAGGGATAATGCCCAACATGAGTAACCTAGTTTCCCAACTCCCATAAATGCAAGGCCATTGATGAATAGGAATTTCTAATAGAAATATTTGTAGTGCTAGAATGAAGTGCATGACCTGATTCTTTTCCTACTAATGAACCAATTTGAGGCTTCATTTTTCATTTCTCTATGGATAATTCCATAGCACTTGATACTTCTCTGTCTAAATTTTTTGTGTCAGTGTACATGTGCACTGAAGAGCTTTTGTCACTACTTGAGCTAGAAGTATATGGTGAGTACTCAACATCATCATGTGACATAGGCTCACATGCATATCTTACTTCTTTCCTTTACCACTTTCCCCTTCCTAGCTCTTCCTCCTTATCTGTAACTTCTATCATGGGTCCAAGAAGCTCTTCCCAATCTTTCCCATTAATATGCAAATATTTTTTTCCATAACAATATTTTCTACATATATTATGATATTGATTTTATTTGATGCACCTTTGCTATCTGATCCATACTTCCCTTTCATTTCACTTTCTTTGCTCATTTTACATGTCATAGGCTAGGATGTGACAGTGGGTATGACCTTGGTACTGCGGGTGTTAATAATAAATTTAACCTTTTAGCTATTAATTTTTTGTCATTTTTCCTATATGATGCTTTTGTATATGAATTGTTGATATTATTAGGGAAACTTTTCATTTTTTCGTGTAGGATGCCTTTGTATACAAATTTTGGAGAATCTCTATAAAAGAGTAGGTAAGGATCTCTAAGCTGAGTGCAGCAGTGAGGGAGAGGACAAAATTGAGAGAGTGGAGGTGGAGAGTGATAATGAAAAAAATATTTGAGGGCTTGTGAAAATATGGAAATTATAATCTTCCTCCCAGAGCAGACACTAATGAAGTTCTTTGTGCCTTAGCAGAGGAAGCTGATTGGATTGTTGAAGCTGATGGTACTAAATATAGAAATGCGGTATGCATTTGTGGCCTAAATTTTATTTTTTTTTCTTTTAGGTCTTTAAAGATGGTAGGATAAATATTTTTATTAAATGTGTTAGAATGCATAAAAATAATCAGACTCTGATCATGAGCATGAGTCTCTATAGGGGCATAGTTGTGCCTCTCACAGGCACCGTAAACCCTAGCTACATAGAAATGGAGACTTTGAAAACTTTTTCACTGGAGGTGGAGAGAGAGATGGAGAAAGGGAGAGAGGGAGAGGGAGAGAGAGAGAGGGTGATGAGAGAGAGAGAGATAAGGAGAAGGAGAAGGAGAGAAAAGGGAGAGAGAGAGAGAGAAAGAGAGTCCCCATGACCCCTATGGACACATTAGAATTCTCAAGTGTGTCCTAAGGGGTCCTGCGACCCCTTCAAACACACTTGAGCATTCAAATGTTTCAAAAAGGGTCATGGAGACCTCATATGGGTCCTAGTATGCCTTATCACATGTTAGGACCATTAGAAAGTTTGCATAACCCCTATGGACACATTGGAATGCTCAAGTGTGTCTTAAGGGGTCCTACAACCCCTTCAAACACACTTGAACATTCAAATGTGTAATAAGGGGTCATGGGGACTTCCTAGGGAACCTATTATGCCTTATCACATGTTAGGACCCCTAGGAAGTCCCCATGAGCCCTATAGACATATTAGAATGCTCAAGTATGTCTTAATGGGTCCTACGAGCCCTTTGAACACACTTGAGTGTTCAAATGTGTCAAAATGGGTCATGGGGACTTCCTAGGGATCCTAATATGCATTATCACGTGTTAGGACCCCTAGAAAGTCCCCATGAGCCTTATGGACACATTGAGACCCTAAAGTGTGTCCTAAGGGGTCCTACAAGCCCTTCAGAGATACTTGACTATTCAAATATGTCAAAAGGGGTCATGTGGACTTCTTAGGGGTCCTAGTATGACTTATCACACGTTAGTACCCCTCTAAAGTCCCCATTTACCCTATGGACCCATTGAAATACTTAAGTGTGTCTTAAAACATCCTACGACACCTTCAGACACACTTGAACATTCAAATGTATCAAAATGGGTCATAGGGACTTCCTAGGGGTCCTAGTATGCCTAATCATGCATTAGAACCCCTAGGAAATCCCCATGACCCCTATGAACACATTGGAATCCTCAAGTGTGTCTTAAGGGGTCCTATGATCCCTTTGGGCACACTTAACCATTTGAATGTGTCAAAAGAGGTCATGGGGACTTCTGAGGGGTCTTAGTACGCCTTATCACATGTCAAGACCCCTAGAAAGTCCCCATGACCCCTATGGACACATTGGAACCCTCAAGTGTGTCCTAAGGTGTCCTACAACCCCTTTGGACATACTTGAGCATTCAAATGTGTCAAAAGGGGTCATGTGGACTTCCTAGGGGTCCTAGTATGACTTATCATGTGTTAGGACCCCTAGGAAGTCCCCATGATGACTATGGACACATTGGAATGCTCAAGTGTGTCTTAAGGGGTCCTACAACACCTTCAAACACACTTGAGATTTCAAATTTTTCAAAAGGGGTCATGGGGACTTCTTAGGGGTCCTAGTATGCCTTATCATGTGTTAGGACCCCTAGGAAGTCCCAATGACCCCTATGGACACATTGGAACCCTCAAGCATTTCCTATGGGGTCCTATAACCCCTTCTGACACACTTTAGCATTAAAATGTGTCAAAAGGCATCATGGTGACTTTGTAGTGGTCATAGTATGCCTTATCACCTGTTAGGACCCCTAAAAATCTCCATGACCTCTATGGACATATTCAAATACTCAAGTGTGTCTTATGAGGTCTTACGACCCCTTCAAACACACATTAGCATTAAAGTGTGTCAAAAGGAGTCATGGGAACCTCATAGGGGTCCTATTATGCCTTATCACATGTTAGGACCCTGAGGAAATCCCCATGACCCCTATTGATACATTGGAATGCTCTAGTGTGTCTTAAGGGGACCTATAATCCCTTCGAACACACTTAAGCATTAAAATGTGTCAAAAGGGGTCATAGGTACTTCTTAGGGGTCGTAGTATACCTTAGAAAGTCCCCATGACACCTATGGACACATTGGAAACCTCAAGTGTGTCCTAAGAGATCCTGAGACCCCTTCAGACATACTTGAGTGCTCAAATGTTTCAAAAGGGGTCATGTGGACTTCCTATGGGTCCTAGTATGACTTATCATGTGTTATGACCCCTATAAAAACATTGGAATTCTCAAAGGTTTCTTAAGGGGTCCTACAACCCCTTCAAACACACTTGAGCATTCAAATGTGTCAAAAGGGGTCATTGTGACTTATTAGGGGTCCTAGTATGCCTTATCATGTGTTAGGACCCCTAGAAAGTCCCTGTCACCCCTATGGACATATTGAAACCCTCAAGTGTGTCCTAACAGGTCCTACAACCCCTTCAAATACATTTGAGCATTGAAATGTGTTGAAAGGAGTCATGGGGACATCCTAGGGGTCCTAATGTGCCTTATCACGTGATAGGACCCCTAAGAAGTTTCCATGACCCCTATAGACATATTTAAATTCTCAAGTCTATCTTAGGGGATCCTACGACCCCTCTAGACACACATAAGAATTCAAATGTTCCAAAAGGGGTCATGGGGACTTCCTACAGGTCCTAGTATGCCTTATCACATGATAGTACCCTTGGGAAGTCCACATGACCCCTATAGACACATTGGAACCCTCAAGAGTGTCTTAAGAGTTCGTACAACCCCTACAGACACACTTGAGCATTCAAATGTGTCAAAAGGGGTCATGGGGACTTCTCAAGGGTCTTTATAGTCCTTATCATGTGTTAAAACCCTTCAAAACTTTGCATGACCCCTATGGAAACATTGGAATGCTCAAGTGTGTCTTAATGTGTCCTATGACCCCTTTTGACACATGTGAGCATTTAAATATGTCAAAAGGGGTCATGGAGACTTCCTACGGGTCCTAGTATGCCTTATCACATGTTAGGACCCCTATAAATTCCTGATGACACTTATGTACACATTGGAATCCTCAAGTGTTTCTTAAGGGGTCCTATGACACCTTCAGACACACTTGAGTATTTGAATGTGTCAAAAGGGATCATGGGGACTTCCTATGGGTCCTAGTATACCTTATCACATGCTAGGACCCTTAGGAAGTCCCCATGACCCCTATGGACACATTGGAATGCTCAAGTGTGTCTTAAGGGGTCCTATGACCCCTTCAAACATAGTTGAGCATTCAAATGTGTCAAAAGGGGTCATGGTGACTTTCTAGGGGTCCTAGTATGCCTTATTACATGTTTAGACCCCTAGCAAGTCCCGATGACCCCTATGGACACATTAGAATGCTCAAGTGTGTCCTAAGGGGTCCTACAATCCCTTCAAACACACTTGAACTTTGAAATGTATCAAAAGGGATCTCAAGGACTTCCTAGGGGTCGTAGTATGCCTTATCACATGTTAGGACCCCTAGAAAGTACTCATGACCCCTATGGACACATTGGAATGTTCAAGTGTGTATCAAGGGGTATTAGGATCCCTTCGGCCACACTTCAACATTCAAATGTGTTAAAAATGGTCATGGGGACTTCTTAGGGGTTCTAGTACGTCTTATCACATGTTAGGACCCCTTGGAAGTCCCCATGACCCCATTAGACACATTGAAATATTCAAGTGTGTCTTAAGGGGTCCTATGATGCCTTTGGACATACTTGAGTGTTAAAATGTCTCAAAAGGGGTCATAGGGACTACCTATGGGTCCTAGTATGCTTTATCACATGTGAGGCCTCCTAAAAAGTCCCAATGACCCTTATGGACACATTGGAATCCTCAACTATATGCTAAGGGGTCCTACGAATAATTTAGACATACTTGAGCATTCAAATGTGTCAAAATAGGTGATAGGGATTTCATAGGGGTCCTAGTACACATTATCACATGTTTGGACCCCTAGGAAGTGCCCATGACCACTATGGACACATTGGAATGCTCAAGTGTGTACTAATGGATTCTATGACCCCCTCGGACACACTTGAGCATTCAAATGTCTCAAAAGGGGTCATGGGGACTTCCTAGGGGTCCTAGTATGCCTTATCACACATTAGGACCCCTATGAAGTCCCCATGACCCCTATGGACACATTAGAAACCCCAAGTATGTCCTACAGGGTCTTATGACCCCTTCAAACACACTTGAGCATTCAAATGTTTCAAAAGGTGTCATGGAGACTTCTTAAGGGTCCTAGTACACCTTATCACACATTAGGACCATTAGGAAGTCTCCATGACCCCTATGGACACATTGGAATGCTCAAGTGTGTTTTAAGGGGTCCAACGACCCCTTCAGACACACATGACCATTCAAATGTGTCAAAAGGGCCAATGGGGACTTCCTATGGGTTGTAGTATGCCTTATCATGCATTAGGACCCATGACCCCTATGGGCACATTGGAACCATCAAGTGTGTCCTAAGGGGTCCTACAACCCCTTTGAACACACTAGAGCATTTAAAGGTGACAAAATAGGTCATGGGGACATCCTAGATGTCCTAGTACACCTTATCACACATTAGGACCCATAGGAAGTCCCCATGACACATATGGACACATTGGAATGTTCAAGTGTCTCTTAAAGAGTCCTACAACATCTTCAGACACACATGAGAGTTAAAATGTGTCAAAATGGCTCATGGAGACTTTGTAGGGGTCCTAGTATGCCTTATGACATGTTAGGACCCTTAGGAAGTTCCAATGACCCCTATGGAAACATTGGAACCCTCAAGTGTGTCTTAAGAGGTCCTATGACCTCTTCGAATACACTTGAGCATTCAAATATGTCAAAAGGGGTTTTGGGGACTTTCTAGGGGTCCTAGTATGTCTTATCACATGTTAAGACCCCAAGAAAGTCCCCATGACCCCTATGGACATATTGGAATGCTCAAAAGTGTCTTGAGGGGTCCTACGACCCCTTTAGACACACTTGAGTATTTAAATGTGTCAAAATGGGTCATGAAGAATTCGTAGGGGTCCTAGTATGCCTTATCACATGTTAGGACCCCTAGCATGTCCCCATGACTCTTATGGACACATTTGAAGCCTCAAGTGTGTCCTAACAGGTCCTACAACCCCTTCAGTCACACTTTAGCATTTAAATGTGTCAAAATAGGTCATGGGGACTTCCTAGGGGTCCTAGTATGCATTATCACAAGTGAGGACCCCTATGAAGTCCCCATGACCCCTATGGACACATTGAAATTATCAAGTGTGTCTTAAGGGGTCCTACAACCCCTTGGGACACACTTGAGCATTCAAATGTGTCAAAAAAGGTCATGGGGACTTCCTAAGGGTCTTAGTAAGCTTTATCATGCATTAGGACCCATAAGAAGTCCCCATGACCCCTATGGATAGAGTGGAATGCTCAAGTGTGTCTTAAGAGGTCCTATCACCTCTTTGGACACACTTAAGTGTTTGAAATGTGTCAAAGGGGGTCATCAAGACTTCTTAGGGGTTGTAGGATGCTTTATCACATGTTAGGCCCCTTGTAAACTCCCCATAACCCCAATGGACACATTAGAACCCTTAATTGCATCCTAAGGTGTCCTATGACCACTTCGGACATATTTAAGCATTCAAATATGTCAAAATGGCTCATGGGGACTTCCTACAGGTCCTATTATGCCTTATCATGTGTTAGGACCCCTAAGAAGTCCCCATGATCCCTATGGAAACATTGGAATGCTCAAGTGTGTCTTAAGGGGTCCTATAACTGCTTCGACCACACTTGAGCATTCAAATGTCTTAAAAGGGCTCATGGGGATTTTCTAAGAGTCCTAGTATGCATTATCATGCTTTAAGACACCTAGGAACTCTCCATGACCCCTATGGACACATTGGAATGCTTAAGTGTCTCTTAAGGGCTCCTACGACTGCTTCGGCTACACTTGAGCATTCAAATGTATCAAAAGGGCTCATAGGGATTTCCTAGGAGTCCTAGTATGGATTATAATGCTATAGGACCCCTAGGAACTCTCCATGACCCCTATGGACACATTGGAACTATCAAGTGGCTCCTAAGGGGTCCTAGAACCCCTTCAAACACACGTGAATGTTCAAATGTGTCAAAAAGTGTCATGGGGACTTCCTAGGGGTCCTAGTACGCCTTATCACCTGTTAGGACCCCTAGAAGTCCCCATGACCTCTATGGACATATTGGAATGCTCAAGTGTGTCTTATGAGGTCTTACAACCCCTTCAAACATACATGAGCATTCAAATGTGTCAAAAGTGGTCATGGGGACTTCATAGGGGTCCTAGTATGCCTTATCCCACGTTAGGACCCTCAAGAAATCCCCATGACCGCTATCGACACATAGGAATTCTCTAGTGTTTCTTAAAGGGTCCTACTATGCCTTATCACATGTTAGGACCCTTAGTGAATCCCCATGACCCCTAACAATACATTAGAATGCTCTAGTGTGTCTTAAGGGGTCCTACGACCCCTTCGGACACCCGCGAGCATTCAAATATATAAAAAGGGGTCATTGGGACTTCCTAGGGGTCCTAGTAACCCTTATCACATGTTAGGACCCTTAGAAAGTCTCCATCATCCTTATGGACACATTAGAATGCTCAAGTGTGTCTTAAGGTGTCCTACAACCCCTTTTGACACACTTGAGAATTCCAATGTGTCAAAAGGGGTTATGGGGAGTTCCTAGGGGTCCTAATATGCCTTATCACATGTTAGGTCCTCTATAAAGTCCCACTGACCCTTATGGACACTTTGGAATACTCAACTATGTGTTCAAGGGTCCTACAACCCCTTCAAACACACTTGAGCATTTAAATCTATCAAAAGGGGTCGTGGAAACTTTCTAGGGGTCCTAGTACACCTTATGACACGTTAGAACCCCTAGGAAGTCCCAATGACCCCAACAGACACATTGGAATGCTCAAGTCTATCTTAAGGGGTCCTACAACCCTTTCAAAGACACTTGAGCATTCAAATGTGTCAAAAGGAGAAACAGGGACTTCCTAGGTGTCCTAGTATGCCTTATTACGCATTAGGACCACTAGCAAGTCCCCATCACTCCTATGGACACATTGGAACCCTCAAGTGTTTCCTAAAGGGTCCTACCAGCCCTTCAAACACACTTAAATATTTAATGTATCAAAATGAGTCATGCAGACTACGTAGGGGTCTTAGTATGCCTTATCATGTGTTAGGACCCCTAGGAAGTCCCCATGATCCCTATAGACACATTAGAATGCTCAAGTGTGTCTTAAGGTGTCTTACGACCTCTTCAAACACACTTGAGCATTCAATTGTGTCAAAAGGGGTCATGTGGACTTCTTGGGGGTCCTAGTATGTCTACTCATGTGTTAGGACCCCCTGGAAGTCCCCATGAACCCTATGGACACATTGGGATTCTAAAGTGTGTCTTAAGCAGTCATATGATCCTTCTAGACATACTTGAACATTTAAATGTGTAAAAAGGGGTCATGGGGACATTTTAAGGGCGTAGTATGCATTATCATGCATTAGCACCCCTATAAATTCTCCATAACATCTATGGAAATATTGGAACCCTCATGGTTGTCCTAAGGGATCCTATGAGCCTGTCGAACATACCTGAGCATTCAAATGTGTCAAAAGGGGTCATGTCAACTTCCTAGGGGTCCTAGTAAAAATTATCCCATGGTACAACCCATAGGAAGTCCGCATAACCCCTATGGATACATTGGAATACTCAAGTGTGTTTTAAGGGGTCCTACGATCCCTTTGAATAAACTTGAGCATTCAAAAGTGTCAAAATGGGTCATGGGGACTTTCTAGAGGTCCTAGTAAGTCTTATCATGTGTTAGGACCCCTAAGAAGTCCCCATGACCCCTATGGACACATTAGAAGCCTCATGTGTGTCCTAAGGGGTACTACAACCCCTTTAGACACACTTCAACATTCAAAGATGTCAAAAGGGGTCATGGGGACATCCTAGCGGTCCTAGTATGCCTTAGCACGTGTTAGGACCTGTAGAAAGTCCCCATGACCCCTATGGACACATTTTAATGCTCAAGTGTGTCTTAAGGGGTCCTATGACCCCATCAGACACACATAAGCTTTCAAATGTGTCAAAAGGGGTCATGGAGACTTCTAAGTGGTCCTAGTACACCTTATCATGGGTTAGGACCCCTAGGAAGTCTCCATGATCCCTATAGAGATATTAGAACCCTCAAGTGTGTCCTAAGGGGTCCTATGACCTCTTTAAACACACTTGAGCATTCAAATCTATCAAAAAGGGTCATGAAGACTTGTTAGGGGTCCCCATACACTTTATCATGCGTTAGGACACATAGGAAGTCCCCAGGACCACTATTTACACATTGGAATGTTCAAGTGTGTCCAAAGGGGTCCTATGACCCCTTGGGAAACACATGAGCATTCAAATGTGTTAAAGGGATCATGGGACTTCCTATGGGTCTAAGTATGCTTTATCATGTGTTAGGACCCCTAGGAAGTCCCCATGACTCCTATGGACACATTAGAATGCTCAAGTGTGTCTTAAGGTGTCCTACGACCCCTTCAAACACACTTGAGCATTCAAATGTCTCAAAAGGTGTCATGGGGAATTCCTAGGGGTCCTAGAATGCCTTATCATGCGTTAGGACCCCTAGGAAGTCCTCATGACCCCTATGGACAAATTAGAATCCTCAATTGTATCCTAAGGGGTCTTAGAATGCCTTTGGACATAATTGAGTGTTCAAATGTGTTAAAAGAGGTCATGGGGACATCCTAGAGGTCCTAGTACACCTTATCACATGTTAGGACCCTTAGGAAGTCTGCATGACCCCTATGGACACATTGGAACCCTCAAGTGTGTCTTTAGGTGTCCTACAACCCCTTCAAACACCCTTGAGCATTAAACTATGTAAAAGGGGTCATGGGGACTTCCTAAGGGTTGTAGTAAGCCTTATAACACGTTAGGACCCTTAGGAAGTCAGCATGACCCTTATGAACACATTAGAATGCTCAAGTGTGTATTAAGGGGTCCTATGACCCCTTCTAACACACTTGAGTGTTCAAATGTGTCAAAAGGGGTCGTGGGGACTTCCTATGGGTCCTAGTATGCCTTATGACATGTTAGGACCCCTATAAAGTCCCAATGACCCTTATGGACACATTGGCATGCTCAACTATGTCTTAAGGGGTCTTACGACCCCTTCAAACACACGTGATCATTCAAATGCATCAAAAGGGGTCATAGGGACTTCCTAGGGGTTCTAGTATGCCTTACCATGCATTATGACTCATAGGAAGTCCCTATGACCCCAATAGACACAATGGAATGCTCAAGTGTGTCTTAAGGGGTCCTACGACCCCTTCGGACACACTTGAGCATTCAAATGTGTCAAAAGGGGTCATGGGGACTGTTAGTGATTTTTTGTGCTAAATCCCATTATAAGCCTTAAATGCTTCAATTCAACTCTGTGATTCCTAAACTCATGACTCAAGCAAGAAAAGACTAATTAACAAGGAGAAATTATTTCTACACTTTGTGCTCCACAGACCAGGGTGGTTGTACCTAAAACATACTAAATCTGCATACATAAACACTCTCTCACTATATCATTTATGTAGATATGAAAATCATTGGATAGACAAAGATATTCACCCTTCTTCTCTTTGAACCTAGAGGCTCAGGCAGGCTAATCTATCAGATTCACTTCTACAAGGAATCACCAAAAGCATTTGCACTATTCAATGCAATTTATGGACATTAATGCTCTTAAAACTTGAAATGGAAAATAATTTCAATTAATGCTCGATGAAGAAAAATGGTAGTCAAGCCAAGACGAGTGCCTTATCTATTAGGCAATAGAGTCAAACAAATGTGCAATCCTAGAAAACCCTAACTCCTACTCAAGAACCCGAATGAAATCCCTTGCAAACCATTCATCTCATTTCAATACCTAGACATCAAATTCATATGGTAAACTAGAATTCTTAGAATGTGAAGTCAAGACTTACTCTCTCCTTGAAAGAAACTCAAACTCAAACACACAGATACCTTATAACTGGTATACTAACATGCCTTACAATTTAATACACAAGAATTAAGACAATGCAGACAAAGACATCAAAACAAGAACTGAACAAGGATTTCATTGTTTTCATTAAAATTCATCTAAAAATGTACATTGCCAGACCATGAACACAAAAAGATATGACTCAAAGCCTGGAAGCTATCCCAACAACATAAATTTTAAACATCCCCTACCAAATGAGAAGAAAAACCCAGATATAGGAGAATGTGGTCAGTTGAAAACTAACTAACAACTTTCCATTCTTGGCATGAAAATATCTCCAGGTTTTCCCACACTTTGCTCTGCAACTGATTCTTTTTCAACTGATCCACTATGTGCAATCATCTCTCCACCAACTAATTTTGATCCTTACAGTAAAAACCCAAATTTCTCCTTCCCACTTTACTAAAACTGAAAATAATCATTGTCATTGGATTCCTTGTCTTTTCTTATTTCTGGAAACATATAACAATTATATGTTTGGACAAAAATTGAATTTCCAGGACATTAATCCGTAAGCAGGCCCTATAAATTAAATTTTTGAATTTTTCTCTATAGTCTGGACTATGTCAAATTTTTAAATTCTTTTAAATCTGGCATTTTATATCATTTTCTCCATTTTCCACAGAAGGGACCAGGAAGCACCCCTTGTCAACATTTGATTGGGTGCTTGAACAAACTCAAGTTTAACCATCTCATTGGGAGAACTAGCAAATGGTTTGTAATCTTTGAATATCTAAATCATCCAAATAATTGTGGTTAAGCTCTGTGATCTCATGAAATAGCCATTCTCCAAATCTCTAAATTTTCCTTGACCTTGGGTTAACATTTGGAGAATGGGTGACTAAGCCCATTCTCCCAATCTCAAAATGAATTTTCCTTGACTGCCAAGACTTGGAGAACTGGGGACTGAAGAAACCTCATGATCTCAGAATGCTAGCCTCTAATTGCAAACCATCTGGCGACCTAGCGACTAGGCTATCTATGATCTATAGATGCTAGCGACTTAACCGCTAGCATCTCGTGACTTGGTGACTGGCGGTTAGCTAACTGCCACCTCCAGATCTTCAGATTCCTAGCTAACTGCCAGTTCCATTTGGTGAATTCATGAATGCTTGACATGTGTCCATCTTCATCCTCATCACAATCTTGTAACTTGTTCTACAAAATAACCTTACTTGTGCATTCATGTGCACAAAAACTGAGGAACCTACACAAGCTCATGTGAGCATAGCCACTACCTCTTCATCTATTTCATTCATTGTGTGGACTTTCATATAAAGACCTTAAATCCCCATTTCAGTGCCAATGTGGGACAATTCATTTTACAATTTTAAAAAACTCTACACATTTTTGTTCAAAATTTGTGGGGCCCACTACACACAAAGACATCCAGCCAAGGGCCCACCAAGAGCCTCTTAGATCTTTCTTTATTTCATAACCCGTGTGTTTTGGTATAACTATTTGCACACTTTTCAAGCTTCTTGAAAGCTTCCTTCAGATGCTATTCATCCATGGCATTGCATTAATGCTAGTAAATACCTTCATTTTCCTCTAGATGGCTAGGCACCCCATTTGTTCATTGCTTTGCATACCTTTACATTTATTTTTTATTCTAGCCTATGCATGATCCTTTGTATTCTAGGCTGGCTTCTCAATGTGCTAGCAACACACTTACCATGCATAAAGGACCAAATGTTTTTGCAAGCTCTCCAACTTGTAGGCCTCCCTTTCATTTGTCAACATTGGTGCCTACTCTTCATCAACTCTTGCACTAGCTTTATGCTCCAAGGCATCTCTTCTATTTGTGCAATGCGTATGCTCCCACTTAGTTTTATGCTAGTCACCATTTATATTTTTCATGAGTTTCTTGCCCCTTTGCATCAAGCACTTCATGGAAAGACAATTGCTTTGTAAGTCTTCAATCACTTATGTCTTTGTGTCTTCTTGTGTACCATTGGTCAGAGAGGACCAGCCATGGGCCCAGGGAAGATTTTCATGGCCTTCTCTTGGTGAAGCCACATCAAGGCCTCTACGCCTTGCATACTCCCTCGTGTGCTTGCTATCTCCTCTATGTTACATTGCTAATGGGCTCCTCCACCAATCAATAGTGTAGCCTCTGTTGTGTGAGGCATGTCTTCATATGCTAGAATCCTTAATGTGTAAGACTCTTCTTGCTTTGTGCAAGGTGGGCCCTCACTCACATGGACAATCTCCTCCTACATGCCAGTAGCCTCTCCTTTATGTTTGGAGCCTCCATGCCAAACGTCACAGTGGTCCTTTGTTGTGACTATGCTTTTATGTGTATGTCTTCCCACTATTTTTCTACCTATGCAAGTCACCAATTTATATAAACTTTCCCATTTATTTGCATAGGGCCTCATGAGAACATACATGTGTTCCCTTGTTCATACCTATAGGTCCCTTCTCCCAATCTCTGCCTCCATTTTTTTTTTCCAAGCTCCGAATTCATTTTAATGCGTGAGCTTCCAAATTTTGTAGGCACCCTGCAACATGATCACCTTTCATACATTGTGTGGGCTCTCCCTCACCATTTGTGTGAGGCTCCATCCTTTAATTGTATGTTCCATTTGTTGCCTTCAAAGCCCCTATAGCATCTTTCGATGAATAAAACTGTACAACTGCAAAGCCTCTTAGAACATGAGTAAGCTTATTGCGAATAAGATAGAGGTCCATGGTAGTAGCATGCTCTAAAAACTAGCAATGCAAAAATTTTCATTAGCATTACTATATATCCACTTGGTGCCAGATTTAAAAACACTAACATTAGCAGTAGGGGCATTCTCAATGCATCTTTTATTACATTGGAAAGAAGAAATCTGGCAAGCAAAGTTGACACAACCACAAATAGCACACATTTGATCGACATCTTTATTTTGTCAATTGTAAGTGTACACACATCCTCCTGAAGACATTATGCACAAGGCATAACATCTGATGCATACCTTTCTTCTATGACACCAAAAGAGAAATCAATTAAATGAAGTTTGAACCAAGGATACATTGAAGATTCAATCACATAACTCATCTTTACACCTTTTACAAAATTGTCAAACCACACTAATTGGACTCTGAAAGTAGCTCCCAAAACTGACTAGACGACCTCACAAGAACATGCCACCTTGCATGCATGTTCAACCCCAACACTATAGCACACCAGTCAAAGGAAACTTACTAAAAAATATTCGAGTCAATAGATATTCATAGTCAAACATGGCCACTTGAAGCACTGCCTATTTGCACTACCAAGATCACATAAATTTACTCTAGGTCTGGCTTTAAAAACTAACCAATTGAAACTTTCAGGAACTGGAATCTCAAGCACTGATTCTCCTACATACAAGGAACATAAATCCATAACCAGCTCCCTCAAAAATTTGAAATTTTGATCACAGAAAACTGCCAAAGTGAGCCCATTAGTGAAATTCAATATAATAAACAGTGAAAATCACATAAATCTGATTTGGAATTGGCTTGGGAAAGTAATCAAAGGGATTGGTAAAGACTTGAAAATCAATAGACACCTAGTCTTCTAGGTCTAAAGTATGGAACCAGACACAATTATGTTGGACCTTGCACTGGGTGCTAACTGGAATACCTCAGAGTTTGTCACTTATAAAACTGGACAGTGGGCACTTAGAGAATTTTAATAAATTGCAAATGGAATGACACTAGCTAATAGGTCAAATAGGTACATGGGAGGCTAAAAATTGGGGAGATGACTCACTCCCATGCCTAAAATATGATGCCTTAATCAGCATGTCATGACCAATCACCATGCAAAAGATATTCAAATGCAAATAGGGCCTACTACAACAAATTGACACTTAGGCACAAATACAGAATTGGGACAAGTGCTCAAAACAAGACACCACTGAATGACTCAAAAATCAAAATTAATGACTTGGGATGTCTTCAAATGCCAAAAAAAAGCTAATGAACACTCGACAAGCATGGAAAACTAATGAATTGCATAGGGAAAATAGGCTCAAAAAGAACTTAAAGGTCATCAAATTGCAAAATTTTAAAAAGGTACTCAAAAACCCATGATGCATTTTTTAATACAAATAGTGGCTTTGACTATGGACACGTGCCCCATGCAGGCATGTAGAGAACTCCATAATCTCATGGTAAAACACACCACCCAAAGGGAATTGGTTTGACATTCTTCTTCACTTTCTCAAAACTTCGAACAAAGAACCCCAAAAACAACCACCGAACACTGAAACAAACCAACTTTAAAAAAATTACAAACATTTACAAAGGACTTCGAAACTCTGTCAGCAATAGCAAAATTTTACCTCTATGAAATATGTAATTCTCACTTGCACGAATCCAAGGTAACCTGAAAACACTTCTTTTCCTGAGAAGACCAAATATTTTGACATAAAACTTCAGCATACCATAAAGAAAATAATCAATATCTTCACTATCATTTAACATCTAAAAATCAATAGAATTTTGAAAATACTGATAATTGTGTATTATAGAGATGTCACACTCTTCAAAACCCACAACCAGCTGAGGAAGAGAACGCTCTAACTTAACTACCAAGATGGCCATATGCTGCCCGTCTTCAAAGATGGCTTGAACATAAAAATAAAAGTTTTGAAACTCAACCACTTGTACATCATGTGAATTTTCAAATAAATCATCTTTAACCACAACTTGTAGCTCCAAATCTAACTCTCTTTGTAAAACATCAACATGTTGAATCGGGAAAACAAAATACTCAATATCCACCTGCTGATTTATACATATTTCCTAATTCTTTTCAGCCTCCTTTGAAAACACAACGTCATTATTCATTTCATCATTAACTAACTCATTTTCTTCTATGTGACTGCCAATAAGATCAACTAATAGACTATATTCATAAATAAATTCTCCATATGTCTCAATAAAAGTTGATTCAAAACTCTTCCAAGAATGGATAGAATGGTAGGACAGAAATGAAAACCACTCCTTAGCCCTTCCTACCAATGATTGTACAAATAATCTTATGATCACTTGTTCATGGCTGACATCAAAATCCTCAATTAGGTCCATGAATACACTCATATGCTTCTCATCTAATTCTTCTTTTTCCCCATTGAATTTGGGCAAGAATTTTCTAATTTCTAGGGGTATTACATTTGGGTAACTAGGAATACCCTCAAATTCTAAAGGTGAAAAATATTTTAAACTTCTTCTACCTCCTAGCTGGGATACCTTTTGGGATATGACAACATTTGGAGAGACACAAGGCTAGGAATATTCAGAGTACATTTTACTTTCTTCCTTCAATCAACCATAACCTTGTATATGTAAACTCAAGCATACATATTATGTAGATTTAATCTATAGCGAAACTAACATATCCCCTTGAAAATCCATTTGCATACACTAAAACACAAAAAATTGAATGCTACTCAAATCTTGTATGCAAAACACTAGTTCTTCCCTTTCACTTAGTGCTTAAAATCACTGAATACGGAAACAATTTTTCACATGATTTTCATGAAACAACTTGGTATGAAAATCAAATACCTAGAGATGTTGTGATTGCTACAAACACATTGATCTGAAGCTTCTCAAAATCAGTCTTCAAATCTTTGTAGAGCCACCACCTCTTTATAGAGGACAAATTTTGAACCAGCTGAGAACCTTTATCTCACACCTAGACCTTCTTTATCAGCAAACATAAAACAACTTCATAGGATGCACTATTTGTCAGGATTACAAAATACATTACAATTTCATCCTACAAAACACTAATCAAATAGAGATTCAGTGTCACCACACATATTTGGTGAGATAATATAATAATTTTTTGAAAAGAATTGACTCTATAACCAAATTGGACCAAAGCCTGGGATGATTCCACAAAGCAAGGAATTAGGCATCTTAAACTTGCTGTTATTTATTTCTTCCATAGTAGAGTTGCCAATATGTTAGTGATTTTTCTTGTTGAATCCCATTACAAGCCTTAAATGCTTCAATTGAACTCTATGATTCCTAAACTCATGACTCAAGCAAGAAAAGACTAATTAACAAGGAGAAACTCCTTCTACACTTTGGGCTCCACAGACCCGGGTGGGTGTACCTAAAACATACTAAATCTGCATACATAAAAACTCTCTCACTAAACCCTTTATGTAGATATGAAAATCAGTGGAAAGAAAAGGATATTCACCCTTATTCCCTTCAGACCTGAAGAATCAGGTAGGCTAACCTATCAAATTCACTTCTACAAGGAATCACCAAAAGTATATGAACTATTCAATGCAATATACAGACATTAATGCTCTTAAAACTTGAAATGGAAAATGATTTCAATTAATGCTTGATGAAGAAAATTGCTAGTCAAGCCAGGAACAGTGCCTTATCTATTGGGCAATAGAGTCAAACAATTTTGCAATCCCAGAAAACATATAACACTTATATGTATGGACAAAAATTGAATTTATAGGACATTAAACCATGAGTAGGCCCTGTCATTTAAATTTTTGAATTTTTCTCTATAGTCTAGACTATGTCAAATTTTTAAATTCTTTTAAATCTAGCATTTTATATCATTTTCTACATTTTCCATACAATGGGCTAGGAAGCGCCACTTGTCAACATTTGATTGGGTGCTTGATCAAACTGAAGTTTAAAAATCTCATTAGGAGAACTGGCGAATGGCTTGTAATCTCTGAATCTCTGAATCATCTAGCTAACCATGGTTAAGCTCTACAATCTCGCAAAATTTCCATTCTCCAAATCTTTGAATTTTCGTTGACCTTGGATTAACATTTGGAGAATGGGCAACTAAGTCCATTCTTCCAATCTCGGAATAAATTTTCCTTGACTGCCAAGACTTGGAGAACTGGCGACTGAAGCAACCTCATGATCTCAGAATGCTGGTCTCTGATCGTGAACCATCTGGTAACTAGGCTATCTCTGGATCTCTAGATGCTAGCGACTTAACCACTAGCATCTGGGGACTTGGTGATTGGTGGTTAGCTAACCACTACCTCCAGATCTCCAGATTCTTAGCTAACTTCTGGCTTCATTTGGTAAATTCATGAATGCTTGACATGTATCTATCTTCTTCCTCATCACCATTGCACCACGTGTTTTGAAAAATAACCTTATATGTTCATTCATAGGCACACAAATCGAGGTACCTACACAAGCTCACATGAGCATAGCCTCTAGTTCTTCATATATTTCATTCATTGTGTGGACTAGCATATAAATACCATAAATCCCCATTTCGGCACCAATGTGGGACAATTCATTTTGTAATTTTAAAGACCTCTGCACAATTTCATTCAAAATTTATGGGGCCCTCCACACACAGAGACCTCCATCCAAGGGCTGACCAAGAGCCTCTCGGTTCTTTCTTTATTTCATAACCTATTGGTTTTGGTATATAAATACTAAAAACAACCAAAACCCCATGCATGTGGGATAACTATCTGCGCACTTTCAAGCTTCTTGAAAGCTTCCTCCAGATGCTATTCATCCATGGCATTGCTTTAATGTTGGTAAATACCTTCATTTTCCTCTAGATGGCTAGGCACCCCATTCCTTGGTTGCTTTACATACCTTTACATTTATTTTTATTCTGGCCTATGTTTGATCCTTTGTATTCTAGGCTAGCTTCTCAATGTGCTGGCACACACTTACCATGCGTAAAGGACCAAATGTTTGTGAAAGCTCTCCAACTAGCTGGCCTCCCTTTCATTTATCAACATTGGTGCCTACTCTTCATCAACTCTTGTGCTAGCTTTATGTTCCAAGGCATTACTTCTATTTTCTCAATGTGTGGACTCCCACTTAGTTTAGGCTAGTCACCATTTATAGTTTTATGAGTTTCTTGCCCCTTTGTGTTAGGCAGTTCATGGAAAGACAATTGCTTTGTAAGTCTTCAATCACTTATGTCTTTGTGTCTACCCATGTACCACTGGTCAGAGAGGACTAGCCCTGGGCCTCGCCTTTCATACTCCCTCATGTGCGTGCTATCTCCTCTATGTTACATTGCTAATGGCCTCCACCACTAATCAACAATGCAACGTCTCTTGTGTGAGGCATGTCTTCATATGCTAACATCCTTATTGTGTAAGGCTCTTCATGCTTTGCACAAGGTAGGCCCTCACTAACATGGGAAATCTCCTCTTACATGCCAACAACCTCTCCTTTGTGCTTGGAGCCTCCATGCCAAACCTCACACTGGTCCTTTATTTTGACTATGCTTTTATGTGTAGGTCTTCCCGCTATTTGGCTGCCTATGCAAGCCACCAGTTTATATAAACCTGCCCATTTACTTGCGTAGGACCTCATGAGAACATACATATGTTCCCTTGTTCATACCTGTAGGCCCTTTCTCCCAATTGCTGGCTCCATTTATTGTTTTTTCCAAGCTCCCAATTCATTTTAATGTGTGAGCTTCCAAATTGTGTAGGCACCTTGCAACATGAGTACATTTCATACATTGCATGGGCTCTCTCTCAACATTTGTGTGAGGCTCCATCCTTTAATTGTTTGTTCCATTTATTTCCTTCAAATCCCTTGGAACATCTTTTGATGAATAAAGGTGTACAACTGCAAAGCCTCTTAGAACATGAGTAAGCTTATTGCAAATAAGATAGAGGTCCATGGTAGCAGCATGCTCTGAAAACTAGCAATCTAACATTTTTCATTAGCATTACTATCTATCCACTTGGTCTCAGATTTAAAAACACTAACATTAGCAGCAAGGGCATCCTCAATGCATCTTTTATTACATTGGAAAGAAGAAATGCGGCGAGAAAAGTTGACACAACCACAAATAGCACACATTTGTTCGGCATCCTTATTTTGTTAATGGTAAGTGTACACACATCCTCCTGAAGACATTATGCACAAGGCATAACATCTGACACATACCTTCTTCTATGACACCAAAAGGGGAATCGATTAAATGAAGTTTGAACCAAGGATACATTGAAGATTCAATCACATAACTCATCTTTACACCTTTTACAAAACTGTCGAACAACACTAACTAGACTCTTAAAGTAGCTCCCAAAATTGACCAGATGGCCTCACAGTAAAATGCCACCTTGCATGAATGTTCAATGCCAACACTAAAACACACCGATCAGATGAAACTTACTCAAAAAGATTTGAGTCTACAGATATTCATAGTCAAACATGGCCACTTGAAGCACTGTTTGTTTTCACTGCCAGAATCACATAAATTGCCTCCGGATCCGGATTTAAAAACTAACCAATTGAAACTTTTAGGAACTAGAATCTCGGGCACTGATTCTCCTACATACAAGGAACATGAATCCATAACCATCTCCCTCAGAAAGTCAAAATGTCAATCATAGTAAAATGCCAAAGTCAGCCCATTAGTGAAATTTAGGATAATAAATAGTGAAAATTACATAAATCCGATTTGGAATTGGCCTTGGAAAGTAATCAAACGGATTGGTAAAGACTTGAAAATCACCAGACACCTAATCTTCCTAGTCTAAAGTATGGAACCACACTCAATTATGTTGGACCTTGCACTGGTCACAAACTAGGATACCTCAAATTAGGATACCTCAAATTAGGTCACTTATAAAACTGGGCAATGCACACTCAGAGAATTTTAATAAATTGCAAAAGGAATAATACTGGCATATAGGTCAAACAGATACATGGGAGGCTAATAATTGGAAAGATGACTCACTCTCATGCCTACAATATGATGCCACAACTAACATGTCATGACCAATCACTGGGAAAAAGATATTCAAATGCAAATAGGGCCTACTACAACAAATTGACACTTAGGCACAAATGCAGATTTGGGAGAAGTGCTCAAAACAAGACATCACTGAATTACTCAAAACTCAAAATTAACGACTTGGGATGTCTTCAAATGCTAAAACAAAGCTAATGAATAGTCAACAAGCATAGAAAACCATAGAATTACATAGGGAAAATAGGCTCAAAAAGTACTTAAAGGCCTTCAAACTACAAAATTTTATCAAGGTACTCAAAAACCCATGATGTATTTTTGAATACCAACAGTGGCTCTGATTGTGGATGCGTGCCCCACATAGGCATGTGGAGAACTCTAGAATCTCATGGTACAATAGACCACCCAAAGAGAATCAGTTTGACATTCTTCTTCACTTTCTTTAAACTTTGAACAAAGAACCCCAAAAACAATCACCGAACACCGAAACAAAGCAACCTTACAAAATTTAAAAACATTTAAAAAGGACTTCAAAACTCTATCAGCAAGAGCCAAATTTTACCTCTATCAAATATGTAATTCTCACTTGCATGAATCCAAGGTAACCTAAAAACACTTCTTTTGCTGACAAGACTAAACATTCTCACATAAAACCTCAACATACCATAAAGAAAATAATCAGTATCTTCACTGTCATTTAACATCTAAAAATCACTAGAATTCTAAAAAGACTAATCATTGTGTAACATAGAGATGTCACACTCTTCAAAACTCACAACCAATTGAGGAAGATAACACTCTAACTTAACTTCCAAGATGGACATATGCTGCCTGTCTTCAAAGATGCCTTGAACATCAAAATAAAATTTTTGAAACTCAACCACTTGCACATCATGTGAATGTTCAAACAAATCATCTTTAACCACAACTTGTGGCTCCAAATCTAACTCTCTTTGAATAACATCAACATGTTGAATTGGGAAAACAAAAGACTCAAAATCCGTCTATTGATTTATACATTTTTCTTGATTCTTTTCAGCCTTGTTTGAAAACACAACGTCATTATTCATTTCATCAAACACTTGAAGGAACACACATACCTCAGGCTGAAAAAGGTAATCATTCGTAGAACTTGAAACTTTGTCCATTTCTTAATGAAACATTTCAAAACATGGCATGAATAAAACAACTGGCAGCCCATTACATATATCCTCTTCTTGGCACATGTTTTTCGAACACACATCACTGTCATAGGGAGCACTATCAACATTGCTAATCTCTGTTTGACAAGAGATTACCTTAATTTTATTAATAATATCACAAACTTCAATGTCAACATCAAACAAGTTGATTTCCATTTCCAGTGAACAATCAAAATCAGTGTCAAAACCATAAGAGATGCTTTCTTGAAAGCTTTCATAAACCAGTTCATAAAAATCTAAAAGCAAGTTAACTTCAACACATTTAGTCAAGTCCTCACTTAAACAACTTTTAGTTTCATATTCAAAATTCTCCAAATCAATGGAAGAATTTGAAAATGCCGAAACTGAATCATCATCATAAATTGAATGCATCTCAGACTTGACACCGTTACTTTCACAAACATCAAATGCCTCTAAATCTGAAAAATGAAAACCATTTAAATAACAAACCTCCTGCTGCAAATCAAAGAGAGAAGGCATCATTTTAGGCTCATAAGAATCAATGCATTTACTGAATAAGTGATTACAAGGATCACTTTCAAGACTTCTCAAATAATCATCATTTTCCACAATCACAACATCATCATATTGGTGCTCTTGAACTGTCATTGCTGAGAACTCAATTTCCCCCAAACCAATTGACTGATCATTACTTTGAACTTGGGGCTAACTATGCAGATCAAAAACAATATCAGGATCAAAATTCTGAAACAATCTTGAAGGCCCAATCTGATTTCCATTAGTTGACATAACACCGGCTGGATCATAATATTCACTCTTATTTTTAGTACTCACTAGATTCACTGAATTAGTATCAATACTTGGGAAAGCCATCTCATGTAATCTTGTATTTTTAGCACCATGAAGCTTTGGCAATCTAAACTTTTTCATCCTTTCTATATCTGATGCCAGCTGAAAATCATGATGAAGACTTTGTGGTTCCTTGTCTCTCAACAAGTAACCAATTTTACTATCAAATGCAGCCAAGTAAATAATCAGAGACAATGCATCATGAGGTCTAAAATTCTTAGGAATTCTTCTTAATGCTTTCCCAAATTTGAGATTGAAATCATTAACTAACTCATTTTCTTCTATGTGAATGCCAATAAGATCAACTAACAGATTGTATTCACAAATAAATTCTCCATATCTCTCAATAAATGTTGATTCAAAACTCTTCCAAGAATGGATAGAATGGTAGGACAGAAATCAAAACCACTCCCTAGCCCTTCCTACCAATGATTGTAAAAATAATCTCATAATCACATGTTCATGGCTGACATCACCCCTTAATCAAGTCCATGAATACAATCATATGCTTCTCAGTTGATTCTTCTTCTTCCCCAATTTGGGCAAGAATTTTCTGATTTCTAGGGGTATTACATTTGGGTAACTAGGAATACCCTCAAAGTCTAAAGGTGAATAACATTTTAAACTTCTCCTACCTCTTGGCTGGGATACCTTTTGGGATATGAGAACATTTGGAGATACACAAGGCTGGGAATATTTAGAGTACATTTTACTTTCTTCCTTCAATCAACCATAACCTTGTATATGTAAACTCAAGCATACATATTATGTAGATTTTATCTATAGTGAAACTAACATATCCCGTTGAAAATCCATTTGCATACACCAAAACACAACAATTGAATGCTAATCAAATCTTGTATGCAAAAAACTAGTTCTTCCCTTTCACTTAGTGCTTAAAAGCACTGAATAGGGAAACAATTTGGTATGAAAATCAAATACCTAGAGATGTTGTGATTTTTGCAAACACATTGATCTAAAGCTTCTCCAAATCACTCTTCAAATATTTGCAGAGCCACCACCTCTTTGCAGAGGACCAATTTTGAACCAGATGAGAACCTTTATCTCACACCTAGACCTTCTTTATCAACAAACATAAAAAAACTTCACAGGATGCATTATTTGTCAGGATCACAAAATACATTACAATTTCATCCTACAAAAAACTGATCAAATAGAGATTCAGAGTCACCACTCACGTTCGGTGAGATAATATAATATTTTTTTGAAAATAATTGACTCTATAACCAAACTGGACTAGAGCTTGGGATGACTCAGCAAAGCAAGGAATTGGGCATCTTAAACTTATTGTCATTTATTTCTTCCTTAGTAGAGTCACCAATCTATTAGTGATTTTTCTTGTTGAATCCCATTACAAGCCTTAAATGCTTCAATTAAACTCTGTGATTCCAAAACTCATGACTCGAGCAAGAGAAGACTAATTAATGAGGAGAAACTCCTTCTACACTTTGGGCTACACAGACCTGGGTGGGTGTACCTAAAACATACTAAATCTACTATAATGCCCACCCTAGCATCTTCCTATGTTAGACTGACAAGACTTTTACTTTGACACTTTGGATTTTATGATGGACTATGGTTATTATTTAGTTAACATTTTATGAGACATTTGAGCATAAATATTTGGTTACTATAGTTTATTTGGAAATATTAAATGAGTTATAATTTTAATTATGAATGGTTAGAAATGAACTATCAGTAAAATATTTTACATTGATTTGTGTTATGATGTTCATATTATGATATAACCCTACTGACCCTATTCTAGTTTGACATTTATTGGTTGATGTGAGTGTAGGATGAGGAGGGGTAGTTGTAGTTACTCCTACAAGAGGTCCACATGATGTCGTACTCTCCCTCCTTGTTTCTCTCTACATGTTTATATATATATATATATATATATATATATATATATATATATATATATATATATATATATATATATATATGTATGTATGTATGTATGTATGTATGTATGTATGTATGTATGTATGTATGTATGTATGTATGTATGTATGTATGTATGTATGTATGTATGTATGTATGTATGTATGTATGTATGTATGTGCATATCAATTGGTGATGCAGGATGTAGGTACCAGGCATTGTCTCCACCTGGCTACATAGGTCTGAGCGTGCCTTCGAAATCCTCAAACTATTGATGTGTGGAGATTTAACCAAGTTACTCTTGAGGTTACCCATGGACTTAGAATTCTGTTTAGGAGGTTATCCTAGTTGGGAAAGTAGAATACAGTTTATGTTATGGACTTGTTTTGATGTTGGTCTAAGTTTATGTTATGTGTTAGTATTAACCTATTTTATATGTGTAATAATTATATTATAAATATGTTATAATCATTTGTATTTTATATAGGTATGTGTATATGTGGGTGCACACACATATATCCATGGTTATATAAATAATAATAATAATTGTATGTTTTCATGAGTTGTGTAAATGGTATGTTATTTATAAAAAGTAAACATAATAATAATAATAGGAAAATGCCCTTTGTAGTAAAATTAGCTATCTAGGAGGGAGTTGAACTCAAGACCTCCTAGAAGTTAGGCTACTTGTTTTCCTATTGCGCCATGTGTTTTTCTTGAAAGGTATTTGTCGATTATTCTTGTTATGTCTTCATTTAAAAGGTATGTTAATTAAATTTATTAAAAACATTGATTAAGTCTTTACGGGAAATTATTTGGTTGTTCCTCCAACCAATTATGGAAGTTAGAGAAGTTGCTTCCCATAAAGAAACTCCTCCAGCCACATAGTTGGAAGATAAATAATGGAAGATTTTTGTGTGTGGGAGGATGTTAATTTTGGGAAGATTTGCTTCCTTTTGTGTTGTCTATAATTGTTTTCCCCAAAAAAATTTGGTGAGATTTTATGTGAGTTTGAGAGTCTCCGGTTGGTGAAGTCATCTATGTGAGGATTGCTTGGAGTTGATTTCCAAAGGAAAATTTCCAGAAGGATATCTACTCAAGGATTGAAGTTTCATAGAGATTCTCCAGCCAAGGGAAGAGGATTCTCAGTAGGACCCAAGGTAGGGTCTAAACTGGGAAGAATCTCCATTCTTCCTCTTTGTGTATGGATGTGTTCTCTATGTGTTGTAATATCTATGTAAAGTTTAGAATGATTATGTTCTACATATATATGTTGTGCCTATATTAGTGATTTGGAGTTTAGGATTATGTTTAAATATTTCTCCATGATTCTATGTATATGATTATTTCTACATTTGTAAGAGGTGTTAGGGTCCTTAGAATTATCCTTGTACCTCCTTTCTTATCTAGAATATCCATGAGTTCTTTGAGGCTTTAGAACTTCTATTTCAAACCTACAGTTTCATATTTACTTTTGCATCACTTTTCTTTGTCTAGATCTAGAACAGATTTGTTATATAGATACGATAGATTGATGGGCCATTTCTAAAGGGAAACTAGGAGATCTCAAATGGGTCGTGCCCAGATTAGGCAACCATAGTCCCCATAATGCCCAATTTTACCCGCAAGTCAAAGTTGATAGTCATATTTTGTAGTTTCTATCAGTTTAGTGTTCATTGAGGCAAGTCAGTTTAGTGTTCACTAAGCCAGGTCAGTTTAGTGTTCACTGAGGCAAGTCAGTTTAGTGTTGATTGAGGCAGGTTGGTGTAGTTTTAACCAACTAGTCCAGTGTTAACTGACCAATGCAGTGTTAACCGATCGGTCTCGTGTTAAGCAATGCAGTGTTAACCAATCTAAACTATGTTAACTGACCAACTAGTGTCAACTGAGGAAAAATAGGCTTTATACAATTATAAGATTTAAGTATAAGAACTTATACTTGTATAAAGGGATTAGGTACCTTCTGGGATGATTGGGAGAGGTTTTAGCTTTATAGGAGTTAAGATTCAACTTCTAATCTTGAGATTTCTTAAAAAAAAATTATACTTAGCCAAATTTCAGGCTCATGAGATTTCCCTAGATTTTTGGAATAAGCTATGGATTGTTGTCTAAATGCATATGGGAAGTTTTATGTTGTGTTTAATGAATTACTATACTTGGTTTTTATTATAAGCTTTTTTTCATACTTGGCTTTTGGTAGAGTCCATAATATAAGGTCACGACTTGTTCGGGTGGCCTGAGTGCACTGGAGGGTTCCTTAGACCCATGAGATGGATCTTTTGAAAGTACTTGATTTTTTTATGGCTTATGTGTGTGTGGGTAGGGCACTAGGGATTACAATACATAATAACCTAACCAAAATAACCCTGGACAAAATAACCCGGCCACAATAACCCAAGGACAAAATAACCAAGGGTCATAATTACCCAATCCAAAATAACCCACAGTCAAAATAACCCATGGACAAAATAACCCCATGAGATTATAGAGAAAGGAAAATAAAATTTATAAATTACAAGTATATTTCTAAAAAGCTTTTTTATTCAAATTTTCAATTAAAGTGTCAAATTATACACAAGCACTAAGAGAAATTGAAAAAGCATCCCCAAATAGTGACATTTGGAAAAATTTCAGAAATAGTTCCCTTGAAACCTAATTCAAAATCAATAAGTATAGTTTTTGGGTTTAGATCAGGTTGCAGTTGTGTTAATTTTACAAGTACTTGTGTATAATATTGCATCCTTTACTTCTCTTAATTCTACCACTTTATATATCCTCTTAATGCCTCTTCATAATGCCTTTTGACTTATATCTTTTCATAATAACTCTTATTTAGCTTATTCCCATGAATTTGTCTTTATTTCTATAATTATTTACCATTTATAAGTTATTTAAGCATATTAAATATGTTTTAAGGCTATTTTAGGGCTATATAATGGATATATGGTCTAAAAATAACCTAAATATCCTCTATGGTGCCTCACAATCTCTTTTTTTAGCATACTAACTTGATCTAAAATGGCCATGGGTTATTTTGTCCATGGGTTATTTTGATCATGGGTTATTTTGACCATGGGTTATTATGACCCTGGGTTATTGTGTCCTTGGGTTATTATGATGGGGTTATTGTGTCCAGGGTTATTTTGGCTAGGTTATTATGTTTGGTCAGGTACCCTAGGTGAGTGGCTCATCATAGGTGTTGGAACCCTAAAGTGGTTACTAGATGATCCTATGGGTGGGTAATTAAAAAGTGATAACCTAATAATGAATCTGGAAAGGGGGGAAATAAAAGATAATGAAAGAAAACATGTTAATGGCCACATGGTCCTATTGGAGTACCAGGACCATGGGTAACTACCAGGGTGGATCCCTATTCATAAAGAGGGGATTGGGGTTACATGGTTGCCAGGGTGGATCCCAATACATAAGTTGTGTGATGACACTCGCTTAGGTGGTATCCTAGAACCTTGACCTCTATGTTATGGTATGATGATATTTTATGAGTCTTGGATTTCTTTTGAGCCTTAGATTGCTTAGAGCCTTGAGAGTATCTTAGTTCTATTTCCTAGCACGAGGGGTGGAACCTCATCAGTTCCACATGGTTGTGTGGTAAAAATATTTTGAGGTCCTGTTCGTGGTTCATGACTTGGATATGTTCAATTCTATGAAGACCTTTATATTGTATCATTGTTATTGAAAATAAAGATGTAAAGATTTGTTGTAATGCCTTTGGGCCATTCATGTACCTGTTATTATGAGATCTATTATTAGAAAAATGTAATTGAAAAGCAAAGCAATGTAATTGCGAGGGATAGTTCTAGGCTTGATTTCAAGGGTTACTATTTGAAAGAACAAAGTTGGAAATATACAATGTAATGTTGAATGATCTTTTCTATCTCTTCTTTGTTGCAATGAAAGAAAGTGTTTATTATGTTAAGGTTAAAATGTAATTTTTAATGAATAGTTATTCAATGTGTAGGAAGGAGAAATGAAATTAGTATATAAAGTAAGGAATATAATTGTAAATGAAATTTTATTTTCTACCCTATCTCTTAGGTTCTAAATGTGAAAGTAAAGAAAGGAAATGAAATTCAATTTCGATAAGTAATGTAAATATGTTAGTAAATGAATTCATTAAGGGAACCTTAAGGAATGTCAATGTGTAGTAGTAATGATGTAATGTTAGGAAAATAAATATAAAAATATAAAAATTGTTAGTTGCAATTTTTTGGTCTTAAGACCTGATTCCTTATGGGTTCCCCAGTAGGGACATTACATCTGCATACATAAACACTCTCTCACTAAACCCTTTATGCAAATATGAAAATCAGTGGATAGGCAAGGATATTCACCCTTCTTCTCTTTGAACCTGGAGGCTCAGGAAGGCTAACCTATTAGATTCATGTCAACAAGGAATCACCAAAAGCATTTTCACTATTCAATACAATTTACAGACATTAATGCTCCTAAAACTTGAAATGGAAAATGATTTCAATTAATGCTTGATGAAGAAAATTGCTAGTCAAACCAAGACCAATGCATTATCTATTAGGCAATAGATTCAATCAAATGTGCAATCCTAGAAAACCCTAACTCCTACTCAAGAACCCGAATGAAATGCCTTGTAGACCATTCATCTCATTTCAATACCTAGACATCAAATTCATATGGTAACCTAGAATTCTCAAAACCTAAAGTCAAGACTTACTCTCTACTTGAAAGAAACTCAAATTCAAACCCATAGATACCTTATAACTAGTATATTAACATGTCTTACAAGTTAATACACAAGAATTAAGACAATGCATACAAAGACATCAAAACAAGAACTAAACAGGGATTCCATTGTTTTCATTAAAATTTATCTAAAAATGTACATTGCAAGACCATGAACACAAAAATATTGGACTCAAAGCCTAGAAGATGTCCCAATAGCATAAATTTTAAACATCCCCTACCAAATGAGAAGAAAAACCTAGATATAGGAGAATGTGATCAGTTGAAAACTAACTGACAGCTATCCATTCTTGGCATGAAAATATCTCCAGGTTTCCCCACATTTTTCTCTACAACTGATTCCTTCTCAATTGATCCACTATGTGCAATCATCTCTCCAACAATTGATTATGATCCTCAAAGTTTAAACCCAAACTATGCCTTCCCACTTCACAGAAACTAAAAATGATCATTGCCATTGGATTCGTTGTCTTTTCCCATTTCTGGAAATATGTAACACTTATATGTTTGGACAAAAATTGAATTTTCAAGACATTAATCCATGAGCAAGCCCTGTCATTTAAATTTTTGAATTTTTCTCTATAGTTTGGACTATTTCAAATTTTTAAATTCTTTTAAATCTGGCATTTTATATCATTTTCTACATTTTCCATAGAAGGGAGTAGGAAGTGCCACTTGTCAACATTTGATTAGGTGCTTGAACAAACTCAAGTTTAACCATCTCATTGGGAGTACTGGTGAATGGCTTGTAATCTCTAAATCTCTAAATCATCCATCTTACTTTGGTTAAGCTCTATGATCTCGTGAAATAGCCATTCTCCAAATCTCATAATTTTCCTTGATCTTGGGTTAACATTTGGAGAATGGGTGACTGAGCCCATTCTCCCAATCTCGAAATGAATTTTCCTTGACTCCCAAGACTTGGAGAACTGGCGACTGAAGCAACCTTGTGATCTCAGAATGCTAGTCTCTGATCACAAACTATTTGATGACCTAGCGACTAGGCTATCTCTGGATCTCTAGATATTAGTGACTTAACCACTAGCATCTGGCAACTTGGTGACTGGCGATTAGGCAATCGCTACCTCCAAATCTCCAGATTCTTGGCTAACTGCCAGCTCCATTTGGTGAGTTCACAAATGCTTGACACATATCCATCTTCGACCTCATCACCCATCTCACCTTCTATTCTACAAAATAACCTTACCTGTCCGTTCGCAGGCACAAAAACTAAGGCACCTACACAAGCTCGCATGAGCATAGCCTGTAGCTCTTCATCTATTTCATTCATTGTGTGGACTTGCATATAAACACCATAAATCTGCATTTCAGCACCAATGTTGGACAATTAATTTTGCAATTTTAAATACCTCTACACATTTTCTTTCAAAATTTGTGGTGCCCACTACGCATAAAGACATATAGCCAAGGGCCTGCTAAGATCCTCTTAGTTCTTTCTTTATTTGCTAACCTGTGTGTTTTGCTATATAAATACTAAAAACACCCAAAACCCCATGCATGTGGGATAACTATCTGCACACTTTTCAAGCTTCTTTAAAGCTTCCTCTAGATGTTGTTCATCCATGGTATTGCTTTAATGCTGGTAAATACCTTCATTTTCCTCTAGATGGCCAGGAACTCTATTACTTGGTTGCTTTGCATACCTTTACATTTATTTTTTATTCTAGCCTATGTGTGATCCTTTGTATTCTAGGTTGGCTTCTTAATGTGTTGGCAACACACTTACCATGCATAAAGGACCAAATGTTTTTGTAAGCTCTCTAACTCATAGGCCTCCCTTTCATTTTTCAACATTGGTGACTACTCTTCATCAACTCTTGTGCTAGCTTTATGTTCCAAGGTGTCACTTCTATTTGTGCAATGTATGGACGCCCACTTAGTTTACGTTGGTCACCATTTATATTTTTCATGCGTTTCTTTCCCCTTTGCATCAGGCACATCATGGAAAGACAATTGCTTTGTAAGTCTTCAATCACTTATGTCTTTGTGTCTACCCGTGTACCACTAATCGGAGAGGACCAACCATGGGCTGATGGAATATTTTCATGACCTTTTCTTGGTGAAGCCACATCAAGGCCTCCTCACCTTCTGTACTCCCTCATACACTTGCTATCTCCTCTATGTTACATTGCTAATGGGCTCCTCCACCAATCAACAGCACAACCTCTCTTGCATGAGGCGTGTCTTCCAATGCTAGCATCCTTATTGCATAAGGCTCTACTTGCTTTGCGTAAGTAAGGCCCTCACTCATGTGGGCAATCTCCTCTTACATGCTAGTAGCCTCTCCTTTGTGTTTGGAGCCTCCATGCCAAACCTCATGCTGGTCCTTTGTTGCAACTATGCTTTTATGCGTAGGTCTTCCCACTATTTGGTTGCCTACATGGGCAACAAGTTTATATAAACTTGCCCATTTATTTGCATAGGACCTCATAAGAACATAGATGTGTTCCTTGTTCATACCTACAAGCCCTTTCTCCCAATCTCTAGCTCCATTTACTATTTTTCCCAAGCTCCCAATTCATTTTAATGTGTGAGCTTCCATATTGTGTAGGCACCCTGCAACATGAGCACCTTTCATACATTGTGTGGGCTCTCCCTCACCATTTACATGAGGCTCCATCCTTTAATTGTATGTTCCATCTATTGCCTTCAAATCCCCTGTAGCATATTTTGATGAATAAAAGTGTACAAATGCAAAGCCTCTTAGAACATGAGTAAGCTTATCATGAATAAGACATAGGTCCATGGTAGCAGCATGCTCTAAAAACTAGCAATGTGACATTTTTCATTAGCATTATTATCTATCCACTTGGTGCTGGATTTAAAAAAACTAACATTAGTAGTAGGGGCACCCTCAATGCATCTTTTATTACATTGGAAAGAAGTAATCCGATGAGGAAAGTTGACACAACCACAAATAGCACACATTTGTTTGGCATCCTTAGTTTGTCAATGGTAAGTGTACACACATTCTCCTAAAGACATTATGCACAAGGCATAACATTTGACGCATACCTTCTTCTGTGACACCAAAAGGGAAATCAATTAAATGAAGTTTGAACCAAGGATACATTGAAGATTCAATCACATAACTCATCTTTACACCTTTTACAAAATTGTCGAACAACACTAACTAGACTTTGAAAGCAGCTCCCAAAACTGACCAGACGGCCTCACAAGAACACACCACCTTGTATGCATGTTCAACGCCAACACTAAAACACACTAGTTAGATGAAAATTAATCAAAAGGATTCGAGTCAATAGATATTCAGAGTCAAACATGGCGACTTGAAGCACTACCTATTTGCACTGCAAGAATCACATAAATTGCCTCTGGATCTAGCTTTAAAAACTAACCAATTAAAACTTTTAGGAACCAAAATCTCAGGCACTGATTCTCCTACATACAAGGAACATGAATCCATAACCATCTCCCTCAGAAAGTTGAAATGTCGATCACAGTAAAATGCCAAAGTTAGCCCATTAGTTAAATTTAGGATAATAAATAGTGAAAATCACATAAATCTGATTTGGAATTAGCCTAGGAAAGTAATCAAATGGATTGGTAAAGACTTGAAAATCACTAGACAACTAATCTTCCAAGGCTATAGTATGGAACCACACTCAATTATGCTAGACCTTGCACTGGGTGCAAACTGGGATACCTCAAAGTAGGTCACTTATAAAACTAGATAGTGTGCACTCAGAGAATTTTAATAAATTGCAAATAGAATGACACTGGAAAACAAGTCAAATGGGTACAAGGGAAGCTAAAAATTGGTGAGATGACTCACTCCCATACCTAAAATATGATGCCACAACTGACTTGTCATGACCAATAACCAAGAAAAAGAGATTCAAATGCAAATAGGGCCTACTATAGCAAATTGACACTTTGGCACAAAAGCAGATTTGGGACAAGTGCTCAAAACAAGACATCACTGAATGACTCAAAACTCAAAATTAACAACTTGGGATGTCTTCAAATGCAAAAAAAAAGGTAATGAACACTCGAAAAGCATGGAAAACCATTGAATTGCATTAGGAAAATAGGCTCAAAAAGAACATAAAGGCCTTCAAACTAAATTTTTTTACCGAGGTACTCAAAAACACATGATATATTTTTGAATACCAAAAGTGACTTCCTAGGGGTCCTAGTATGCCTTATCATGCAATAGGATCCCTAGCAATTCCCCATGACCCCAATGGACACATTGGAACCCTCAAGTTTTTCCTAAGGGGTCCTACGACCCCTTTGAACACACTTTACCATTCAAATGTGTCAAAAGGGGTCATGGGGACTTCTTAAGGGTCCTAGTATACCTTATCATGTGTTAGGACCCCTAGGAAGTCTCCAAGATCCCTATGGACACATTAGAATGCTCAAATTTTTCTCAGGGGTCCTATGACCCCTTCAGACACAGTTGAGCATTCAAATGTGTGAAAGAGGTCATGGGAACTTCCTAGGGGTCATAGTATGCCTAATCACACATTAGGACCCCTAGGAAGTCCCCATGACCCCTATGGACACATTGGAATACTCAAATGTGTCTTAAGGGGTCTTATGATTCTTTCGCACATACTTGAGCATTCAAATGTGTCAAAAGGGGTCATGGGGACTTCTTAGGGGTTGTAGTATGCCTTATCACATGTTAGGACCCCTAGAAAGTCCCCATGACCCCTATGCAAAGATTGGAACCCTAAAGTTTTTCCTAAGGGGTTCTATGACCCCTTTAGACATACTTGAGTGTTGAAATATCTCAAAAGGGGTCATGTGGACTTCGTAGGGGTTCTTGTATGACTTATCATGTGTTAGGACCCCTAGCAGGTCCTCATGACCCCTATGGACACATTGAAATGATCAAGTGTGTCTTAAGGGTTCCTACAACTCCTTCAGACACACTTGAGTGTTCAAATGTGTCAAAATGAGTCATGGCGACTTCCTAGGAGTCCTAGTATGCCTTATCACATGTTAGGACCCCTCAGAACTCCCCATGACCCCTATAGAAACATTGGAACCCTCAATTGTGTCCTAATGGGTCTTATGACCCTTTCAAACACACTTGAGCATTCAAATGTGTCAAAAGGGGTCATGGGGATATCCTAGGGGTCCAATTACACCTTATCACATGTTAGGACCCCTATGAAGTCTTCATGACCCCTATCGACACATTGGAATGCTCAAGTGTGTCTTAAGGGGTCCTACGAACTCTTCAGACAAACATAAACATTCAAATATTTTAGAAGACTCCTCAAGTGTGTATTAAGAGATTATACAACCCCTTCGGACACACTTGAGCATTCAAATATGTCAAAAGGGGTCATGGGGACTTCCTAGGGGTCCTAATATGCTTTATCATGTGTTAAGACCAATAGGAAGTCTACATGACTCATATGGAAACATTGGAATGCTCAAGTGTGTCTTAAGGAGTCCTAGGACCATTTTCAGCACACTTGAGCATTCAAATTTGTCAAAAAGGGGCTATGGATAATTCCTACAGGTCCTATTATGCCTTATCATGTGTTAGGACCCCTATAAAGTCCCAATGAGCCTTACAAACATAGTGGAATGCTCAAGTGTGTCTTAACAGGTCCTACGACCCTTTCGAATGAACTTGAGCATTCAAATGTGTCAAAAGGGGTCATGGGGACTTCATAGGGGTCCTAGTATGTCTTATCACACACTAGGAATCCTAGGAAGTCCCCATGACCCCTATGGACACATTAGAACCCTGAAGTGTGACCTAAGGGATCCTACAACCCCTTTAAACACACTTGAGCATTCAAATGTGTCAAAAGGGGTCATGGAGACATTGTAGTGGTCCAAGTATGCCTTAGCATGTGTTAAGACCCCTAGAAAGTCCCCATGACCCCTATGGACACATTTGAATGCTCAAGTGTGTCTTAAGGGGTCCTACGACCCCTTCTAACATACATAAGCTTCCAAATGTGTCAAAAGGCGTCATGGAAAATTCCTAGGGGTCCTAGTACACCTTATCATGTGTTAGGACCCCTAAGAAGTCCCCATGACCCGTATAGACACATTAGAACACTCAAGTGTTTCCTAAGGGTCCTATGACCCCTTCAAACACACTTGATTGTTCAAATGTGTCAAAAGGGGTCATGGGGATTTCATAGGGGTCCTACTATTCCTTATCACATGTAAGCACAACTAGAAATTTCCCATGACTACTTTGGACACATTGGAACCCTGAAGTATGTCCTAAGGGGTCCTACGACTCCTTTAGATACACTTGAGCATTCAAATATGTCAAAAGGGGTCATGGGGACTTCCTAGGGGTCTTTGTATGTTTTATCATGTGTTAGGACCCCTAGGAAGTCCCCATGACCCCTATGGAAACATTAGAATTCTCAAGTGTGTCTTAAGGCATCCTATGACCCATTCAAACACACTTGAGCATTTAAATGTGTGAAAAGGGTTCATGGGGACTTTCTAGGGGTGCTTGTATGGATTATCATGTGTTAGGACCTATAGGAAGTCTCTATGACCCCTTTAAACACATTGGAATTTTCAAGTGTGTCTTAAGAGGTCCTATGATACCTTTGGACACACTTGAACATTCAAATATGTCAAAAGGGGTCATATGGACTTTCTATGAGTCCTACTACACCTTTTCACATGTGAGGCCCCCTAAAAAGTTCCCATGACCTCTATGGACACATTGAAACCCTCAAGTGTGTCCTAAGGGGTCCTACTACACCTTTAGACATATTTGAGCATTCAAATCTTTCAAAATAGGTCATGGGGACTTCCTAAGTATTCTAGTATGCCTTATCACATGTTAGGACTCCTAGGAAGTCCCCATGACCCCTATGGACACTTTATAACTATCAAGTGTGTCTTAAGGAGTTCTACAAGCTCTTTGGTCATACCTACATATTCAAATGTGTCAAAAGGTGTCATGGAGACTTCCTAGAGGTCCTAGTATTCCTTGTCATGTGTTATGACCCCTAGGAAGTCCTCATTACCCCTATGGACACATTGGAAACATCAAGTGTGTCCTAAGGGGTCTTACAACCCTTTCAGAGACACTTGACCATTCAAATGTGTCAAAAGGTGTCAAGGTGACTTCCTAGCAGTCCTAGTATGTTTTATCACATGTTACAACCGCTAAAAATTCCCCATGGCCCCTATGGACACATTGGAATGCTCAAGTGTGTCTTAAGGGGTCCTACGACCCCTTCAGACACATTTTAGCATTCAAACATCTCAAAAGGGGTCATGGGGACTTCCTAGTGGTCCTAGTATGCCTAATCATTCGTTAGTACCCCTAGGAATTCCCAATGACCCCTATGGACCATTGCAATACTCAAGTGTGTCTTAAGACCTCCTATGATGCCTTCAGACACACTTGAGCATTCAAGTGTTTCAAAAGGGGTCATGGGGACTTTTTAGGGGTCATATGTCTTATCATGTGTTAGGACCCCTATAAAGTCCCCATAAATCTTGTGGACATGTTGGAACCCACACGTGTTTCTGAAGGGGTCCTACGTGCCCTCTAAACATACTCAAGCATTCAAATGTGTCAAAAGGGGTCATGTGAACTTCCTAGCGGTCCTTGTACAAATTATCATATGTTAGGACCCCTAAAAAGTCTTCATGACCCCTATGGACACTATGGAATTGTTAAATGTGTCTTAAGAGGTCCTCCAACCCTTTCAAACACACTTGAGCATTCAAATGTGTCAAAAGGCATCATGGGGACTTCCTAGGCATCCTAGTAAGCCTTATCATACATTAGGACCCATAATACATCCCCACGACCCCTATGGACACATTGGAACCCTCAAGTGTGATCTAAGGGGTCCTACAACCCCTTCAAACACACTTGAGCATGTGTTAGGATCCCTACAAAATCCTAATGACCCCTATGGACACATTTTAATGCTTAAGTGTATTTTAAGGGGTCCAACGACACCTTCAAACACACATAGGCTTTCAAATGTGTCAAATAGGTCATGGAGACTTCTTAGGTGTCCTAGTGTGCCTTATCACACACTAGGACCCATAGGTAGTCCCCATAGCCCCTATAGAAACATTGGAATCCTCAAGTGTGTCATAAGGTGTCTTATGACCCCTTCAAGCACACTTGATCATTCAAATCTATCAAAAGGGGTCATGGGGACTTCTTAGGGGTCCTAGTATGCCTTATCATGCGTTAAGACTCCTAGGAATTCCCTAGGATGCCTATGGACACATTGGAATGCTGAAGTGTATCTTAAGCGCTGTTGTGACCCCTTCAGACACACATGAGCATTCAAATGTGTCAAAAGGGCTCATGGGGACTTCCTAGGGGTCCTAGTATGCCTTATCATTTGTTAGGACATCTAGGAAGTCCCCATGACCTATATGGACACATTAGAATACTCAGGTGTGTCCTAAGGGGTCCTAAAACCCCTTAGAACAAAATTGAGCATTCAAATGTGTCAAAAGGGGTTATGGAGACTTCCTGCAGGTCTGAGTATGCCTTATCATGTGTTAGGACCCCTAGGAAGACCTGATGACCACTATGGAAACATTAGAACCCTCAATTGTATCCCTAGGGGTCTTAAGATGCCTTAGGACACACTTGAGTGTTCAAATGTGTCAAAAGGGTTCATGGGGAATTCTTAGGGGTCCTAGTATGCCTTATCATGTGTTAGGATCTTTAGAAAGTCCGCATGACCCCTATGGACACATTGGCACCCTCATGTTTTTCTTAAGGGGTCCTATGACCCCTTTAGACACCCTTGAGCATTCAAATGTGCAAAAAGAGGTCACAAGGGCTTCTTAGGGGTCCTAGTAAGCCTTATCATGCATTAGGACCCTTAGGAAGTTCACATGACCCTTATGCATATAATGAAATGCTCAAGTGTGTCTTAAGGGGTTCTACGACCCCTTCAGACTTACTTGAGCAATCAAATGTGTCAAAAGGGGTCATGGGGTCTTCCTAAGGGTCTTAGAATGCCTTATCACATGTTAGGACCCCTATAAAGTTACAATGACCCTTTTGGACACATTAGAATGCTCAAGTGTGTCTTAAGGGTTCTACAACCCCTTCGAACACACTTGAGTGTTCAAATGTGTCAAAAGGGGTCATACAGACTTCCTAGGGTTCATAGTACACCTTATCATGCATTATGACCCCTAGGAAGTCCCTATGACCCCAATAGACACATTAAAATGGTCAAGTGTGTCTTAAGGTGTCCTGCAACCCCTTCAGACACACTTGAGCATTCAAATGTGTCAAAAGAGGTCATGGGGACTTCCTAGGGGTCCTATTATGCCTTATCACATGTTAGGACCCCTAGAATGTCCCTGTGACCCCTATGGACACATTAGAATTGTCAAATCTTTCTTAAGGGGTCCTACAAACCCTTTGAACACACTTCAACATTCAAATGTGTCAAACAGGGTCATGGGAACTTCCTAAGGGTCTTAGACCACCTTATCACATGTTAAAACCCCTAGGAAGTCTCTAGGATCCTTATGGACACATTGGAATGCTCAAATTTTTCTAAAGGGGTCCTATGACCCCTTCAAACACACTTGACAATTCATATATGTCAAAAGGGGTCATGGGGACTTTCGAGGGGTCCTAGTATGCCTAATCACACGTTAGGACCCCTAGAAAGTCCCCATGACCCCTATGGACACATTTGAATGATCAAGTGTGTCTTAAGGGGTCCTATGATCCCTATGGACACACTTGAGCATTCAAATATGTCAAAACCAGTCTTGGGGACTTCTTTAGGGTCACAGTATGCCTTATCACATGTTATGACCCCTAGAAAGTCTCCATGACCCCTATGCATAGATTCGAACCCTCAAGTGTGTCCTAAGGGGCTCTATGACCCCTTCAGACATACTTGAACATTTAAATGTGTCAAAAGAAGTCATGTGGAATTCCTAGGAGTGCTAGTAATTCTTAACATGCATTAGGACCCCTAGGAAGTTCCCATGACCGCTATGGACACATTGAAATGCTCAAATGTGTCTTAAGGGATCCTATGACCCCTTTAGACACATTTGAGCATTCAAACGTGTTAAAAATGGTCATGGGGACTTCCTAGGGGTCCTAGTAGGCCTTATCACATGTTAGGAGCCCTCAAAAGTGTCCATCACCCCTATGGAAACATTGTAACCTTCAAGTGTGTGCTAGGGGGTCCTACAACCTGTTCGGACACACTTGAGTGTTCAAATGTGTCAAAATGGGTCATGGAAACATCTTAGGGGTCCATGTATGTCTTATCATGCATTAGGAGCCCTAGGAAGTCATCATGACCGCTATGTACATATTATAATGCTCAAGTGTGTCTTAAGGGGTCCTACGACCCCTTCAAACACACATAAGCATTTAAATGTTTCAATAGGGGTCATGGGGACTTCCTATGGGTCCAAGTATTCCTTATCACATGTTAGTACCCTTAGGAACTCCACATGACCCCTATGGAAACATTGGAATGCTCAAGTGTGTCTAAAGGGGTCTTAGGACCTCTTCGAACACACTTGAGCATTCAAATGTGTCAAAATCGGTCATGGAGACTTCTTACAAGTCATATTATGCCTTATCATCTGTTAGGATCCCTAGGAAGTCCCAATGACCCTTATGGACACATTGGAATGCTCAAGTGTGTCTTAAGGGGTCCTGCAAACCCCTTCAGATGCACTTGAGTGTTCAAGTGTGTCAAAATGGGTCATGGGGACTTCCTAGGTATCCTAGTATGCCTTATCATGTGCTAGGACCCTTAGGAAGTTCCCATGACCTCTATTGACACATTGGAATGCTCAAGTGTGTCGTAAGGTGTCCTATGACCCCTTTGGACACACTTGAGTAATTAAATGTGTCAAAAGGGGTCATGGGGGCTTCCTAGGGTTCCTAGTATGCCTTATCACATGTTAGGACCACTAGAAAGTCCCCATGACCTTTATGCAAACATTGGAACACTGAAGTGTGTCATAAAGGGTCCTAGGATACCTTCAAATACACTTGAGAATTCAAATGTGTCAAAAGGGGTCATGGAAACTTCCTAGGGGTCCTTATATGTCTTATCACATGTTAGTACCCCTAGGAAGTCCCCATGACCCCTATGGACATATTGTAATGCTCAAGTGTGTCTTAAGGGGTCTAATGACCCCTTCGAATGAACTTTAGCATTCAAATGTGTCAAATTGGGTCATGGGAACTTCTTAGGGGTCCTAGTATGTCTTACAACATGTTAGAACCTACAAGAAGTCCCGATGACCCCTTTAGACACATTGGATTGTTAAAGTGTGTCTTAAGGGGTCCTATGATGCCTTTAGACACACTTGAATGTTCAAATGTGTCAAATGGGATCATGGGGACTTCTTAGGAGTCCTGGTACATGTTATCATGCATGAGGCCCCCTAAAAAGTCACCATGACCCCCATGGACACATTGTAACCCTCAAGTGTGTCTTAAGTAGTCCTATGACCCATTCAAACATACTTGAGCATTCAAATATGTCAAAATAGGTCATGGGGACTTCCTAAGAGTCCTAGTATGCCTTATCACATGTTAGGACCCCTAGGAAGTCCCCATGACCCCTATGGAAACTTTTAAATTCTCAAATGTGTCTTAACAAGTTCTACGACCACTTTGGACACACTTTGGCATTCAAATGTGTGAAAAGGGGTCATGGGAACTTCCTAGGGATCAAACTATGCCTTATCACACATTAGGATCCTTAGGAAGTCCCCATGACCCCTATGGACACATTGGAAACTTCAAGTGTGTCATAAAGAGTCCTAGAACCCCTTAAGACACACTTGAGCTACCAAATATGTCAAAAGGGATCATAGGTGTGTGTGTGAATTTCGTACGTAGCTATAGACACAACACTTTAGTAAAACATTAGAGGTTAGTGTTAGGGATTTTTCTTGTAGGGTCAAACTTGGAAAGGATATGGACTTACTTCTTAGTTTAAGGGGATTCCAAGTTCGTAAGAAAAGCCTAATTAATGAGGATTGGAAAAGATCATCCTTCTTCTTTGAGCTCCATAGGACTCAGGCAGGTGTTATCTATGAGTAAGTTATATATTTCAAGTAAGATCTTGATATAGTGGATTAGGTCTTCACTACTATGCTATTAGTCTTTTAATTTCAATAGAACATTATCACTCTGTAGATAGTCCATAAAATCCTAATGCAGAGAAACATAATGAAAACTACAAGTGTGAAAGCATAATATAGTGGTTTTAAGATATTCATTCTTCTTCCTTTTGTGAGTACTGCTCAAGGAAGCATAACCTTTTGATTCTCTCTTCAAAGAATCAAGAAAATTAACTGTATGATTCAGGTACAGTCTCATCTACTTTGTGTAATAAACATAAAATGAAAATGTACTAGTATTGATATGAAAGTTTCAATTTTCTTCTTTTAAGATATGAAAGATTAGATTATAAGAAAAAAACAATAAACCAATGCCTTATCCATTGGGCAAAAGAAAATCAAATGCAAACCAACAAGATAATTTCAACAAAAATACAATAGTATGCCTTACATACTAACTGCAAATTCAAATAGGTTGCCTTACAAACTACTCTGTTAACCACATAATGTTATCATCAACAATACTTACAAATATATTTAATCTTCAAGATGAATTATGAGAATTTTAATTCTTTCCTTGAAAGAAACTCACAATTAATCAAGCAGGTTGCTTTACAACTACTATATTTTAAATGCCTAACATATAAACCATACAAGAGTACAACATAAAAGAAAAGAGACAATAACAAGGTATGGCAGAATTTGTAGTGTATTTGTATTAAAATTGACATGCCAATTACATTCAAAAATCTACTTAGAAAGCCAGACACAAAATTTACATGTCTTCTTCAAAACCATTTGTGTTCGATTTCTATTAACTTCCAACTCCTTTAAAAATGAGTCCTACAACTCTATATATACAACTTATTGTTTTTAACCATCTTGGAATTTCTTTATGAATAGGAATGCAACAAGCTTCAGATGGTTAAAAACCCTAACCTTAAAAACATATAAGACAAAACACAATGTGCCCTCAGGCGATGGAAAGACAAATCTTTCTTGGACTATTCTGCATCCTGGATTGCTTGATAACTAACACCTTTGTCTGCAAGTCTTCATGATAGCTCCTTAGTTTTTATGAGATATGGTGACCGCCATTTCAGGATAACCTACACCATTCTTAATGATAGCTTATCATCCCTATATTCTAGGATCAGGTGTCAGATCCTCTAGGTGTCATCTTTACTCATCATCCAAGATATCTAAGTCAACTACAGTAGATGCAACTTTCTTGGGCTTTGTGAATTTATCCCACACAGCTACTTGCTCTTCCGAAGGCCAATTAAAATTTTTCACAAGTTTTTGTGCCTTTAGTCTCTCCCACCTGGCATCTATTATGCCTTTGACATCTATTATGAATTTTGTCAGATCTGTCTCTGCCTTTATTGCTTCATCCAAACTCTTATTGAAGCTCTCCATGTCTACATTACTATTCTCACCTAAGAATGCCTCTTTTCTAGTCAGTAGTAGATCAGCATCCGATCTCCATTGATCAAGATCTTTAATAGCTCCATCTTTATTCAAAATTGGGGGAATAAAATTATTGGAGGAGGAGCTAAGCATGGCTATCTTAGCCTCAATTAAATTTTCTTTACCCTTAAAAAGTGGCAATATAGAATTTAATCTATCAATCTCATCAGCAAATTTATTACTAATTCTAGTATATTGCTAGTCCCCAAAGATTGAGTAAAAATCAATCTTTCAAAAAGTGATGCTCTGACTGACCATACTGCATAGAAACTATTCAAAATTTGCACATATTTGTTTACTTCTTTTTGTAACTCTGGAAATTTACTATATGCATTATAAACTAAATCAAATTTATCTTTAATTGCAATAATCCTAAGCTACAAAATGTTCAACAAGGCCTGCAATATGGCTTCATTTTTCTCCTCACTTATTTTCTTTAATTCTACTGCCACTTCCTCTTCTATCATTGCTTGTATCATGGGCTACTCTGGAAGTGCAGGGGCTGCTACAAGAATAGTAACAAGTTGGTCTTCTAAATCATTCACATGTTTTTCTAGTTCTTTGTTCCTCATTATTATTAAATCTCTATTCTTTACCAGAGTGTTATAATCATCTAAAAGATCACCATACCTCTCTAATAGTTGCTTGGTTTTATCTTGATTCAGCTTGGAAAATTGGGTCAGTACATGAGAAATCTCTAGGCCCCCTTTATTGTGGATTGACCACAAAATTTTATCCCCTTCCATCTTCTCTTTCACATTCAAAATCTGTGGCTTTTTGTCTTTTGGATATAGACTCCACATGGCCAAGGCCAGACTTTTTAGGCTATACCCAAATCCTTTTATTATGTCTCCTACTTGGGTTTCTGATGACAGAGTGACATCCTCCTATCTTTTTATTTGGTCAATAAAAAAATCAGAATACAAACTCCACCTAGGCACTAGTAGCATATTGCTCTATTTTACCAATTCTCTAGCCTCTTCTGGAGTGAAATTCTCTGTCTCTAGGTCATATTCCTTCAATTTCTGCAATGCCTCATCTGGCACTTGACCCTCCTCTATTATCTACACACTAGAGGCTACTTGTTGCTTCTTTTGCCATATCAAAAAGCTTTTAAATACTTTTGAATTGACAAAATTGTCATCGTTTAGGAAAGCATCTTGCTCAAATATTCTTTCATCATGGCCTAGGGCCAAGGGCACCTCAACATTCTCAAATATAAGTTTTCTTTTCCTTTTTTCTTCTCTCACCCTCTTTCTAATTAGATGGTGATGCTCACTAGTCCCTCTGAAAAGGGCACTTACTCTATCTCTTTTCTTCTCAGAAGGCTCTCTGACCATTAATTTTTTCTTTTTCTTTTGAGGCTCTATAGTATCCTCAGAACTAGACAACTCAGCAAGATTTACATTTTCTCTTTCTTCTTCAGGCCCTTCAGCTGTTTGTTGCTCCATAGTGGGTGGACTATATATGGGATAACCACCACCACTATCCTCATAAGATTCTGAATTTGAATGGGCCTTTTTTCTCTGTTTAGTATTATCAAGCTAGTCCTCTATAGACATCATCAATGTTTGAAATTGAGCCATCATTTGCTCAAGTCTCTGAAAGTATGGAAAAGTGGGAAAGAATCCCCCAAATGCCAGTCCTTAGCTTTTCAATTGCTTCTCAACACTATACAATGTTTGCAATTGACTGAATCTCTTTGCCACCTCATTATCTTCAATAATATTTCTAATCACATCTTCCTTGGGGTACTCATCATGCTACTTCTTGAAAGGAATGCTAGGCATGTAATATTGTCTAGCAGCAGCTATAAAACCCTCTGATTCTACATATTTGTATGAGGCTGTAAACATGCGATCCTTATCTGCCAACATTAATTGCTAGATAAAATCAAGAAAATAAATTTAAGGTGGAGCATAGAATGGGAGAAGATGGGGAGATTGAGGGCATCCATAAACCCTAATGATTGCGTAACCTTTCTCATAGTAAATATCTCCCCAGTTGTGGCTCTTGGTGCACTTATCAATGAATTATTTAGGTCTTAGCAATTGTAGAACTCTGGTGGACAATCTTGTGCAATTTATCCCTAAACTTTGGAGAATTGGATACACAATCCAATTCTCGAATGCACCAAAATCTCTCCTAGGGAAAGAAGGGATCCAAACTCCCAACCAAAACTCTACAGGGTTGGGCTCCTCATTCCAAGTCATTTGGGGCCTAAGATCTGCTAGATTCAAAAGATTGTAGTTTTGATACACAATGAGGTGCATCAATAGAGAATAATGCATAAATTTGGGAGTGGTGTTAGATGAAAAATTCTTTAAAGAGAGTAGACCCTCATGCATCTTGTTTATTACATAACCAATGTAGTCATATCCTCTGTTGACCAAATGGTTCTATGAATCCATCACCAACATCAGAATATCAGAGGAAATCCTCTCTTTGCCCGTATCAACACCTAAGACCTAGCATATCCCATATGAAATATAATTGATGTAAAATTTTATGTCTTTATACTGATAAGAAACTAGTCTTGCCATAGCTACAACATAGTTTATGTTCTCCTTAGACATATGGCTTTTAATCTCCTAGGAGACTAATATTTCTTCTCTAACATACCTAATGGCCTGAGTCTTTAGGTCAATTTCCATGGCCATTGAAGTATAAATCTCAAATGCCTTCATGAAGGAATTTTGGTCTAGGGTTATAAGGGGAGAACCATCCTCTTTTCTAATAGTTTTTGAGAGAGGATCATAACACCGAGCTAGAGCAAGGAGTGCATCTACATCTAGAAAAACCTTAGGGATAATTAATTTTGCTAACCCTGATGTCCAAGGGTTTGAGACGGACACTGAACTATCACAATTTTTATAAAAATATTGGAATAAGAACATGCCTGTGATTTCTGGAGTCTTTGCATCTCTACAGTATGCTAAATCATCCATAAAGTAATCATCACTAACCTTTTTATTCTGAGATGAACTTGACAGAAGGGTGAGGAATTCATCTAAAAAGCTCTCCTTCACTTTTTCTTTTGACCCTCAACTACTGGAAGCTCCGCTTACTGTTCCCTGACTCATCTTATCTATAACTCTATAAATTCTCTAAGAAAATTATTGGAAACTCTGAAAAATTGTTGGCTGCACTATAAGTCTAGAAAGCTCAGAAAACCTAGCACTTTGTACTTCTTCGATATCCTCCATAAATCTTAAATGAGTAGCTGTTAACTATTTTATTCTGTAAAATCAAATGCGCCACCATTTTTTGACATCTACAGCTACCCAAAGGTCACTTCCATGATTACTGCACATGAATAGGGCTTCAATTTTCTAGTCATAGCTCAAAAACTTCAAATTCAAACATTCAGCGACTGAAGAAAAAGTCTCATAGTCATTTTATAACATTTAGCACGTTCAAGTCTTTCTAAGATCTAGTGATTAAGAGAGCTTCTCGTAGTCATTGAAAGATTTCTTACTTTATGAATTCATTCTGAGATTAAGTGATCAAAAACATTTGATTTAGAGACTCCGCAACTATAGTCGATTCACTTTTAATTTTTCATTCGGAGATTACCTGACTATAGTCTATCTCACATTCGCAGGTGAAATATTTCTCATTCTGAGATCACGTGACTGAGGCATTCTTCATTCTTCATTATGAGACATGGCGACTAAGGAAACTCTAAGTTGTGGAACACTATTGGCTTTTCAAACTTCTTCCTGAGATCTTGAGACTTGGTCATTTGGAGATTTGGCGACTGAGGGAAAGAAAATCTTAATTTATTTTATTTAGAGATCTCGTGACTATAGGCTAGAGCTAGTTGTGGAAGAAAAAATTCTCTTCATGAGATTGTGTGACTACTCATATATATTCCTTGAATTATTTTATCATGAGATCTAGTGACTATAGTCTATCTCATAGTCGTAGCAACTTTATTTATCTTTTAAAACATTTAGCGATCATCTGACTTAGAGATTTAGTGACTAACTTGAAGTCTCTCAATCGCTAAAACCTTTTGACTATTCAACCTTTATTCTAAGATCTCACGACTACCATTGATCTCTTCCTTCTTTCCATCCTATGGTCCATATTAAGTCACGAGAGACTTTCTCAATTAACTGCTTGATTCAGCGACCTTGAGACTAACCTTTTCACTGAATGACTAGATGCTTAGCCCTTAACTATTAGGAACTTGAGACTTCAAGACAATACAATTGCTGGATCACTGAAAACACATAACTGTCATGCTTTAAACTTTATACTCAACCTTAACTAGACCCGAGCAAATCTAGAGATTTGGTGACAAAAGTGATTTTTTGAATCTCATAATCTTTCTCTAAACTGGGGTTAAATCCTGAGAACACATGACTAAAGAAATCTCTAAGTCATGTAATATTTTATCTAACCATGGTTTCATTTGGAGATCTGGAGAAACCCTTAATTCTTAGAGTCCCTAAAATATTTCTTTGACCATAGTTTAGTTCAAAGATTACATGCCATCAATTGATTAAAACTTGATCTTACGGTTCATATTAAATCTCACGATCCTTCATCAGTTAACTACTACATCTGGAGACCTAGAGAAGACTGTGTCACCGAATTGCTAAATGCCTAGAGAATAACCACCATTTGGAGATCACGCAATTGAAGGAAATCATAATCACTGAATAAAAGAACTAACCGCATGAAGACATGGAGACTTGGAGACAACCGCAAAAGAATATTATGAGATTCAGCAACCAAAGGGAAAAGTCATAATCGATGAATAAAACATCACTTTAATAGATCATTCTGAGATTGCCTGACCAAAGGAAATTTCTATTGAGAGATCATGTGACTATAGTTCATCTCTTAAAAATTTGTCACAGTAGTCGCTAGATTTCAAGAAAACATTATGAGATCTGGAGACCAAAAGGGAAACTGCTAGGTCATGTAATCATAAGGAATATTCTAAAGCGCTCCCAAGATCAAGCGACAAAAGCTTTTGAGCATTCACTAGACATGAAAGAATATTCTAATTTCTTTGGGAGATTAAGTGACTAAAGAGGAAGACCTAAAGCACACATGCTTATTTCAACGCTTAAGTGACCTGAAAAAGGTAACAAAGAAATAGAAAGCTAACGACCAAAACTAGGGCTTTTTTAATTTTCAAAGACATTTAGACCTAGAAAACCCTAAAGACTGCAAAATTTTGAAAAATAATCTTTCTTTCAGGGCATAAATAAAAAAATGAGATTTCTAACCAACAGTGGCTCTATCTAAGGATGTTAAAATGAAAGTTTGAACAAGAACCACAGATCTCTGGGATGCAGACCAAAAAATTGGACTAACCTAGAACTGGAAAAGGAACTCATAGGCTAAAGGAAACACACCTATATAGAATTTACAAAAATATACATATGCATGAGAACCAAAAATTAATTGAAGAAAGGCTTCAAGAATTTCCCATGCACAGGAAACTCAAAAACTTCATCAACCATATTCTTTAATAGGTAGGAGTCTTTTCCAAAACTTTCATAAATCATAAAGGGACCAAGCGACAGTGATTCAAACTTTGTATGCTTCCCTGTATCCTTTTCTCTCACATTTCATTGAAGCACTAAGTCATCTGCTTTGAATTTTTTGGTAGTTTCTCTCTTTTCAAATAGGTACTTCATCTTTTGTTGCAATTTGATGTTGCTCTTTTGACTTTCCCTTCTCAACTCATCTAATTCATTCAACTGCATGATCTTGTCTTGCATTGGTTCTAAGACATCTAGTTATTCATCTTGAATAAACTTATAAATGGGAAGCAAGTTGTTTGTGGGAAACCTTGCCTATAATTTATAAACAAGCTCAAAGGGTGACTTACCAGTGGCTTTCTTCACTGTAATCCTATCTTCCCACAAGGCTAAATTCAACTTTGAATGCCAAGCTCTCTTATTTTTCTCAAGTGTTTTCTTCAAAATTGTCAGGATACTTTTGTTGCTAGATTCAGCTTGTCCATTTGCTTGAGGATGATAAGGAGATGAATAAGATGTCATGATTCCATTATCTTTACAAAAGTCCTTGAACTCATCTGATCTGAAACACATTACATTATCTGTGATTAATTTCATGGGGACACCAAATCTGGTCAAAATGTTTTGAAGTAAAAAATCAATAACAACTTTACTTGTTGCCTTCTTTGTAGGAATGGCCTCTATCCACTTTTTGAAATAGTCAGTTGCAACAAGTATATAACTGTGTCCTCCACTAGATTTATTTAGCAAATTCACCTACGAAATCCATTCCCCACAAGGTAAATGGTGCTTTAGTAGTTATTGGGTTCAACAATAATGCTCCTGAGTATTTCAATTTTGAATCAAATTTCTAACAGGCTTCACATTTTTTAACAAATGAAATGAATCTTTGAACAATGTAGGCCAAAAATATCCAGCCCTTAAGATCTTATGAGCAGTAGTATTTGCTGAATAATGACCCCCACAAACACCAACATGCATCTCATTCAAAACCTTTTCAGCTTGACTTTTATCAAGGCAAAACAGCAAGACTCCATCCTTGTTTTTCCAATATAAGTCTCCTTGTATTAGTGTATATTTTTGAGCTTGCAATCTTAAAGATCTCTTTTGATTGTTTATCATACATTCTGGACACTTGGCATTCTTAATGAAATATACAATATCAACATAGTCTGGTTTCAATTCAATACTTGTTACTATCACATCTGAAGTTCCTTCATTGTTAACCAGGACTAAATCCATATTTTCTTTAGTCATTAATTTTTCTAGACCTTTTCCTCTTATCAATTTGGTGATATGGATTTCTAAATTAAATTCTTGAATCCTGGTGATCCACTTGCATCTCTTACCAGTAACTTCAGATTGTGTGAGGACATCTTTAACTATTGCATGAGGGACATATGTAATGACCTTAGCAAAAACTAGATAAGGTCTAAAAGATTTCATTGCCTTTACCAATGCATAAGCTTGTTTTTCCATCATTTCATAGTTCAATTCATCAGCCTACAATGACTTACTGAAAAATGCAATTGGGTGCTCAAAACCTTCTTCATCCTTTTGTAATAACATAGTAGCAATAGTGTGAAATGATGCAAAAGAGAAGAGTGAGAATGGCTTAGTATAATCAGGAGATCTTAACATAGGTGCTTCTTGCACTACTTCTTTAATTTTATCAAATGCACCTTAAGCTTTTGTAGTCCACTGAAACTTGACATCCTTCTTAAGAAAGTTTACTATGGGCTTGACAATTTCAGCAAAATTTGCAATGAATGTCCTAACAAAATTAATGTTTCCCAAAAAGGATTGCACACCCTTAAGATTTTTGGGTGCTGAGACTTTCTTGATAGCTTTAACCCTCTCTAGATCAATTCTAATTCCTTCTCTTGATACTATGTATCTGAACAATTTTCCCTCTTTGACTACAAAGTTACACTTTTTAGGATTTAAAGACACACCATATTCTAAAGCTTTGACAAAAATATTTTCCAAATGTGAGAAATGATCAACAACACATTTGGAAAAGGCAGTTAGGTCATCCTAATACACAACCATAAACAAGTCTATATATTCTTTAAAAACAACATCCATAGCCCTTTAAAAAGTTGCTCCAGTATTTTTGAGGCCAAATGGCATTCTGACATATACATAGGTTCCCCAAGGTGTAGTAAATGTTGTTTTAAATTGTTCAGATTCCTTCACTAACACTTGATTGTACCCAAAGAAACCATCCACCATGGACAATAATTCACATCTAGTTACCTTATGTAACATTGCTTCCATATTTGGTAGAGAATAGTTGTCTTTCAATGATGCAACATTTAAATTTCTAAAGTCCACACACAACCGAATGTCCCCATTTTTCTTCCTGACTGGGACTAGGTTAGACACCCAAGTAGAATGCCTTATAGGTTGAATTATTCCTGCATCACTCAACTTGACTAATTCTTGTTGTATTTTTGGGGCTAGCAAGGGGTTGATTGTTGATTGGTCGTTTATTTTTTCTAAATTGTCTAACCTCATCCTTGAATGGGATTTCATGTTGGAACAAATCTTCCTTATAAGCTTTCAAGTCATTATATGACCATGCAAAGACATGCTTATATCTTCTCAACAATTTAATCAAGTTGGTTCTCACGTGAAGATCTAGTCCCTTTCGAATATAAACCTTCTAAGGGGCACTATGTGATCCTAAAATTATTTCCTCTAGATCTTCGATCTTAGCATTACTTATTTTTAACATCTAGTCATCCTGACTACTATGTAATGCTTTTAACTTAGTTAAAACCTTAGGGATATGATTTGAACTCAACTGGATTATCTCATTTCCCAAAACCATATCCTTACCCTCTATCTCTTCAACCAAAGCATTACAGTCTATGAGTTGATCCTCATAAAGGTTAAGACAATGGATAAAATTTAAGATGTCAAGGTCATCTTCAAAAACCTGCCAATTATAGATATTGTCTAGGACTACTGGCCTATTCTTGATTTCAATTATTGATATTCCAAGCAAAGTTGAATCATTTTTCTTTAATGCAACATTGGCCAAAAAATCAGCCATTATGTTCTTTGATATTTCTACCCAATTAGTATTAAAGGCATCAAATAGCTCAATCTAATCCCAAATAACATGCTCATACATATTTAGTCTATCATTCTTTACTACATATTTGGATCTAACTTGTGCAACCACAAGTTTGAAATCACCATAAACACTTAAACATTTTATTCCATGCCTCAAAGCAATATCCAACCCTAAAGACAATGCTTCATATTCTACAGTATTATTTGTGCATTAAAGGTTAATAGGAATGAATACTTGAAAGTGGTACCTAAAGGAGATATGAATAGAACTCCAGCTCTAGAACCTTCCTTTGAACAGGCTCAATCAAAGTACATTTTCCATAATCCATTTTTTTTATTTTTTCAGTTCTGCAACTAATGGTTCTATCTCTTCCATTGGTGGAACTATCTCCTATAATCTGAAATTCTCCATATCTATATCCACACAATAGTTCAAATGATCATCAATTATTTCAATCATATGTGGAGCTCTATTTTCCCTATAAATTTTGACATTATCACCATCAATGTTGAAAGTTGCAAAGGACAAATCACACTGTATACTGCCCCCCACTGAGGCACTCCATTTTCTTGACAACAACATCCCATACTGAGGTGGAATGCCAACCACTAGTACACTCATAGTTAGCATTTTACCAGGATATGCTTGAAGTCTATAAGTTAATGCCTTTATAGTGCCAATAACTAGCACTTCTCTGGAATCCATAGCTTGACACCTTCCATGAGGTGTATCAACTTTTAACCCTAATGACTTCATAATCTCCACTGGCATGACAGTGTTGGAAGCTCCTGAATCTATCATACAATTCTTGAGATGTTTATCATTAACAATCAAAGTCAGAAAGAAGGGATCAATTGTTCCAAGTATAGTATGAACAACATTGGTATCCAAATAGATTTGAGGGATCTCTAAGATAATCTCTCCATTTTGATTTGTACTAAGATCTTCAGACACCTTTATTTTTTCAGGTTTGTCATGATTCTGAGTGTCAATGTTGGTAACACCATTTACCCAACTTAGAGCCTTATCCTTATGTTCCTCTATTCTCATCATTTCTAATAAATGGACCTTGACAGTGATCTGTGACAATAATTTTCTCATGTCAATGGGAACATACTTTGAATCTGCAACATCTTGCTTAATGGCAGTGACTTCTTTATTCTCTTCATGTGTAATCAAGTTAGGACTTTCTTTTCTCTGAATCTCTACTTCCTTTTGCAAAGAGGATACAGTATCTACAATAGGCTTGGTTTTCACTTTGTAAGCAATAGTTGGCTTTGTGAAAGTGACATTTTTATTCACTTTAGTCTTGTTGACAACTTCAGTGGCCTTTTGTTTTTCATCCTTTTCAGTTTTCTTGATGAAAATTCCAGCAGGCCTACCCTTCAAACTACCTACCACTCTACTCCTTAAGTTGTAATTGCTCCTAGCTTGAGTCACCATGTCTGTTGTTATCTGGGCAATTTCTTCATCAGATGGTCTCCTTAGGAAAATAGGTTCTTCATCTTTTGAGGTATTACATTGAACATTATCCAAATGATTGTCTTCTTCATCAAATAAAACTTGTTGATGGTAAATCTCATTCCTGGCTTGGGAATTATAAACATCCTGACTTTCATCTTCTTCTACAAAATCTACATCATCACAAATGTAAGAAGAGGTCATACCACAACCTTCATCATCATAGAATTCTTCTTTACTAGTCTCTTGTTCACTTTTTGTAGAAACATTTTGGGCAATTGCACAATAGTAGGGATCATGTGGTGATTGACATACAACACACCAAGGCACCTCATCAGTCATGTTTATTGTATTTCTGTGAAAAGGGTCTGGGGTCTTATCATTTGTTTTATCTTTTCTTTTAGGAGGAACTAGCTTCCCATCTTTCCATTGAGTATTATAAGGATAATTCTGCATTCTTGGCAACTTGTTAAAGTTATTGAAAGAAGGTCTATCATTTCCTGGTATTCTATTGTTTCTTGCTTCACTAGGCTTCAAATCTTTTATTGCTTCCAAGATTTGCTTCAAATTGTCTTCATCTTTTGGTTTTGTGTCAAGTTTCCCAGGTTCCTTTCTATTTAGGTTTTGAGGTTTAAAATCCTCCCTTCTTCCCAACTTCCCTGATATCCTTCTATTGTTTTCTATATTGATAGCTAATTTGTAAGCATCTACAATATTTCTAGGGTTCTTATCTCTTAACAGATATCCCATTTTTGAATAAAAATCATTTAGGTATGTGACCAAACAAATCTTGTCATCTAGTCTGATAACTTGCAATAATTTGTGCATAGCCCTCTAAAATCTGACATTGAACTCAACAACACCCTCATTTGGGTTTTTCTTGATATTGTTAAATTCATTAAGCATGAATCCTTCATTTGTTTTATCACCATATTGTTCTTTGAAAAAATGCTTGAACTAATCCCATGAACATATGCTAGCATAAGGTAGATTTCTAAACTCATCTCTAGCATCTTCAGTTAGAGATTGAACAAAGAGCTTCATGATCACATCATCAAGTTCAATATTGTAGTCATCTATTACATCAATGAAACTTTTCAAATGTTCTTCACAAGTGACAACATTACTTCTAGTGAACTTCGAAAGCTTTTTCCTAATTTCATTAGGCATGGGATTTGGGTAACCAGGAATCCCAATGAAAACCAATTGCTTATGTCTCCCATGTATGGACCCTATCTAAGATGGGCTAGCACCAAAAGATGTGGACGTTTGATTATTTGAAATAGTAGCAGTTTTGGGCATGCCCATAGATTTGGCAGTATTCAACACATTTGATCCTTATGCTTGAGAACTGGAATGAGTATTGGTAGGTCCAGAAGATTGCTTAAGGAAGTCAATATTTATTTTTATTTCAGCTATATTGGCTTCTAATTTTTCCTTTTCTAACTCTTTTGCCAATAACTCTTGTTCGCTTTTGGCCTTTTCTAGATCAACATCTAATCTTGCTGCTTGATGAAGAGGCTTGTTGACAGGATTTGACTCATTTATTGCAATCCCTACAACCTTCTATTTTCCATTGTCCCTAGGATTTCTTACATCATAAGTTCTTTGAATAATAGGTTTCTCTTTTATTTGTTTAGTCATAAGGGCACCATTGAAGGCTTCAACATCTAATAGTTGTTTCCTTAATTGTTCTACTCTAATCATAGCGTGCCTAATCTTTTCTTCCTTTTCCTTCTCTCTTTTTTGCCTTATTTGAATTTTCTCTCAAATTTTTCTTTCTAATTCAGATACTTCCTCAAAAATTTCCTTAGAGTCGGGAAGGGTTGTTTCAGATGATGAATGTTAAGCATGGGTTTCTTCTTGGTGATTTTTTGAAGCATTCATGGCTTGTGGAGGAGTAAGGTTCATTCTATACCTACTCTGACTTTGAGATCTTAGGGGATTATGAGGGACTATCCTCCTAAAGTGCCTGGACCTTTCTGCATCTTTCTCAATAAGAGAATAATAGTCCTCATATTGGTTAAGCCCTAGATCAATTGCTTCTTCATATTCGGAGGCATTTCCTTCTTAGTTTGTTGGGGCAGAGTCCTCATTCCTCACATTTCCCTTTTGTTTCCATGCTAAGGACACATCACTTGTACTTTTATCCTTTCTCATCCACTTGGATGTATTTGGGAGTCCACCTTCCAAATTTTCATCTGGGTGATCCTTCTTCCAAGCTCTAGTGTTTCTCATACTCATTATGATGTTTAGACTTCAATTGCACTAGAGTAGAGATTTGTAAGAGTCACCACCCAACTATTTGGGAATTTCATCATATGAATAATAATGGTACCCAACTGGCTTGTATAAGACAGGAGCCCTAGCTCAACTAAATCCTATATTTAATAATTTTTTTAATAAATTCCCCAGTAGAATCGCCAACTTGTTAGGGATTTTTCTTGTACGGTCAAACTTGGAAAGGATATGGACTTACTTCTCAATTTAAGGGGATTCCAATTTTGTAAGAAAAGCCTAATTAATGATGATTGGAAAAGATCCTCCTTATTCTTTGAGCTCCACAGGACTCAGGTGGGTGTTTCTTATGAGTAAGTTACTATATTTCAAGTAAGCTTTTGATTTAGTGGATTAGGTCTTCACTGCTATTCTATTAGTATTTTAATTTCAATACAACATTATCACTCTGTAGATAGTCCATAAAATCCTAATGTAGAGAAACATAATGAAAACTATAAGTGTGAAAGCATAATATAGTGGTTTTAAGATATTCATTCTTCTTCCTTTTGTGAGTACTACTCAAGGAAAGGTAACCTTTTGATTCTCTCTTCAAAGAATCAAGAAAATGAATTGTATGATTTAGGTATAGTCTCATCTTCTTTGTGTAATAAACATAAAATGAAAATGTACTGGTATTGATATGAAAGTTTCAATTTTCTTCTTTTAAGATATGAAATATTAGATTATAAGAAACAAACAATAAAGCAGTGCCTTATCCATTGGGCAAAAGAAAATCATATGCAAACCAACAAGATAATTTCAATAAAAATACAACAGTATGCCTTACATACTAACTGTAAATTCAAATAGGTTGCCTTACAAACTACTCTGTTAACCACACAATGTTATCATCAACAATCCTTACAAATATATTTACTCTTCAAGATGAATTATGAGAATTTTAATTCTTTCCTTGAAAGAAACTCATAATTAATCAAACAGGTTGCTTTACAACTAGTATATTTTAAATGCCTAACATATAAAACATACAAGAGTACAACATAAAAGAAAAGAGACAATAACAAGGTATGGTAGAAGTTGCAGTGTATTTTTATTAAAATTGACTTGCCAATTACATTAAAAAATCAATTACTCGGAAGGCTAGACACAAAATTTACAAGTCTGCTTCAAAGCAATTTGTGTTCAGTTTCTATTATCTTCCAACTCCTTTAAAAATGAGTCCTACAACTCTATATATACAACTTATTGTTTTTAACCATCTTGGAATTCCTTTATGAATAGGAATGCAACAAGCTTCAGATGGTTAAAAGCCCTAACCCTAAAAACATAAAAGACAAAATACAATGCACCCTCCGGTATTGGAAAGACAAAACTTTCTTGGACTATTCTGCATCCTGGATCGCTTGATAACTGACATCTTTGTCTGTAAGTCTTCATGATAGCTCCTTAGTTTTTATGAGATATGGTGACTACCATTTCAGGCTAACCTACACCATTCTTAATGATAGATTATCATCCTTGTATTCTAGGATCAGGTGTCAGATCCTCCAAGTGTCTTCTATACTCATCATCTAAGATATCTAAGTCAACTACAATAGATGCAACTTTCTTGGGCTTTGTGAATTCATCCCACGTAGCTACTTGCTCTTCTAAAGGGCAATTGAAATTTTTCACAAGTTGTAGTTGTGCCTTTACTCTCTCCCACCTGGCATCTATTATGGCTTTGACATCTATTATGAATTTTTTCAAATCTATCTCTGCCTTTATTGCTTCAACCAAACTCTTATTGAAGCTCTCCATGTCTACATTACTATTCTCACCTAAGAATGCCTCTTTTCTAGGTAGTAGAAGATCAGCATTTGATCTCCATTGGTCAAGATCTTTAATAGCTCCATCTTTATTCAAAATTAGGGGAATCAACTTATTGGAGGAGGAGATAAGCATGGCTATCTTAGCCTCAATTAGATTTTCTTTACCCTTGAAAAGTGGTAATATAGCCTTTAATCTGTCAATCTTCTCACCAACTTTTATTACTGATTTTGGTATATTGCTAGTCCCCAAAGATTGAGCAAAAATCAATCTTTCAAAAAGTGATGCTCTGACTAACCATACTGCATAGAAACCATTTAGAATTTGCACATAGTTGTTTACTTCGTTCTGTAACTCTGGTAATTTACTATATGCATTATAAACTAAATCAAATTTATCTTTAATTGCAATAATCCTATGCTGCAAAATGTTCAACAAGGCCTGCAATATGGCTTCATTTTTCTCGTCACTTATTTTCTTTAATTTTGCTACCACCTCCTCTTCTATCATTTCTTATATCATGGGCTACTCTGGAGGTGCAGGGGCTACTATAGGAACACTAACAAGCTATTCTTCTAAATCATTCACATGTTTTTTGAGTTCTCTATTCCTCATTATTATTAAATCTCTATCCTTTACTAGACTGCTATAATCTTCTAAAAGATCACCATACCTCTCTAATAGTTGCTTGGTTTTATCTTCATTCAGCTTGGCAAAATGGGTTAGTACCTAAGAAATCTCTAGGTCCCCTATATTGTGGATTGACCACACAATTTTATCCCCTTCCGTCTGCTCTTTCACATTCAAAATTTGTGGCTTTTTGTCTTTTGGATATAGACTCCACATGGCCAAGGCCTGACTTTTTAGGCTATACCCAAATCCTTTTATTGTGTCTCCTACTTGGGTTTTTGATGACAGAGTGACATCCTCCTATCTTTTTATTTGGTCAAGAACAAATCAGAATACAAACTCGACCCAGGCACTAGTAGCATATTGCTCTGTTTTACCAATTTTCTAGCCTCTTCTAGAGTGAAATTCTCTATCTCTATGTCATATTCCTTTAATTGTTGCAATGCCTCATCTGGCACTTGACCCTCCTCTATTATCTGCACACTAGAGGCTACTTGTTGCTTCTTGTGCCATATGAAAAAGCTTTTAAAATCTTCTAAATTGAAAAAATTATCATTATTCAGGAAAGCATCTTGCTCAATTATTCTTTCATCTTAGCCTAGGGCCAAGGGCAACTCAACATTCTCAACTATAAGTTTTCTTTTCCTTTTTTCTTCTCTCACCCTCTTTCTAATTAGATGGTGATGCTCACTAGTCCCTATGAAAAGGGCACTCACTCTATCTCTTTTCTTCTCAAAAGGCTCTCTAGCCATTAATTTCTACTTTTTCTTTTGAGGCTCTGCAGTATCCTCAGAACTAGGCAACTCATCAAAATTTACATTTTCTCTTTCTTCTTCAGGCCCTTCAGCCATTTGTTGCTCCATAGTGGGTGGACTATATATGGGATAACCACCATCACTATCCTCATCACATTCTAAACCTGAATGGGCCTTTTTGCCCTATTTAGTCTTATCAAGCTGGTCCTCTACAAACATCATCAATGTTTGAAATTGAGCCATCATTTTCTCAAGTCTCTGAAAGTATGGTAAAGTGGGAAAGAATCCCCCAAACACTAGTCCTTGGCTTTTCAATTTCTTCTTAACACTATACAATGTTTGTAATTGATTGAATCTCTTTACCACCTCATTATCTTCAATAATATTTCTAATCACATCTTCCTCAGGATACTCCTCATGCTGCTTATTGAAAGGAATGCTAGGCATGTAATATTGCCTAGCAGTAGCTATAAAACCCTCTGAGTCTACATATCTTTATGAGGCTGTAAACATGTTTTAACTCTCCAACTAGTCATTTACCCTATTGAGAGCTCCCTTTCCAATTGTAAGGTAATGCACTTTGAAGTGTCTTGGAGTAAAATTCCCTTTCCTATAGGAAGCAAGAAGATCCTTATCTACCAATATTAATTGCCAGATTAACTCCAGAAAAGCAATTCTAGGTGGTGCATAGAATGGGAGAAGATGGGGAGGCTGAGGGCATCCATAAACCCTATTCATTGTGTAACCTTTCTCATAGTAAATATATCCCTAGTTGTTTCCCTTGGTCCATTTATCAATGAATTATTTAGGTCTCACCAATTGTAGAACTTTGGTGGAAAATCTTGTGCAATTTATCCCTAAACTTTGGAGAATTGGATACACAATCCAATTCTTGAATTCACCAAAATCTCTCCTAGGGAAAGAAGGGCTCCAAAATCCCAACCAAAACTCTACAGGGTGAGGCTCCCCATTCCAAGTCATTTGAGGCCTAAGATCTACTAGATTCAAAAGATTGTAGTTGTGATACATAATGAGGTGCATCAACAAAGAATAATGCATAAATTTAGTGGTGGTGCCAGATGCAAAATTCTGTAAAGAGAGCAGACCCTCATTCATCTTGTTTAATACATAACCAATGTAGTCATATTCTCTATTGACCAAATGGTTTTGTGAATCCATCACCAACATTAGAATATTAGAGGAAATCCTCTCTTTTCCCACATCAACACCTAAGACCTGGCATATCCCATATGCAATATACTTGATGTAAAATTTTAGGTCTTTATACTGATAAGGAACTAGTCCTGCCATAGCTGCAACATAATTTCTATTCTCCTTAGACATATGGACTTTAATCTCTTGGGAGACTAATAATGCTTCTCTAACATACCTATTGGCCTAAGCCTTTAGGTCAATTTCCATGGCCATTGAAGTATAAATCTCGAATGCCTTCATGAAGGAATTTCGGTCTAGGGTTACAAGGGGAGAACCATCCTCTTTTCTAATAGTTTTTGAGAGAGGATCATAAGATCGAGATAGAGCAAGGAGTGCATCTACATCTAGAAAAACCTTGGGGACAATTAATTTCACTAACCCTGATGTCCAAGGGTTTGAAACGGGCATTGAACTATCGTAATTTTTATAAAAATATTAGAATAAGCACATGCCTATGATTTTTGAAGTCTTCACATCTCTACAGTATGCTAAATCATTCATAAAGTAATCATCACTAACCTTTTTGTTCTGAGATGAACCCGACAGAAGAGTGAGGAATTCATCTCAAAAGCTCTCCTTCACTTTTTCTTTCAACCCTCAACGGCTAGAAGCTCGGCTTACTATTCCATGACTCATCTTGTCTGTAACTCTACAAATTCTTTGAGAAAATTATTGGAAACTCTAAAAAATTGTTGGCTCCACTGTATGTCCGGAAAGCTCAAAAAACCTAGCACTTTGTACTTCTTCAATATGCTCCGTAAATCTCAAATGAGTAGCTCTTAACTATTTTATTCTATAAAATTGAATGCACCACCATTTTCTGACATCTACTGCTACCCAAAGGTCACTTCCACCATTACTGCACATGAATAGGGCTTCAATTTACTAGCCGTAGCTCAAAAACTTCAATTTCAAAAATTCAGTGACTTAGCGACTTAAGAAAAATTCTCATAGTCACTTTATAACATTTGGCACCTTCAAGTCTTTTTGAGATCTAGCGACTAAGAGAGCTTCTCGTAGTCGCTGAAAGAATTCTTAATTTATGAATTCATTTTGAGATTAAGTGATCACAAACATTTGATTTAGAGACACAGCGACTATAGTCGATTCACTTTTAATTTTTCATTCAGAGATTACCTGACTATAGTCTATGTCACAGTCATGGGTGAAATATTTCTCATTTCGAGGTCACGTGACTAAGGTATTCTTCATTCTTCATTATGAGACTTGGTGACTAAGGAAACTCTAAGTCACGGAACACTACTGACTTTTCAAAGTTCTTCCTGAGCTCTCAAGACTTGGTCATTTAAAGATTTGGCAACTAAGGGAAAGAAAATCTTAATTTATTTTATTTAGAGATCTGGCGACTATAGTCTAGAGCCAGTCATGGAAGAAAAATTTCTCTTCATGAGATCGCATGACTACTCATATATATATTCCTTTAATTATTTTATCATGAGATCTAGCGACTATAGTCTATCTCAAAGTCATAGCAACTTTATTTATCTTTTAAAACATTCAGCGATCATCCGACTTGGAGATTTAGTGACTAACTTGAAGTCTCTCAATCGCTAAACCCTTTTGACTATTCAACCTTTATTCTGAGATCTCACAACTACCATTGATCTCTTCCTTCTTTCCATCCTATGGTCCATATTAAGTCACGAGAGACTTTCTCAATTAACTACTTGATTCAGTGACCTTGAGACTAACCTTTTCAGAGAATCGTTGGATGCTTAGTCCTTAACCGTTAGGAATTTGAGACTTCAAGACAATACAATCACTGGATTGCTAAAAACACATAACCACCAGGCTTTAACCTTTATACTCAAGCTTAACTCAACCCGAGCAAATCTGGAGATTTGGCAACAAAAGGGATTCGCTGAATCTCATAATCTTTCTCTAAACTTAGGTTAAATCCCGAGAACAAACGGCTGAAGCAATCTCTAAGTCATGCAATATTTTATATAACCATGGTTTCATTTGGAGATCTGGAGAAACCCTTAATTCTCTGAGTTGCTGAAAGATTTATTTGACCATATTTTAGTTTAGAGATTACACGCCATCCATTGATTAAAATTTGATCTTACAGTTCATATTAAATCTCACAATCCTTCATCACTTAATGGCTACATCTGGAGACCTGGAGAAGACTATGTTGCTGAATCATTGAATTCCTAGAGGATAACTGCCACCATCTGGAGATCACATGACTGTAGGAAATCATAATTGTTGAATAAAAGAACTAACCGCATGAAGACGTGGAGACTTGGAGACAACCGCAAAAGAATATTACGAGATTCAACAACCAAAGGGAAAAGTCATAATCTCTGAATAAAACATCACTTTAATAGATCATTCTAAGATTTCCTAATGGATGGAAATTTCTATTGAGAGATCATGCGACTATAGTTCATCTCTTAAAAATTTGTCATAGTAGTCGCTAGATTTCTAGAAAACATTCTAAGATCTGGAGACCAAAAGGGAAACCGATAGGTCGTGTAATCATAAGGAATATTCTAAAGCACTCTCAAGATCAGGTGACAAAAGCTTTTAGGCATTCGCTAGACATGAAAGAATATTCTAATTTCTTCAGGAGATTAAGTGACCTAAGAGGAAGACCTAAAGCGCACATCCTTATTTCAATGCTTAAGTGACCTAAAAAAGGTAACAAAGAAATAGAAAGCTAATGACCAAAACTAGGGCTTTTTAAATTTTCAAAGACATTTAGACCTAGCAAATCCTAAAGACTACAAAATTTTAAAAAATAATCTTTCTTTCAGGGAAGAAATCAAAAAATGAGATTTCTAACCAACAGTTAGCAAAACCCAAAATCTACAAGTAATTGACACTATGCTAACCTGGCGATTTACTGACTTCTTGTAGGTTTGAGTATGATGTTCTTAGATTGAATTTGAGATTAGTGACAATGCAACACCTAAATGAAGGATTTGTATGCAAATAATTGAAAAACTATGTGAATGTAGATCTAATATATATTTTTGTATTTTATTTGCAATAAGAATGAGAAACTATATGAATCTAAGCTAAATGAATGAAATTGAGATCGAATGTAGATTTAATCTATGAATGATATGAATGAATATGAGTGTAAAGATACGATATGAAACTATAAATACTCAAACAATAAATGAAAATCTCACAATAGCCTTGATTCCCAAAATATTGATTCTTCAGTCACCAATTCGCTAGAGTGAGGATGCAATTTCCAGGTGTTGATTTTGAAGAGCTAAGCCTTGATTTTATAGAATTCCAGGGCTTTGAGGATGCAAGAGAAAAACCATAAATCACTTTTGATAAACTCAGGTTGATTTTTGAGTTATCAGAAAATTAAGAATAATTAACTCACAAAAATCATGCTAAAGTAGTGTTTAACTCAAAATAGAGTTTAGATCAAATTTGAACTCATCATCAGATGTTGAGTTTCAATTTTAAAATTGATTGTTGATTTCTAGTTGCCTGCTTTTCTGAGTGTGCATGATTTAATTATAAATTAATTAGAAATAAAGTGATTTATTCTCAACTTAACTGATTTCAAAATTAAAACAATTGATTTATGTGTTAATCAATTATTAAATCAAACTTTTATTCAAAAACTATATTATTAAATATTGACAGCTAACTTTAATTAATTAAATAAGAATTTAATCAATTAGTCATAAGATTTTTGATTTATTGTCAAAATTAAATAATGAAATTAGGAATAAATATAATTAAATGTAATTAAATAATTAAGTGGTAGTATTAAATTTGATTAATTAAATATTCAGAATATTCAATTAATCAAACTTTAGGATAAAATAGATTTATCACCAAGTAATTATTAAGTTAAGAATAATTATGATAAATTAGGAATATTTCTAGGAATATTCTCCGATGCAGAATTTAGGATAATCAATTAAATTTGATAATGTGTAGAGGTGGCTTAGGTTAGGAATTTTGTATTGATTTCATTCAATTTGTCGATGTAGGAGGTTAATGAACCTATAGGCCATTTTTGGGGTATTACATTTTGCCCCTCTTTGAATTACTGTGCAAAGCGTAGTGGTTCAGAAATAGTCTATGTATGATAAAGATGTTTGAGATTGAAACTAATTTGAAAGATGAACCAATTTTGAGATAGAAACTGATTGAAAGATTGGAAAAAGATGTCGACCCGAATCTAGGTTGACCAAGAATCATGATGATGCTAGCTATATCAATAATGAACCAGTGATTACGAAGGAATATCAAAATGCCTGATTCTAAACCTTATGATTGCAAAAAAGTGAGTGACTAATTCTAGACCTGATTGTCCTTATATGAATCATATTGGTATCACATCCTGAACCCATCAGTTACAAAGAACCAATGAAATAACACTAATGAACTAATGGTTATGAAAAGTTGATACAGTTTACAAGATAGATTAGGATACTAGATTGATATGGATCTTGATGAATCTGATATGCCCCAAGCGATGATAGATTTGCCACAAGAAATGAGGACTTTTGATGAGTCTGCAACTAGACGTGGTTTTTGTCTTGATTACTGAGGAAATAAATTTTATTACAGATTTAGATTTATAGATTTTGAATTATATGCAATACCATGCCCCCTTTGGGATTAAAATTGAAATTTGACAAGAAAAGTTAGTGTTATAGTTTAGAAGCATGTTAATTGATTCGAGAATTGGTTATACACATTCGAGAATGTGTTCTCTAATGTTTAGAGGTCCTAGAGACCAAGTTTGACTAGGTTAAACCATGAGTTGACCATAGTTGACCAAGTTGAAATTTTGATAGTTTGATGTAAAATAATCAATTAAGTTGAATTCTAGACTTCTGTGATGATGAAGGTCGATTATGCAATTAGTTAAAAATATGAATGATCTCAGATTTTGATTTTGATCCCAAAAAAGGATTCTACTTGTTTCATTGGAGGAACCTTCATACAATGCTCGGTCCTTGTGTCATGTTTAGCATTTTTGGTTCTGAAGAATCATTTAAGTGTTTAAGCGATTTGAGAGATGATGTAAAGTGCAAAATGAAATGCAGAATGAAATGCAAACCTAGGACCTAGGACCTAGTCACTGATCATGTGTCGATTTGTTGTCATCATTGAACTGTTAGGTAACTGGATAAATCAATATAATGCCCACTAGTTATGAAACCATAGAGATACGAATATTGATTTGTATGCACAAGAATCAATACAATGCCCACTAGCCAAAATACCATGGACATACGAATATTAATTTTATTTTCAGAATGTCAAATTAGATATAAGCCCCAAGACGCAAACGTCAGGATGACCTGAATATCATGTCCATTTTGATATAGCAATTTGTATAAGCATCAGACCATAAATGTTATGATGACCTGAATACACCTTGTAGTAAAACACATCAAACAGTCAAGAGATCATTCTAAATCCAATGTGAATTACCCATTGTGACCTTTTATTGTTCACATCCTTAGGCAAGATTGTGTTTCACAGTGGGAGAAATAACTCACTCAAAAAGACAATAGTTAGATCAAACTTCCTTGAATTTTCTGGGTATCAATGGTTGAGGTACTCATGGCCATCCAATTAAAGATAGAGGCTCTTACAGATGGACACCATTTCAATTCAAAATTTCTAAAGTTGTTAGATTTTCACATACAAGAAGAAGACAAAGAAAAGATTATGTCCCCAATGATCACTCTCTAAATCCTATAAAGGACATCATCAAAGAGCTCAAAGGACACAATATGCAAAAATCTCAATGCAAATCAGTAAGCATACAAGGAGATAAAAGCATGTAAAAAGGATAGATTGTTTTCGATTTGCATTTGATTGCATTGTTGTAGATGCAAAATCCTTTTTGGAGAGGAGATAGACTGACTGACTTAGATGAATCTTCAAAGGACTTTGACTAGATATGGCATCTAAAGTATACTGGAGACCATAGGATAGGACATTGATTGCCCCCAAGTGTTAGGCATTGATAGGATACAGATGCTTGAGCTGATTGGTGTATAGACTGACTTTATTGAAAATATGAATGCAGAAACAAACGAGGAGATATGTATAAACTAAAGCAAGACTAAAAGTTGGGAAAGACCAAGATTGCACTAATAGATGGAGCATTTTGAAAAAGTGGTTCTCATTTGCCAGGTTTTCACTATCTTGGTAGAGATTCTATTTTTGCTACCAAGGCGCCTATTTCTAGGTTTTCACCAAGGCACTTTTTATTTTTCTCATTTTTTTGTATTTTTATCTTTTCAATTTTTTTTTGATATTTTTTCATTTTTTTTAATTTTTTTTGTGAATCATCAAGGTGCCTATTGCTAGGTTTTCACTAGGATGTTCATTTTTTCAGGACTTTTTTAGATTTTTATGACTTTTTTAGGACATTTTACCATACATTGAATACCTTAGGCATATAATTTATTCAAATGGAGAACATTGATTGGTTCTCAGAGATGTTCTCCTTCAGTTGTTGAGAGTTGATAGGCACCAAAGCCAAAAGTAGTAGTGATTAAAAAGGGGCCCAGCTAGTTGGGTTCAAACTTCCCCTTGCGTTCTCGATGTGATTAATTTTTAGGATTCTCTCTCAAGACTAGATCGCCAACATAAAATTCTCTATGTCTAACTTTCTTGTTGTAGCCTCTAGACATTCTTTTCTGATACACTCTAAGATGATCATACACTTCTTTTCTACGCTCATCTAGTAGTTCAAGTTCTTGCAACCTAGAAACTTTGTAGTCTTCATTAGTTAATAGACCATGCATTCTAATTCTTAGTGATGGGATTTCAACCTTAATAGGCAGTACCACTTCAGACCCATAAACTAAAGCAAAAGGTGTAGCCCCAGTGGGTGTTTTGATACTTGTTTTGTAGGCTCGGAGAGCTGGATTGATCATGAGATGCTAGTCTCTTCCTATTTTATTAACTATACGGTGTAATATTTTTAATAGATTCTTATTAGATGCCTCTACTTGTCCATTCCCATGAGGCTAGTAGATAGATGACAAATGTTGTGTAATCCTTAATTTGGCACATAGATCATCTAAGTCTTTATTCTTGAATTTTCCACCATTATCTATGACTATGGAATGAGGGATCTCATATTTGCATATGATATAGTTCAAGATGAACATAGATATTTGTTTCCCAGTTGTTTGTGTTAAGGGAACTGCCTCTACCCATTTTGTAAAATAGTTTGTAGCTGTTGTGATATGGGTATGCCCATTAGAAGAATGAGGATGTATGGCCCCTATAAGATCAAATGCCCATTGATGAAAAGGCAATTGTGTAGTAAAGGGAATTAGATCTCTTCCTAGAGCATGAATTAAGTTTCAATGCACTTGACACTTTTGATAGTTCTTAGCAAACTTGATAGATTCTTTCTCCATTGCAAACTCCCAAACAAGATCATATCATGTAGTCCCAATGTCTACCAAGGTGGAGAACAAGAGGGATTGGCAAGCTAGTGGAAGAGATGGAAGATAAGAGAATGAAGGAGAATGAAGGGTAGAAATCCTCAAGGGAAAACTCCTCAAGAATACCCAAGCTAGGGGAAAAAAAAAATGTCATGTAAAGCACATTTGGACAACTAATGAAAGGCCAGCATATGATAAGTCACAAAAGCATAATTCCAAAGAAGGAAAGGATGTAGTCCAAAGGAGTAGACATGTCAAGAGGCTTCATAGAATCTTGTTTTACTCTTTTTCTTTTTCTATTTTTTTTTTGTGGAAGAAGGAAAGATTTTTAGATAATGCTCCTTGAGAGGATAAACCATGATATGCCAAGGATTCAGAATTATATGCTCAAAGATGCTGATAGGGAAAGGAAGATGGAAGAGAAAAATGCAGGATAAGGTTTTATATAAAGTGAGTGAGGTTGGAAGATATGAGGAATAGGCAAATCAGGAAAAAAGATAGAAGGTAGAAGGATAATGAATAGAAGCCTGATTGTGAAAGGGTAAATGGAAAGGAAGGAAAGATCAACATCAATAGACACCTTGAAGGGTGGCAAGAGGATGGAGGAAACATGAATGAAGGAATACATGAAGGAATATGGTGAATGGATAGAAGAGGTTGTGGTTTAGGTGCATGGAATGGAAGAATGTTTTTGGAAGAAGATGAAGTGGAAGGACTAGATGAAGTAGGCATTATAATGTATAAAGGCTTAGGCTCTTTAGGTTTAGCATTATTGAAAGTATTTGCAACCAAGTGAAGGTTAGCTTGAGTATCTTTAAGAGGTAGCCCTGGAGAATACTATAGGGAACTAGATGAAAAGTATTAAGATTTTTGTCATATGAAGGATTTGTGAAAGATTTGAAAGACTTAGCAAATTTAGGAGATGTATGGGTATTGGAGGAAGTAGAGGATGGAAGGGAACCACCGCAAGACAAAGGTTCAACATTAACATGATCTTTCTTGAGAGTATAATCTTTATTTTCAGCATGAGAGTTCTTAGAGGAGCGATCCTTATAGTATGCATGTTTATAATCAGTACAGTAAGCTTTTTCTTCTTCAAGTGAAGTAGATGTATCATCTAGGTATTGTTCACAAAAATCATCAAAGTCTCTTTTAAAATCAGAATCATATGGATCACCATCATGATCTTTCCAATGCAATGTCCCATTTATAGTAAGCATGAGCACATGACAAGGAGGACTCTTAGGAACAAAGGTGTCATAGGTATCATTATATTGTCTATCATCATAGCCTTCAAAGATGGGCATGTCACTCTCTGTGGAAGAGGTATCATAAGGGTTATCATGTTTCTCATTATGGTATGTCTTGAGAAGAGAAGTAAGACTCTTGGGAGAATTAGAACAGGAATGAGATTATCGAGAAGAGGAAGGTGATGACCCAGTGGAGGAAGAAGATTTGGAATATCAGGAAGAATGAAAAGACTTAGAAGATGAAAGACATTTGGAAGAAGGAGGTTGTGACAAGATCATGCATATGATCCTAGAAAAGGCATCTAATTCAATCAATTTTTTCTTTATTTTTATAATAAATTTATCACTCATGGTTTTTTTGGATTAATACTATTTGAATTGAGCAATGAGTTTGAGATCATCCATCTTCAAGAGAGGTTCCATAACAAGATAGCTAAAATTCATGGTTTTGGAAGAGGAGGAATCAAGCATGGAAGTGATAGAAGAGATGAATAGAAGAAAGAAGACTTGATAATAAGAGGAAAAGAATCAAGATGTGAAGAGTTTAGGAAGAAGAGAAAGGATGGAAATGGGAGACTAGGAAGACATGGGAGATGTTGAAGAAAGAAGACCAAGAGTCATTTTATGCAACGTGACACCATTTAAGTTCATTTGGATGCTGAGAAATAGTGGGGGAAGTGACCTACTATAAACTACATCGATCGAGGGAGACTAGAAGCGACATGAATCAGTTCACTATTTTGAAAATTTTAGGATAGGTTCGTGTGAGAGAATGTTTTTTCGTACGAGGAAGTATCAGGCTACATGTGAGAATGTACTATCTCGTGTGAAAGAATGCTCAAAAAGTGAAATCTTGCATGATAAAAGGACACAATTTGATAGTTCTGACATAGATTTCGAGGCATAGATTTCAAGACATAGATTTTGAGACACACTCTTGGCTATTCTTTGATAGAATATTCAGTTCTCACTCCAGGAAAGGATTTTTGCTCAAATTTTGTAATTTTTTAGTGTTTTAGTACCAGATTGTTATGCAAATTTTGAAGATCCATGTAATAGTTTGTTTCAAGTAACCTAGAAGATATCAAGCACGCAAAATAGAAAGCAAGGGAAGAAATAAATCATCTAAAAACAATGAACAAGGGAAAAAGGAACCTTGCACATGAACAAGCAATAGTGACTTATTATGCTAATCCCTAGAAGTAGTACTTGTGTATGTTCCAAAAAGTTTTTCAATAATGCACATATTCCTAGAAAATGAAAAATTGGCCTCACTAGGGTTTGTAGCAATGGTCTAACTCTGCAAATTTTGTGAGCTCAAGAGGGAAAACTCTAATTCAGGCACACTAGGGTTTTGACACAATCTAAGAATTTAGTCAATCAGGAGCTGCTAGGGAGATCTGAAAACCCAATAAGAGAACACCTATGAAGATTTCCACCACAAGGACATTTATATAGTGGCTATTGCTACCATGGTGAAAATGGCTATTACTGCTTGAGGTTCCATCCACATAGTTGACCCAATCAAAGGAATGTCCACTATGGTTAACCCTCTGTAAAGGTGACTCACAAAAGATACCACATGGGGATTGGTTCTAGATTCAAGAATTTGAGTTTCTGATACTACCCAAAAAGGGAGTAGAGCATAGTCCTCTAGCCTTTTCACTTTTAACCAAAACAAAGTAGATAGATTAATCTGAAACACTAAGACAAAGATTATCTCAAAAAGATCTATGATGTCAACTGCTTATGATCTATCAACCTGTCTAGAGAGATAATGTATCAATCAAAAGTTGAAGACACACAAATCTAGTAGAACGTGAGACTCTCTCAGTAACCTCCCTACCTACAAGGGGATCCTTCGTCAAGAAGAGCTTCACATGAATAAACAAGTGAAAGAACCTCAGTCTCTCAAGATCATCCATAAATAGTGTTCATAGGGCCTATTTACTATGTCTAACAGATATGCAGAAAGAAAATCTATGTTCATTTTTATAGCCCAAAATGAAGTTTGTGATATGAAAGCAAGAAAAGTCACACAAGCTTGACATGTGAGAGTTTATTTTAATCCAAATAAAAATATTATCAACTTGAGAAGAATACCTTAGTTTTAATACTCTGCAATCCAGAATTTAGCACACATCTGGAAGTACAAAATCAAGACAAATCAACAGCAAATAGTAAGCGTTAGAAATCAATAATCTGAAACTATGGATTTGCAAAATTTGTCTCTAGAGAAAAATCTCACGTGAGTCACGATGTGGTCCCACACAAGGAAGTACAGTCTTGTGCAACAAAAGATTAAGTCTCACACGAGGAAGTGCTAAACCCAGAAAAACTTTAAGTGGTGCAATGAAATATTTCACATGGGAATCCATACAGAAATGTACGGAAGTACATACAAAAAATTAAAAATCATAGTTTTGATATAAAAAAGTGCTAAATTTTTATTTTCTTTTTTCTTTTTTGCAGGCAAAAAAGAAACAAAAAAAAATGTCATGCAGAGAATAATATATCTTAAAAAAAATTGGAAACCCTTAACCTCAAAAACTGCTTCAAAAACACTAGAATAGGTAGCAGCAGGGGAGTTTTGATAGAGAAATGATAGAAGATTGATAAAATAGAAGGGAAACCTATTTTAGCACCCCATGGCGGGTGCCAGAAATGTGTGTGTGAATTTTGTACCTAGCTATAGCTACAACACTTCAGTAAAATATTAGAGGTTAGCAAAAATCAAAATCTACAAGTAATTAAAACTATGCTAACCAGGTGATTTACTACCTTCTAGTAGGTGCAAGTATGATGCTCTCAAATTGAAATCAAGATCAATGACAATGCAACACCTAAACAAAGGATTTCTATGCAAAGAATTGACAAACTATGTGAATGCAGATTTAATCTATATTTTTGTATTTTCTATGCAATAAGAATGAGAAATTGTATGAATCTAAGCTAAATGAATGAAATTGAGATTGAATGCAGATTTAATCTAAGAATGATATGAATGAATATGAGTGTAAAGCTATGATATGAAACTATAAATGCTCAAACAATAAATGAAAATCTCACAATAGCCTTGATTCGCAAAAGATTGATTCTTCAGTCACCAATTTGCTAGAGTGAGGATGCAATTTCCAGGTGTTGATTTTGAAGAGCTGAGCCTTGATTTTATAGAAATTGAGGGCTTTGAGGATGCAAGAGAAAAACCATAAATCACTCTTGATAAACTCAAGTTGATTTTTGAGTTATCATAAAATTAAGAATAATTAACTCACAAAAATCATGCAAAAGTAGTGTTTAACTCAAAATAGAGTTTAGATCAAATTTGAACTCATCATCAAATGTTGAGTTTCAATTTTAAAATTGATTGTTAATTTCTAGTTGCCTGCTTTTCTGATTGTGCATGATTTAATTATAAATTAATTAAAAATAAAGTGATTTATTCTCAACTTAATTGATTTCAAAATTAAAACAATTGATTTATGGGCTAATCAATTATTAAATCAAACTTTTATTCAAAAATTATATTATTAAATATTGACAGCTGACTTTAATTAATTAAATAAGAATTTAATCAATTAGTCATAAGATTTTTGATTTATTGTCAAAATTAAATAATGCAATTAGAAATAAATATAATTAAATGTAATTAAATAACTAAGTGGCAGTATTAAATCTGATTAATTAAATATTCAGAATATTCAATTAATCAAATTTTAGGATAAATAATATTTATCACCAAGTAACTATTAAATTAAGAATAATTATTATAAATTAGGAATATTTCTTGGAATATTCCTTGATGCAAAATTTAGGATAATCAATTAAATTTGATAATGTGTTTATATGCCTTAGGTTAAACCTCTAGAATCAATTTTATTCGATTTGTCGATGTAGGAGGTTAATGAACCTATAGCCCATTTTTGACGTATTACAATGGGGACTTCATAGGGGTCCTAGTATGTCTTATCATGCATTACACCCCCTAAAAAGCCCCCATAGCCCCTATGAACACATTGAATGCTCAAGTGTGTCTTAAGGTTTCCTACAAGCACTTTGAACACATATGAGCATTCAAATGTGTCAAAAGGGGTCATGGGAACCTCCTAATGGTCCTAGTACACTTTATCATATGTTAGGACCCCTAGGAAATTCCCATGACCCCTATGGACACATTGGAACCCTAAAATGTGTTGTAAGGGGTCCTGCAACCCATTCGGACACACCTGAGCATTCAAATGTGTCAAAAGGGGTCATGGGGACATCTCAGGGGTCCTAGTACATGTTATCATATGTTAGGACCTCTAAGAAGTCCAAATGACCCCTATGGACACATTGGAATGCTCAAGTGTGTCTTAAGGGGTCATACGACCCCTTCGAACACACATTAGTGCTTAAATTTGTCAAAAGGTGTCATGGGGACTTCCTAGGGGTCCTAGTATGCCTTATCAAGTGTTAGGACTCTTATGAATTTTTCATGACCCCTATAGACATATTATAATGGTCAAGTATGTCTTAAGGGGTCCTACGAACCCTTCAGACACACTTGAGCATTCTATTGTGTCAACAAGGGTATTGGGGATTTTGTAGGGTTCCCAGTATGCTTTGTCACGTGTTAGGACCCCTAGCAAGTTGCCATGACCCCTATGGACACATTTGAACCCTCAAGTTTTTCCTAAGGGGTCCTACAACTCCTTTTAACACACTTGAGCATTCAAAAGTGTCAAAAGGGGTCATGGGGACTTCCTAGGGCCCTTAGTATGCCTTATCAGGTGTTAGGACCCCTAGGAAGTCCCCATGACCCCTTTGGACACATTGAAATGCTTAAGTGTGTCTTAAGGAGTCCTACAACCCCTTGGGACACACTTGAGCATTCAAATATGTCAGAATGGGTCATGGGGACTTCCTAGATGTCCTAGTATGCCTTATCATGTGTTAGGACTCCTAGGAAGTCTCCATGACCTATATAGACACATTGGAATGCTCAAGTGTGTCTTAAGGGGTCCTAAGACCCCTTAGGATATACTTGACCATTCAAATGTCTCAAAAGGGGTCATGAGGCCTTCCTAGAGTTCCTAGTATACCTTATCATTTGTTAGGATCCTTGCAAAGTCCTGATGACCTGTATGGACACATTAGAAACCTTAAGTGTTTCCTAAGGGGTCCTAAAACCCCTTTAGATATAGTTAAGGGTTAAAATGTATCAAAATGGGTCATGGGAAATTCCTATAAGTCCTAGTACACCTTATCATGTGTTAGGACCCCTAGGAAGTCCCCATGACCCCTATGGACAAATTGGAATGCTCAAGTGTGTCTTAAGGGGTCGTACAGCCCCTTCGAACACACATGAGTATTAAAATGTTTCAAAAGGGGCCATGGGGACTTCCTAGGGGTTCTAGTATGGTTTATCATGTGTTAGGACCCCTAGGAATTTTCCATGACCCCTACGGACACATTAGAATGCTCAAGTGTATTTTAATGTGTGCATCGAACCCTTCAAATACACTTGAGAGTTTAAATGTGTGAAAAGGTGTCATGGGGACTTCCTAGGGGTCCTAGTGCACCTTATCATGTGTTAGGACCACTAAAATGTGTAGATGACCCCTAAGGACACATTGGAACCCTCCAGTGTGTCCTAAGGGGTCTTACAACCACCTCAAACACACTTGAGCATTCAAATGTGTAAAAATGGGTCATGGGAACTTCTTATGGGTCCTAGTATGCCTTATTCCACATTAGGACCCCTAGGAAGCCTCCATGACCCCTATGGATATATTAGAGCGCTCAAGTGTGTCTTAAATGGTCATACGACACCTTCAAACACACTTGAGCATTAAAATGTATCCAACAGGATAATGGGGACTTCCTATGGTTCCTAGTATGCCTTATCACATGTTAGAATACCTAGGAAGTCCCCATGACCCCTATGGACACATTGCAATCCTTAAATGTGTCTTAATGGGTCATATGAACCCTTCAAACACACTTGAGCATTCAAATGTTTGAAAAGGGATCATGGAGACTTCCTAGGGGTCCTAGTACATCTTGTCACATGTTACAACCCCTAAAAAGTCCTGATGACCCCTATGGAGAATGCTCAACTGTGTCTTAAGGTGTCCTATGAGCTCTTCAGATACACATGAGAATTCAAATGTTTTAAAAGGGGTCATGGGGACTTCTTAGGGGTCCTAATATGCCTTATCATTCTTTAGGACCCCTACGAAGTCCCCATGACCCCTATGGAAACATTGGAACCCTCAAGTGTGTCCTAAACAAAGTATTGTGGTTTGTTTTTATATACCCTCAATGAAAAATATGTTAATTGAAAATAGACAAAGTAATCTAGTCTACTTTTATATAGCCGTAGTATATTATTTATAAATTTTTAACCAGAAATTATTTTGAAAATCACTCCAATTAGAGTGTGCATAATTAGGTTTTATCCAACATATATCAAACTTAGAAAAATCCAACAGTTAAAAAAAATTTTATGCTTACCACACTGAGACTATATTTTATGATAGTCATATAGCAATAGTCATACATAGATTCATGCAGGTTCATTAGTTTATAGTACAATATTTTCCCCATCAATATTTATTAATTTATAATTTATATTCATTTTATTTTCTATTTAGACCTATTGTGGAAACTTTAGAGTCATGGATTTCAATGTTGGGTATGTGTTTGGCTTGGGTTTTGGTCTATATCTTCCATGCTTGATCCCTGTTTCTGCCTGCATCTTTTAATGTTCATTTTATTTCTTTAAGTTTACCATAATGTTTTGTTAATTCATGTGGAATTTTGTATCTCCTATGTATTTTCATTACTTTATTTGTTGAGATTTTCTTGTGTACTTATTATGTTTTGCACTTGGCATATAATTGAGCTTAGTTTATGAGGCTAGGACTCGTCTTGGTGGCCTGTGTGCACGAGAGGGTTCTCTAGACCTATAAATAAGTTGTGGAAAGTTGTAAGTATGCATGTGGAAATTATTATGCTTTTCTTTGAGGTGTGTTGTGATAGACATCCTTCCAATGGTTTCTGTTATGTATATGGTTAGGGTTAGGACTCACTCTGAGGGCCTGAGTGCATAGGGGATTTTCCTAAACCTATGGATCAGGACATGGAAGTGTTATTTTGTAGCATTGGCTTGTGATGGGGTAAGAGAATAGGAACTCTAAGTGAGTGGATCACCATAGGTATTGGAACCCTAAAGTGGTTGCCAGATGATCCTATGGGTGAGTTTATAAAAAGTGATAACATTAAAAATTAACCTGGGAAAGGGGGATTCAAAAGATAATGAAAGAAAACATAATAATGGCCACACAAATCTAATTGGAAAACCAAGACTAGGGATAACTACCGGGGTGGATCCCTATTCATAAAAGGGGGACCAAGGTTACATGGTTTCCAGGGTGGATTCCAATACATGGGTTGTGTGATGACACTCACTTAGGTGGTCTCCTAGAACCTTAACCTTGGTGTTATAGTATGATGATATTTTATGTGCTTTATTCTTGTTCTTTTGAATCTTGTATTTATTTGTATTTGAGACTTAGATTTCCTTAAGGTCTTGAGAGTACCTTGGTTCTATCTCCTAGCATGGGGGCTGGACCTTTACCAATTTCACATGGTTGGGTGGAAAATCTCTTTCGAGGTATTGTTCATGTTTCATGTCAAGGCTTGGATTCTAAGTTGTTTAGTGGTGAATATTTTGTTCTTGTATCATGTATCTCTATATTTTGTTATCAATATGTAAAGATGTATTGTAAGCCTTTTGGAAACTTGATGTAATTATCTTTTTGTATGCCTTCGAGCCATGTGCAACAACTATAATTTTAATTGTGTTGAAATTGTAAGAAAGAAGTTATGTATTTGGGAAGGGTAGTTTTAGGAATTTGAAAAGATGATTGAATATTGGTAATCAGACATGGATTATGTTTAAGTAATTCCTACCATATCTCTCTTATAAATTTTAAAATGAAATCAAAAGTAATGATTCTATGTAAGTATTGGCAATGAAATAGATGAAAACTTCTGAAAGGAAACTCATTTTTTTAGTGAAAAGATGTCCTAAGGGTTGAAGGGTATCTCCAGGTGAAATAGTAAGGGAAATGAAACATATACGTTATTGAAATTAGTAATGAGATGTGATTTCTTAAATGTATATATTTCAATGTGTATGATGTAAGGTTATTTAACTAGGTTCTAATCTCAATTCTTAACTAGATTTATACAAGGTTATAGATGATAATTTGTGGAAGTTAGACTTGTGGAAATAAATGGTTTAGTGAATGGTTTATGTTGGTTATTAATAGATGGTTAAGTACTTTACACTTTTTCTATTATGATCTTTGAAATGAAAATGTAAAGTAAGGACTTTTCATATATGGTTTATGTGATAATAGTGCAGAAATAAGGTTAAGGAGAAAACAACTGAAAAATGAAAGGATAAATGTACTTGGTGTACTAGATAAATGATGGGCTTCTAATTCATTTCTAAAAGTGAATATCTATGCAAATTAGGTAAAGAAAATAAATGCAATTATCTCATTAATGTAATTAGTTTTGATGAGGAATGAAAGCAATGTCTCAATGTAAATTGAAGTTGAAATGGAAATATAATTGCATTAGATTAAGTAATTAAATGTATTTCTTGATAATGGTAAATGAATTCATTAAGGGAACCTTACAGAATGTACTTGTAAATGGTAATGATGATAAGTTAGAATGTTAGAAAAAAAAATTTGTTAGTTGTAATTTTGGGTCATAGACCTAATTCCTTATGGGTTCCTTGGCAGGGACATTACATTTGGTATCAGAGTCCTAGGTTGCTACACTAGGAGCTCTAGGGTCTACTTTCATTTAATTTAATTTCTTCTTCTTATTATTAAGTTATGTCAACTTAATGGCTATACTTAGGTTGTAACATTTTTCCAAGATGCTTTACAACATCATCAAGTCTCTTATGAATAAGCTCACTATTATCCCTCATCATCTGAACAAAGATTGTTCCCATGTGAATGTATGGGAGAATAAAATTTGAGTAATGACTCAGAGGGAGCTCAAATGAGACAACTCTGATACTGATTTTGCTAAGCTAGAACCCATCAGAAGAAAAGTTATCCATGAGGAGGTAACTTATGTCAACCATTATGATAGGGATAGAGTATAAGCCCTAGGTTGTTCTACTAGGAACCTTGGGAATCATACCTAACCTAATCACAATACTTGAGTCTATTGTGTTTCTCCATCTGATGTTTTCTTTCAACCTACCAAACTTGAGTACATTGTGTGTCTTCTTTTTAAGTTTTCTTTATGTTAATTAACTTGAGCACTAGACAAAAAAGGTATGTTTTCTATATATCTACCATAATATCTTGAAAGAAAGGATTATTTGAAATGATTATTTATGTTTTGTATTATAAGATTCAAAAATTCTTGATACTTGGGTGTTGTGTTCTTATCCTTGTTCTAAGAAAATCTTAAAGAATTGTAAGGAAAGTTATTTATCTTATCCCTTGATCTTATGATGATTTCTATAAATGGCTACCAAAATAGTCTCCAAGTGATTTGAAAAGTTAAATACTCTACTCTCCTATAAATGTTAGATAACATTGTGATTTGTTATTTAAAGCTAGTAATATAAAATCTTGAGATAGATTCGAATCATGTTGTAAATATGGTTGGGAACAAGGGATGATTAGGTTTCTAGGACAAAAAGGATTGTAATATTGGATGGTTTTAAAACATGTCTAGTAAATGTACCTTTATCCTTCCTCAAGAACTTAGGAATTTACAAACTTATATTTTATTAAAAAAGAGATAATGTGTTGAAATTAGGTAAGATTTGATATTTCAAAATATGAAAAGATTAAGAAGTATCTGTTACCCAAACTTTCCTACCATTCAATTTTTTCCTATTTTCACCTACGAAGTAGATCCACAAAGTTTTATGGTTTATGCCCTTGGGCCCATGTTCTTCAATGTGTCATCATGCTTTGGTCTTGATCGCATGTGCTTAATCACAAAACCTAGGGAGATATTCAAATTCTAAGATATGCAGGAGATGTTTATGAAGTAGGGTGCCAAAATTATCTAAGCTTCCTTGATGTTTTCTATTTTCTTTGATACCTTTTGGTCAAAGTGTAAAACCTAGGTTGTTTTTGACTTTTCATGCCTTCACATTTCTTCTCTAGTGTGATCTTTTCTAGGTGCTCTATTGCAACCAATGGGGCCCGATTCTTCATGGATGTTGTCACTTGATCTCTTGTTCCTGGTAGTTAAGTGGTTTCCATTCAACGACCCAACATTTCCAAAGTTGCATATTCACACAACCCTAGTAGAAATTAATGTTGTGTTTGGTGGTCTCAATTCTAAGTTGATGATAGTGCCCAGTAATCTATGGTTGTTGTATGGTCGTAAGGGACATTCTTATTGTTTGTTATCTTGCGATAGCCGTTTGATGGAAAGGTGATCTAATAGGTGGGTCCAAGGTGCCAGTCACACAATGGTACTCCTTTCTAGCTGGCTGAAGGCTGATGATGAGGACATATTTGTGGGGCTAAGGTTTTTGAGAGGGACAATGGTGTAAAAAGGATCAACGATTGTCACATGATCGTAAGAAATATTCTTCCCCTTTGCGAACATGTGACCACCATTCGATATGGGCTGATTGTGTAGAGGGTTTGAGTTGTCAGAAATTGTGGAGGTGCTCATTTCTCATTGGTTTTTGAATGATGATGTGGCCAAAGAATTTTCAAAGGGGCTTGCAACTGCTATGAAGGATGATCTAGATCATTCAATTTGTCAAGAAATATATGATTGATGGTCATGTTTTAAACTTGGACCTGGTAGCCATTGGAGCCCAGATTCAAACTCTTCTACGGGGTTTTCACCAGTGTTTGATCCAGTGTGCCGTGAATGACAAAGGGATAGCTCGAATTTAATTTTTCTAGGATGGTTGCAGTTGGTTAAATGATGTGAAGATCTGGGCAGTCGTTACGTGTTGATTCTTTCTTCCTGAGGTACTATGCTAATTTGAGTGACAACCACTAGTGGATGAAAAGGGTTGGCACCACCTATGACCATTTATGTTTCTAAGTTCAAAATATTTGTGAGGATTAGATTTGAACAATTATGGTGAGCCTGACTTATAGAAAGAAGGCCATGGTGGTGGCATAAGGTTTTCAACTTGCAGAAAAGTAGATGAATCAAGGCGGCTTGTCTACACACACTTATAGCGATGGGAAGTGCATGCAAGCACATATTTTCTAATTGGCCAAGATAGATCTACAATGCATTTATGATAAAAAATGATAGATTTAGGGTTTCTATTATTCTATGAAAATCTATGTAACCCTAAAAAGTTTGACTTCGGCCTGTGTGCAAGGGAGATGTATATATTGTTTTTGGGAGCTCTTAGAGCTTAGAATTTTACAATTGTAAGAAGAGTTTTCTCTTTCTTAGGAGTTATCCATGGCATTTTGTTCTGCCCTCTAGCTCTTACAGTTTGTAATCTTTCATTGAAATCTCAGATTCAACAAAGGCTACCAATGGCATTTGTTCTTCCCTTTGGTCTTTCCCTTGTCTGAATTTCTCTTATTGGATATGATATACTAGCTTTATTAGAGAAATTTTGGAGTTCTAGGGCCCTTCTTTCTTTTAGCTTATATGTGCACTATTGTGTATGATTTGATTTGAGTGAGTTTGTGGGTATACTTCAGCTCCCTATCATTCTATCTCATTCCTATGCCCTTTTGTTGAAGAGAACATTTGCTTGTAGGTCATAGTCGATGTCTTTTATTTAGGCACCTCTGTGAAACACTTATGGAAGCCTGTTTAGGAAGATTTTTTTGTATTAAATCTGAGAGCCTTCATGCTAATTTGGTTGTTGTATTTTGTTCATTTCATTTTGGTGTATCACCTAGTAGGTAGTTTTCTTTTCAGTCATTTCCCTTTCAACATTCCTTCTACCTCTTTCCCCCTCAAAGTTTACTTTCCTGTCAAGAAGAAAATTAAGCTAATTATCCAAGAGGAACTAGACTAGAACCTGGAGGTCTCATCTTAGTTAGCATAGGTCCCACAACCTGGAGATGATTTCCATGTTATACTAGGTTATCAAGACTACGAGAGCTTGAACGAAGGGTGCAAACTTAGTGTATAACAATTCTGGCATGCCCGATGGGACCAAAAAAGAGGTTCATCTTTAAAGTATTATGTTGTCTCTGATATAATGACTACATAATATAGACTTTTAGAAGTTTTTCTACCAAGTATATCTAGCAACTCCACTGTTGTAAGATTTAGTATATCCTTTTTCGAAGTTTACGAGAAAGATTGAGACAAGGAGCTCAAAGCCCACTGAATTTTTAGAATTGCCCTTAAAAAGAGGCTACAAAGGGAGATCAACTCAGAGAACATCCCCTTCAAGAAGAGTACAATCTACACCACCTGATACTTGATAAAGGAGACCTTTTTCCTTTCATCCCAAAAGAAGAGGGAGATCTATGACCAGAGATCTAGAGGAAGATTCAAATCCAGCATCAAATACAACCCATTCAGTTGCTATTCAGAAAATTTCAGCCCCTACAATGGCTAGACAGTTTGCCTTTGCACCTTTCAACCAAGGAAGTCCATTGATCTTTGCTCAACATCATGACGTGCCTTTGGTGGTGCTAAAAATCTTACCTAATTTCACAGGTGAAGGAAAAACAACTACTTTTGAACACATTAGAGATGTGACCACTATTTGTAGCATACATAATATAACCCAAGAAGACATGGCCATGAAGTTATTAGCAGCTCCCTCAAAGGTAAGGCTCTTGAGTGGTTTAGAACCCTAGCTATTGGTTCTATTAATTCATGGGATGGATTAGGAGATGCATTAAGTAGACACTTTGAAGACAAATCAGACAACTTGTCCCTAGTGGAATAGTTAACAACCATAAAGAGAGATCCTCAAGAGCAAATTACAGACTATAATAATAGATTTCTCAAGAAATGGAATAGAATTCCAGTCTCATTAAGACCATCAAATGATCATGCTTTCTTATACATTTTGCAAATCTTGAATATTCAGATCTCTATCATGATCCAATCTATGGGTGATACCTCTCTACCCTAAGCTTTTGACATAGTTGTGAGGGCTGAAAATTGTTTAATCTAGGCAAGCATGATAGCAAGAAGGCCAGCCATGCCCATCTTCCCTAACCTTCAACCCATTGTGCCTCTACAAGTACCCTCATTTTCCCCTATCCCCACCATATCAGCACCTTAGGCTAGTACTAGCGGTGAATAATTAAGGGCAAGTTTCTCTCAAGAATTGCAAGAAATGAAAAATAGTCAACAAAGTAGTCAGCAAGAAATGACAAATCTACTGTAGACTTTAACTAAAGAGGTTACAAACCTAAAGAGGCAAGGACAAGGAATCAGACCACCCTTTCAGCCACAAGGCCAAGGTCCTAATCAACAATATCAAAATCAAGGACAACCCTATCAATGAAATAGGCCACCATACCAAGGAGCTTACCAAAATAAAAATTTTAATCTAAGACCATTCCAAGCATACAACCCTGCACCTCTTAATTTGGTAAATCTGGTTAGTGATGTGGTCCCTAGTCAAAATAATATGGTTTTGGATAATGAGTGGTGCTTCCCTTGTAATCAAACTCACAATTAGGCTACATATTCAAATGGGTGGATGAATCAGGTCGTGATGGTTCAAAATGCCTCACATACTCAATTAGAGGCCTCTCCCAGTGGGTCAATTCCTCAGCGAGAATCAAAAAATGATGAGACTGCTCTTTTCAATTGGGAACAACCAGACTTCAGTGGAGTCAATGATGAGTCTCCCATCACTACCAAATACAAGGTCAAAGAGAAGAGCCCAAGACATGGAGCAAGCAGATTCTAGGATTAAATCTACTACATCTACAGAATCACTGCAGCCATGTGCTCCTGAGATATTGAAGAAGGCTCTAATGGAGCCTATCATAGTAAAAGAACAACAAAGAGTGCACACTATGACACATTTCAACATTGTAGATAGCATGAAGAAGGTGAATGTTACTATGTCTATGTGGGACTCCTTGGCTATTCCAGGACAACCTGAGATTTTGAAGAAAGCCATGACTGAAGCAATAGCTCCTTAGCCTACAAATGATACAACAAAGCTAGTGTTGGTCAACATTGATCAATAAAAGAAAGCTCCAAGTAGAAACTCTAAAGAAAACACCATTCAAGGTAGGAACTTGAAACCACCTCCCTTTTATGTATCTTTAATTATTGGAAAATCTTTAGTACATAATTGTATGGTAGATAGTGGAGCTACTAGTACTGTAATGCCAAAAAAGGAAGCTGACCAATTAGGACTTAAATATGAACCCTTCCAAAAGAAGGTTACACAATTGGATGGATCCTTAGTCAATACAATAGGTATAGCCAAGGATACCAGTCTAATCCTCCATGAAAGCCCCAACTTCTCCATCCTACTTGATATATATATCATAGACCTCCCTGCTTTATTTTCCTTATGTCTTTCAAGGGAGTTTATAGCCAAGATAGGAGGCTACCTTTCTTCTGACTGGTCTCACATGCTCTTCCATACAAGATATGGGACCAAGGTCACCATCAAATCTGAATCATTGGTAGCTCACCATATAAAACCATATGTGTCCAATATGATCAATGAAAGTTGCCTTGCATTTGATAGCAATGACATCCAGATTATTGGAGAAACAAACACTAAGATAGAAAAGATCCCTAATATTTTACTAGATGAGATGGAATTAGAAAAGGGCCAAGAAAATGTTATTCGGGATGTTGGTTTGGAAAGTTATTTGATACAATAAAGTGGATCCATAGAGCCAAACCTTCTCAAAGAGGATGATGATTCAGGAAATCAGAATAATCAGGTTTGGGAATTATGTTTTGATGGAGCTAGAAGCAGACATGGCTCTGGTGGTGGTGCTATGCTAGTGTCCCTGAAAGGAGAAAGATACTATACGGCCTTCAGATTTAGTTTCTCTTGGACTAGAAACACTGCAGAGTATGAAAGTCTAGTGAATGGACTGGAGTGGGCTAGGAAGAGAGGGCTCTGTTGGGACTAAAAATGCAACTTGGATTTTTAGGTACCATGTTAAAATTTTGCAGTTTGAAGCCCTTTTAATGTATTTCATGCATATGTACCTAACTATCATTTTGAATCCTATGAGGTGCTCCATATGTTTAACACACTCCTTTTAGTATGTGCAAGCGTTCTAGATTGTTATTTTTTCATCCAAATCATTTGGTGAAGTCCCATTTTGAGCAAGTGTCAAACTACACAATTCTTCAAACAGTGTAAAGTAGCCCAGTTTGCCTTTGAATATCTTGCATCTAGAAATGTTTCATGACCTACCACTTTCAAGATGTTTAGTATGCATATTAAAGAACCTATGTTCAAATTTTTGAGTCTTTTCAAATCTATTTGATTAGGTTTCAAACCCCTCAAAGTTGGTTGTCTGTTGTTGTCATGCACTTGTGTAATTATTCAGAATTCTAGAAGGGCCTATTTGATCAGTCATATCTTTGACCCAATTGACCCTATTGAGGAATTTCCTTTTGCATCATACTTTAGGGGTCAAATACTTCCAATGTTCCAAATTTGAGGTCATGATGAATCCGGTTGCTCAGTTTCCAAATGCAATTGCAAATACAACTTTTATTGTTTTACAAGTTGTGAAATGTGTAGATTGATTCGTACCCCTATTCATGATGTTTTGACTTTTGATCCATGATTGACAAGTCTAAATGGGTTGTACCACTATGTTCTACTCCAAAAATACTACAGGTATGCCAAGTTAGAAGTCTTGATGAATCTTTTAGCATACTTTCCCAGGGTCTTTCTATATGCACAAATCACTGATTTGCTATGTTTCCTAGTTTGCAGTTCTAAGAGTCTATCTTTGCCTGATTGCCAAATGCATCATGTTATTCATCATGAGACTTAATTGTGGAATTATACTCTTGGTATGACAAAGAACTAATGCTCCTATTTTTGGATCCTGATGTCATGTTTAGAATGGCATTGTGACTTTCTGAAGAGGCTAGTTATGGATTTGTGTTCTTTGTATGATGGAGAATCAGTGCCAGTGATTTCAGTTCCAGAAAGTTTCATCTAGTCAATTTTATAAGCCAGTTCCAGAGCCATCTTATATGATTTCAAGTAGAATAGACAGAGTTTGTTTATAAATGGCTATGTTTGTTTAGGCATATATTTTGGCTCCGATCTCTTCGCGAGCTTTCCTCTGACAGGCATCTTGTGGTGTTAGAGGTGAGCGTGTGCTTCTGATGACATTCTTCTGTCAGGTGTTTTGGTTAGTTTTTGAGGCTAGTTTTGAGAGGCTCACTGATGGTTCATGGTTAGTTTCACTGAATGTATGTGCAGGGTGGATTTTCAGATAGAAATTGAAGTGGTTGAGCTGTGGCTTAGATGTCATGGTAGGTGTTCATGTTTGTAGAAGGACCCCATGCACAATGGGGGTCACACGTATTAATAAAGGAGAGGGTCATCCTCTTGTTGCTCAAGCTTTCAAGGAGTGAGAAAAAGGCTCTTGCAGATGATTGGAAGTCTAAAATTGATATGGATAAGGACTTGGGCAATACAAAGATCTTGGAGATTGACGCCTTCTTGCATCTTGTGGTTTCCTTTGGTATTCCAACAGTTTTTCACAAGGGTGATATGTGTTGTTTTAGTAGCCTCATGGCTCAAACAGATCACTAAGCTCTATGGACAACTTCATCTATTAGAAATAATGCCAAGTATTAATGAGGAAATTATAAATAAGGTAAAAGAAATTAATGTTGTATATTTTTCGTAGTCAACTAGACTCTAAAAAAAAACAATTCGTCTTATGCCTTTGCTCAAGTCATATCCGAAGAATTCAAAGAAAGTTTCAAGTGGAAATAATTATGTTAAATGAATGAGGAAATCTCAAAGAGGCTCAATGTTTGGAGGGCTATTATTAACTGCTTAAAAGACTTAATCTTCACTACTTGATAGCTTTCATAACCATGCTAGTGGGTGATATTAAAATGGAGTCTTCAAGGAGACTTGTACATCTTCACTGCTGGCTCATATTGCAATAAGAAAATGCCTATGTATGCCATGGCAGTAGTATGTTGGCTAAAAGGGATTCATGCAAGCAACTGGCACCATGTTCCCAACAAATGCATGAGGTGAAGATGGGAAAAAGCTAGTGTAAACAAATCGGGGGTTGCTAGTTTGTCAATGGTTCACATAATGTAAAAGGAATGTACCATATGAGCAGGTCAACTGAATGTTACAAGGGCCTCACTCAATGTAGTGGAGAAAACATGTCAATTTGAGGACTCACATTTTGAACCATCTAGCTCAGTCATGAGTTTTCTAATGAAGGGCTGGTGACTGGCATCCATTTGTTTCCTATTGCTTCATGCCTTGTCATGCTGACTGAGATTCCTAGTATGATTAATGGGCCACTACAAATGTTTTAATGGAAGCATGGTTTTGAATGGTAAGGTGTGTTACAAGGAAAGAAGATTTGTGCAAGTTTAAAGGAGATCCGTGCATTTTAACTATGTATTACATTAGGAATGGGAGGCAGCTAACATTGCAAACTAGAGGAGCTAGCGCATGAAGAAAGAGGGCTCTTGCGTTGATGCTGGAGGACACCTCACACAAGGTACTAGAGGGCCTTCCTTGTGCAATATATTGGGAGGTCCACTTGTTTGAAGGTGCACACAGGTACATGTCTAGTGCATGTTGAAAAAAGATAGCCCATCATGCATATGAAATAGTAAAAATGGAATGCTAGTATGAATAAGGGGGCTATCAACAATATCAAATACTGGTGCATGTAGCATGAACATGTCTAGTGGCTTCCATGAAGACCAGCTGCTCACACACATGGAGGAGATTTGTGTAAGAGAGAAGGGAGAGCTCATGCAATGTAGAATGAGGGACTGCCTGTGCATGAAACAGAGGAGGCATGCGTAAGAGCCAAGGGCTCAAGCTATAAACAAATTGGAAGAACAAGTTTGGAGGCTCTGCGCAAGAAGATGATGCTTGCGTTTTTAAATGGGGCCTCACATTAAATGAAGACAGGCATCGCAAATTCAAAGTTGGAGGCCTTGCACAGCTAAGTGGAGTCTCACATAAATCTGAAGCTAGTAGCTAGTGTATAGAGGGGGTTGTGTGTTTGTGCAAATGGTAAACTTTTCAAATAAATGCCCCACGCATAAGTATTGGGATTTTTTGTGTTTTTGTTCAAAAATCTTAATCCCACATTTCTCCTATATGGGCTTTTCATATTGTTATATCCATTTCTTCCCAGAACTAAGGTAAAGAAATTGAGAGAGGCAGTGCTAGCCTCTACCTTTGCAGGCCCACCTTGGAATCCATGCTAGTTGGGGTGCTAAGGCATTGTTTTGACACAGTATTTAAAACTTTCAAATTAATGATCCCACATTGATCCCAGTTTTAGGATTTCATGTGAATAGTAGCAAATCCACTCACAATGTATAGTAGAAAGAAGAATGGGAGGATGTGCTCTCGCAGCTGCCCATGCTACTCCCACCTCAGTTTCTGTGTCAACGGGCCCAAGAAATAATTTTTGTAGAAGTAGAAACACACACTGACCAGGTAGATTGATAGGTGGTGACCATTTGTGAGTTTTCCAGATCAAACTAGACACTCAGAGAAAATTGAGCGATTCAAAGGTAGCACTCAATAAACTACCATTCGCCGAATCGTCGAATGCTAGAGATTAAAGCGAGGATACTTGGAGATCACACGAGTCTTAGTCGCCTGTTCTCTTAATATCCTAGTAGTTAATAGAAACATTTAGAGAATTAGAGAATTATCCATTCACTAGTTCTCCAGGTGCATAGTAGTTAATAGAGATTATATAGAGAACTGGAGAATGGGCTTAGTCACCCATTCTCTAAATGATAACCATGGTCAAGATTTGATTTTGAGAATTAGAGATAGAGGATTCACCAAGTCGCCAAGTTAAACTGCAGTTGAGGATTGTATTTAGAGATTCTGAGAATTCCTATGGTTGCCCATTCTCTGAATGGGATGGTTAAAACTTGAGTCAAGTCTGAGCATCAAATGACATGTTGACAAGTGGCAAGTCCTAGTTCATTCCTAAGGTAAATGCAGAAAATGATTAAAAATATTGTTTTGAAAAGAATTTAAACATTTGTTTAGTTTGTGCATTTGCATAAATTGCAAAATTTAAATGACCAAGCCTATGCACCAAAAAATGTCCTAAAAGTTCATTTTTTATCCAAAACATGAAGTGTTATATATCATCAAAAAGGTCTCAGAATGATGAATCTGATGGAGGAGTCTAATTTCAATTTCGCTACAGTTGATGAGAGTAGTTTGGGTTTGAAATCTAGGGGTCAGAATCAAAATCAGGACCAAATCAATTTGAGAAGTGATTACAGAAAGAGGTTGCAAATTTGGAGGGAAAAAGGGTTTGTAAAGGTGGAATCAGTTGCAGATATTTTGAGAACTGACAGGTGTCGATGACTATGATGGTTTGCCCCATTTTCTATATCTTGGATTTATTCTCATTGTAATAGGGATGTTGAAAATTATGTTGGAGAGTAGCTTCTAGGCATTGGTGTCTTTCTTTTCTATGTTTCTCTATTTTGCAAATGTATAGTTACAGATAAATTTTAATGAAAACAATAGAATCTCAATTCAGTTTGTGTTTGATGTCTTTGTATTCATGCTCTTAATTCTTGTGTATTGACTTGTAAGGCATGTTAGTGTACTAGTTACAAGGTATCTGTGGGTTTGAATTTGATTTCTCTCAAGGAGGGAGTAAGCCTTGACTTCCAATTCTGAGAATTTTAGGTTTGTATACGAATTTGATGTCTAGGAACTAGAGTGAAAGGAGTGATTTGCAAGGCATTTCACTAGGTTTCTTTGAGTTTGAAGTTAATGTTTTCTAGGAATGTACATTTGTATGACTCTGTTGCCCAATGAATAAGGTGCTAATCCTGGACTACCTTGCAATTTCATCATCAATCTTTAAAATATATTCAACTTTACTTTCCTATTATTATGCACATTCACGTTTGATTGTATTCAAGAAGTACAATTCATTTGGGTGATTCCTTGAAGAGAGAATCAATAGGTTGCCCCTCCTTAAAAGGGAAGAAGGATGAAGATCCTTGTCTCAATGGTTCTTTCTATTCTTTCAATCATGGTTCATCTGGTTAAACTCTATTTTCAGTTGACTTTGGTCATCTGTAGAGTGTTTCATCAGTTGGTTAGATAAAAAGTGAATAGCAAAACAATGTCCACTCTTATACATACTTTGTAATCAGTCATATATTGTAGGTACACCCACCTATGTTTGTGGAGCCTGAAGTGAAGGACTTGGTCCTTATCAATTAGCCTTTTCCTTGTAAGAATCTGGAATTGGGAATCTGAGAGTCAAGCTAAGTAGCTATAGGGTGATTCTAAATGAAAAAGAGCTAACAAATTGGTGACTCTATTGGGGATTTCATAATACAGTTTGGAATCAACCCAAAAAAATATAATCTGATGGAAAAGTGGAGGTTGCAAGCTCATAGTAGCTAATCATCTATTTTCATTTTCTAGACGAGTCAAGTAATATTTTCCCACAGCTTTGTGGGTGGTGACTCTTAAGTCTTATGCAACCTAGTAGCACTGAATATAGATGTAAATTTTTAGACTTTCAATATATTGTTTACAGATCTAAAACTTTATCAGTTGATTTGCAAATGGAAAAAATATCAGTGGTTGTTTGAGTGTGTTTACTTCTACTAGCCATGAAAGAGTATTGTAGCAGCAACAACAAAGGCATTCTACTTCTCATGTATTTTCCTTTCATGAGAATCTAGAGATTTAAATGAATTGCCTCTATTGAGTGTTTTCAGCACTAGGCAAGAGGTGTGTTTATGCAATTAGTGAAGGATGTCAAAGTTCTTTTCACAAAAAGTACAGACTAGCAAGGGTTTTTTAAACTCCTTCCATACCAAGAGGTATGAGCCATTGTGTTTTGATGACATTAAAGGTTTCCCACATGATATGCCTCATCACATCAGAGACTATTTACCAAACTTTTATGGAAACCAAGTTGTTTCGGCAAGTCATCATGTTCAAATTTTTGTTGATGTATTTGGTGACTTCAAAATTGAGTTTGAGGATGTGTACATGAAGTTTTTCATTGAAACTTTGAGGCATAATGCTAGGGACTAGTTTTCTTTTCTACCAGCTTGTTCAATTTCTTCTTGGAATGAATTACATGTCACTTTTATGGAGCAGTTTGGTGAGAGAATGAATTTGAGTGATGTATTTCGTAATTGGTTGAATCTTAGGATTGGAGAAGATGAATTAGTCCCTGATTTTAATATCAGATTTGCAAAAGCATTATATGAAATGCCTAAAAATAGTAGACCTCAAGATCTTATGTGTGTTACAGTTTAATTTGATGCATTTCCAAAGAAAATGAGTTATAGGTTAAGAGACAAGGAACCTAAGACTTTGCATCAAGCTTTTAGGACAACAATAGAGATTGAAAACATGTCCAAATATAGATTGGAAAAGGACCATTTCTCTAGAGGGATTTGCCAAAAAAATGTATTTGAGAATGGACAAGAGTGTTATGATAAATTTACAGCTCCAAGTAGGTGTGTTGATGCTTCTATTTTGGTTTCTAATCAAATCTTGAATTCAGATTTGAAAAGATGTATTATTAATGATCCTTTGTTGCATGTGGAAGAAACCTCTAGTGATGATAATAATACATATTTCCAAGAAGTTGCAGCAATAAATGATGTTTCAAATACTTATGATGGTGACTATCCAAGTGAATCTTTGTTGTACAAAGTTATAGTAGAGATACTCTCTCATTTTGATCCTAGGTGCAGTGATATTAACAACATTTTGAATGTTGAAGAGGATGTATGTGTTTTACACTCTTATGAGGATCAAGAGGATGCTAAAACTTATGTTTCACAAGAGAATGATATGTTGGGAAATGTTAATTCATTGTTATTACGTGAGTATAGTGTAGCATGGTAAGATAAGAGCATTTGTGGAAGTAAATGCAAACCAGCATATGAAGGTAAGGGTATCTTCATCAATCCTAAAAATAATCTTTTACATCCGCATGATACAAATGAGTTTGGTCTTAAGAATTTTGAAATGGATTTGGTACCAAAGCTTAAGGAAAGAGGGATAGTAAATGAGGGTCTTCCTTATAAGATGGAATATGATACTATCTAGCAACTTTATAATGATATTATGAATGAAAATCGGAATGAAGATCAGTTAGATGGGTCTTTTCACTCAAATGGTAAAGTGCTAGGTGAGTGTGTTGTTGAAATCCCTTTATTTAATAATGGTTCACTTCAACATATGAATCATTTGTGTGATGATAATCCTACCCATGATGATAAACTTGAGGGTGATTGGTGTCTTTCCCCATCTCCTCCGGTTGAAGAAGGTGGTATGAATTTGTCGTCCATTTCTTTTCCTAATGATAGAGGTGTTGAATCTATTTATAGTGATGTCTCTAATTTTGAATCATATGCTGAAAGTGATTATGACAATGATTATGACAATAGGGGTACTAATGTCTTCAAAGTTTTTATTAATGAGGTATTTGATGAGGACATTGATATGGATCAGCCATCTCTTTTTTACCATGTTCATATGGGAGAAAAACATGGCATTGTTAATCCATTATTTGAGGAATGCATTGAATTTCCAGATGTGGTTTATTCTGATTTTAATATTGAAAATGTGTTGATATGCTGTAAGAAATCAGATTGTGTCTCTTCCTGGGCTAAAAGTGATTTTGAGTGTGAAGTTGCATTTGATGAGTCCACTGTTCCATGTAGTGAGTAGGACTATGATGTTGATCAGCTGGCTCCTTGTGACCATGTGGGTAATTTGTAAGTGGAAGAGGTTTCCAATCTGTGTTTTGAGGAACATGCTGATATGTCTTTCCATTTTGGAGTTTTTCCAGATTTTGGTATTCATCATTTATGTGAGTATGATTCATTTACCTTCTTTATGAATCAGTCGGTTAATGAGGGGGTAATGCAAGTGGAGATTGATGTTTCTTATGATGATGGATTTCCTTATTGTCATGGTTCATATTTTCTACTGATGTGAAGAATGAGTTTCATACTTGTGTTTATGATGACATTGATGGAATAATTTCTAAAGGCATGAAAGGAATTGCAAATAAGGTATTCTTCATTTTTGTGATTCCTTGTGAGTTTGAGCAGTAGTTGTACAAGTGCATGTTCATTCTGATATTTGTCAGCTAAGAAGAAAATCAGATTTTTGATAGGGGAAAGTTTTTGTTTCAGTTATGAAAAGGTTTGAGGATTTTTGTAAATAATGTACAGACTGTACAGTCACTTTGTTTTTAGTTGTGTGTTTACTTTCAATAAATGGATTCCTAGTAGGAAAAGACAGAGGAAAGTAAAAGAGATAAAAATTTGATTCATAGTTTTCTGGCTGGTCTGCTTCTACCATGAAATTCTGAGGTTCTCTATGTGCCCACATGGGGCTTTCATCCACAAAAAGAGCCACTTTTGGGACTAAAAATGCAACTTGGATTTTTAGGTACCATGTTAAAATTTTGCAGTTTGAAGCCCTTTTAATGTCTTTCATGCATATGTATCGGGCTATCATTTTGAAGCCTATGAGGTGTTCCAAATGTTTAACACACTCCTTTCAGTATGTGCAAGCATTCTACGTTGTTATTTTGTCATCTTGAATCATTCAGTGAAGTCCCATTTTGAGAAAGTGTCAAACTACACAATTCTTCAAACAGTGTAAAGTAGCCCAGTTTGCCTTTGAATATCTTGTGTCCAGAAATGTTTCATTACCCACCACTTTAAGGATGTTTAGTATGCATATTAAAGAACCAATGTTCAAATTTTTGAGTCTTTTCAAATCCGTTTGATTAGGTTTTGAACCCCTCAAAGTTGGTTGTCTGCTATTGTAATGCACTTGTGTAATTATTCAGAATTCTAGAAGGGCCTATTTGATTAGTCGTATCTTTGACCCAATTGACCCTATTGAGGAATTTCATTTTGCATCATACTTCAGGGGTCAAATACTTCCAATTTTCCAAATTTGAGGTCATGACAAATCTGGTTGCTCAGTTTGCAAATGTGATTCCAAATACAACTTTTATTGTTTTACAAGTTGTGAAATGTGTAGATTGATCCGTACCCCTGTTCGTGATGTTTTAAATTTTGATCTATGATTGAAAAGCCTCAATGGGTTGTACCACTATGTTCTACTCCAAAAGTACTACAAGTATGCCAAGTTAGAAGTCTTGATGAATCTTTTAGCATACTTTCCCAGGGTCTTTCCTTTTGCACAAATCACTGATTTGCTATGTTTCCCAATTTGCAGTTCTGAGAGCCTATCTTTGCCTGATTGCCAAATGCATCATGTTATTCATTATGAGCCTTAATTATGGAATTATAATCTTGGTAGGACAAAGAAAAAATGCTCCTATTTTTCAATCCTGATGTCATGTTGAGCCTAGTTTTCAAAGTCGTATTCGAATCCAGTTTCTATGATTTTCATTGTTCTAAGTTCTAAATTCATTTAACGGGCTGACTTTGACATTTTGTTGTGAATGGTGTTGTGATTTTCTGAGGAGGATAGTTATGGATTTTTTTTCTTTGTATGACAGAGAATCAGTGCCAGTGATTTCAATTTCGGAAAGTTTCGTCTGGTCAGTTTTATAAGCCAGTTCTAGAGCCATCTTATATGATTTCAAGTGGCACAGATAGAGTTTGTTTATAAATGGCTATGTTTGTTCAGACATATATTTTGGCTCGGGTCTCTTCCTGAGTTTTCCTCTAAAAGGCATCTTGTGGTGTTAGAGGTGAGCATGTGTTTCTGATGACATTCTTTTGTCAGGTGTTTTGGTCAGTTTTCGAGGCTAGTTTTGAGAGGCTCATTGATGGTTCATGGTTAGTTTCACTGAATGTATGTGCAAGGTGGATTGTTAGATAGAAATTGAAGTGGTTGAGATGTGGTCTAGATGTCACAGCAAATGTTCATGTTTGTAGAAGGCCCCCATGCATAATGGGTGGCACACGTATGAATAAAGGAGAGGGTCATCCTCTTGTTGCTCAAGCTTTCAAGGAGCAAGAAAAAGGCTCTTCCAGATAATTGGAAGTCTAAAATTGATATGGATAAGGACCTGGGCAATAAAAAGATCTTGGACATTGACACCTTCTTGCAGCTTGTGGTTTCCTTTGGTATTGTAGCAGTTTTTGACAAGGGTATTATGTGTTGTTTTAGTAGACTCATGGCCAAAAAAGATCACTAAGTTCTATGGATGACTTCATTTGTCAGAAATAATGCCAAGTATTGATGAGGAAATTATAAATAAGGGAAAAGAAATTGATGTTGTATATTTTACATAGTCAGCTGGACTATAAAAAAAAAATTCCTCTTATGCCTTTGCTCAAGTCATATCCGAAGAATTCAAAGAAAGTTTCAAGTGGAAATAATTATGTTAAATGAATGAGGAAATCTCAAAGAGGCTCAATGTTTGGAGGGCTGTTATTAAGTGCTTATAACACTTAGTCTTAACTACTTGATAGCTTTCAAAACCATGCCGGTGGGTGAAATTAAAAGGGAGTCTTTGAGGAGGCTTGTACATCTTCACTGACAGCTCATATTGCATTTAGAAAATGCCTATGTATGCCATGGTGGTAGTATGTTGGTTAAAGGGGATTCATGCAAGCATCTAGCACCATGTTCCTAGCAAATGCGTGAGGTGAAGATGGGAAAAAGCTAGTGTAAACAAATTGGGGCTTGCCAGTTTGTCAATGGTTCACGTAATGTAAAAGGAATGTACCATATGAGCAGGTCAACCAAATGTTACAAGGCCTCACTCAATGTAGTCAAGAAAACATGTCAATTTGAGGACTTGCATTTTGAACCATGGAGCTCAGTCATGAGTTTTTGAATGAAGGGTTGGTGACCACCATCCATTTGTTTCCTATTGCTTCATGCCTTGTCATGCTGGCTAAGATTCCTAGTATGATGAATGGGCCACTACAAATGTTTTAATGGAAGCACGGTTTTGTTCAGTAAGGTGTGTTACAAGGAAAGAAGATTTGTGCAAGTTTATAGGAGATCTATGCATTTTAACTATGTATTACGTTAGGAATGGGAGGCAGCTAACATTGCAAACTAGAGGAGCTAGCGCATGAAGAAAGAGGGCTCTCATGCTTATGCTGGAGGATGCCTCATGCAAGGTACTAGAGGGCCTACCTTGCACAATATATTGGGAGGTCCACTTGTTTGAAGGTCCACATAGGTACATGTCTGGTGTGTGTTGAAAAAAGATAGCCCAACATGCATCTGAAATAGTAAAAGTGGAATGCTAGTATGAATAAGGGGGCTGTCGGTAATATCAAATACTAGTGTATCCAGCATGAACATGTTCGGTGGCTTCCATGAAGACCAGCTGCTCATGCACATGGAGGAGATTTGTGTAAGAGAGAAGGGAGACCTCATACAATGTATAATGAGGGACTACCTATGCATGAAATAGAGGAGGTGTGCGTAAGAGCCAAGGGCTCAGGCTATAAACAAATTGGACGAACAAGTTTGGAGGCCTGCGCAAGAAGATGATGCTTGCATTTTTAAATGGGGCCTCACGTTAGATGAAGACTGGCTTCACAAATTCAAAGATTGAGGCCTTGCATAGTTAAGTGGAGTCTCACATAAATCTGATGCTAGGAGCCAGTGTATAGAGGGGGTTGTGTGTTTGTGCAAATGGTAAACTTTTCAAATAAATGCCCTACATGTAAGTATTGGGAGTTTTCATGTTTCTGTTCAAAAATCTTAATCCCACATTTCTCCTGTATGGGCTTTTCATATTGTTTATATCCATTTCAACCCAGAACTAAGGTAAAGCAATATAGAGAGGCAGTGCTAGCCTCTGCCTTTGCAGGCCCACCTTGGAATGCATGCTAGTTGGGTGCTAAGGCATTGCTTTGACATAGTATTTAAAACATTCAAATTAATGATCCCACATTGATCCTAGTTTTAGGATTTCATGTGAATATTAGCAAATCCACTCACAATGTATAGTAGAAAGAAGAATGGGAGGCTGTGCTCGCGCAACTGCCCATGTTGTGCCCTCCTCAGTTTCCATGCCAACAGGCCCAAGAAACAAATTTTGCTGACTGGGCAGATTGACACATGGTGGCCATTTGCGAGTTCACAAGATCAAACCAGGTAGTCAGTGAAAATTGAGTGATTTAGAGGTAGTAGTCAATAAACTGCCAGTCACCGAATCACCAAATGCTAGCGGTTAAAGCGAGGATACTTGGAGATCACGTGAGCCTTAGTCACCAGTTCTCTTAATATCCTAGCAGTTAATAGAAACATTTAGAGAATTAAATAATTAGCCATTCACTAGTTCTCCGAGTGCCTGGTAGTTAATAGAGATTATTCAGAGAACTAGAGAATGGGCTTAGTCATCCATTCTCCAAATGATAACCATGGTCAATATTTGATTTCGAGAATTGGAGATAGAGCATTCACCAGGTCTCCAAGTTAAATTATAGTTGAGGATTGTATTTGGAGATTCTAAGGATGCCTATGGTTTCCCATTCTCCTAATGGGATGGTTAAAACTTGAGTCAAGTCCGAGCATCAAATGACATGTTGGCGAGTGGTAGGTCCTGGTTCATTCCTGAGGTAAATGTAGAAAATGATTAAAAATCTTGATTTGAAAAGAATTTAAAAGTTTGTGTAGTATGTGCATTTGAATAAATTGCAAAATTTAAATGACCAAGCTTGTGCACCAAAATATGTCCTAGAAATTCATTTTTTATCCAAAACATGAAGTGTTATATATTGCTGAAAAGGTCTTAGAATGACGAATCTGATGGATGAGTCTATTTTTAGTTTTAGTACAATTGATGAGAGTAGTTTGGGCTTGAAATACAGGATTCAGAATCTGAATCAGGATCAAATTAATTTGAGAAGTGATTGCAAAAAGAGGTTGCAAATTTGGAGCGAAAAAGGGTTTGTAAAGGTGGAATCAATTGCAGATATTTTGAGAACTGATAGGTGTCGGTGACTATGATGGTTTGCCCCATTTGCTATATCTTGGATTTCTTCTCATTGTAATAGGAATGTTGAAAATTATGCTACAAAGAAGCTTCCAGTCATTGGTCTCTTTGTTTTCTATTTTTCTCTATTTTGTAAATGTATAGTTACAGATAAATTTTAATGAAAACAACAGAATCCCGATTCAGTTTGTGTTTGATGTCTTTGTATTCATGATCTTAATTCTTGTGTATTGACTTGTAAGGCATGTTAGTGTACTAGTTACAAGGTATCTATGGGTTTGAATTTGAGTTTCTCTCAAGGAGCGAGTAAGCCTTGACTTTGAATTATGAGAATTTTAGGTTTGTATATGAATTTGATGTCTAGGAACTAGAGTGAAAGGAGTGATTTGCAAGGCATTTCACTTGGTTTCTTTGAGTTTGAAGTTAACATTTTCTAGGAATGTACATTTGTATAACTCTATTGCCCAATGAATAAGGCACTGGTCCTAGATTGCCTTGCAGTTTCATCATCAATCTTTAAAATATATTCAACTTTACTTTCCTCTTATTATGCACATTCACGTTTGATTGTATTCAAGAAGTACAATTCATTTGGGTGATTCCTTGAAGAGAGAATCAATAGGTTTCCCCTCCTTAAAAGGGAAGAAGGATGAAGATCCTTGTCTCAATGGTTCTTGCTATTCTTTCAATCGTGGTTCATCTAGTTAAACTCTATTTTCAGTTGACTTTGGTCATCTGTAGAGTGTTTCATAAGTTGGTTAGATAAAAAGTGAATAGCAGAACAATGTCCACTCTTATACATACTATGTAATCAGTCATATATTGTAGGTACACCCACCTGGGTCTATGGAGCCTGAAGTGAAGAAGGACTTGGTCCTTATCAATTAGCCTTTTCCTTGTAAGAATCTAGAATTGGGAATCTAAGAGTCAAGCTAAGTAGCTATAATGTGATTTTACATGAAAAAGAGCTAACAAGCTCAAAGCCCTAAAAGCTTATGTGACACTGAGTTAGTAGTCAGCCAAGTAAGAGGGATTAGTGAAATCGAAAGTGACACCATGAAAGCATACAAACATAGAGTTTGGGATGTAATTGAAGACTTTTGTGCTTTCAATATTGTTGCCATCCCTAGAAAGTTGAACCAAAATGCAGATAGATTAGCCGTTGTTGGATCTCAGTATGACATTCCTAATAGTATTTCATAGGAGGAGACCCAATAGCATATCAAAGTAATTATCAAGCCTTCTATCCATGATAATGATACTAATTGGCAAGTGTTTGACAATGATGAGCAGATTCTGCAGTTCTTGTTTGAGGATGATGTCTTCTCAAAACATAACCAAGATAGAATATCACAAAACTATGGTGACCAAGTGATACAACTTAAATCTAATAATATTCCTAGAGGTCTTGTCACCTTAGAAGTTGTCTTCAACAAGGATGATCAAGTTAAGAAGAACAAAGATGGCTTGGTAGTTCAATAAGAACATAGTGTTGAATTAAGGTTGGAACTAGGCAAGAGCTTACACATTGGAAAAGTAAATACTAATTTGGAGAAGCAGGTTTATACACTAAAAGGTTTTAATCTAGCACTTTCTCAGCACACCATTGAACTAGAACCTAATGCCAAACTAGTAAGGCAAAATAAAAGGCCTATTAATCCCAAGCTTGAGCCACTTATGCATGGAGAAGTGCTCAAATTAATAGAAAGTTGTATCATCTACCCCATTAAACATACTAGTTGGGTTTCCAACCTTGTTCCTATCAGGAAGAAGAATGGGGAGTTGAGGTTATGTGTTGACTTTAGGGATCTCAATAGAGCTTCTCTAAAAGACCGCCATCCATTACCCTCTACGGATAAAATATTACAATGTGTCTCTGGGTCTGAGAGATTTTCATTATTGGATGGCTATTCAGGATATAATCAAATCCTAGTTAGTGAACATGATCAATACAAGACTACATTCACAACCAAGTGGGGAACCATGGCTTATCAAAAGATTCCCTTCAGTTTGTCGAGTACAGGTGCTACATTCCAAAAGGAAATGGATATGGCCTTCAAAATCCTCATGTACAAGTTTGTACTGGGCTACTTAGATGACACAATAGTTTATTCTAAACATGCAACTGATCATATCAAACATCTAAGAAAGATCTTTGAAAGGGGTAGAAAATTTGGGATGTCTCTTAATCCCAAGAAATGTGTGTTTGCAGTTCATGAAGGGAAGTTGTTAGGATATATAGTATCCAAGAAAAGAATCATAGCTGAACCTAAAAGGATTGCATCCATCCTAGAGATACCCTTGCCACATCACATCAAATGCCTTTAATCTTTCATAGGAAGGATTAACTTTGTTAGATGTTTCTTGCCTAATATTGCAGATTTACTGAAGCCTTTTATAGCCATGTTAAAGAAGAGTTCAATTTTCAACTAGACTAAGGAAGGGAACGCCAATTTCCAGGCTATCAAAGAAGCCCTGATAGAAGCTCTTGCTCTATTAAACCCAAATTTTAGTAAGGATTTTATCCTTTATGCTTATGGTGGTCATGATGCTATATCTGCAATGCTAACCCAAGAAAATTTAGATGGATTAGAGCAACCTATTTCTTTCTTAAGCAAAGGTTTAGAAGAGTATAAACAAAGGTACTCTTTTGTAGAAAAACATGTACTTGCTATGGTAAAGAGTCTTAAAAAATTTAGATATTTATTGACCCATATCAAGGTACACTTGAAGGTTACTCATCGAAGTGTCAAAGAATTTTAGCTTTCCAAGGACCTAAATGAAAAAAGAGCTGGTTGGATTACCAAAGTGATGGAGTATGACATTGATATTCAAATCACCAAACTAGTTCGACGGAGAGGTATTTATGAGCATTTGGCAAGGGATGAGAGTTCACGAAAATCAGGGCAAATAGATGTATCTCTAGTAGTGCATTCTACAGAAAAACATGCCAAGGTAGTAGGTTGGTTGCCTAACATGATCCATCTTTTGAAGATAGGACAATGTCCTATAGACCTAGATTTAGAAAAAGGGAGGTATTATAGATTACAATCTATTCCCTTTGTGCTGATAGACGAAATTCTTTCCAAAAAGGATCACAATGGTGTCCTTTTGAGATGTATTGATTTAGAAAAGATAGCAGATGTCCAATTTGAGTTTCATGATGGACCTTTTGGAGGTCACTTTTCTCCTAGGACTACAACTTTTAAAATCATGAGGGATGGATACTATTGGCCATCTATTTTCAAGGATATTCATGATTATGTGAGAAAATGCATCAAATGTGCCATGTTTGCAGGTAAATAAAGACTTGTAGCTCTTTCCCTTCAACTAATCAGGACATAGCCACCTTTCATGAAATGGGGCATATATTTTATTGGCATGATTAATCCTCCATCTAGTACAGGCCACAAGTGGATAATCACTACAACAGATTATTTCACTAGGTGGACAAAGGAGGTTGCCTTGAAAGAAGAAAATGAGGGTGTTGTCCTAAGTTTTTATGATGATATAATTCACAGATTTGGCACTCTGGACTCCATAATATCAGATAATGCATTAGCATTCATAGGCCTCAAAGTCTCAAAATGGGTAGTTAGAAATGACATTTATCTGAATATAAGTTCAAATTACTACCCTCAGGGAAATGGTTTGGCAGAATCAACTAACAAAAACTTGATTAGGATAATCAAGAAGACCCTACAAGATAACCAAAAGGATTGGCATACCAAATTAAAATTTGCCTTATGGTTATATGTTAGTGTATGGAAAAGAATCTAAGTTGTCCATTTCAACTAAGTTACCATCTTTGAACTTGGCCACACAATATGCCCTATTTGAAGAAGGGGATCCCTTACAAATTAGGTACACTTAGCTCATAGAGTTAGAGGAACTCAGAGATAAATCCATGAAGGATATGGAGTTCCATCAAATACAAACAAAGAAATTTTTTGATAAAAGAGCCAGGGCTAGAAGCTTCAAGGTTGGAGATGTAGTTCTCAAATGAGATGAGTTCAGATCAAAGCCTGGCAGACATACAAAATTTGATTCCTTCTGGGGTGGACCATTTGTTATCACAAAATTCAAGGGATACAATGCTTTCTAGTTATCTACTATTGACAGAGATGCCTTGCCAATATCAGTTAATGGTTTCCACTTGAAGCCTTTCTTTGAGGTTAGTCATTCCTTGTAAATCTCTATAAAAATGTTTCCTTGTTCTTTCCCTGCTTTCTAGATTAGATTTCCTATTTTCCTAGAATTGCTTGAGCATAGTTTTGCCCCTTCTTTGGTCTATCTCTCTGTCAAGAAGTTTTGTGTTCATGAGATGACTCCTATGCCTAATGTATTGCGTCAAGGTCCCTGGTCTAATGTCTAGCAGGCTAACATCTCGCAGAAATTGCCAAAATGTTACCCAAAATTTCCTACCATTCAATTTTGTCATGTTTTCACCTGCAAAGTAAATCCAAAAAGTTTTATGGTTTTCACCCTTGGCCCCATGTTCTTCAATGTGTCATCATTCTTTGGTCTTGATCACATCTACTTAATCACAAAACCCAAGGAGATATTCAAATTCTAAGATCTGCAGGAGATGCTTATGTCAGAGGGTTCCAAAATTTTCTAAGCTTAAAAACCCTTGATGTTTTCAATTTTCTTTGATACCTTTTGGTCAAAGTGTAAAACCTAAGTTGTTTTTGACCTTTCATACCTTCACATTTCTTCTCTGGCATCATCTTTTCTAGGTGCACTACTATGACCAATCAGGCCCAATTCTTCATGGATGTTGTCACTTAATCTCTTGTTCCTGGCGGTTAAGTGCTTTCCATCCAACAACCCATTGTTTCCACAGTTGCATATTCATCCAGCCTTGGTAGGAAATTAATGTTGTGTCTTGTGGTCTTAGTTTTGAGGTGATGATAGTGCCCTATAATCTACAGTTGTCACATGGTCGTAAGGGACATTCTTCTCCTTTGCGATCTTGCAACAACCATTCGATGGAAAGGTGATCTGAGAGGTGGGTCCAAGGTGCTAGTCATATAGTGGTGCTCCTTTCTAGTTGGCTAAAGGCTGATGACAAGGACATATTGGTGGGATTTAGGTTTTTGAGAGGCACGATGGTGTAAAAAGGATCTATGATTGTCGCATGAATGTAAGAAATATTCTTCCCCTTTGCAATCATGCGACCACTGTCTGATTTGAGCCGATTGTGTAGTGGGTCCAAGATGTCAAAAATTATGGAGCTGCTCATTTCTCATTGGTTTTCGATTGATGATGTGTCTGGTGACTTTTCAAAGGGGCTTGCAAATGCTATGAAGGATGATCTAGATCATTCAATCTTCTAGGAAATATATGATCGACGGTCATGTTTTAAACTTGGACCTGGTAGCCATTGGAGCCTAGATTTGAACCCTTCTATGGGAATTTTTTCTAGTGTTTGATCTATTGAATTGTGAATGACAAAGGGGTAGCATGGATTTAATTTTTCTAGGATGGTTGTAGTTGGGTAAATGATGCAAAGATTTGGGTGGCCTTCGCGTGTTGATTCTTGCTTCCTGAGGTACTATGCCTATTTGAGTCATAGCCGCTAGTGGATGAAAAGGGTTGGCACCACTTGTGACTATTTGTGTTTTCAAATTCAAAATATCTACAAGGGTTAGATTTGAACAATTATGGTGAGCCCAACTTACAGAAAGAAGGCCATGGTGGTGGCGTAAGGCTTTCAACTTGCAGCAAAGTAGATGGATCAAGGCGGCTTGTCTGCACACAGTTATGGTGATGGGAAGTGCATGCAAGAACATATTTTCTGATCATCCAAGATATCTCTATGATGCATTTATGATCAAAAATGACAAATTTAGGGTTTCTATTATTCTATGAAAATCTATGTAACCCTAAAAAGTTTGACTCTAGCCTATGTGCAAGGGAGATGTATATATTGTTTTTGGGAGCTCTTAGAGCTCAATTTTTTTCAATTGTAAGAAGAGTTTTCTCTTTCTTAGGAGTTATCCATGGCATTTTGCTATGACCTTTGGTTCTTACAATTTGTAATATTTCATTGAAATCTCAGATTCAATAGAGGCTACCCGTGGCATTTGTTCTGCACTTTGGTCTTTCCCTTGTCTGAATTTCTCTTATTAGATATGATATACTAGCTTTATTAGAGAAATTTTGAAGTTCTAGGGCCCTTCTTTCTTTTAGCTTATATGTGCACTATTGTGCATGATTTGATTTGAGTCAATTTGTGGGTATACTTCAGGCCCCTACAATTCTCTCTCATTCATGTGCCCTTTTGGTGAAGAGAATGTTTTCTTGCAGGTCACAATCTGTGTCCTTTGTTCAAGCCTCTCTATGAAACACTTATGCAAGCTTTTTTAGGAAGATTGTGTTCTATTAGATCTCAAAGCATTCATTCTAATTTGGTTGGTGTATTGTGTTCATTTCATTTCGGTGTATCACCTAGCAGGTAGTTTTCTTTTCAGTCATTTTTGTTTCAGCATTCCTTCTACCCCTTTCCCCCTCAAAGTTTACTTTCTTTTCAAGAAGAAAATTAAGGCAATTATCCAAGAGGAACCAGCCTAGAACTTGGAGGTCTCATCTTAGTTAGCATAGGTCCCACAACTTGGAGATGATTCCCATGTTATACTAGGTTATCAAGACTACAAGAGCTTGAACCAAGGGTGCAAACTTAGTGTATAACAGTAGCTCTCTTTTATATATCCTATCAAAGTAAGAAATTAAATCTATTTTTGAAATCAAATGTGTCTCTCCCTTATTTCCTCAAGAAATATGTTTAAAAGAATAAATTACATTAGGGAAAATCAATGTTCCATTAAGGAGAATGTGCTTAGCTAGAGGAAATCCTTGGGTAAAGGACCTATGTGTAATAAATAGGATCATAAGTACACAATTGTTGAAAGGATAAATGTTTGATTATATGGTAGAGTTCTGAATTATATATGATCCTTGTAAGTGGTGTGAATTGAACCAAGGAAAAAACATCAACGATAAGGAAAGAATAGGATATTAAACAAAATTGTGTAGTAATTATTTACATTGTTTTCATTTTGCATGTGAAATGGAAGTTAAAGATAACAACATTGATATGATATAGGAATGATGAGTTATTATGAAAGGAATAACGATATGTCTATTAGAATAAGATTTAAGTCAAACTTTATATCTATCCTAAAATGGAAATATTAGAAGAATGTGAATTTGTAGGTAATGGTATAGATGTCATATTGAAGATGCGACTAAGGATAATAATACTTGTAGTTACTCCTCAAATGTGTTTTTACTGAAATGTGTGTACAAAAGGTTAGTGCGTTGAACATATTAATTTGATTGAATAAAAGGGTAGTTGTAGGACTCATGTAATTATCTCCCTTTATTAAAGAATCTATGACCTTTATTTTGAGAAAATGGTAAATTCATACAAACTTATTAATGTTGGGAAAATATATACTCGTATTTAGATTATTATGAACTTCTAGGGCATGGAATTGGTTAAATAAGCTAGTTAATAAATAATGTTGATGAAACTCTAGCTTAATGAATCATGGTAAAATTTATTAGGGATATCTTTATGTCTATTGTCATAATACAACACTAATAAATTGTTATAATATAATCATAAAAGGTATCTTAGGCTACACTCTTTGAAAGAGATGTGTATTATATCTTGCATGTAAGTTGATATTAGATATTCTCCTATAAGTATACCTTAGATCTTATGGGAAAAAATAACTTGTTCCATAAAAGAGATTTTTTTTTATCTTGTCAGAAAGGTTACTCACAAATTTATGTGCTAATGTATGTGGAAAATTTAATATTTGAATGGTTTTAGTTGTAAATGCTCATAGAGGCAGTAGTATGATAACCCCTATATCAATCTATATCTAGTTTAGAGGATGAAATTTAAATTCATAATTGCATTTCAAAATCCTAAAACATATTTTACTATTAAAACAACTCCTAAATCCCGAGGTGAAAATTATACCTAATATATTAATGTTAGACTAGAGTAGAAATGTATGTAATATTTTTATTTTATGTTTGGCCAATGGCTAGAAACTCCCAACTTCTAGGAGTAAGTTGAATCTTAGGGAGGGATGATGTAATGCTCCTCCAACCCTAACAAGTCTTGGTTATGCTCACTAGGGAGTTAGATCATGCTATAAGTGATTTCATGGTTATTTTGTAAGAGAATGATCCTTCTAGAGATGGTTGCTTACTAATCATGATAACTTCATATTTTAATTTGGGAAATAATAATGTTTATATAAGTATGTCCTTTATATCTTCTTTTGTGTCAATGGAAGTTTAGGATCTTAATACTAAAAGGATCACCTGATAGACTTATATGCTTCTTTGTGAAATGCTCGTTATTAATATTTATGTTTACCTTAGGTTAATTGATTATAATCACTTAAGGGCTAGATCTATTATCTTCTCTAATAATGTTACTTGGGGTTAGATATGATTAATACATTTAGGGTTATATGATTTGTTTATCTTGTTTTGATAATAAGACATTTTGAGTACATCCCTGATGGTTAAATGGGTTTGTGAAAGTTAATAGATGATTTACATTTAGATGAATATGTTATGATGCATTCTGGTTATACAATATGGAAAAAAATATTATTCTAGTACTAATTACACTAATCCAATCATGCTTTGTTGATGTCACTATCTGATGTGAGTGTAGGATAAGGGGAGACAATCGTAGTTACTCCAACAGGAGGTCCACATCATGTCGCACTCTCCATCCTTGTTTTCCATTGTCTATTTATATATATGTATATATGCATGTTGGTTGGTGTTGCAAGATGCAAGTACCAGGCATTGACTCCACTTGGCTACATAGGTGTGAGCATGCCTTCAAAATCCTTGAATTGTTGTTGTGTGGAGATATTACCAAGATTACTCTCAAGGTTACCCATGAACTTAGAGTTATGCTTAGGCCTAGATGGGGGATCTGAATGCAACATGTGATGTGGTCTTGTGATTTATGATTTGATGTTGTTTTGAGATTAATGATGTGAGTTATATTTATCCTTGTAAGTATATGTATATATATTTATTATATATATGTTATAATTAAATGTATGTTATAGATGTATGTGTATATGTGGGTGCACACGCATATACCCATGCTAATATAAATAATAATATTTATATGATTTTCTTGATTATGTAAATGGTATGTTGTTTATAATAATTAAATAAAGTATATTAATGTATTAAACAAAAAGTAAAAATAGTAATTAATAAAAGAAATTTTCTTTGTAGTAAAACTAGCTATCTAGGAGGCAGTTGAACTCGAGACCTCCTAGAAGTTAGGCTAGTTGGTTTCCATGTGTGTTATATGTCTTCCTTGAAATTTATTTCTTTGACTTTCTTGTTATGATTTTCCTTTTAAGCTATTTTAATTAAATTTATTAAAACTTTGTTAAGTGCTTATGAGAATAATTGGTTTGATTTTTAAACCAACTATGGAAGTTGGAGAAGTTGCTTCCCATAAATCAAGTCCTCCAACCACATAGTTGGAGGATAAATAATTGAATTTTTTTGTGTTGTCGGGGAGGGAGAATTTATGGAATATTTTTGGGAGTTGTCTGTAATTATTTTTCCAAAAATTTATTTGAAGTTTTCGAGTCTCTATTTAGTGAAAACAAGTGTATGTGGATTGCTGGATTTTGATTTCCAAATGAAGCTTTCTAGGAGGATATCTACTCAAGGCTTGAAGATTTGCAGAGAGTCTCTAATCAAGAGAAGAGAATTTCTCTGCAGGACCCCAGGTAGGGTCTATACTGGGATGAATTCTCCAATTCTCCTATCTGTATTTGTAGATGTGTGTGTGTGTGTGTGTATTCTAGAAATTAATAGTGTGTTCTTATGATATATCAATTTTCTCTAGTTATATATGTTTATGGATTAAATATTATTGAGAACATATACTATGTGTAGGAAGTTTAATGACATGGTTTATTAATTTTCTTTGTCAAAACTCTTCCTAGAAGTCTATGGTTAATTATATGATTTTAATTTGGCATATATGAATATGTGTGTGTGTTATTAAATTTTTATATTATTCATATGATCTAATTTATAATTAGGATGATAATGAAAAATATGTTAATTGAAAATAGACAAAGTATTCTGGTTTATTTTTCTATACCCATAGTATAGTATTCATAAATTTTGAGCAGGAAATTATTTTGAAAATCTCTCTAGTGAGAGTGTGCACCATTAGGTTTTATCCAACATATATAAAAATTATAAAAATCCAATGGTTCAAAAAAAAGTGTTGCTTACCGCACCGAGACTATATTTTTATGACAGTCATATAGCAATAGTCATGCATAGATTCCTACAGGTTCATAAGTTTATAGTACAATATTTTCCCCATAAATATTTATTAATTTATAATTTATATTAATTTTATTTTCTATTTAGACATATTTTGGAAACTTTAGAGTCATGGATTTTAGTGTTGGGTACATGTTTGGCTTGGGGTTTGGTTTGTATCTTCCACACTTGATCCTAGTCTCTACCTATATCTTTTAATGTTCATTTTATTGCTTTAAGTTTATCATAATGTTTTATTAATTCATGCGGAAGTTTGTATCCCCTATGTATGTTCATTACCTTATTTGTTGAGATTTTCTGGTTTACTTATTATGTTTTGCACTTGGCATATAATTGAGCTTAGTTTATGAGGCTAGGACTCATCTTAGTGGCCTGTGTGCATGAGAGGGTTCTCTAGACCTATAAATAAGTTGTGGAAAGTTGTACATATGCATGTGGAAATTATTGTGCTTTTATTTGAGGTGTCTTATGATAGAATTCCTTCCAATGGTTCTTTTTATGTATATGGTTAGGGTTAGGACTCACTCTGAGGGCCTGAGTGCGTGGGGGAGTTTCCTAAACCTATGGATCAAGACATGGAAGTGTTATTCTATAGCATTGGCTTATGATGGGGTAAGAGAATAGGAACCCTAAGTGAGTGGCTCAGAATAGGTTTTGGAACCCTAAAGTGGTTGCTAGATGATCCTATGGGTGAGTTTATAGAAAGTGATAACATTAAAAATTAACCTGGGAAGGGGGGATTCAAAAGATAGTGAAAGAAAACATAATAATGGCCACACAGGTCTGATTGGAGTACCAGGACTAGGAATAACTGCCAGGGTGGATCCCTATTCATAAATGGGGGACCAACATTACATTGTTGCCAGGGTGGATCCCAATACATGGGTTGTGTGATGAAACTCACTTAAGTGGTCTCCTAGAACCTTAACCTCGGTGTTATAGTATGATGACATTTTATGTGCTTTATTATTGTTCTTTTGAGTCTTGTATTTATTGGTATTTGAGACTTATATTGCATTAAGGTCTTCAGAGTACCTTGGTTCTATCTCCTAGCACAGGGGGTGGAGCTTTACCAATTTCACATGGTTGGGTGCCAAATCTCTTTTGAGGTATTGTTCATGGTTCATGTCATGGCTTGGATTCTGAGTTGTTCAGTGGTGAAGATTATGTTCTTGTATCATGTATCTCTATATTTATTTATCCAAATGTAAAGATGTATTGTAAGCATTTGGGAAACTTGATGTAATTATCTTTCTATATGCATTCGGGCCATGTGCAACAACTGTAATTATAATTGTTTTGAAATTGTAAGAAAGAAGTTATGTATTTGGGAAGGGTAGTTTTAATTCATACCCTATCTCTCTTATACTTTTTAAAATGAAATTGGAAGTAATGATTCTATGTAAGTATTGGCAATGCAATAGATGAAAACTTCTGAAAGGAAACTCATTTTGTTAGTGAAAAGATGTGCTAAGGGTTGAAGGGTATCTCTAGGTGAAATAGTAAGGGAAATGAAACATATATGTTATTGAAATTAATAATGAGATGTGATTTATTAAATGTATATATTTCAATGTGTATGATGTAAGGTTATTTAACTAGGTTCTAATCTCAATTCTTAACTAGATTTATACAAGATTATAGATGATAATTTGTTGAAGTTAGACTTGTGGAAAGAAATGATTTAGTGAATGGTCTATGTTGGTTAGTAATAGATGGTTAAGTACTTCACACTTTTTCTATTATGATCTTTGAAATGAAAATGTAAAGTAAGGAAATTTTATAGATGGTTTATGTGATGATAGTGCATAAATAAGGTAAAGGAGAAAATAAATAAAAAATAAAAGGATAAATGTACTTGGTGTACTAGATAAATGATGGGCTTTTAATTCATTTCTAAAAGTGAATATCTATGCAAATTAGTTAAAGAAAATAAATGCAATTATCTCATTAATGTAACTAGATTTGATGAGGAATGAAAGCAATGTCTCAATGTAAATTGAAGTTGAAACGGAAATAGAATTGCATTAGATTAAGTAATAAAATGTATTGTTTGATAATGGTAAATGAATTCATTAAGGAAAACTTAAGGAATCTACTTGTAAATTGTAATGATGATAAGTTAGAATGTTAAAAAAATAAAATTGTTAGTTGTAATTTTAGGTCATAGACTTGATTCCTTATGTGTTCCCTGGTGGGGACACTATAGGAATGCTCAAGTGTGTCTTAATGGGTCCTATGACCCCTTCGAACACACATGAGCATTCAAATGTGTCAAAATCTATCATGGGGAATTCCTAGGGGTCTTAGTACACCTTATCATACATTAGGCCCCTTGGAAAGTTCCCATGACCCCTATGGACACATTGGAACCATCGATTGTGTCTTAAGGGGAACGATAACCCCTTCAGACATATTTGAGCATTCAAATATGTCAAAATGGGTAATGGGGACTTCCTATGGGTTCTATTATGCCTAATCACATGTTATGACCCCTTTGAAGTCCCCATGACCCCTATGGACACATTGGAATACTCAAGTGTGGCTTAATGTGTCCTATGACCCCTTAAGACACACATGACCTTTCAAATGTGTCAAAAGGTGACATGGGGTCTTCCTAGGGGTCCTAGTATGCCTTATCAAGTGTTAGGACCCTTTGGAAGTCTGCATGAAATCTATGGAAACATTGGAACCCTCAAGTGTTTCTTAAGGGGTCCTATGACCCCTTGGAACACACTTAAACATTCAAATGTGTCAGAATGGGTCATGGAGACTTCTTAGGGGTCCTAGTATGCCTTATCATGTGATAAGACTGTTAGGAAGTCTATATGACTCCTATGGACACATTAGAATGCTCAAATATGTCTTAAGGGGTCCTACGACCCCTTTGGACACACTTGAGCATTTAAATATTTCAAAAGGGCTCATAGGGACTTCCTAGGGGTTCTATTATGCCTTATCAAGTGTTAGGACACCTAAGAAGTCTCAATGATGCTAATGGACACATTAGAATGCTCAAGTGTGTCTTAAGGGTTCCTATGACCCCTTCGTACACACTTTGGCATTCAAATGTGTCAAAAGGGGCCATGGGGACTTCCCAGAGGTCCTAATATGCCTTATCATGTGCTAGGACCCGTAGGAAGTCCACATGAACTGTATGAACATATTAGAATGTTCAAGTGTTTCTTAAGGGGTCCTACAACCCCTTTAGACACACTTGAGCATTTGAATGTGTCAAAATGGGTAATGGGGATATTCTAGGGATCCTAGAATGCTTTATCACATGTTATGACCCTTAGCAAGTCCCCATGACCCCTATGGACACATTTGAACCCTCAAATTTGTCTTAAGGGGTCCTACAATCCCTTTAGACACACTTGAGTGTTCAAACAGGTCAAAAGGGGTCATGGGGACTTCTTAAGGGTCCTAGTATACCTTATCATGTGTTAGGACCCCTAGGAAGTCCCCATGACCCATTTGGACACATTGAACTACTCAAGTGTGTCTTAAAGGTTCCTACGACCCCTTGGGACACACATGAGTGTTTAGATATGTCAAAAGGAGTCATAGGGACTTCTTAGGTGTCCTAATATGACTTATCACATGTTAGGACCTATAGGAGGTCCCCATGACCCCTATGGATGCATTGCAATGCTCAAGTGCATCTTAAATTAGTCCAATGACCCCTTCTGACACACTTGAGCATTTAAATGTGTCAAAAGGGGTCATAAAGACTTCTTAGGGGTCCTAATATGACTTATTAAATGACTCCTATGGACACATTGGAATGCTCAAGTGTGTCTTAAATTAGTCCTATGACCCCTTCGACTACACTTGAGCATTAAAATGTGTCAAAAGGGGTCATGGCAAATTCCTAGGGGTCCTAGTAGACCTTGTCATGCGTTAGGACCCCTAGGAAGTGCCCATGACCCCTATGGACACATTGAAAACCTCAAGTGTGTCATAAGGGTTCCTACGACCCTTTACACACTCTTGACCATTAAAATATGTCAAAAGGGGTCATGGGAAATTCCTACATGTCCTAGTATGCCTTATCATGCATTAGGACCCCTAAGAAGTCCACATGATCCCTATGGACACATTAGAATGTTCAGGTGTGTCTTAAAGGGTCCTACAACCCCTTTAGACACACATTAGCATTCAAATGTGTCAAAAGGGGTCATGGGGACTTTCTAGGAGTCCTAATATGCCTTATCACATGTTAGGACTGCTAGGAAGTCCCCATGACCCCTATGGACACATTAGAATTCTCAAGTGTCTCCTAAGGGGGCCTATGACCCCTTCAAACACACTTGATCATTAAAATGTGTGAAAAGGGGTCATGGGGACTTCTTAGGGGTTCTAGTATGTCTTATCACTTGTTAGGACCCCTAGGAAGCTCCCATGACCCATATGGATACATTGGAATGCTCAAGTGTGTCTTAAGTGGTCCTATGACCCCTTCAAACACACTTGATCATTCAAATGTGTCAAAAGGGATCATGGAGACTTCTTAGGGTTCCTAATATGCCTTATCACATGTTAGGACCTATAGGAAGTCTGCATGACCCCTATGGACACATTGGAATGCTCAAATGTGACTTAAAGGGTCCTATGACCCCTTCAGACACACTTGAGAATTCAAATGTGTCAAAAGGGGTCATGGGGACTTCCTAGGGGTCTTATTACATTTTATCATGTGTTACGACCCCTAAAACATCCCCGTGACCCCTATGGGCACATTTTAATTGGCAAGTGTGTCTTAAGGTGTCCTATGAGCCCTTCAGACACACATGAGCATTCAAATGTGTCAAAAGGGGTCATGGGGACTTCCTAGGGGTCCCAGTACACCTTATCATGTGTTAGAGCCCCTAGGAAGTCTCCATGACCCCTATGCACACGTTTTAACCCTCAAGTGTGTCCTAAGGGGTCCTACAACACATTTGAACATAGTTGAGCATTCAAATGTGTCAAAAAGGGTCATGGGGACATTCTAGGGGTCCTAATATGCCTTATCACACATTATGACCCTTAGGAATTCCCCATTACCCCTATGGATACATTGGAATGCTCAAGTGTCTCTTAAGGGGTGCTACGACCCCTTGGGACACACATGGGCATTAAAATGTGTCCAAAGGTGTCATGGGGACTTCCTGGGGGTCCTAGTATTCCTTCTCACATGTTAAGACCATTAGGAAGTTCGCATGACCCCTATGGACACATTGTAACCCTAAATTGTGTCTTAAGGGGTCCTACGACCCCTTCACACATAGTTGAGCATTCAAATGTCTTAGAATGGGTGATGGGTACTTCTTACGGGTCCTAACATTCCTTATCATGCATTAGGACCTTTATGAAGTCCTCATGACCCCTATGGACACATTAGAAAGCTCATGTGTGTCTTAAGGCATCCTACAACCCCTTCAGACACACTTGATCATTTGAATGCATCAAAAGGGGCCATGGCGACTTCCTAGGGGTCCTAGTATGCCTTATAAAGTTTTTGGACCCCTAGGAAGTTCTAATGATGCTCAAGTGTGTCTTAAGGGTTCCTACAACCCTTTCAAACACACTTGGGCATTCAAATGTGTCAAAAGGGATCTTGGAGATTTCCTAGGCATCCTAGTATGTCTTATCACATGCTAGGACCGTTAGGAAGTCCCCATGACCCCTATGGACATATTGGAATGCTCAAGTGTGTCTAAAGGGGTCTGACGACCCCTTCAAACACTCTTGAGCATTCAAATGTGTCAAAATGGGTCATGAGGACTTTTTAGGGGTCTTAGTATGCCTTATCACATCTTAGGACCTCCAGTAATCCCCCATGACCCCTATGGACACATTTGAACCCTAAAGTTTGTCCTAATGGGTCCTACTACCCCTTTGGACACACTTGAACATTCAAAAGTATAAAAATGGGTCATGTTGACTTCATAAGGGTCCTAGTATGCGTTAACATATGTTAGGACCCCAAGGAAGTCCCCATGACCCCTTTGGACACATTGAAATACTCAAGTTTGTCTTAAGGTTTCCTATGGCCCCTTGGGACACATTTGAGCATTGAAATATGTCAAAAGGGGTCATGGGGACTTCCTAGTGGTCCTAGAACACCTTATCATGAGTTAGGACCCATAGGAGGTTCCCCTAACCCCTATGGACACATTGGAATCATCAAGTGTGTTTTAAGGGGTCTTATGACCACTTCATACACACTTGAGTATTCAAATGTGTCAAAAAGGGTCATGGGGTCTTCCTCAGGGTCCTAGTATTCCTTACCATGTGTTAGGCTTCCTAGAAAGTACCCATGACCTGTATGGACACATTGGAACCCTCAAGTGTGTCCTAAAGTTTTCTACAACCCTTTTAGATATATTTGAACACTCAAGTGTGTCAAAATGGGTAATGGGGAATTTGTAGGGGTCCCAGTACATCTTATCACATGTTATGACCCCTAGGAAGTCCCCATGACCCCTATTGACACATTAGAATACTTAAGTGTGTCTTAAGGGGTCCTACAACCCCTTTGACTACACTTGAGCATTCAAATGTGTCAAAAGGGGTCATGGGGACTTCCTGGGGGTCCTAGTATACTTTATCACGCATTAGGACCCCTAGGAAGTCTCCATGACCCCTATTGACACATTGGAACCCTCAAGTGTGTCCTAAGGGGTATTACCGTCCCTTCAAACACACTTGAGCATTCAAATGTATCAAAAAGGATCATGTGGACTTCCTATGGGTCCTAATACACCTTATCATGCATTAGAACACCTAGTAAGTCTCCATGAACCCTATGGACACATTGGAATGTTTGTATATGTCTTAAGGGGTCCTATGACCCCTTCAGACATACATGAGCATTTAAATGTGTCAAAAGGGGTCATGGGGACTTCCTAGGGGCCCTATTATGACTTATCACACATTAGGACCCTTGGGAAGTCCCTATGACCCCTATGGACACATTGGAATGCTAAAATGTGTCTTAAAGGGACTGACAACCCGTTCAGACATAGTTGAGTGTTCAAATCTATCAAAAGGGGTCATGGAGACTTCCTAGGGATCCTAGTACATCTTATCACATGTTAGGACCCTGAAGAAGTCCCCATGACCCCTGTGGACACATTGGAACATTCAAGTGTGTCATAAGGGGTTCTACGACCCCTTCGAACACATTTGAACATTCAAATGTGTCAAAAGGGGTCATGGGGACTTCTTAGGTGTCTTAGTATGCTTTATCATGCATTATGACCCTTAGGAAGCCCCATGACCCCTATGGACACATTGGATTTCTCAAGAGTGTCTTAAGGGGTCCTACTACCCCTTCAAACAAATTTGAGCATTTAAATGTGTCAAAAGGGATCATGGGGACTTCGTAGCATTCCTAATACATCTTATCACATGTTAGGACTTCTATGAAGTCCCCATGACCCATATGGACTCATTAGAATGCTAAAATGTGTCTTAAGGGGTCCTATGACCCTTCAGCCACACTTGAGCATTTATATGTGTCAAAAGAGGTCATGGGGACTTCTTAGGGGTCCTAGTATGCCTTATCATGTGTTAGGACCCTTAGGAAGTTTGCATGACCCCTATAGACACATTAGAACCTTCAAGTGTGTCTTAAGGGGTTCTAAGATCCCTTTGGACACACTTGAGCATTCAAATGTGTCAAAAGGGGTCATGGGGACTTCCTAGGGCTCCTAGTATGCCTTTTCATACATTACGTCTCTTAGGAAGTTTGCATGACCTCTATGGACACATTGAAATGCTCAAGTGTGTCTTGAGGGGTCCTACAACCCCTTCAGACATAGTTTAGCATTGAAATGTGTCAAAAGAGGTTATGGCGACTTCCTAGTAGTCTTTGTTGTTTATAGGTGAATGTGGACCCCTTATCTAGCCATAGACACAACATATTCATTGCTCAATCATTGAATTGCAACAATAAATATGAGTTATTTATTTCACAATATTGATTGAATCGACCTATTGCCTCCTATTTATATGGGGTGTTTGAGTCACTCTCAGAAGAAGAGCCAACAACCAATAGAGAAACCTAAAATGGAGGATTTGAAAGCTTGAAATGATCAAATTGCAATGAATTAATCTAAAGATGATTGTGAAAATTAAGCTAAGGACTTGAAATAAATATGAGAATGCAAATTTAATCTAAATATCTTGAAATGAACATGAAAAATAAGTTACTAACAAATAAGAAAACTATATTAAGATGAGAATGCAATTGAATACTAAATAACATGAGATTATACTAACAATGCAATAAAATATTGAAAGAATGAGAGAATTGAGACAAAAAATTGACTATCATTTTGGTATTCTAAAATTGTCTCCCAAAAATATTGAAAAGAAGGTCCATAATATAGAAAAACCTAGGGAGTGGATGAAGAGTTTCTTGAAAAGAAATGACTGACTCTTCATCTCCATGGAGGAAGGTGAGACAAATTGATGAATTATTTAATTAAATGAATGAGTATTGCCACATGGGTGGCTTTTCAAGTTATTTTGAATTAATAAATGCAAATAACGATGTCCATTGAAGTAGAAGAATATTATTTAATTCCCTTGATGTGTATTTAGCTAAAGGGGGTGGAATTAATTTAATTTTAAAGCGCTTAGTACTTTATAATTAAATCAATGAATCATTGGGATTTTTAGCCAATAAATATCAAATATTTAAGAATTAAATATAGAGTATATTTAATACAAATTTAGGGTTTTTTGCATTTGACACCAAGTCAAATAAAGTCAATTAGGAGATAGAGTTGCCTAGTGCAATAGGACTTCAATGATGTAGAAATTTGAAGGAATGCACCAAAATTGATTAAAATTGTAAGGTGCCAATTTTGGGGTATTACATTTTGCCCCTCTTTGAATTGATGTACGAAAAATGCATTGATTCAAAGAATAGTCTGATGTGATAGATGATGAGATTTTAGGATTATTTCTAGAATAGAGCATAATCCTTATAAGTCAAGGTTAGATTATCCATACACTGATTAGATCTAGATGAAGAACCAACTCTAGAAAAAAGCGTGATTCTCCGAAGTCTAAGTTAGATTGCGAAGACAACAGTTAGATTACCACTTGAGAAAGTACCAAAATCAGGGTTAGATTGCCCCAATACCTATTGATAGATTTAGGAAACATTGGAAACCTCAAGTGTGTCCCAAGGGGTCTTATGACCCGTTGAGCCACACTTGAGTATTCAAATGTGTCAAAAAGGGTCACAGGGACTTCCTAGGGGTCCTATTACACCTTATCACATGTTAGGACCCCTAAGAAGTCCCCATGACCCTTATGGACACATGGGAATTCTCAAGTGTGTCTTAAGGGGTCCTACAACCCCTTCGAATACACATTAACATTAAAATATGTCAAAAGAGGTCATGGGGACTTCCTAGGGGTCCTAGTATGCCTTATCATGCGTTAGGACTCCTAGGAAGTCCCCATGACCCCAATGGACACATTGGAACCCTCAAGTGTTTCCTAAGGGGTCCTATGACCACTTCAAACACACTTGAGCATTCAAATGTGTCAAAAGGGGTCATGGGGACATCCTAGGGTTCCTAGTACACCTTATCATGCATTACAACCTTTAGGAAGACCCCATGACCCTTATTTACACATTGGAAATCTCAAGTGTGTCTTAAGGGTTCCTCAAACACCTTCAAACACACATGAGCATTCAAATGAGGCAAAAAAGGTAATGGGGACTTCCTAGGTGTCCTAATATATTTTATCATGTGTTAGTACACTTAGGAAGTCTACATGCCCGCTATGGACACATTGGAACCCTCAAGTGTGTCTTAAGGGGTTCTACAACCCTTTTGGACACACATGAGCATTAAAATGTGTGAAAAGGGGTCAAGGGGACTTCCTAAGGGTCCTAGTATGCCTTATCATGTATTAGGACGTTTAAGAAGTCCACATTACCCCTATGGACACATTGGAATGCTCAAGTGTATCTTAATGGGTCTTACGACCCCTTTAGACACACTTGTGCATTCAAATGTCTCAAAAGGCATCATGGGGACTTCCTAGGTGTCCTAGTATGCTTTATCACATTTTAGGTCCCCTAGGAAGTCCCAATGACCCTTTTTTACACATTGGAATGCTCAAGAGTGTCTTAAGGGGTCCTATGATGCCTTCAAACACACTTGAGCATTCAAATGTGTAAAAAGGGGTCAAGAGTACTAAAACTCTCCAAGTGTGCAATCAAAGAGTCTAAAGGTGAATCTTGTCAATAAGGATGATTCCTAACTTATCAATGACAAGTAAGATCATTGGTGAAGTAAAAAATTACTAACTCAAGATGTCTAAATACAAGAACCTAAGGTTCAAATAGGCTTCCAACGGTAGAGTATGTAACCTACTAAAATCTTGTCAACCAAGGATAACTGAAAGTGACATAAATCAATAGGATAGTTAAAAGGACTATGCGATAGTTTACAGGCAACTGGTGTGATACAATCTTCTAGGGTGATATTTCTCATAGAGGTCAGGCGATAGTTCCTAGGAAACTAGTATAATTAAATCCAGGCAAGTAGGGCAATAAGAAATTAGGGATGAAGTATCACATGAAAATTATCAAACTAGTGTGTGATGATAATCCAATATTATATGAATCTTGACCAGTGAGTGTGAAAATCTCTATTTTATGGGCAATTTGGTCAATGTTTCAATTTGGCAAGTTCAATTTCTCAGTTCAAAATATAGTAAAAATAGATAATAGAAAGGTTTGCAAATAGTAGGGCAATCAAACATGTCTTCAAAGACTTGAAACAAGGGCAAAAGAAACCTTTCCAAGACAAGCAATTGTGATATCAAAATTAAAAAATCCTATGAATACTACCATGATTTTTAATGTTCAAGAAAATTTTCATGGGTATATCATAGTGAGAAAATTTCAAGCACTTTCTAGCCTAAAAGGAAAAAGGCTCAATACTTAACAACTTGACCCACACTTGATGTCCCATTGCCTCACACAAGGTGGTTTCCCACAATAGATGTTGGCTTTTTGTGGAAGTGTCAATGACACAACCAAATGAACACAGATGGTGAATAATATTGGGGTGATCTAGGTTATTCCACTTGGATTAATCCTTGCACCAAGAAGCTAAGAGGAAAAATAGGGTGGCTTCTATCTATGGTTCTTAGTAGGGGCTTCTGTTCATAATACCCCTCTTGCTTAATATCAATTTATCAATTTCCTGAATCAACATTTTAAGCTTAATATCAATTTCCTTGATCAAATCCTAATTCTATCATTTATTCAATAATATCCTATGGATTAACCATTTTATCCTAAGTATTTATTTAATTAAAATGAATTTCCTCCCCTTTTATTAAATAAAAATTCCTCATGTTTCCTCTTATCCTAAGTTGCACAAATAAAGCATTATTCCTATTTTATCAAAAGAGAAAAAGGTCTTTTTATCTTATGTGGGACACAAAAGTCAACTCTTATTTTCTCATTGGAGGATATTTGTGCACAAGGATTGATTTCTCTTCAAGCCCCACCCTTGATTAAATATTTTTCCTCTTAATCTCCATCGTCTTTTGTTTCTCATTTCCTATAAAAGAAGAGCTCTCTTCTCATTTTAGGATCCATCTTTGAATACTAACTTTATGCTGCAGGATTTCTTGGAGACTTTGGAGCTTTTGGAGATCATCTTGTATTTTATCTTTCATCATTTCATCATAGCTTTATGTTAATGCTTTCTTATCTTAGTTTCATTTATGCTTTAGATTAACTCACATAGCTTAATTAGGAAGGATTGTAATAATTTCATCTTCATTGCTTAGTTTACTTACTTGCATATTCATCTTAATATAGTTTCCATTGCATCCTCATTTTGATTCTTGAGGATATTGGCACTCTTTCCCTTGTCTTCATTGAATCTCCCATTGTGTGCTTGACTAGCAAGGTCATATGCTTCATAGCTTTAGCTGAGAGAAATCCCAATATCCTTGCAACTCCATGCATAGGAAACTCTAGGTCACTTTCTAAAGTTTCCCATTCATGGATTACCTTGGAATTAATGTCTTAGAGAAATAAATTATTTGAGTGTACATTTTTGGCACCCACTGTGGGGTAGAACACTCTTGTTTTGTCCTTCTATTTATGCATTTTCATCTATTTTTTGTCACTGTTTAGTTTGTTGTTTCGGCTCTCTATTCTTTCTTTACAGATTATTGTGCGATAGTTTGTGAGTGTCATATGATAGTTCTCTATATAGCAGTGTGATACTTTATCAGTTAAAGTATCGAGCGCCTTGCAACATTTTGTCGCCTACAGGTAGCATGATCTATCACACAGAGATAAAATATCACACCAATATACTAGAAAGTATCACGTGATTCTTCTACTGAAAAACTATCACCTGAGCCTTGCAGTGAATTATTTTTGGTTCTTTCTTGATGATTTTTCATTTGATTAGCTTGTTGGTTTATATTGCTATAGCTTGGAAGAGTTTTTTCTTGCAGATTATTGGGTTTTTGATGTGCTAACCATTATGGGGTTAACAAGTTGTGTTTTTAGGTGCCTTTTTCTTAAAATATTTGCCTAAAAGAATGCATGCCAAAGCTCCAAATGCACAAGGACTACTAACAGTTTTTGCAGGGCTGCCCTAAGCATAAAAACCAAAAAAAATGTGCTTAATTATTTATTTCATTTTGAGTGTGGCATATACTAGTTGTTTTATTTCATAGGCACTCAATATCTTGTTGTAGGTATCTTTTGGTGGTAGGAGAGTATGCTCTTCACCCTTGTGGTGAAATAAAAATCTTGACCCATCTTTGGATTTTGAAGGCAAGAGGGTAATTGAATCTTTTCTTGGTGTGTTTGGTAGAAATTTTTGAGGTAGAAGAGTATGCTCTTCACCCTCAAAGGTTGATCCACTCTTTTTGTATTTTATGATCCTTTAGTGGGCTTTCTCTTGACTAATAAAGAGGAATGACCCAAGTGGGGACAAGCCTTTCACTGACTATTCTGACCCACTATAAACTCAAGGCTATCAAGGACACAAAACTTTGGTAGACGTAGTACTTGTCTTCGCTTGATGTGAGTAACTTGTGGGATTGTAACCATGAGGAAAATGTCAAGAAAGAATGCTTAATGTACTCATGTGGCCATGACATCCATTACTTGCCGCAAGGTAAGGAGTCCCTTTAGAGAGCAAGAGGGGTATTATGAACAGAAGCCCCTACTAAGAACCATAGATAGAAGCCACCCTATTTTTCCTCTTAGCTTCTTGGTGCAAGGATTAATCCAAGTGGAATAACCTAGATCACCCCAATATTATTCACCATCTGTGTTCATTTGGTTGTGTCATTGACACTTCCACAAAAAGCCAACATCTATTGTGGGAAACCACCTTGTGTGAGGCAATGGGACATCAAGTGTGGGTCAAGTTGTTAAGTATTGAGCCTTTTTCCTTTTAGGCTAGAAAGTGCTTGAAATTTTCTCACTATGATATACCCATGAAAATTTTCTTGAACATTAAAAATCATGGTAGTATTCATAGGATTTTTTAATTTTGATATCACAATTGCTTGTCTTGGAAAGGTTTCTTTTGCCCTTGTTTCAAGTCTTTGAAGACATGTTTGATTGCCCTACTATTTGCAAACCTTTCTATTATCTATTTTTACTATATTTTGAACTGAGAAATTGAACTTGCCAAATTGAAACATTGACCAAATTGCCCATAAAATAGAGATTTTCACACTCACTGGTCAAGAGTCATATAATATTGGATTATCATCACACACTAGTTTGATAATTTTCATGTGATACTTCATCCCTAATTTCTTATTGCCCTACTTGCCTGGATTTAATTATACTAGTTTCCTAGGAACTATCGCCTGACCTCTATGAGAAATATCACCCTAGAAGATTGTATCACACCAGTTGCCTGTAAACTATCGCATAGTCCTTTTAACTATCCTATTGATTTATGTCACTTTCAGTTATCCTTGGTTGACAAGATTTTAGTAGGTTACATACTCTACCGTTGGAAGCCTATTTGAACCTTAGGTTCTTGTATTTAGACATCTTGAGTTAGTAATTTTTTACTTCACCAATGATCTTACTTGTCATTGATAAGTTAGGAATCATCCTTATTGACAAGATTCACCTTTAGACTCTTTGATTGCACACTTGGAGAGTTTTAGTACTCTTTTGTCTAAATTCACTTTCATATAAATTCAATTTCAATTAAAAATATATTTTGGATAAATCATCCTCCTGATCCATATGTGCTAGGATGCTAATCCTTTTATTATGCACCTCTATGGCAGTGTTGGTTTATACCTCTTGTTAGCTTTCTATTTCACCGTCTCTCTTTTTGACAATTGAATATTTTCACTATCCTAGTTTGACATCAATGTTTCATAAGGTCATCTTATCACTAAGGGTCTTTTTCTTTCATGTCAGTTATGACAAGGTACCAAATGAACCAAGGAAAATGACCTCGAGTAGTTTTTGAACAATTACCTTTAGTCCAAACTCACCAAAAGAGAAAGGGGAAAGAACCCATCTTTAATCAATCTCCTAGGAATACTGCAGAAGTTTGGTTTGAACCTAAGAGTAGCCTTAGTGAGTTGAGCACCTCATTATCACCTTCTCAATCAAATATGGAAATGATTTACACCATGACTAGAAAGGAGTGGAAAGAAATGGATCAAAACCTTGATGACATATTTTAGAGACATAGAGATAACATGTTATTTGGTGATTCCTCTCATGACAATCAACTAGAGTCACCCCCTATCAATACTAGATATTTGGATGCCCATCAAAGGGCTGAAAGGTATTATAGACAAGCTCACCAAGATGAATGGTCACAACATGAAGACCAAAACAACCAACCTTGTAATGCTCATGTGGATGCGGATTTTCCTAATGACTTGTTCAAACATTCAAGACCAAGGTCTCCACTTCAAACCACCTCATAGAATACAAGTGAAAGGATAAAAAGAATTGAGCAAGAAAAACAAGCCTTCTTGAATGAACAAGCTACAAAAGAAGAAAAACTTAAACTCCTATAGTCTGAAAGGAAAGCCTTGTTAGACATAGAGAGAAGAGCCACACAAGAAGAACAAGATAGGCTTTTAGCCCAATAGCTCAATGCACAATTTAAAAATAGAGGTATCAATTGTGGAAACAACTCTCACCATCTACTCCCTTAGGAACCCCATGAGGAAAAAGGTATTCAAGATCTCCCTCAAGATCTCCTAGTCCTAGAGGAAGGACTTTACAACATGCTCACTATAGGAGACAAACGCCTCCTAGGAACTCAAGAAAACCCTCCCAATGAGCTTATCATGGCTCCCAACATGGAGGAAGTAGTGAAAGTTTTGATGCTCAAGACTCTATGAGGATGTAACAAGAGCCACTTTTCCAATGATATGTGGAGAAATATGTTGAGAAAAATAAGGATAAGTTCCTAGAAAGCTTGATCAACAAGGGTGCAAGGGTCCCTTACAACTTTGACGTGGATAGGAAAATCAAGAAATAAAGCCCCTCACAAGAAGAGGAAATTAAGAAAATGAAAAAAATGATGGAGAAAATGATGGCTCCCAAGAGTTCTTTCAACCTTGATTCAATTTTTCCTAATCCTTTTGATAGGAGTGTGAGTATGAAGGATATTCCTAGGAAAGTTGAAATTCCCCAATATGACAAATATGATGGCAATGGTGACCTGCATGATCATGTGCGTTAGTTCTAGATCATGAGTTTTGAATTTCACCAAGATGAATCCTATCTTATGAGATTGTTTCCAAGGAGTTTCAAGGGTCAAGAAATGAAGTGGTTTACCAACATAACCCCTATTGTCAAAACTTTCAAAGAACTTGTCCATAGATTTGTTCAACATTTTGCATATAACTTGTCAAGATCAGTCACTATGTTGGACTTGTGCAATTTGAAATAGAATCAAGGGGAATCCTTTGTTACCTTTTTACAAAGGTGGAGATGATTGTGCTCTCGCTATTCTAGGACTATTCCTGAGCATGAAAGGATTGATATCATTGTTAGCAACTTGGTTCTTGAAATGTGGTATGAGGTTTGGAATATGGTCTTTGTTTCTTTGACACTATGGTCAAAACCGCATGTTAAATTGAGGATGTCTTGAAAGAGCAAGGAATTTTGACTAAACATAACAATAAAAACAATAGTCAAAATAATAATAACTCTCATAAGGACAAAGGCAAGAACTCGCACTAGAACAAAAACAAACAAGTAGTCAATGATGGATTTGTAGACTCTAATCAGCCAAAGGATCAAGGTGTCCTTCATTTATCTAGTGCAATTGAAGCCATGAAGCTTAATACATCCTCAAACCAACAAGAGCATAAACCAAGCTATCAAGATAAGCCCAAAAAGGAGAAGTGACAATTTTCTAAACTAGGTGACTAATATGAGGATGTTTTCAAGATCCTCATTGCTAACAATCATGCACAACCTCAAGATCTAGTGAATTTTTGCATACCTAAAATTAAACCACATTGGTGCAATGAAAAAGATTTCTGCAAATTCCACAATGGTATTGGACATGACATTGAACATTGTTGGAAACTCAAGAATATCATTCAGGATCTAATTGAGAGCGGAAAACTTTAGATTGATGGATTGAATACCAATGCAGACCACAGAGCATTCAAGGAGCCCTTGCCTAAGTATGATAAGGGGAAAACCTCTAAACCCAAAGATAGCAATGTTGTAATCAACTACACATAAACATCTACAGAAAATGTTATCAATATGCTCGAAGTTGTGGATTAAAGTGGTAATATGTTGAGGATTAAAGATCCTTATGGTTATCATGTGGATTCTCCTCCTTGTGTGTGTGAATTTTGTACCTGCTCTGTATACACAACACTTCAGTAAATCATTAGGGGTTAGCTATAATTGAATTTGAACAAAAATTGAAATCTAATCTAACCAAGCGATTTACTGCCTTCTAATAGATGCGAGTATGATGCTCTCAAAATGAAATCAAGATCAGTGACCTAGACGACACCTAACTGAAGGATTTGAATGCAATTGATCTAGATATGAGATGTATGCAAATTAAGCTATTTTTTTGGTATTTTCTATGCAATAAGATGAAAAACTGATATGAAATTAATCTATATGAAAACTGATATGCTATGCTAATCTAACAATGATATGAAATATGAATGCAAAAATAAGATTGATCTCACAAAGATGTCGATTTGCAAGAGCTTTGATTCTTCAATTCCAATTCTCCAGCGTAGTTGTGCAAAAAAATGAGATGATTTGCTAAGAGCTGAGCTTTAATTTATAGAAATCCAAGGCTTTGGAGGTGCATGAAAAAAAGCCATAAATCACTCAAATAACTCAAGTTGATTTTTGAGTTATCTAAAATAAAGAGATAATTAACTCACAAAAACATGCAAAAGCACAGTTTTAACTCAAATTAGAAGTTTAGATCAACTTTAAACCTCAAAAAGATGTTGAGTTTCCAAAAGCTAACAACTTGCATTGATTTTCCAATTTTGAGTTTAACTGGTCCTTAAATGTGCACATGGATAATTATGATTTAATAAATAAATAAAGTGATTTATTCTCAACTTAACTGGATTTTGAAATTAAATAAATAATTTATGGGTCAATTAATCATTAAATCAAACTTTTATTAAAAACTATATTATTAAATAATGACATGTGCTATTAATCAATTAAATAAAGATTTAATTAATTAATAATATGAATTTTGATTTATTGTCAAATTTAAATAATACAATTAATAATAGATAGAATTAAATTTAATTAAACAATTAAGTGGAAAATATTAAATCTAATTAATTAAATATGAAAATATTCAATTAATCAAACTTAGGATAAATGTGATTTATCGCCAAATAATCATTAAATTAAAAATAATTAAGATAATTAGGAATATTCCCCGATGCAAAATTTAAGATAATAATTATGATTAGATGATGTTTAGATGTGCCTTAGGTTAGGACTTTGATGTCGATTTCGTTCGATTTTGTTGATGTAGGAGATTAATGAACCTATAGCCCATTTTTGGGGTATTACATTTTGCCCCTCTTTGAATTATTGTGCGAAGCACAGTGGTTCAAAGATAGTCTATGTTTGATAAAGATATGGAACTAATTCGAAAGATAAATTGATTCAAAGATAGAAACCGATTAAAAGATATGGAGATATTAGGTCCTGAATGACCAAAGATAGTGTTCACTATAGCAATGATGAACCACTGAAACAAAAGCATCAAAACACCTGATTCTGAACCTTATGGTTGTGAAGAAGTGAGTGACTGATTCCAGACTCGATTGTCTTAGAAGAATCATGTTGATCTCACATCTGAACCCTTCAGTTATCCAAGAACCAAGGAAATAACACTAATGAATCGATAGTTGTGAAAAGCTGATACAGTCTACAAGATTAAGAGAATACCAGATTGATATGGATCTCGATGAATCTGATATGCCCCAAGCGATGATAGATTTTCCCCGAGTGATGAGGACTTTGGATGAATCAACAACTAGATGTGGTTGTTGTCTTGATTACTGATGAAAGATACGATTTGAATTTACAGACTTGAATGATGTGCAATACCATGCCCCCTTCGGGATGAAAATCAAAATCTGACAAGAAAAGTCAACGTTATAGTTTAGAAGCATGTTAATTGATTTGAGAAGTGGTGGTACATGTTCGAGAATGCATTCTGCATCGTTAAGAGGTCCTGGAGACCAAGTTTGACTAGGTTAAAATTTGAATAGTTTGATGTAATATAATCAGTTAAGTTGAATGCTGGATTTCAAAAATGATTGAAGGTCGATTATGCAAGTAGTTAATAATATGAATGATCTTAGATTTTGATTTTGATCTTGAAAAAGGATTCTACTTGCTATTTTGTTGGAGGAACCTTCATGTAAGATTTAGCTCTTGTTAGATTCGAATAGGTGATTGAAGAATCATTTAAGCGTTGAAGTTTATTCAGCCATTTGTGAGATAAAGCAGACATGCAAAATGCAAAGAAACATGTAAAATGATATGCAAACCTAGGACCTAGGACCTATTCACTGATCATGTGTCAATTTGTTATCATCATTGAACTTTTAGGTAACCAGATAAATCAATACAATGCCTACTAGCTATGAAACCATAGACATATGAATATCGATTTGTACGCGCAAGAATCAATACAACACCCACTGGTCGAACAACCATGGACATATGAATATTGATTTTATTTTTGGAATGTTGGATTAGATATAAGCCCCAAGGCATAAAATGCCAGGATGACCTAAATATCATGTCCATTTTGATATAGCAATTGGTATAAGCATCAAAACATAAATGTTTTGATGACCTAAATACGCCTTGCGTTGTAAACACATCAAACAGTTTTAGAGATCATTCGAAATCCAATGTGAATTGCCCGTATTGACCCTTTATCATTCACATCCTTAGGCAAGATCGCGTTTCATAGTAGGAGAAAGAACTTACTCAAAAAGATAATAGTTAGATCAAACTTCCTTGAATTTTTTAGGTATCAATGGTTGAGGTACGCATGGCCATCCAATTTGAGATAGAGGCTCTTATAGTCGGACACCATTTGAATCCAGAATTTCCAAAGTTGTTAGATTTTCACATACAAGTAGAAAACAAAGAAAAGATTATGTGCCTAGTCATCTCTCTCTAAATCCTATAAAGGACATCATCGAAGAGCTTGAAGGGACACAATATGCAAAAATCTCAATCCGAATTAGTAAGCATACAAGGAGATAAAAGCATGAAAAGCACAAATCATTTTCAGTTTGTTTTGATGGTTGATTGTTGTTGTAGATGCAAAATCCTTTCTAGAGATGAGACATACTTGACTGATGCAGATGAAGCTCAAAGGACTCTAATTGGATATGACACATCTAAGTAATACTGGGAGACCATAGGATATGACATTGATTGCCCCCAAGTGTTAAGCATTGATAGGATACAGACGCTATTGCTAATTGGTGTACAAACTGACTTATTGAAAACTAGAAATGCTGAAACAAACTGGGAGATATGTACAAACTAAAGCAAGACTGAAAGCTAGGAAAGACCAAGATTGTGTTGATAGATGGAGCATTTTGAACAAGTGGCACCCATTTTCTAGGTTTTCACCATCTTTGTAGAGATTCTATTTTTGCTACCAAGGTGCTTGTTTCTAGGTTTTCACCAAGGTACTTTTCATTTTTTTGTATTTTTCATTTTTTTCAATTTTTTTGATATTTTTCAGGACATTTTACCAAGCAATGAATGCTTTAGGCATAGAATTTCTTCAGATGGAGAATGTTGATTGGTTCTCAGAGCTGTTCTCCTTTAGAAGTTGAGAGTTGATATGCACCAGAGCCAAAAGTAACAGTGATTACAAAGGGACCCAGCCAGTTGGGTTTGAACTTCCCCTTGCGCTCGTGATGTGATTGATTTTTAGTATTTTCTCTCAAGACTAGATCACCAACTTGGAATTCTCCTTTCTTGTTGTAGCCTCTAGGCATTCTCTTCTGATAGACTCTGAGATGATCATACGCTGCTTGCCAGTGCTCATCTAGTAGTTCAATTTCTTGCAACCTAGACACTCTGTAGTCATTGTCGGTGACAAGTCCATGCATTTTGATTCTCAGGGATGGGATTTCAACCTCAATAGGCAGTACCACTTCAGACCCATAAACTAAAGTGAAAGGAGTAGCCCCAGTAGGCATTCTGATACTAGTTTTGTGGGCCCAGAGAGCTGGATTGATCATCAGATGCCAGTCTCTTCCTATTTTATTCACTGTTCTGTGTAAGATTTTCAAAAGGTTTTTGTTTGAAGCCTCAGCTTGTCCATTTCCTTGGGGATAATAGATAGATGACCAATGTTGAGTGATCTTGAATTTGGCACATAAGTCATCTAGGTCCTTATTTTTGAACTGTCCCCCATTGTTTGTGATTATTGAATGTGGGATCCCATATCTGCAAATAATGTAGTTCAAGATGAACATTGAAATTTGTTTTCTCATTGCTTGGATTAATGGAACTGCTTCTACCCATTTTGTGAAATAATCTGTAGTAGTGATTATATGGGTATGTCCATTAAATGAGTGTGGATGGATAGCTTCGATAAGATCAAAAGCCCACTATTGAAATGGCCATTGTGTAGTGAAGGGAATCAGGTCTCTCCCTGGACCATGAATTAAGTTACCATGAACTTGACATTTTTGACAATTTTTAGCAAATTTGATAGCCTCTTTCTCCATCTCAGGCCAACAGTACCCAGCCCTAATAAGTTTTCAAGCTAGTGTTAAACCATTCGAATGTGACCCATAGATACCATCATGGACTTCTTCCAATGCACGTTGAGACTCTTCGTGCTCTAAACACCTAAGAAGCATACCATCTAGACCTTGTTTGTATAGGTCATTACCAATGATGACATATCGGGATGCGGAGTGGATTAGGTTTCATTTCTCAAATCGGTTAAAGGAATTAGGAATGACTTGGTCTTAGAGGTAGGAGAATAGGTGTTGATAGCGGGAGGAATCATGACCGACAATGGTGTAGATCATGCGGGTTTCAGGGGAGTCATATGCAAGATATGATAAGGCTTCCACCAGGAACTCATAGCGTACCTCATGTTTGGGCTGCTGTAAGAGTGTAGATAAGGTTGCCATTGCATCAGCAGCCTTGTTCTCCATTTTGGGTATTTGCTCGAAAGTGATAGATATGAAATATTTCTTGAGATCATCTACCATTTTCTTGTAAGGGACGAGCTTTTCATCTTTTGTTTGATACACATCATTGACTTGATGGATAACTAGCTGTGAGTCTCCATGAATGTGTACCTCTGTTACTCTCCATTGTATTGCCAGTTTCATACCATTAAGCAAAGCTTCATATTCGAAAATATTATTGGTACAAGGAAACTTTAATCTAAATGCTTTGGGTATCAAGTTTCCTTGAGGAGTGATGAACAATATTCCTGCTCCTGATCCATTCTGTGTGTAAGAGCCATCAAAGAATAAGTGCCACTCTCTAGAAGAAATAGTCATGATAGAGGCATTTGGAAATTCCATCTGCATTGGAGTATCATCGGATAATGGTGCTTCAGCTAGTTGATCTGTAATGACTTGTCCTTTGATAGCTTTTCTCTCAACATGTTCAATGTCGAATTCGCTCAAGAGCATGACCCATTTAGCCAGTCTACCCGTGAGGGCAGCTTTTCTCAGTAGGTATTTTAATAGATCGATTTTGGCTACCAAATGAGTGGTATGAGCCAACATGTAGTGTCTAAGTTTCTGTGATGCAAAGATCACAGCTAGACACATTTTCTCGATCATTGAATAATTTTTCTCATATGCTACCAAGGTTCTACTGATATAGTAAATGGCTCTTTCTTTCTTATTTTCATCATTCTATGTGAGCAATGCCCCCAGTGATGTATCTATTGTGGAGACATATAAGATCAATGGCTTCCCATGAATAGGAGACATCAAAATAGGAGGATTTTCTAGATATGTCTTGATATGAGCAAATTTCTTTTCACATTCATTATTCCATGCAAAGGTCACACCCTTATGTAATGTCTTCGTGAAAGGTTGTGATATGTCAGCAAGCTATGATATGAATCTTCTGATGGATTGAACCCTTCCTTGTAATGTCCTCATCTGACTGATGTTCTTAGGAGGATGCATTTTGATTATGGCTTTCACCTTAGCTGGATCAACCTCAATGCCTTTCCTAGAAACTATGTATCCTAAAAGTTTTCCAAAAGTGACACCAAAGGCACACTTCTTAGGATTTAGTTGAAGACTAAACTTTTCCATTTTGTCTAGGATCATACTCAGGTCATGTAGATGTTTCGTTCTGACCATAGATTTTGCCAATGTATCGTCCACATAGTCCTCCATTGTTCTGTGCATCATATCATGAAAGATATATGTCATTGCTTGTTGATAGGTAGCACCAGCATTTTTGAGTTTGAATGGCATTACATTCCAATAAAAGGTGCCCCATGCACATGTGAAAGCTATCTTCTCTTGGTCTTCTAGAGAAATTTTTATTTGGTTGTACCCAGAGAAGCCATCCATTAAGGAGTACATTTTGAAGCCTGCAATCATGTCCACTATCATATCAATGTTCGGTAGTGGAAAATCATCATTGGGGCATGCTCAATTCACATCTCTGAAGTCCATGCACACTCTGATTGAACCATCTGGTTTTGAAATAGGCACAATGTTGGAAATCCACTTAGCATAGTTGATGACATGGATGAATCCGGCTTTCAGGAGTTTTTCTAATTCAGCTTTTACCGGTAATGCCACATGTGGATGCATTTTTCTCAATTTTTGCTTAGCTGGTTTGACATTTGGAGCTATAGATAAATGATGCATAATAAGGTTTGGATCCAACCCTGGCATATCTGAGTATTTCCATGCAAAATTGATCTTTTTATCTATTAAGAATGTAGTAAAATTTTTCTTTTCTTCTGCAGATAAGGATTATGCTACATGTACCAATTGTAGCTCCTCTATGGTACCCAAATTGATAGATTGAGTGGGCTCAATCAGAATGGGAGATCTTTCCTATAAATGACTAGGAAGGACATCAAATATCTAATCTTTAGGTGCCTTAGAGAGGTTTTCACCTTTAGATACGTCTTTTCTTTTTACTTTTGTAGGTTCTGAGACTACCATAAAGTGGTTTTCACCCTCAGAACTCTTATTCTTTTTACTTTTATTTTTCTGATTAAGATATTTGATGTCTAACTTGGTCATGCTAACACTCGGTTCACTGATGGAAGTCCTCATGGGCTCAACTGCATTGAGGTAGCAGGCAAGGGCATAGTTGTTGGGAAAGGTGTAAACACCATGGCTTGGGTTTGTGGAAGCTTGGTCGATAAGATAAGGATGTTGGATAGTCAAGTCGGGAAAGGTTTGTGAAAGGGTGTTTATGGATATGGATCTATCATCATTGGTCCTAACCTGACGCTCAAGTTCAAAGGTGATATTACAACTCAAAATGTTTAGTGCATGAATAGACCCAATGTCATCGTGAGAGTCCATTTCAGCCATTGGTGGATCAGACTCGTTAAGTTCATTATTTTGCCCTAGACTTACTTCAGAGTTAGGTGCGTATTGGTGAACAACATCAATATATTTTTCAGTGATCAGCTCATCTTTTTCTGGAATGGCCCCCCATTCAAAGTCATTTGATTCAGCTTCTGATTTAGGATCTCTAGGAAATCTTAAGATATGTGTGAAGTCAAGATGAATACCCCAATAAGGGTTACCCTCAGTATCTGATTTGAATTCATATTCATGGGAATCAGTGTTAGAATAGCTACCAATTTCCTCTTGATCAGTTTGATCACTTTCGAGATTGGCTGGTTCTTATGGTGCAACCATCTCTTGCTCTTTAGTAGGTTCTTGCGTTTCTACTAAATTGATTCTCTTTATAGTATCAACTTCATTTTTAAGGAGATCTTTCATTTCCTGAGGAAAGCACTCAAATGGGATGAGCTCTAAGTTGTCTGAATCACTATCTGAGGATTCTGTCTCTTCCTTCTTGAGAAGGGGTTCTCCTGGCACAATCTGTTCTATGACATGAGAACAATTTTCTTTGAGGTGATAGGGTTTCTTCACAAAGCCTAGGCAAAGAGTAATCTTATTTTCTCTACCCATATGTGTAATAGGTGTAACAAGACCTTTACCTCTGACTCCTAGAGATCCTTGACCAGAATATCCCATTTTAGCTATCAATTTGTCTCCTGGACCATATGCCCTAGAAGGAATCTTGGATATTGTAGAGTCACTAGGATGAACTTTCTCAGATTTAGATTCATCTTTATATAACCATGCAAGCATAGCTTCATCTTCTTCAAATTCTTGTTTAGATACTTGTTCCACTACAAAATTCTTTTTATATGCTTCCAGAGGTTCCTTTGGTTCTGATTTGGACTACTTTAAGGATTGCCCATAAGACTTGGGTGAGACTAGGAGAGACGTCAAGGACAAGACTAGTTCTATAATATATTCTCCTATCCCATTCTCTTTGATATTGACTTCTTTAGCAATTTATGCCATCTTGGATGTGGAAGCAATACTTGGCTACTGGAGGGAAGACTCTTTGTTATTTGGAACAAGCTTGTCAGTGCTTTCCTTCAATGTATTGCAAGTGGTACTCAGATCTACCGGGATAGTAACTTCCACTCCTTCATAGGGGAACTTCAAGCATTGGTGGTATGTAGAGGGAATAGCTTGCATCTCATGTATCTACGGTCTTCCTAGAAGAATGTTATAGGCCAATGGTAGATCAAGAACCTGACACATAGTATCTCTGATAGCTGGGCCCACTCGGATGGGAAAGACAATGGTTCCCTTAGAAGATCTTTCCTACTCATCATATGCTTTGATGGTTATCTTCTTTCATGGATCAATAGATAGTTCTGAGAAGCCTAACTATGTGATCAAGCTGTAAGAACAAATGTTGAGGCTAGTGCCTCCATCTATCAACACACATTTGACTCAATGGTTCTGAATCAAGACCTCTATATGCAGTGGCTCGTTATGTGGGTGACTTAGGGAGTTGTCATCTTCCTTTGAGAAGGAGATATATTGTGGTGACATAACATGTCCAACCATAGCTTGGAATCTATCTAAATCTAGGTTATCAGGAACGTTAGAGCCGAGTAGAGCTTTGTCTAGGACATCTCTATGAGCAGGAGATATCTGGAGCAACTCAAACATAGAGATTTTGGCATTGGTGTGCTAGAGTTGTTGGACTATGCTATAAGAGGTAGGCCTTGTATCCTTTGGATTTGAAGATTTTGATGTAGCCTTCTGTTTGGAAGTAGATGATAGATTGAAAGGGATCTTGGGGAGATTAGATGAATCTATTATTTGTCCTTTTAGATGCCCTTGAGCTTGCAATCTAGTAATGGCATTAGCTGAGGAATGATCTTTGTCTCTTCATACAATCATGATGACATTGCAGCTTTTAGAGGGACATGGTTCCACCATATTGATGACAACATTGTTTCCAGGGTAAGCGTAGTTGACTTTTGCCCCCATGTTAGGTTGAGAAGTTGAAACTCCTTGACCATGTTGTGGAAATGGTTTGGTAAATGCCATGTGATCATTATTGCCTTTGGGGTTGTCAATTATGATGTCTCCCTTATTGATCAGATCTTGAATAGTATGTTTCAACCGCAAGAAGTGATTATTTTTCTAACCTTTACCTCGATGGAAATCATAGAATTCATTTTCCTTCCACCAATGTGGCTTAGGATCGGGTTCAGATTGTCGGATTCATGGCAAAGAGATGATGTTATCAGCTAGTAGGGTTTTCATAGCTGACTCTAAAGACTCTCCTAGAGGAGTAAATTTTCTCTTTTTATCCCAAGTCTTGTATTCTAGCTTCTTTTGAAATGGTTCTGATGGCTTTTGTTCAGAAGCTTTTATGGCTTGGGAGCCAAGAGTTAGATTATAGGCATGTGCCTTCGATGGGGTGCAAATAGTGTCAACTACACCATCTGTCACAATACCTTTGTTTTTGTTCCAATTTTTGTTTCTATCTTTGGAACTAGATCCTGAGTCGTATTTGTCTTTTTAGAGTGTGATATCTCCTTTCTTGACAAGTACTTTCTCAATCTTGATTACGTTATCCACCATTTTATCAAAAGATACTTGATCTTGCATCTGTAATGGATAGTTGAGCTCTGGAATGAGGTTATTGATAAAGATTTTGAGTTTCTCTATTTCAGGAATTTGTCTAGCATACAAAGAGAACTTCTTTTGCCACCTCTTGAAAAATGTCAGGAAGGGTTCTCCTGGGTATTGTTTGAGGTTACAGATATCGATCATAGTGACTGGATGTTGGATATTGTAGGAATATTATTGATAAAACAATTTAATCAATTCCTCATAAGTTTTGATTGTAGGTGGCAATCTTGAAAACCACTGGATGGATGCTCCTCCCAAAGATCTAGGAAAAAGATGCATCAGATAGGTCAGCTCATGCATGAATTCCATGGATTGTGTATAGAACTCTCTGACATGATCTTGGGGATCAGAGTGTCCATCATATTTTTTGTACTTTGGCATCTCCACTCTTTTGGGGAATGGCAACATATACAAGTCTTTATCGAATGGAAAAGGACACAGGGCCTCTAGGGAGAACTCCTTGGGTTCTTTTTCTTTTTCAAGTTTATTTAATTTGACTTGCATAGCGTGCATTTGTTTCATCATAGTCGTTAAAGGAGTTTCTTCCTCCTGTGTGATGATGTCTTCAACATTGAAGTGAGGAGGAAGCTTAGCTCCTTGATGAGCCAACTCTAAAAAGTAGTTTTCCCTATCTTCCTTCAAGAAATGCTTCATCATTTGCTTGAAGTTATCATCGTTTTGGTATCGGGCAATTTCTTCAGGTGTAGGTGCCTGATTTGCGCCATGTTGAGATTGACCTCCTTGAGAACCATTGTTTATCCCTACCTAAGACATGGTAGGAGTTCTATGATTGCTTAGGATAGATCAAGAGGGAGTTTGATGATTATGCTGGCTACCTTCGTGAGTTGATGGAGGAGGTATGTAACCAGTTTTTAATCAAAAGTTGCCCAGGCCATCATCTTCGTAATGACCAGAATTGATGAGTTGTTCAAGAGTTGGACCTGTGATAGGAGTCAAAGGTAAGGTCTGGGATGCTTCTCCTAACTTCTTGTGTGAGGATGCTCTAGTCTCCACCATTAACCTTGAATGAAACAAAAGAAGAGGATGAAGAATGATTTGATTCGAGAAAATTGGGTGACGCAAACTTGTCAAGATTGTGATTGGTTTCTGAAGATTCAATTAGACATGGGTGAAGGATATTGTGCCCTGAATATATGGGTTTAGGTTACCCAAAAGATAGCAGACATGAGTTTGCAACACTTAGTCTATTTTGAAAGATTCATTGAAGATTGATAGATTTGACAAGGTTTCTGACACAAGATAAAAAGGATTCAAATTGATCAACAGAAGGCTAGATCAGATTCAAAAGATCACTCTTGCAAAATGATAGGATTCGTTTGACAGATTCTAGAAATAGGCTGAAAATGCTAAGCATCTGGCAATTCTGATAATTTTGTGACAACTCTCAAATTTTCCCCAAATGACACTCTGCATACTGGTACGATAGTTGGGTAGCAGTGAAATGACAGTTGTAAAACTCGTACAACAATTGTAAGCAGGATTTGACTTTGCTATTTTGCTGGCATGGAAACTCGTACGACATTGGGTACTTGATCATACGATAGTTGGGTAGGCTTGAAATGACATTTGAAAACTCATACGACAGTTGAAATGCTCATACGACAGTTGTAGGTAAGACAGGTTTTGTTCAATTTTCTGGCATGAAAGCTCGTACGACACTGGGTATTCGACCATACGATAGTTGGGTAGTCCTGAGATGACACTTGATGGAAACTCATTTGACTTTCAAAATTTTTGAGATGACTTTTGACTCCAGAAAAGGATTTCACTTTAAATTTTGCAATTTTAGGGTTTTCCAGTTGTGAATTGTTTGCAAATTGTACTATTCAATTTTGAAGAATAGATCAAATTTGTTCATTTTTCAATAGCCAGGTAGATAAAAAAGCACACAAAATAGCAGGCAAGTGATTCCAAGCACATCTGAAAACAATGAGCAAGGGAAAAAGCAACCTTGCGCATGAACAATCAAGTGACCAATTTGTGCTAATCCCTGAGAGTACTAAACATGTATTTTCTAAAAAGTTTTGCAATAATGCACAGATACCTAAAAATGAAAAGTTGGCCTCTCTAGGGTTTTTAGTAATGGATTGACTTTGCAAATTTTATGATTCAAAGGGGTGAACTCTAATCCCAATGCACCAGGGTTTTGACATAGTCTGAGAACTTAATCTTCAAGAGCTACTAGGGAGATTTAAGAACCCAACAATGAACCATACCCATGGAGATTTCTTCCACAAGGACATTTATATAGTAGCTGTCACTACCATGTCTGAAATGGCTATGACCACTTGAGGTTCTGTCAACGCATTTTTCCCTATGAAGGGATTGTCCGCTATGGTTAACCCTCTCTGAAGGTGACTCATAGATTTATACCACAAGGGGACTTGGCTCTAGATCCAAGGTTTTGACACCTCTTCACTTTTAACCCAAACAAAGAAATCAGATGAATCTGACATGCTAAGACAAAGTTTTGCTTCACCAAGGTCTGTGATGTCAACTCCATGTGATCCATCAACCTCTCCAGAGAGAGAATGTATCAATCCATAAGAGAAGATGCACTAACCAATTTTGATTCACCAAAGCTTGTGATATCAACCCCACATGATCTATCAACCTCTCCGGGGAGAGAATGTATCGATCAATAAGAGAAGATGCACTAACCAAGTTGAATGTGAAACACACTAAGTATCCTCCCCACCTACAAGGATTCTATTGTCAAGAAGGATTTCACTGGGAATCCAATCTCTCAAGAATCACGAATAGTGTTCATGGGGCCTAATTACTATGTGAGCATAGATGTATATTTCCAAAAGCAAAGCTACCAAAAGTTTCCAAGAAGCAGAAAGAGGAACACTCAACGCTTAAAGCAAATATGAGATGAGTCCACAAGGTGGAACACTTAACACCTCACACAAGCTAAAAATGAGTCCCCAACTTAGAAAACAAGTGAGTTCCTAAAAGCACAAAAGGGTTTCCAAGTGGAACACTTAACGCTTCTTTCCTGTTGACCCCTCCCCTTTAATGTGGTCCTGACCTTGCAACCACGGGGTGGAACGAGGGGTCGGCGGATTAGTGAGTCCAATAACCCAAGATAGTAATCAAGATAAATCACATGTATCTAAGACTACTTAATGAATCCTTAAGGGGTCACAACCTAGTATCAATTATGCAAGTGTGTAAAATAAAAGCATGAAAAGAAGCACACAAACTAGACAATAGGGGGTTGATTTTAGATCCAAATTAAAGTGTTATTAGAACAAGTGGAATACTTGGTGATCCTCGCAACGCGCTTAGTAGATATTACCTAAGTTTTATATAAGCAATCTGCACGCAATCCCTCATTCACAATCCACCAAGTCAGCCAAAATTAGTCAAAAATAGTAAAGTTCACCAGTCAGTGTTAGAAATCATCAGAAATCAAGAGCAGAAAGGAAAAAAAAATTGAAAAATGGTGAAAACTGTCTTGGAATCTCGCGCGAGAAATTACCAGATTATCACAAGAAAGTACCAGGCTCATGCAAGGGAATACCAAGTTCATGTGAGAAATGTAAAAGTTTGCACGAATCGATTTGAAATGTCACGCGAGAAAGTGCAAAATCTCACGCGAGGCTACGAAAGCTCGCACGAAGAACTGTGCAGAAGCAAAACTTCACGCGAAAAATTTGAAATCTCGCGTGAAGAACTGTGCAGAAGCAAAACTTCATGTGAAAATGTTTATACAAAATGTACAATCATACGAACAAAAAATTGAAAATCTCTGTTTTGATTAGAAAAAGTGCCAAAAAAATTTATTTTTTATTTTTTGCAGGAAAAAAAGAAACAAAAAATAATGTCCTGCTGAGTATACCAGGACCCTTGAAACACTTAACCTCAAAAGATAGAAAACTGATAGAAATGAAGGGAAACCCATTTCAGGGCCCCACGGTGGGTGCCAGAAATGTGTGTGTGAATTTTGTACCTGCTCTGTATACACAACACTTCAGTAAATCATTAGGGGTTAGCTATAATCGAAATTGAATAAAAATTGAAATCTAATCTAACCAAGCAATTTACTACCTTCTAATAGATGTGAGTATGATGCTCTAAGAAAGAAATCGAGATCAGTGACCTAGAGGACACCTAAATGAAGGATTTGAATGCAATTGATCTAGATATGAGATGTATGCAAATTAAGCTATTTTTTTGATATTTTCTATGCAATAAGATGAAAAACTGATATGAAATTAATCTATATGAAAACTGATATGCTATGCTAATCTAACAATGATATGAAATATGAATGCAAAAATAAGATTGATCTCACAAAGATGTCGATTCGTAAGAGCTTTGATTCTTCAATTCCAATTCTCCAACGTAGTTGTGCAAAAAAATGAGATGATTTGCTAAGAGCTGAGCTTTAATTTATAGAAATCTAGGGCTTTGGAGGTGCATGAAAAAAATCCATAAATCACTCAAATAACTCAGGTTGATTTTTGAGTTATCTGAAATAAAGAGATAATTAACTCATAAAAACATGCAAAAGAACAGTTTTAACTCAAATTAGAAGTTTAGATCAACTTTAAACCTCAAAAAGATGTTGAGTTTCCAAAAGCTAACAACTTGCATTGATTTTCCAATTTTGAGTTTAACTAGTCCTTAAATGTGCACATGGATAATTATGATTTAATAAATAAATAAAGTGATTTATTCTCAACTTAACTAATTTTTGAAATTAAATAATTAATTTATGGGTCAATTAATCATTAAATCAAACTTTTATTAAAAACTATATTATTAAATAATGACGTGCTATTAATCAATTAAATAAAGATTTAATTAATTAATAATATGAATTTTGATTTATTGTCAAATTTAAATAATATAATTAATAATAGATAGAATCAAATTTAATTAAACAATTAAGTGGCAAATATTAAATCTAATTAATTAAATATGAAAATATTCAATTAATCAAACTTAGGATAAATGTGATTTATCGCCAAATAATCATTAAATTAAAAATAATTAAGATAATTAGGAATATTCAAGGAATATTCCCCGATGCAGAATTTAAGATAATCAATTATGATTCGATGATGTTAAGATGTGCCTTAGGTTAGGACTTTGATGTCGATTTCATTCGATTTTGTTGATGTAGGAGATTAATGAACCTATAGCCCATTTTTGGGGTATTACACTCCTATATTTGACGAAGAACCTATGGTAGTGCTAGGAGGTCCTCACTCTCAAAGGTCATCCCAAGCTCTTAACACTGTCACAAGAAGTCAAAGTCAAGGTCCTATGATTATTAGAGGTCCTAGTTCTAATCAGTCTAGAAACCTAGGCAAGTGACATCCAAGAATGTCACCACAAAATTAGTTGTGAATCCTAAGTTGAATTGCAACCTTGTTGATCAATTGTAGTGAACTCTAGCTCATATTTCAATTTTTGAGCTTTTAGAATTATCCCCAAGCTACAAACAGATCCTTGAGGATGCCTTGTGCACAGAAAATGTTGCTACCAACATAGATGTCAACCAATTCCAGAACATTGTCAATCATATTGCTAGCCCACACCACCTCACTTTTTTATAAGAAGATGACAAATCCTTGAGCCACCTGCATAATCCCACCCTTCACATTGAATTCATGATCCATACGACCCATGTTAGCTGCATGTTGATAGATGGGGGTGTTGGGCTCAATATCTATTCTTTGAGTCTTTTAAAGACATTGTGTTATTCTGAGCAGGTGATTGATACTAGAAAGATGATTACCATAAAAGCCTATGATGAGGTAGAAATAAGCTCTGATGGGTTGATCGTCCTTCCTATTAGGATTGGCCCCAGTGAGAAAGACATTTTGTTTTAGATTGTTGATGTTGGACCCCTTACATACAACATTTTACTTGGTAGACTATGGATCCATGACATGCAAGTAGTACCATCTACCTATCACCAATGTGTTAAATTCCCATACAATGGCATAGAAGTTTGCATACTAGGTGATAGCACCTTATCTATTAATGCCATTTTAGTAGGGACTCATGTCCCCCTCAACAAAGAAGTAGAGGATTTTAATGCAGCCCTATCAGAGTGCAAGGTAAAATTCAAGACATTAGACCTTGGCTTGGGTGGATATTAGCTTGACTCCTTTGCAAAGATGCCAATTTCACCTAGGTCTTACGGTAGGCCTTCAAAAGAGATGAAACCTTCTTCTTCTGTGATGACCTTGTTTGACACATTTGTGGAGTCTTTAGTACCCATCCAAGATGAAAAGGAAGAAGTAGCTGTCAGACACTAGATCTATAGAGAAGACAACTACATGCATAATGAAAACTTCTCCCCCTCTCCTAAGGTCTATGGAAGAGGATACACTCTCATCAAAAATATGGGCTATCTAGGACATGGTCCTCTCAGTCACAGACTAGATGGTAGAGTTGAACCTCTTGACCATGCTCTTTTTGGGTGCAAATCTAAGGAAACAATTAGCCTAGGCTTTGAGAATCATAAAACCAATACTACCCCTATCCCTGTTGAGTCAAATAGTGATGATGAAATAGGATACAAGCCTAATTTGACAAACCAATAGGACATGTGTGAAGATTGGGTACCTTCCACCAACCTCCTTTGTGGAGATTTAGTTGATCTAGTTACTCAACAGTTTCAAATACGGAACAAGAGGAGTCAGACACAAAAGATCTTATTATAGCACATGTTACGCTTGGACATTGGAGCCTCTACCTCAAGGCATCACAAACATGCATGGTGAAAACATCCTAGATAAGATTTAGATATAGATTCACATGAATATGAATGTGAGTCTCTCTCAGATTCTTCTATAGTTGATAGGGATGTTGATATCATTCATACCTATAGTTCTGAACCTAAGGTAGCTAATGAGTCATGCGTAGGATTATAAGATTTGACTCCACATGTTACTTTAGTGGATGATGCTTCACTTGATAGGACTAATTATGATTCAGGTCACTTAGAAGGATATTTGACATACCATAACTTTGCAATCACTAGAGATGACCCCATCTGCATCCACAATATTGAACCTGTCATTGATTTACCCCTTGCCTATCCTCACCTCATTGATTGGTCTCAATGTTTCCAAGAGCCTATGCTCCCAACCTTCCAAAATGACTATGAGGTAGCTTGTTACCTAAACACCATTGAACTCATAGTCTCTTCCACCAGATATCCAGCTACAAGCATGACTGAATTTGACATCAAGTACCTCAGTTGAAAAATAAAAAAGAAAGGAAAAAAAGAATAAGAGTTCTGATGGTGAAAACCACTATGTGGCAGTGTTAGAACCAAAAAAAGTAAAAATAAATGACATATCCAAGGGTGGAAACCTCTCCAAGGTTCCCAAGGATGAGGTACTTGATCATCTCCCAAGTTACTTTCATGATAGATCTTAAGTTCTTGTTGAGCCTACATAGTTAGTTAATTTGGGTACAGAAGAGGCCCCACAAATAGTACAATTGGCTCAATCATTGTTAGCACAAGAAAGGGAAGCCTACACCAAATTCTTACAAAGGAAAAAGATAAAATTTTCTTTGAACTATTCAGACATGCCAGGATTGGGCACTAACCTGATTATGCATCACTTGTCCATAGCTCCAAGAATAAAACTAGTGAAACAAAAGTTGAGGAAAATGCACCCTCACATAGCTCTTTTAGTGAAAGAAGAATTAGAAAAACTCCTCAGTGTAGGATTCATCAGAGCTATTGATTATGCTGAGTGGATATCAAATATTGTCCCAATTTCCAAACATGAAAAGTCCATTCACATTTGCACAGACTTTAGAGAACTCAATAAAGCTTTCCCAAAGAATGATTTTCCACTCCCTAACATAGACATGATAGTGGACATGACTGTGGGATATGAAATATATTCCTTGATGGACAATTTTTTTGGCTATGACCAAATTAAAATAGCTCCTGAAGATCAAGAAAAGATAGCATTCACTTGCACATGGGGAACCTATTGTTGGAATGTCATGGCTTTTGGATTAAAGAATGCAAGAGCTACTTACCAAAGAGCTATGACAACAATCTTTCATGACATGATACATAAGAATATGGAGGATTATGTGGATGACACCTTGGCTAAATCTAAAAAGAGAGACACACATTTGGATGATTTAGAAGTCATTCTAGATCAAATGGAATAGTTCTAGCTTAGATTAAATCCAAAAAAGTGTGCATTTGGTGTTACCTCAGGAAAATTTCTAGGCTTCATTATTTTAGTAAAGGGTATAGAGGTAGATCCTAAAAAGGTACAAGCAATTATGGATATGCCACCTCCCAAAAATATTAGTCAAATGAGGAGTTTGCAAGGATGCCTTTAGTCTATAAGGAGGTTCATTTCCCAATTGGCAGATAGAGCTCAACCCTTCAATAAGAACCTACATAAAGGAGTCCAATGTGTCTAGAATGAAGAATGTCAAAAGAGCATGGACCAAATCAAGGCATATTTGGAAAATCCTCCCATCTTAATGGCTCCCATCCTAGGAAGGCTAGTTATTTTGTATATCTTAGCAATTGAATCTTCCTTCAGGGCATTGTTGGCTCAAATTGATGAAAATGGGAAGGAAAGAGCCATATATTATATCAACTGTACTCTTATGTCATATGAGCTTAACTATACAAGTATTGAAAAGGCTTGTCTTGCAGTGGTATTTTCTCCCCAAAAGTTGAGACACTATATGCTTGCACATACAATACACCTCATAGCTAAAATTCATCATCTCAAATACCTACTTGATAAGGATTCTCTCATAGGAAGACTTGCTTAATGGATGATGATTCTTTTAGAATTTGACATCGAGTATGTTGAACACAAAACTATCAAAGGACAAGCTACTACTGATTAATTAGCTGATTTTCCTATTCAAGACAATATGCCTATTCAAGTAAGATTTCTAGATGAGCATCTCATGTACATAACCAACATAACATGGAAGATGTTCTTTGATGGGTCTTTCATGCAAAATGGTTCAAGAGCCAGAGTGTTGTTTGTCTCTCCTGATGGGTACATAATTCCTAAGTCCTATAAACTATTTTTCCCATGCACAAACAACATAGCCAAATATGAAGCCTTCACAAATGGACTAAAAATGGCTATAGAATGGAGAATCACAAAGCTGCATATTTATGGGGATTCACAATTGATAATCAACCAAGTTAATGAAGACTATCAAACAAAAGATGACAAATTGGTCCCTTATAAGAAAATGGTTGATTCATTAAGATAGTATTTCACATTCATCACATTTTAACAAATCCCTCAAATAGAAAATTAGGTAGCTGATGCTATGGTCACACTCACTTCACTTCTCCAACTAGAGCAAGACGAGTCTAGATTTGAATTCCTGGTGGAAGAGCTACATTATCCCATTTATGATTCCCAAGAAAGCCAAGTTATTTGTACCCTTGTTGGCCATGAATCATCTCGATATGGTGCCATTTACTCATATCTCCATGATGGAATTATCCCTGATACCTTCAACTATTCTAAAAGAAGAAACCTTACCTGCAATGCCTCTCAGCATACCCTTATCTATGGTGATTTGTATAGGAGGGTTTTAGATGGGACACTTCTTAGGTGCTTGGAAAATGAGGAATCTAATCAAGCATTAGTTGACATTCATGAGGGAATTTGTGGAGGACATTCTAATGGTCTTTCCATGGCCTGAAGGTTGCCTAGGGTGGGGTACTATTGGCCAACAATGCAATTGGATGCAGTAGCTTTTGCCAAATCATGCAAAAAGTGTCAGAAACATGGAAACCTGATACATGCTCCAAGTAGGGAGCTTATTCATTCTATATCTCATTGGCCATTTTAGCACTGGGCCTTTGACCTTGTTGGGAAGATTCATCCCAACTCATCAGGTGGACACAAATTCATCATTACTACTATTGACTACTTTACCAAATGGGTAGAAGTTGTTCCACTTTCTGTTGCTTCAGGAAAGATGGCTTCCTTGTTCATTTTGAACTATATCATCTATCACTATGGTGTGCCTTCTGAGATAATCATTGACAATGGAGGTTAGTTTAAAAATAAGGACCTTAAGAAACTCTACAATAAATTTAACATAAAATAACATTGGTCCTCCATTTACTTCCCGTAAGGAAATGGACAAGCAGAGGCTTCAAATAAAACCATTCTCAAAATCCTCCATAGAATAGTTCATAAGAATGGTCGAGATTGACATCTACAAATAAATCTAGCCTTATGGACTTACAAAATGAGTATCTGTACTCCAATAGGGGCTACTCCTTTTTCCCTTACATACAGCGCTGAAGCAATGTTACCTTTAGAGGTTGAGATCCCTTAACTTAGAGTCTCTATCAAAGGTCTAGTTATAGATGAAGACTATCAAGCCATGAGATTGCTAGAGATAGAACTTCTTGATGAGAAATGTAAAGCATCATTTGATCACATGAGAGTTTACCAAAAGCGTATGTCCAAAGCATTCAACAAAAAGGTTCACCCTAGAGAATTACAAGTAGGAGATCTTATCCTATGATAAAATCCTAAGAACCAACAAAATCAAGAGCAAAAGGGTAAGTTTGAACCTAATTGGCTTGGACCATAGATTATTACTATATCTTTTGGGACAAGTCCTTACTTGTTATCTGATGAAAAGGGAGAGCAACTCCCTAATCCTATCAATGTTTTGCACCTAAAGAAGTTCTATCTATGATACCTATTCTATCTAGGGGAATCCTTTGTACATATTTATAAATTCCTAAAAAAATATAAAAAAATTAAAAAAATAGCAAAAAATTCAAAAAAGAAAAAAAGAAAAAATGCCTTGGTGAAAACCTGGAAACAGGCACCTTGGTAGCAAAAATCTAAAAAAATTATAAAAAATAAAAAAATTGTAATAAAATTCAAGTGGTGAAAACCTGGAAACGGGTGCTACTTGAGGCCTTTGCACCCCTATTTCTTAGCATGCATCCTTGACATTTAACCTTTCCCCATTATACCTTGTCTTTATTGCCTTGGTTTGGAATTGGTCTTTGTCTTTGTCTAGGGGGCATAACTATGTTAGCTTTGGTCTCTTGGATGTGCTAGTCTTTAGGAAACCTTGCACATAGTATTTCCCAACACTCCTAATTGTGTTTTTCAACACTACCCTAGTGTCAAGTGTTTCCCAACACTTATAAGATTTCTTACCCATAGTCTAGAATGATGTAATATTTCTCACTAGTAGATGCGATACTCAAAGCTTGACTCTATGACCCACACACACACACTTAAACATTCAACTCACTGAGACTTGTTTGACTTTAATTTTCATTGTGTGCTATCTATGATGATTTCTTTGATGAGTGTTCTCTCCCTAATAGTTTTTGATGATGCTGAGCTAGAAGACTAGGGGCATGAGAACATGTTTTATTTCTTTTCCTACTTGTGGGTATATTTTGTTCATCCTAAATGTCATGAGAATTTATGCTTGTTCCACTTAACACTAAGGACCTATAAGGTATTATCCTTGACTGTATTATGTGAGTGCATGCTTATAGTCATCTTGACTTTCCTTGTGTCTCAATGCAAGCATAATATTGCTATAGAAAACTTAGGGAACCTCATTGCACTAGTCATCTTGACCTATATGTCTTTGGTGCCTAGGTGAGATTCCCACATTCCTATCTAATATAGATCATATTCATATACCAATAGACATACTAGTGAGTATTTTATGATCTTATGATGCTACCAATAAAGCTCGATGATGATTATTAGAGTCTATTGGTGTTGTGAGCTTGCAAGTCAACCACTTTTATAGTAGCTTGCATTCTTAGGGTCATATTAGTTTAGTTTTCATATGGAGAGAGCTCTCATTTTATCTTTCATGTACTAGTCGGTCAATTGCATTCACCTTTTGCTTCTTCTTGATCATGTATTTCACTCCTTGTCTTTTAGATCACATCCTTTTCCTATCATCACAAGGGGTTAATCTTATCATCATATCTATACCCTAAAGAGATTATTTTCAAAAACATGAGTCTACATCATACACATGAGAACTAAACATACATCTATGAGAGAGATTATATATGAGCATTTATAACACATACATCATACATTTGAGCAATATGACAAGACAATAAAACTGAAACATCCATCACAAGTCAGACAAATATAAAAGTATTTAAAAAATCTAGTAAATCTCATATATATAAATGTCATGATACAAAGTACAATGTGAGATTCCAAAAATCTAGATCAAAGTCTCATGATATGTATAAAACATCTAAGTCCTAATCCTAAGTCTGACTCTCCCCATCATGAGGTGGAGGTGGTGGTGGAGGTTGTGTCACTACCTTATTTGGTACCATATCAGATCTCCCAGCCCTCTCTGAGTAGAGTGGTGTCATCTATCCCTCCAGTACAGCCTGGATATATAGACTATGATAATAGGCTACTTGTGCTGCCTCTCTCCATAGCTCTGCAGTGTCTTCTTGTGATGCCCTCTCTCATCGATCTATCTCAACTTGTGCATCTACTAACTTCTAGTCTGTCATAGCCACAGTGATCTTCAACTACTTTATCTCAGCCTCTAAAGCCTGCACTCTAGCTCAGAGATCCTCATCCCCTCTCCCCTCAGGCTTATCCTCCCCTGCATCTACCAGTTGGTGAACTACTCTCACTGCATCCTTTGGGCTTGCTGATCTATGTCTCCATGACTGTCGCTAGCCACCTAATCTAGAGTTCTATCATCTCTCTCCTCTCCCCCCTCCTCCATCTCCTCCATCATCCCCTCTAACTCTTGTCTATCACCAAGGCCTGTGCCACTATAGAGCATACTATACATAGAACTAGATAATCCCTACTGTAATCCTCTATCATCTGGTCCTAGCTGAGGTGTCTGTCAACAAAGGTGACATCCTAGAGCAAGTCCTACATGGATTGTCATCCCTCGGTTAGATCCTGATCATAGTACACCTGTGACAATAGAAAATCATGTCAGTTTTTATTCTCTAGAAACATCACACTCATAAACATTTCACAACATGATTATACTTACAAGATCCCCATAGCTCAGCACTCAAAGAATCTGATAGACATCCTTTAAGGTGATAGATCCCTCTCCATTAAGTAGATGGAAGGTGTTGTGCTCACTATGCCATCTCTTAGCTATCACAGTCAACAACCCATGATTTTCCCATATATGGGGCATATCAAGAAAAAACCCAAACCCCATGTTGATAAGGTCATCTCACCTAGGATCATCCAAATCCCTAATGCATTGTAACCCTGTCACTCATGACACTCTAATTAGTAGTATCGAGAAAGCCTCTAGCAAGACATAAACCCAAACTAGATGTCATAACATATCATGATGGATGAAATCAGTACAAGGAAACTTAAATACAAAAATTTATCTAGACCCATGTCATATTGTTCAAATTTAAACATGTGATATTTCTTATTAACTAGTGTGACACTATTTTTTGTGAAAGTATCGTGCGATACTTTCTTCAATAGTAGTGCAATATTATTTGTCTATGCGATATTTCTCTTAAGATTGCATGATGTTTCATCTGATATCGTATGATGCTGGATTAAACATTAGGGTGATACTTTTTGAACCCGCAAACTATCGCACAACAAAGTGTATCAAAGAGTGTGATACTTTTTTAGTATCGTATGAACTTTGCATACATGAAAATTTGAAATCTTTAAAAATAATTAAAAACATGTTTAAATGCAATAAATGCTCATAAATGACTCAAAAGGGTGAGTTTTTCTAAAAACTTACTAGGGAAGGATAGTGGGGAGGCTAGTTGTGCAATCGACCATGCTCAAACTGATGTCTGTGTACTAGAATCATTGCTTGCTAGGCCATTTTCTCTCTCTAAGCTCTCAACTTTCTCAAAATCACAAAAGAAAAATGATTTTGAAAATGACCTTTTTACCCCCTTTTATAGCATTTTGACTTTTTGACCTAAATTTCAAAATACCTTGAAACTTCAAAAAAATTGCACCCCTGCCTAATTTCAACGTCCTGGATCCATTTTCAAACTCAAAATCAAAATTTGAGTTCATCTTGATAGTAAAAATTGTATTTTAAATTTTGCCCTTCTTCTACGTAGTTGGTTGACCTTTTGAGGCCCGATTCTTTGATCTTTGTTGGCGCATTTTCATTTCTTCATCCTCATCTCTTTCAAATTTTCTAGTCTTTCATTCATCTCCTTCACTTCATCTTTTTGAGGTTTGACTTCCTCTTTATCCTATATCTTTTTTAGTCATTTAGTCAAACTAGGGCATATCTTCACTAGTTGATGGTTATTCTATTATCCATCTTCAATTATGATTCCTAGTGATTTGATCAACTTTATCAATTTTCTTCTTCTCCTCTACCTGATTTTGATTTTGATTCTGAGGGGGCAGTACCTATCAAACTTCAAATCTTTGATTCAGCCTTATCAATCAGCTCAGCTTCAGATTCTTATGTCCTATTTGAGACTTGACAATCCCCTATTTACAAGTATGTTGGTCTTGTCTTTCAGCTTATCAACTTATCTTTGTCCTGATGTGTTCCCATTCATTGAACACACATCTAGGCTATCTTGTGATCCCAAATTGATCTCACACTTCAATTCCATTCCTTCACTACATGTGATCCCGAATTGATCTCACATTAGTCAAAGAGGGGCAAATGTATGCACCCTAAAATGGTCACCTAGACTTTGGGCCCCCATTTAACAATTTATCAATTTTCTGAATCAACATTTTTAGCTTAATATCAATTTCCTTGATCAAATCCTAATTCTATCATTTATTTGATTATATCCCATGGATTAACCATTTTATCCTATGTCTTTATTTAATTAAAAGGAATTTCCTCCCCTTTTATTAAATAAAAAATCCTCACTTTTCCTCTTATCCTATGTTGCACAAATAAAGCATTATTCCTATTTTATAAAAAGAGAAAAAGGTCTTTTTGTCTTATGTGGGACACAAAAGTCAACTCTTATTTTCTCATTAGAGGAGATTTGTGCACAAGGATTGATTCCCCTTCAAGCCCTACCCTTGATTAAATATTTTGCCCCTTATTCTCCATCATCCATTATTTCTCATTTCCTATGAAAGAAGAGCTCTCTTCTCATTTTAGGATCCATCTTTGAATACTAACTTTATGCTGCATGATTTCTTGGAGACTTTGGAGCTTTTGGAGATCATTTTGCATTTTAGCTTTCATCATTGCATCATAGCTTCATGTTTATGTTTTTCTTAGCTTAGTTTTCTTTATGCTTTAGATTAACTCACATAGCTTAATAAGGAAAGATTGTAATACTTTCATCTTCATTGCTTAGTTTTCATACTTGCATATTCATCTTAATATAGTTTTCATTGCATCCTCATTTTGATTCTTGAGGACATTGGTACTCTTTCCCTTGTCTTCATTAAATCTCCCATTGTGTGGTTGACTAGCAAAGTCATATGCTTGATAGCTCTAACTGAGAGCAATCCTAATAGCCTTGCAACTCCATGCATAAGGAGCTCTAGGTCTCTTTCTAAGGTTTCCTAATCATGGATTCCCTTAGAAATAATGACTTAGAGAAATACATTATTGGAGTGTACAATTGGGACTTCCTAGGTGTCCTAATATGCCCTATCATGTGTTATGGCCCCTGAAAAGTCTCCATGACACCTATGGACACATTGGAACCCACAAGTTTGTTCTAAGGGGTCTTACAACCCCTTTTGACATACTTGAGCATTCAAATGTGTCAAAATAGGTCATGTGGACTTCCTAGGGGTCCTAGTACACCTTATCATGTGTTAGGACCTCTAAGAAGTCCCCATGAACCCTATGGACACATTGGATCATAGAAGTGTGTATTAAGGGGTACTACGACCCCTTCAAATATACTTGAGCATTCAAATGTGTCAAAAGGGGTCATGGGGATTTCTTAGGGGTCCTAGTAGGCATTATTATGCATTAGGACTTGTAGGAAATCCCCGTGACCCCTATGGGGACATTGGAACCCTCAAGTGTGTCCTAAGGGGTTCTAAGACCCCTTCAATCATATTTGAGCATTCAAATATGTCAAAAGGGATCATGGGGACTTCCTAGGGGTCCTAGTATGCCTTATCACACATTAAGATCCCTAGGAAGTCTCCATAAACATTGGAATGCTCAACTATGTCCTAATAGGTCCTACGACCCCTTTAGACACACATGAGAATTGAAGTCAGTCAAAAGGGGTCATGGGGACTTCATATGGGTCCTAGTATGCCTTATTAAATCTTATGACCTCTATGAAGTCCCTATAAACTCTATGGGCACACTGGAAGGCTCAAGTGTGTCTTAAAGGGTCCTACAACCCCTTCAAACACACTCAAGCTTTCAAATGTTTGAAAAGGGGTCATGGGGACTTCCTAGGTGTCCTAGTACACCTTATCACATGTTAGGACACCTAAGAAGTCTCCATGACCCCTATGGACACATTAGAGACATCAAGGGTGTCGTAAGGGGTCCTACAACTACTTCAAAAACACTTGAGCATTCAAATGTGACAAAAGCAGTCATTAAGACTTTCTAGTTGTCCTAGTATGCGTTATCATGCCTAAGTACCTCTAGGAAGTCCCCATGACCCTTATCGACACATTGGAAGGATCAAGTGTGTCTTAAGGGGTCCTAAGACTCCTTTAGACATAGTTGAGCATTTAAATGTGTCAAAAGGTATCATGTGGACTTTCTAGGGGTCCTAGTACACCTTATCATGTGTTAGGACCCCTAGGAAGTCCCCATGACCCATATTGACATACTGGAATGATCAAACATGTCTTAAGGGGTCCTAGGGCCCTCTCAAACACACTTAGGCATTCAAATGTGTGAAAAGGGGTCATGTAGACTTCCTATGTGTCTTAGTATGCCTTATCACATGTTAGGAGTCTTAGGAAGTCCGCATGACCCCTATGGACACATTGTAACCCTCAAGTATGTCTTAAGGAGTCCTATGACCCCTTTGAACACACATGAGAATTTAAATGTGTCAAAAGGGGTCATGGGGGCTTCCTAGGTGTCCTACCATGCCTTATCATGTGTTAGAACTATTATACACTAAGTTTGCACCCCTGTTTCAAGCTCTCTTGTTCTTGATAACTTAGTATAACATGGGAATCATCTCCAAGTGTGAGACCTATGCTAACTGAGATGAGATCTTGAGGTTCTAGGCTGGTTCCTCTTGGATAATCACCTTAATTTGCTTCTTGACATGAAAGTAAACTCTTGAGGGAAAAGGGGTAGAAGGAATGCATGAAAGTGAAATGATTGAAAGAAAACTACCTAATAGGTGATACACCAAAATGAAATGAATACAATACATTAACCAAGCTACCCAGAAAGCTCTTAGATCTAATAGAACACAATCTTCCTAAAAAAGCTTGGATAAGTATTTCACAAAGACTCCTAAATAAAAGACATAGACTGTGACCCGCAAGCAACCATTCTCTTCAGCAAAAGGGCACAAGAATGAGACAAAATGACAAGGGGCTAAAGTATACCCACAAAATCACTCAAATCATATCATACACAGTAGTACACATATAATTTGGAAGAAAGAAGGGCTATGGAACTCCAAGATTTCACTAACGAAGCCAATATATTACATTCAATAAGAGAAATATAGATAAGGGAAAAACAAATGCCATGGATAGCCTCTATTGAATTTGAGATTTCAATGAAAGATCACAAACTGTAAGAGTTAGAGGGAAGAATAGATTCCATAGATAACTCCTAAGAAAGAGAAAACTCTTTTTACAAAATGTAAACTCTGAGCTCTAAAAGCTCCAAAAAAAAATATATACGTCTAATCCATGCATGTAGGTAGGAGTCAAAAACTAAATAGTCTTACAAATTTTTATTAGAATAATTAGAGCCCTAAGCTAGTTATTTCTGATCATAAATGTATCTCTGAAATATCTCCACTGATCAAATTTCTATCTTGGCACAAAAATCCATCATTAAACTGCCTGTAGACAAGCCACCTTGATCCAACCACCATGCTACAAGTTGAAAACCCTACACCATCATCATGAAATGCCTTTGTAGTTTAGGCTCATTAATGCTCAAATCTAATCTTTGTAGATATTTGAATAAATGGTCATCGGTGGCACTAACCCTTTAATGTCTCTTTGACGCAAGGACACTGACACGGTACCTTAGGTGCTAAGAAACCAACCTGTGATGGCAACCTAGATCCTCTCATCATCTTTGCAACCTGCAACCATCTTGAGAACATCAATTCTAAGCTACCCTCCACTTTCACACTTGTCCTACTGGATCAAACACTGGTGAAACCCTGTGGAAATATTTAAATTTGAGAAATAATGGCTACCAGGTCTTCATTTAATACATGGCCATCAATCAGCATTTCTTGACAAAATGAGTGATCTAGATCATCCCTAAAATAGTCACAAACCCTTGAAAAGTCACCGGCCACATCATCAGTAGGAAACCAACAAGAAATGAACACCTCAGCAAAAAACTAATGACTCGGACCCAATGCACAAACTGGCTCAAATCGAACGGTGGTCGCATGATCGAAAAGGGAAAAAATATTCCTTACGATCATCTGACAACCATAGATCATATTCCACTATCACTACTTGGAAGCCTGGGGCCCACCAAAATCCTCGTCACCATTCCTCAGCCAATAAAAAATGAGCACTGCCACACGACTGGCAACTAGGGCCCACTACACATTAGTCCCTAGAGAGTATTGGATTGCTGTCACTATACCACAAGCTTAAAATTCTTTCATCTTCCATCAATGGTATAATGAAGACCATCAGATCTTGCTGATGTTTACCCTTTAAAAAGTCTGACCCCACATTCACTACGTCACCTGCCATTTTGTCAAATCAGAGCATGCCATGTTGTGAAGAACTGGCAAGCGGGCCCATTGACTTTTCTTCTTTGATACCAATTGTCCTGACAACCACCACATCATAGTCCTTGATTACCAATAAGAAGAAAACACCTTGGACCACCTGGCATAGGACCCACTTGACATGCAGAGCTACATTGGAAGAAAGATTGACGGTCGGTGCATGATCTCATGGAACAAGATTAAGCCTTACGATCATGCGATGACCATCTGATTAAGAAGATTAACCTCCCTAATTAGAGACACTTAGGGCTTTGATAAACTAGGCTCAGCCCTACCATGTATCACATTTTCATTTGTCCTCTTCTGCCTCCTTAGCACTGAGACTACTAAAGATAAGAGATCAAGTGACCACATCTATGAAGAACTGGGCCCCACTTGTACACAGCAGCGTGTTTAGGAAATATTGATGTCAAATAAGTGTGAAGTGTGAGTGATAAAAAACAACCAAGGTTTCCTCTTGACCGAAAAGACAAAAAACACTGAGGGTTTTAATACTTAGACAATCTGGGACCCCTGCAGCCTAAGTTATTTCCTGCAGACATTAGAACTTGGATAACTCTATAGGTATTATGAATTAGCACGTGTGATCTAGACTGGAGCATGGGGAGACATTAGAGAACATGGGGCTAAGGTCACAAACCATAAAAATTTATGGATCAACTTCACAAGCAAAAACAAGATTGTGGCCAAAATTGAATGATAGGAAAGCTTTAGGTAACATTTTGGCAATTTTTGCGGGATGTCAGCCTGCTAGACATTAGACTAGTAACCTTAACACAATCCATTAGGCAAAGGAGTCATATCAGGGACACAAAAACTTTCTTAACAAAGGGAGAGACTTGGAATTGAGAGGAAAAAAAAATGTGCATGAGTACTTCTTGGAAAATAGGAAAAAATAATCTAGAAAGTAGGAAAACTAACCTATTCTAAACAAACCAGTTACAAAAATGGTCAAACAAAACCATTCACTGGTATGTTGAAATAATTCCCCATCCTCCTTAGAGTTTTATATTTTTCACATTTGATGCCAACAAGGAGAAAGTGGAATACAAAAACATATTGAACTACCTAGTATATCAACCTTTGAAATTGGTAGTCCAGACCTCTAACCCTGATGAGACTGTAGTTGTTGTCCTCCTAGGGAGGCTGATAACGTTGAACAAGCTCCCAGTCTTCAAGGAATGGACCCTTGTCATCACCCCTTGTTGAATCCTCGCTTGACCTTATATGAGCTAGATATTTGATAGGACACCCTCTTGAGAGCATGAAGCCAAGCTCTTCCTACTACTCAGTATGCACCTTATGAATGTCTTTAGCAGGAAGATCAAGGATTTGTCCCTCTATGATAATCTACCATATATTTTCCTCTTCTATAATTGGGACATAATTAACCCCTTGAAACACAACCTCTTCCTCAAGCACACGCAAGCCATTATCCTTTTCAAGAAGATGAGGAACATCAATAAGAGTTGAGCAAAAAAATCAATAATCAGATCAAAATCATCTTGTTGCTCTAAGTTAGCAGCACTTATATCATCTTTCTTATCATAATTAGTGAGCTCAACTAGTAAATTTTGCACTTCCTCATCTTGCTCCATATAAAAAGGCATCTCCTTAAATAGATCAGCTAGGCTCTCACCTTCTTCACCCTCTTTTTTATCCTTATCTGACTACTCTAATCCATCTTGATGTACTAACCCTACTTGTTCTTCATGATCATCATGAAGGAGTACACCTAAAAGACAAAAATCATCTTCTTTTAGGTGGCTTGAAATGCTATGATGTGTAGGGGGCTCTTTAGGAATTGGTTCATAGGGCTTTATCTACTGTAGGATTGGCTCACTGTCACTTAGGAAGTGAAAACTTTTAGGTGTCTCCTTTATAGGGGAAAAATGAGGTGGCTAGAAATCTAGGATAGGGTCATGAATGGGCTCAGGAAAGAAACTTGGGATTTGAACCTTGTGAGTTTCTTGTCTTGGCACTTGTTGCATCCCATCTTTAGGGAGGTGTGCTTGAGAGGCCAATGCTTCTTGTTGTAACATTTCTGACCTTTCTCTAACAGGAAGCTCATAGTTCAAGAGAACAAGCAAAAAATTTGTAGCCTCCTTCCCAAAAAATGGGTTTAGGTGACTACCAGTTGCTTGGATGCTCTGTGTTGGGAATGTCTTCATGATTGGATCATAGGGATGGAAAGGCATCTTTACCCAATTTTGCCTTTTGCTTTGATGCTTTTCTTGACACTATGGTGTACCCTGCCAATATGGTTGCTCCTGAGCTTGGTACTTCTAGTTAGGGCCTTGCCCTTATTGTTGATAAGATGGTCTAACCTCCTGATTCTACCCTTTTATAGTGATCAACTCTCTGGTTAGAGCCTGCAGCAGGCTCATCATCTCCTAGTTTTTTTCTTGTTGAGCACTTCTCACCTCTTGTTGACTATTTTTTAATTTAAGTATCTCTTGATAAGGGTCACCTTTGGATTCCCCATAGCTAGTGCTAGCCTAAGGTTCTATCAATGCAGGCATGGGAGTAAATGGAGGAATCTATAAAGGTGTAGTGGGCTAAAGATTGGGAAAAATAGGCATGGGTGGCCTTGGGGTTATCATACCAGCTTGAATTAAGAAATTTTCTACCTTGACAGCTAGGTCAAAAGCCTAAGGCAATGAAGTACCTCCTAAAGATTGAATCATGACAGATATATAGCTAGTTAGGCTTCTCAAAAAATAAAGGAAAGCACAATCAGTAGGAGGCCTTATATTAATTGGAATCCTATTCCATGTCTTGAGGAATCTACCATTAAAATTAGTCATCTATTCTTGATGATCTCTCTTTATAATTTGGAGTTGCTCTACTAGAGACAGAGAGTCCAATCATCCTCAAAATATTTGTTAAGGAGCCCTCCAAGTCTGTCCCATGAAGTAATGGAGCCAACCACCAGATTTCTAAACCATTTAAGAGCCTTACCCTTGAGAGAGGCTGCTAATAATTTGGTGGCCACATCTTCTTCTATGATGTTGTGTATACTACAAATGGTAGCCACATCTCTTATATATTCAAAAGCTATTGTTTGGCCTTCACCTTTGAAAGAAGGTATACTTTTTAGTGTTGCCAAGGGCACATCATGGTGTTGGGAAAAATTTAATGGACTACCCTAGTTAAAGGGTGCAAATGCAAATTACCTTGCCATAATAAGGGTCTATTTTCTTCATAAGCTCTATTCGAAGTTGGGTCTCCTTGTTCTTAACATTAATGGAGTCACCAGATATACTTGAATATTAACCTCTCTAAGGTCTGTATTATGTAATTAGTATATCAGAGATAGCATAATCTTTCAAAGATAAACCTAGAGGAGCACCTTTGAACATCCATCTAAACTTTGTCCCACAGGGCATGCCAGAATTGTTATACACTAAGTTTTCACCCTTGTTTCAAGCTCTCTTGGTCTTGATAACTTAGTATAACATGGTAATCATCTCTAGGTGTGGGACCTATGCTAACTAAGATGAGACCTCTAGGTTCTAGGCTGGTTCTTCTTGGATAATCACCTTAATATTCTTCTTGACATGAAAGTAAACTCTTCAGGGAAAAGGGGTAGAAGGAATGCATGAAAGGGAAATGACTGAGAAAAAAACTACCTAATAGGTGATACACTGAAATGAAATGAACACAATACACTAACCAAGCTAGCCTGAAAGCTCTTAGATCTAATAGAACACAATCTTCCTAAACAGGCTTGCGTAAGTATTTCATAGAGAGGCCTAAACAAAAGACACAGACTGTGACCTGCAAGCAAATGTTCTCTTCAGCAAAAGGGCACAGGAATGAGATAGAATGACAGGGGGCTGGATTATACCCACAAACTCACTCAAATTAGATCATACATAGTAGTACACATATAAGCTAAAAGAAAGAAGGGCTCTAGAACTCAAAGATTTCACTAACGAAGCCAGTATATTACATTCAATAAGAGAAATACAGATAAGGGAAAGACTAGAGGGTAGAACAAATGCCACAGATAGCCTCTATTGAATCTGAGATTTCAATGAAAGATCACAAACTGTAAGAGTTAGAGGGTAGAACAGATGCCACAAATAACTCCTAAGAAATAGAAAACTCTTTACAAAATGTAAACTCTGAGCTCTAAAATCTCCAAAAAACAAATATATACATCTACTCCATGCACACAGGCAGGAGTCAAAAACTAACGAGGGGTATAGATTTTCATTAGAATAATTAGAGACATAAACTGGTCATTTCTGATCATAAATGTATCTTTGAAATATCTCCACCGATCAGATTTCTAACTTGGCACAAAAATCCATCATTAAACTGCCTGTGGACAAGCCACCTTGATCTAACCACCATGCTGCAAGTTGAAAACCCTACACCATCATCATGAAATTCCTCTGCAAGTCAAGCTCATTAATGCTCAAATCTAATCTTCATAGATATTTGAATAAATAGTCATTAGTGGTGCCAGCCCTTTAATGTCTCTTTGGTGCAAAAACACCAACATGGTACCTCAGGGGACAAGAAACCAACTTGCAATGGAAACCCAGATCCTCTCATCATCTTTGCAACCTATAACTATCCTAAGAACATAAATTTTGAGCTACCCTCCACTTTCACAATCATCCTACTAGATCAAACACTAGCGAAACCCTATGGAAATATTTAAATTTGAGAAACAACAACTACTAGGTCTTCATTTAAAACATGGTCGTCGATCATCATTTCCTGGAAAAAATAGTGATCTAGATCATCCCTAGAATAGTCAAAAACCCTTGAAAAGTCACTGGCCACCTCATCAATCAGAAACCAATGAGAAATGAACACCTTAGCAAAAAAGTGATGACTCAGACCCACTGCACAAATTGGCTCAAATCAGATGGTGGTCGCATGATCGCAAAGGGAAAGAATATTCCTTATGATCATGCAAAAATCATAGATCATATTGCACTAACACTAGTCAAAAGCCTCGGGCCCACCAAAATCCTCATCACCATTCCTTGGCCAATTGGAAATAAGCACTACCACACGACTGGCAACTAGGGCCCATTGCAAATGTTAGTCGCTATACTGCAAGCTTAAAATCCTTGCATCTTTCATCAATGGTATAATGACAACCATCAAATATTGCTAATGTTTACCCTTTGAAAAGTATGACCCCAAATTCACTACATCACCTACCATTTTGTCAAATCAGAGTGTGCCACATTGTGAAGAATCAGCAAGCGGGCCCATTGACTTTTCTTCTTCGATACTAACTGTCCTGACAACTACCACATCACAGCCCTTGACAGCCAATAAGAAGCAAACACCTTAGACCACCTAGCATAGGACCCACTTGACATGCAGTGCTACATTGGAAGGAAGATTGATGGTTGGTGCATGATCTCATGGAACAAGATTAAGCCTTACGATCATGCGATGACCATCTAATTAAGAAAATTAACCTCCCTAATTAGAGATCCTTAAGGATTTAATAAATTGGGCTCATCCCTGCCATGTGTCACATTTTCATTTGTCCTCTTCTACCTCCTCAGCACTAAGACTACCAAAGATAAGAGATCAAGCAACCACATTTATAAAGAACTAGGCCCCACTTGTTTGTAGCAGTGCGCTTAGGAAATGTTGATGCCGAAGAAGAAGTGTGAAGTGGGAGTGATAAAAAATAACCAAGGTTTCCTCTTGACTAAAAAGATAGAAAACACCAAGGGTTTTAATACTTAGACAATCTGGGACCCCTGCGACCTAAGTTATTTCCTACAGACATTAGAACTTGGATAACTCTATGGGTATTATGAATCAGCACATGCAATCTAGTCTGGAGCATGGGGAGACATTGGAGAACATGGGGCTAAGGTCACAAACCATAAAACTTTTTGGATCAACTTCACAAGAAAAAATAAGATTGTGGCAAAAATTGAATGATAGGAAAGCTTCGGGTAACAAGAACCTTTAGGAAGTCCACATGACCCCTATGGACACATTGGAATGCTCAAGTGTGTCTTAAGGGGTCCTACAACTCCTTCGAACATACTTGAGGATTGAAATGTGTCAAAAGGGGTCATGTGGACTTCCTAGGTGTCCTAGTATACCTTATCACATGTTAGGACCCCTAGGAAGTCCCGACGACCCTTATGGACAAATTAGAATGCTCAAATGTGTCTTAAGGGGTCCTATGACCCTTTTAGACACACTTGAGAATTCAAATGTGTCAAAAGTTGTCATGGGGACTCCCTAAGGGTCCTAGTATGCATTATCATTTGCTAGGTCCCCTGCGAAGTCCTCATGATCCTTATGGACACATTGAAATAATCAAGTGTGTCTTAAGGGGTCCTACCAACCCTTTAGACAAACTTGATTATTGAAATGTGTCAAAAGGGTAATAGGGACTTCATAGGGGTCCTACTATGCCTTATCACAAGTTAGGACCCCTAACAAGTCCCCATGACCCCTATGGACACATTGAAACCCTAAAGTGTCTCCTAAAGGGTTGTATGACCCCTTCAGACACACCTGAGCATTCAAATGTGTCAAAATGGGCCATGGGGACTTCCTAGGGGTCCTAATATGCCTTATAACATGTTAGGACCCTTAGAAAGTCCCCATGACCCCTATGGACACATTGGAATGCTCAAGTGTATTTTAAGGGGTCCTACAAGCTCTTTAGACACACTTGAGTATTCAAATGTGTCAAAATGGGTCATGGGGACTTCCTAGAGGTCCTATTATGCCTTATCATGCATTGGGACCCCTAAAAGGTCCCCATGACACCTATGGAAACATTGGAATTCTCAAGTGTATCTTAAGGGGTCCTATGACCCCTTTGAACACACTTGAGCATTCAAATGTGTCAAAAGGGTCGATTGGGACTTCCTAGGGATCTTAATATGCCCTATCAAATGTTAGTGCCCCTAGAAAGTCTTCATGACTGCTATGGACACATTGGAACCCACAAGTTTGTCCTAAACGGTCTTATGACCCCTTTAGACATACTTGAGCATTCAAATGTGTCAAAATGGGTCATGGGGACTTCCAAGTGTTTCTAATATACCTTATCATGTTTTAGGACCCCTAGGAAGTGCCCATGACTGCTATGGATGCATTAGAATGCTCAAATGTGTCTTAAGGGGTACTACAACCCCTTCAACTATACTTGAGCATTGAAATGTGTGAAAAAGGGTCATGGGGACTTCCTAGGTGTCCTAGTAAGCCTTATCACATGTTAGGACCTCTATGAAGTCCCCATGACCCCTATGGAGATATTTGAGCCCTCAAGTGTGTTCTAAGGGGTCGTATGACCCCCTCAAACACTCTTGAGCATTTAAATGTGTCAAAAGGGGTCATAGGGACTTCCTAGGGGTCCTAGCACACCTTATCACATGTTAGGATCCTTGGGAAGTCTCCATGGCCCCTATGGACACATTGAAATGCTCAACTATGTCTTAAGGGGTCCTAAAACCCCTTCAAACACACTTGAGTATTCAAATATGTTAAAAGGGATCATGTGGACTTCCTAGGGGTCCTGGTATGCCTTATCATGCATTAGGACCCTTAGAAAGTCCCCATGACCCATATGGACATAATGGAATGCTCAAGTGTGTCTTAAGGGGTCCTATGACCCCTTTGGACACACTTGAGCTTTCAAATGTTTGAAAATGGGTCATGGGGACTTTATAGGGGTCTTAGTACCCCTTATCATGTGTTAAGACCCCTAAGAAGTCCCCATGACCTCGATGCACACACTGGAGCCCTCAAGTGTGTTGTAAGGGGTCCTTCGACCCCTTAGGACACACTTGAGTATTTAAATGTGTCAAAATGGGTCATGGGGTCTTCTTAGGGGACCTAGTATGTCTTATCATGTGTTAGTACCCCTAGGAACTCCCCATGACCCCTATGAACACATTGGAATGCTCAAGTGTGTCTTAAGGGGTCCTATGACCCCTTCAGACACACTTGAGAATTTAAATGCATCAAAAGGGATCATGTAGACTTCATAGGGGTCCTAGTATGCCTTATCATGCATTGGGACCCCTAGGAAGTTCCCATGACCTATATCGACAAATTGGAATGCTCAAATGTGTCTTGAGGAGTCTTATGACCCCTTCGAACACACTTCAGCCTTCAAATGTGTCAAAAGGGGTCATGGGGACTTCCTAGGGGTCCTAGTATACCTTATCACATGTTAGGACCCTTAGAAAGTCTGCATGACCCTATGGACACATTGTAACCCTCAAGCATGTCTTAAGGGGTGCTAGGACCCCTTCAAAGACACTTGAGCATTTAAATGTGTTGAAAGGGGCATGGAGACTTCCTAGGGGTCCTACTATTGTTTTTCATGTGTTAGGACCCTTTGGAAGTCTGCATGACCCCTACAGACACATTGGAATACTCAAGTGTGTCTTAAGGTATGACCTCTTCGGACACACTTGAGTGTTCAAATATTTCAAAAGGGGTCATGGGGACCTCGTAGGTGTCATAGTTCTTTATAGGTAAATGTGGACCTCTTATCTAGCCCTAGACACAATATAGTCATTGCTTAATCATTGAATTACAACTATAAATATGAGTTATTTATTTTACAATATCGATTGAATCAACCTATTGCCTCCTATTTAGATGGGGTGTTTGAATTACTCTTAGAACAAGAGCTAACTGCCAATGGACCAACCTAAAATTGAGGATTTGAAAGCTTGAAATGATCAAATTGCAATGAATTAAGCTAAAGATGATTTTGCAAATTAAGCTAAGAAATTGAAAGAAATATGAGAATGCAAATTTAATCTAAAGATCTTGAAATGAACTTGAATTTTAGTGTAATGCCCCTCCAACCCTATCAAGTCTTGGTTATGTTTACTTGAAATTAGGAAGGACTATATCTGAGAATGATCCTTCTTGAGATGGTTTCTTATACCGAATCACTTCCAACGTACCATAACTTCATATTTTAACATGGGAAATAATAGTATTTACATAAGTATGTCCCTTTATATCTTCATGTGTGTCAGTGATGGGATCACCGGATAGACCTATATGCTTATATGTGTACATTAGATTAATTGATTATAATCATTTAAGGGTTAGATGGGTTACATTCCCTAATAACATTACTTGGGTTTAGATATGATTAATGCATTTATGTTATATGATTTGTTTATCTTGATTTGATAATGGGACATTTTGAGTACTCGTCTGATGGTTAAATGGGTTTGTGAAAGATAATACATGATTTATATTTACATGATTATGTTATGATTGTTTTGATACTAACCACACTAATCTAATTATGCTTTGCTTATGTGACTATCTAATGTGATTGTCAAAAGAGGGGAGGCAGTCATAGTTACTCCTTCAAGAGGTCCACATGATGTCGCACTCTCCATCCTTGTTTGCAATTGTTTGTACATATGTATATATATTGGTGTACTTGGATGGTGTTGCAAGATGCAAGTACCAGGCTTCGACTCCATCTAGCTACACAGGTCTGAGAGTGCCTTAAAAATCCTTGAATTGTTGTTGTGTGGAGATATTACCAAGATTACTCTCAAGGTTACCTGTTGACTTAGATTTATGTTTAGGAGGTTACCCTAGTTGGGGAATTTGAATGTGGTATGCGATGTGGTCTAGTGATTTATGATTTGACATTGTTCTATGATTTATGATGTGGATTAGATTTATCCTTATTAGTACATGTATTAATGTATATATATGTGTTATATTGATTATATGTTATATAGGTATGTGTATATGTGGGTGCACACGCATATACCCATGCTTATATAAATAATAATAATTTTATGTTTTATTGATTGTGTAAATAGTATGGTCTTTATAATTATTAAACAAAGTGAATTAAATAATGAATGGAATGTATTTAATAAAAATTGAAAATAATAATAGTTAATAAATGAAATGCTCTTTGCATTAAAACTAGCTATCTAGGAGGGAGTTGAACTTGAGACCTCCTAGAAGTTAGGCTAGTTAGTTTCCATGTGTGCTATGTGTTTTTCCTTGGTAGTTAATTATTGAGTTTTCTTGTTATGGTCTTATTTTGAGATTATTTTAATTACATTAATTAAAAACCTTGATTAAGTCTTTTACAGGAAATTATTTAGCTAACCCTTCAACCAACTATGGAAGTTGGAGAGGTTGCTTCCTGTAAAGAAACTCCTCCAACCACATAGTTGGAGGATAAATAATGGAAGATTTTGTGTGCGGTGGGAGAATAAATTTTTGGATGATTGGATTTCCTTTGAGTTTTCTGTAATTGATTACTCCAGAAAATTTTGGTGAATTTTTAAGTGAGGTTGAGAGTCTTTTGGATGATGAAGTCATCTATGTGAGGATTGCTTGGAGTTGATTGCCAGAGGAATATTTTTGGGAGAATATCTGCTCAAAGCTAGAAATTTCGTAGAGAGTCTCCAACCAAGGGAAGATGATTCTCTGTAAGACCCCATATAGGGTCTAAACTAGGATGAATCTTCATTCTTCCCATGTGCATGATTGTGTATATGAGTGATACATTACTCGATGAGAATATGATTGTTTACTTTTGTTTGAAAATGAGAACTATATATATGTTTTGTTTTTCTATGTATTTCAAATATGTTTTCGGGAAGTGATTTTTATGAATGCTTGTATGATCACTATGGTGAAATCTTCCTAGGAGGGTAGAAGTGGTTTTGATCATGTAGGATAGTGTATTATATTGTTATTGAATGTATTTTGAATGCTTCCTGAATTTAGAACTATTATTTCAACCTTACTATTTCATATCTATTGTTTGTCCCACCTTTCTTTGTCTAGATCTAGAATAGATTTGTTAGATAGATAAGGTGGATTGGGGGGCCATTTTTGAAGGGAAACTCGGGGATCTCAAATGGGTTGTGCCCAGATTAGGCAACCATAGTTCCCATAATGCCTAGTTTTGCCTGCAAGTCAAAGTTGACAGTCATTTTTCTACAGTTCCTATCGGTTTAGTATCAATCGAGCTAGGTCACTTTAGTGTTAACTGAGCTAGGTTGGTTTAGTGTCAACCGAGCCAGGTCGGTCTAGTGTTAACCGACAAAACTAGTGTCAACCAATGAAATCAATGTTAACCGAGAAGGCAGTATTAACCAACCAAAATATTGTTCACCGAGAAAAACTGTGTTAACCGACCAATGCAGTGTGAACCAACCAGTCCAGTGATAAACAACCAATGCAGTATTAACTGACCAATCTAGTATGAACTGACCAAGGTAGTGTCAACTGACAGAGGTACTGTCAACTAACAGAGGTAGTGTAAACTGAGGAAAATAGGATTCTTATACTTTAAGTTATACTTGTATAAAGGGTTTAGGTACCTTCTGAGATGATTGAGATCGATTCCAAATTCATAGGAATTAAGATGCAACTTCTAATTTTGAGATTTCTTAAAAATCAGACTTAGTTATTTTTTTCCAGGCGCATGAGATTTCATAGAGCATCATGTTTTGGTATATGAAATTTTGTGTAGACTTTAAATATGTTCATTTCTTGTTTTGTTGGGATTATGTGGTGCATTTAGATGCTTGAATAAGGTTTATGATGTGTTTTAGGGGCCAAAATTAGGGTTAGGGATTTTCCAATGGACTAGGACTACTCTAAGGCCTCTTAAATGTTTCCCTAATGTTCCTAAATTTTCCTATTCTTTTCTATGCTTTGATTCTGGTCCTTGAAAGTGTTTATGATGTATTTTATGATGCATTTGTGATGTGTGAAGTTTGTGTCACCTATGTACATTCGTTACTTATTTTTGTTGAGGGTATATTATTTATTTATGATGATTTTTCACTTGTCATATACTCAAGTTAGTTTATGAGGCTAGGACTTGTCTCGGTGGCCTGTGTGCATGGGAGGGTTCCTTAGACCTATAAATGAGCCTTGGAAAAGTTTTACTTGTGCATGTGAAAGGTTTTATGATGTCTTGTGATAGAAATTCTTCCAATGGTTCTTGTTATGTATATGGCTAAGGTTAGGACTCGTTCTAAGGGCCTGAGTGCACAGGGGAGTTTCCTAAACCTATGAATTAGGACTTGGAAGTGTTATCTTGTTTTGTGGCTTGTGATGGGGTAAGGGAATAGGAACCTTAAGTGAGTGGCACACCATAGGTTCTGGAACCCTAAAGTGGTTTTCGGAGGATCCTATGGGTGGGTTTGTAAAAAGTGATAACCTTAAAAATTAACTTGGGAAGGGGGGATTCAAAAGATAATGAAAGAACACATAATAATGGCCACACAAACCTGATTGGAGTACTGGGACTAGGGATAACTACTAGGGTGGATCCCTATTCATAAAGGGGGGACCATGGTTCCATGGTTGCCAGGGAGGATCCCAATATATAGGTTGTGTGATGACACTCACTTAAGTGGTCTCCCAGAACCTTAACCTCAGTGTTATAATATGATGATACTTTATGTGCTTTATTCTTGTTCTTTTGAGCTTTGGTTTATTGGTATTAGAGACTTAGATTTCCTTAAGGTCTTGAGAGTACCTTGGTTCTATCTCCTAGCACGGGGGGTGGAACTTTGTCAGTTTCGCATAGTTGGGTGGAAAATCTCTTTCGAGGTATTGTTCATGGTTCAGGTCATGGCTTGGATTCTAAGTTGTTCAATGGTGAAGATTATGTTCTTTTATTATGTATATCTATCTTTTGTTATCAAGATGTAAAGATGTATGGTGAGCTTTGGGAAACTTGATGTAATTGTCTTTCTATATGCCTTTGGGAAATGTGCTACAATTGTAATTATGTTTGTAAGAGGAAATTGTAGGAAATAAGTTTTGTATTAGGGAAGGGTAGAATTATGAATTTGAAAAGGGGATTGAATATGGTTAAATCAAGGAGTGATTCCTACCTTATATCTCTTATTAATTTTAAATCAATTGGAAAGTAATGATTTTATGTAAGCTTTTGCAAAGCACTTATAGTTGTAAACTTCTTAAGGAAAACTCATTTTGATATGTGTAATAGTGAAAAGATATGTTAAGAGTTCAAAGGTATCTTTAGGTAAAATAATAAGGGCAAAAGGAACATGTGTGTTATTGAAAGAAGTAATGGGATGTGATTTCTTAAAGGTATATTTTAATGTGAGTGATGTCGGGTTATCCAAACTAGGTTTTAATATAAATCCTTTACTAGATGTTTACAAGGTTATAGATGATAATTTGAGGAAGTTAAACTTATGGCATAAAAGATTCATTCAATGATTTATGTTGGTTATTAATGCATGGTTAAGTACTTTATGCTCTTTCTATTATTATCTTGAAATGAAAATAGGATGTAAGAACTCTTATTGGAAAAGTTTAATTATTTTTAATGGTGCAATTGAGCTAAGCATAGATAAATGTTAAGGAATAAACATATATAAATGATTAAATCTGCTTAGTGGATGTGATAAGTAATGTATTCTTGTTTCACTTCTAAGGGTAAATTACATGTTAGTCGGTAAGGAAACTAATTCCACTAGTTCATTAATGTAATTGGTTTTGATGTGAATTGGAATCAACCTAAATTGAAGTTGTAATGGAAATAGAATTTGTTTGATTAAGTAATAAAATACTTGAAAATAGTTCATTAAGGGAACCTTAAGGAATTTACTTGTGAGCGGTAATGATGATATGTTAGAATGTAAAAAAAAAAATTTGTTAGTTGTAATTTTAGGTCATAGACCTGATTCCTTATGGGTTCCCTAGCGGGGACATTACATTTAAGCTACTAAAAAATAAGAAAACTATATTAAGATGAGAATGCAATTAAATGCTATATAACATGAGATTATACTAATAATGCAATAAAATCTTGAAAGAATGAGAGAATTGAGACAAAAAATTGACTTTAGTTTTGGTATTCTAAAATTGCCTCCCCAAAATGAAGAAAAGAAGGTCCATAATATAGAAGAGCCCAAGGAGAGGATGGAGAGTTTCTTGAAAAGAAATGACTTACTCTTCATCTCCATGGAGGAAGGTGAGACAAATTGATGAATTATTTAATTAAATGAATGAGTATTGCCACATGGGTGACTTTTCAAGTTATTTTGAATTAATAAATCCAAATAAAGATGTCCATTCAAATCACCAAATATTATTTAATTTCCTTGATGTGTATTTAGCTAAAGGGGGTGGAATTAATTTAATTTAAAGCACTTAGGACTTTAGAATTAAGTCAATGAATCATAGGGATGTTTAGCTAATAAATGTCAAATATTTAGGAATTAGATATAGTGTATAATTAATGCAAGTTTAGGGTTTTTTTCATTTGACACCAAGTCAAATAAAGTCAATTAGGAGATAGAATTGCCTAGTACAATAGGACTTTGATGATGTAGAAATTTGAGTGAATACACCAAAATTGATTAAAATTGTAAGGTTCCAATTTTGGGGTATTACATTGTTCCGCTCTTTCAATTGATGTGCGAGTACCGCATTAATTCAAACAATAGTTTGATGTGACAGATGATGAGATTTTAGGATTATCTCTAGAATGGAGCTTAATCCTTAGAAGCCAAGGTTAGATTTCCAAGACATTGATTAGATCTAGATGAAGAATGAACTTTAGAACGAAGTGTGATTCTCTAAAGTCTATGTTAGATTGGGAAGACAATGGTTAGATTACCACTTGAGAAATAACTAGAATCAGGGTGTGATCGATGCGAACCTAATCTATTTTGAAAAGCGTAGACATGTTAAACGTTAGCCTAAACAACATATACCTAACAAAAACAAATAGTAATTCACAAAGTTATTCAGATAGAGCTTAAACAGATGCACCAATGCACTATTTGATTTTCTCAAATAAAAGAAATGTGGGTATGCTCTCAAAGCACCTGGAGAATGTTCCTAATGTAGATTTGGAGGGATTCAGATTCATGAAAACCCCATATATGGCACAATATTGGGTAGAACATCCAAAATTACCCCTAAGGCCTCAAGAACACAAATTTATGCAACTAATATGATTAAGTAGATTTTAAACCCAAAATAGATGTGAAATTGATGCATAGACAAGAATTAAACTAGGTTAATCCATTAGTTCTATGCTAAGATGTGAGTTAAGAAAGCTTGAAAATCTATCAATTAGGGATGATTATGCTAAAGCTAGAGCTAATTTAACATGATAACAATGCTATTAAATGAAAGTGAATTGGTGTTTTGCTCTTAGAAATGAGGAGTATTTATAGGATTTTGGAAAGGGTTGGTTAGGAGGTTGAGTCAGGGTTTGGGGTAAGGTTTGGGGTTGAGTTTGGGTCAAAGATAAGGATTGACTTCTTCTAGAAGAGTCTAGGCTTTGGATGAGGATGAAGACTTTCTAGAAGAGTCTAGGACTTTCTAGGAATTTAGGAAATAGATAAAGGTTTATTTATTTCAAAAGGTTTTAGGTTTTGAGGATATTTATTAAAATATTTTTAATAAACATGAGGATTTAATATTTAATCTTAATTAAATATTTTTGAGTTGGGATTAGGGTTAGGAAATGATAGAGTTAGCCTTTAATCAAAATTAAAGAGGGATTAGAAGATTCTAGAAGAGGTTTAGGATCTTTAGGATATTTCTAAGGTTTTGGGAAAAAAATATATATATATATTTTTTAAAATTTTTTTGGTCAATTTATTAATTAAATAATTAATAAATAGGGAAAGGGTGTTTAAATAAGATTTAAACATATTCGGGAGGGATTTCTTAATTAAATATTTTTAATTAAGATAGGATTTAATGACATAAAAATAAATAAATAAATTAAATAATTAATTAATTAATAAATGATGATGTCATCAGGGGTTTTTAGAAAATAAAAATACTTTATTTTCTAAAGGATTTTTAGGTGTCTACACAAGGTTAGATTGCCCCAATACCTGTTGATAGATTTAGGACTATCTCCAGAACCAAGATTAGATTTCCCGAAGATGAAGCTTAGTCCTCTCAGACCAGGGTTAGATTGCCTAGATAATAGTTCAAAAAGATCTTTTCAAGAGGCATCTCCAAAACAAAGCTTGACTTTTAGGAATTAGTGTTAGATTGCCCCAATACCTAATGAGATTTTGAGAACCATCTCTAGAACGAAGCTTGATCCTTGAGGATCCAAGTTAGATTGCTTAGATACCCAAAAGATAGATGAGAAGATGACAAGATATGAGGCTCCAAGATGCCCCTAGTGGAGAGATACCCTAAACAATGAGGACTTTTGATTTAGATCATACTGATTCAAGATTTGATTTGACAAGATTCAATGATGCACTCATCCTGCCCCCTTGGGAGTGAAATCAAAAGATGATATGTTAGAAAGGTGATTGATAGAAAAATGTTGTAGATAGAGATAAGATCAAAGATCCAGAGCAACTCAGAATAGATTATGGAAGGATCGAGAGGATGCAGAAGCGATTTGGAGCAATTTAGAGGTCCTATTGACAAAGTTTGACCATGGTTGACCAGATTTGGATTTTGATGAAAAACATTGAAGATCTTGAGAAAATGATAATGAGATGAGATTCTAGCTAGAAAATGACGTGTGAAGGTTGACTGCGCAAGCGTCTGATCCCGATGGTCCTAGAATTTTAAAATGTGATTTTGAGCTATTTGGAGATGTTAGATTTTGATTTTGATCTCAAAAATGGATTCAAAATGATTGATTTAGCCAAGGGTGAAGTCTTCATGCAAAACAAAGCACTTTTGAAAATTAGGTCAAAAGCTATATAAGGCCCGGAGGGGTCATTTTCAAATCATTGTTCACTGTCTTCTAGCAATTTTTGAGAGCTATGAGACTAATGGAAAATGTGCCAATGCATATGCATTGATTTGAGCACTCCCAATAACACAACTGACCACTGGAGTATGATGCACCTATAAGTAGTCGATAAACCATCCTGCATTTCATGTTTTAATGCTTTTTTAGGTCATTTAGTTTAGATTTTAAAGAGTTTTAAGCCTTGTTCTTCAATCTTCACGCAAGGAAACAGTTTCCTCGCACCGGCCCCAATTTCCCCTCACATGAGAAAATAGTTTCCTCATGAGGGTTAGGGTATCTTTGCATCGGACTCCTCTATGACCTTGCGTGAGGTGTTAGGTGATGGCACATGAGATTTCATCCCTAGTGATGAGTTCTCGTGCAAGATAAGATCTTGTCTCACATGATAGAGAAAATATCACATGAGAAGTTGATGATTTTCTTTAGAGTCTTCACCCAACTTTCCATAGAATTAGCTAATTAGAGCATCCAAAAACCATGTTTAGGATAGATGCATAGCTTCACTTGTTTTTATTTCTTTGAAAAATCACCATGATTGAGATATTGATCAAATGTCATCACTTTCTTTGTGGGTTGACTTCCTAGATGTTGTATTTCAGTCTCACCACCTAGTTATTAGTGAGTTGATACAGAGATTGACCGATGTTGAGGGTGCCCACATCGATGGGCTAGTATTGACTTACTTGCATGATATACCTAACATTCAAGTAAATCATGGTCTATTAAGTGCACTGGTCGAGCATTTCCATTCAGAGATGAACACATTCCACTTGTCGATGGGGGAGATGACAGTCACTCCTGAGGACATATATAGGATACTAAGGATACCTTTCCACTAGGCTCACATGGAGTACAATATCTAGTTGAGAGTGGGTACATTGGCACTAAGGGCCATATTTCAAGATGAGCTAGTGATGGGTCGGGCCATCTCATGGGAGAAGCTGATCAGAAAATATGGAGTTGGTCATAGACTAGCAGTTGTCTTGGCCATATTCTTGAGCTATTACTTAGTTTTGGATCTAGGACAACATGGATTGGAGTGCAGTTGGGGCCACATGATATAGCGGATCCAGGATAGGCCAGTTGCTAGGTTTGGATGGGGCAAGTGCATGCTCGCTTAGATGTACCATGAGATGCATGAGATTGTGTATCAAAGTATGTAGACCATGGCCACAAGAGTCTTTATGTTGTAGATATGGGTCTGGGAGCATCTCCCCATATGTAGGCTAATCTTTCATGATACTTGGTAGCCCCCAAAGCCATATATATAGATATGACAGCCCCATGACTCAGCTAGCACTGGGTAAGACACAATAGTGGCGAGGACAACTAGATGACATGATAGTGGTCATATAGAGACCATGGGTGGCTATAGAGGTTTGGGATGATGCTCAACATGATCTCCCACATATGTTTGTCTTGAGTCTATTAATTGAATGCACCATTTTTGTTAATGAGCGCTTCTTTCTCATAAGAGTCTTACAATAGATTGGGAGATCAAAGGACATCTCCCATGAGTACCACACTTACACCGAATTCATCAATGAGATGAAGAAGGGTTGGTAGCCTAGGTTGGATCAGGGAAGATGCATGATTGAGGCATGAGTACCACCAACCTAGTGGGACTACATGGCAGATGTCACCAATGCAGGGGTGAAACCTACAAATAGAGATCACATCTTGGCTCACCCATACCTAAGGTTCACAGATCCTGTTGGCATGGGCTAGCAGCCACAAAAGATAGTGTTGCTTGCATAGTAGCAATAGGGATAGTAGTAGAAGATACTAGGACAAAAAATAGTAGTAGGTACAAGCATAGCAATAGGTACCAATGTAATAGCAGTAGAGAGTACTATGACCAAGGACGAGGTAGACTTCCATTCCTCCCAGGTAGATGGGGTCAAATACAAGTGTAGGGAGCAGTCGCATCCAGGATAGGTCCATTATGTAGAGGACTAGAGATTCCTCTCATTAGCTACCTCCCAACAAGGGGGTACAAGGTGATGATATAGATATCCATGATGTACCTATAGGAGGATAGGTACCATAGCTACAAGAGGCTCTCTAGAAGAGTTGAGAGAGGGTTAGGTAGATACAGTGGGAGAGAGATGACTTCCACATGTAGGTCATTGTACAAGAGACCCGATTATTAGAGAGAGATTGAGAGATCAGAGGGCTCCAAGAGGCATTGGCCAGGGTACAACTAGAGGCAAGATATGAGGTTGTATAGTCAGCCTATTATTATGCAGCGTACATCAGTGTAGTGATAGATTTAGTAGAGCAGGCGCCACCATTCTTAGTGTATGATGGGGCACAAGCTGTTCCAAAGGGACCACCTCCTAGGCACCACCACATAGTCCATCTCCATAGGGTCCACCATAGAGACCTCCTCCGTAGAGATCGATGCCTCCACCTCCACCTTCAATAGGTGGATAGGGTCATGATGTATATTGTAGCCCATTTTTTGATACTCTACTCAAGTAGCACCATTTTGTACACTGACATTGATCAACTGAGATATATGAGATCATCATTTTGATATCATTGTACTTGTATCTATATTTCTTTTATGTTGATGCTTATGAGATGTTTCCTATATGATTAGATGTATGGATTAGATATGAGATGCACATGATGTTTTATGTAAATGCTGATGAACATGCACATGTTTTATTTATATAAATGCAATGTGAAATGCAATGATAGATGGTAGATAAATGAGTGCAATGTATGATTTTATTTATGCTTATAATGGATGCACATGCTAATGAATATGTAGATGTAAAATGTATGCATGTTAGTTTATGGATGCAATGTATATGGTACCGATCATCTCATGTGAGATGTTGTAGTATATGACAAGTACTAACAAAAAATTCAAGATCAAGAATGGGGACCAGACACTTGTGCAGCCAAGATGAACTTGAGATGAAAGATGAGAATGTTTGATGAATAGATCGAGAAGTAGACAATCAAGAGAGCACCAAAACACTATCTCAATGCAAGCCTAAGCTAGATGAAAACCCTATGACTTGGTTGTTGGACTTGTTTTATTATCATCATAGAGTTTTTAGTAACAGGCAATTGCAAGATGCCATACAACCGTCACTGACATTGCAATTATGAGAATATGAATATGACATTAGTCTTAGATTTTTTAGACTGAGGTGTAAGCATTAAGGCACAAGAAGCCTAAATAACCTAAACGCATGCTAGACATGCAAGACTTTCTCCATTTTCTAAGTGAATGATAAGCATACCAAAGTTCTTGCAGTGACCCTTATGTTCACTTCATAGGAAAAGCATCTAAAAATTCACTTATATCAGAAAGAAGTCACTCAAAAAAACAAGGAGAAGAACCAACCTCACCAAAGTTTCCATATAAAAGGAGTCAAGGTACACATAGCTATCCAACATGAGATGAAGGCTCTCATAGTGAACAGCCCTCTTATATAGATTCATTAGATCATTGGAACTAAACCAACACACAAAAAGAAAAGAAAAGATCATTGCCCCCAGCCTTCACATTTCTCAATCAAGATAGACATTTTAGATTCACTCGAGAGGAAATGATAACACAACCAAAACATGCACTCAAAGGAAAATCTCAGCATGCTTTAGAGAGTTACAATTCCAATTTTAGTTTTTAGTTTAAGAAGATTAATATCAAATAAAAAATGTACAATGTTCAAAGCCTCAACAGGACAACAATAGTAGGAAGACACAGTGAGGATCACTGGTGACTATCGCAAGAGATAGAAGTCTCAAGGAAATATCATAGTGCTAATCAATTATCAATAGGTAGATGTAGTGAGAACCACAGGTGACCGATACAAGGAAGATTCTCAAGGAGAGAGATCTAAGAGAGTATGAAACATTAGCAGGAAGATGTAGTGAGAACCATTGGTGACTGATGTATAAGAGATTTCAAAAGAGAGGGATTCAAACAAGAGCTATGTATCTATAGGAAAGCACAATGAGAACCACTGATGACCTATACATGAGAGATCCTCAAGGAGAGAAATCTCAAAAGTAGCTAGGCATCAGTAGGTAGACATAGTGAGAACCACTGGTGATTGATGCATGAACAAAAGCTCTGAAAGTGATAGGACAATGCCCCCCAGACCAGGAAGGTTCCCCCAAGTGTGACCAATTTCAATCCATCTAAAGTTGAGCATAACATCAAAGATAACTAAGAGTGAATGCATGAGCTAGCAAAATGAAGCAGGAAAATAGGAAAGCAAACTAAAGTAGGAAATAAAGAGCCAAGAGGTGCTACAATAGGTATAGCATTGGGGAATAAGAGGTTCTTGTTTAATAGGTTTTTAGCATCTTGGTAGATATTCTATTTTTTCTACCATGACTCCTGTTTGCTAGGTTTTCATCAATGGCACATTTTTTCTTTTTCAATTTTTTTGTATTTTTACATCTTTTCTATTTTTTTGGTATTATCAAGGCACATGCTTACCAGGTTTTCACTAGGATAATAGATGCATCAAAGCACCTATTTACCAAGTTTTCACTAAGATGACCATTTTTGTAGGACATTTTGCAATTTTTAGGATTTTTTCAGCAATAAGTATGTACAGAAGCACAGAGGAAATGTCTCAGCTATAGAATCTCTTTAGGTGTAGAGCATTGATTGGCTCTTAGAGCTATTCTCCTTTAGTAGTAGAGAGTTGATAAGCACCAGACCCAAATGCAGTAGTAAAAATGTACAGAATGAGCCAATTTGGTTCAAATTTTCCTTTTTGGATCTATTGTTGTTGATTCTTGGGGTTTTCTCTTAAGATGAGATCACCCACTTAGAATTCCCTTGGTCTGAATTTATTATTGTAGCTCTTAGACATCCTTTTTTGGTATGCTCTTAGATGATCAAACACCACTTTCCAACATTCATCCAGCAACTCTAGCTCTTGTTGCCAAAATATTCTAATATCTTCATCAATAATGAGGTTCTTCAGAGAGACTTGCAATGTAGGAATCTCGACCTTGATAGGAAACACAACATCCATGACATAAACTAATGAAAATAGCATGGCCCCTATTGGTGTTTGAATGCTTGTTCTATAGGCCCATAAAGCTAGATTAATTTGGAGGTGCCAATCTCTACCAGATTTGTGAACTCTTATGTGAATTTTTTTTATAATTGTCTTGTTCAAAGCTTCTTACTATCCATTACCCTAGGGATAATAGATCGAGGACCAATGCTAAATGATCTTGAACTTAGTACACAACTCCTTTAGATATTTTTTTTGAATTTCCCCCCATTTTTAGTGATTATTAAGGGGGGTGCACCATATCTGTAGATGATATAATTTTGTATAAACATGGACATAATTTTTCCATTAGCTATGGTAAGAGGTACTACCTTGACCCATTTGGTAAAATAGTCTATAGCAGCGATTATGAAATTGTGTCCTTTTGAAGAAGATGGATGGATCTAACCCACCAAATCAAAGGCCCATTGCTAAAATGGCCAAAAAACTAATGAAAGGAATGAGCTCCTTCATGGGAGTGTGAATCAGATTTCCATGAAGTTGACATTTCTTATAAGATTTGGCATATTGTATAGAATCCTTTCCATATCTAGCCAATAGTAACTAGCTCTAATAAGTTTATGAGATAATGTTAGACCACTCAAATGAGAACCACAGATGCCTTCATGCACCTCAGCTAACACACGTTTGGACTCATCTGACTCTAGACACCTAAGGAGGGTACAATCTAGACCTCACTTGTACAAGTCATTAGCAAAAATGACATAATGTGAAGCACTATGAATTAGGTGGAATTTTTCATTCTAGGTATAGGTGTTTGGAATAATTTGGTCCTAGAGGTAGGAGTAAATATGGTGGTAGTGAGATGAGTCATGTCCAATGACTGAACATACCATCCTAGATTCTGGATTATTGTAGGATGGGTAGTGTAATGCTTCTAGTAGGAATTCATGTCTGAAGTCATTTTTTGGCATTTGTAACATCGAGGTGAGAGTAGCCATTGCATCAAATGCTTTAATATCTACCCTTGAAATCTTTTGGAAAGGAATATGAGTAAAGTACTTTTAGAGATCATCAACCATTTGTTTTTAAATCACCAGTTTATCATCTTTTGTTTGATATGTATCATTGACTTGATTGATAACTAACTAAGAGTTACCAAAAACCTTAAGGTCATCCACATGCTATTTAATAGCTATCTTCATGCTATTAATCAAGGCTTCATACTCATCTATGTTGTTTGTGCAAGGAAACAACATTTTATATGCCTTTGGTAAAGAATATTTTTCAGGTGTAATGAACAATATTTTGACACTTGACCCCTGTTGAGTAAATGACCCATCAAAGAACATGTTCCATGTTTGATATGTGAGAGGCATAATGGATTCATCTAGAAACTCAACATTTAATGGTTGATGTTCCTTGATAGGAGTTTCCACTAATTAATTTGTAATTGCTTGTCCTTTAATAGCTTTCCTAACTACATACGCAATGTCAAACTCACTGAGTATCATGACCCATTTTGTTAATCTACTCATGAGGGATGCCTTGCTGAGTAAGTAATTTAATGGATCAATTTTAGCAACAAGTTTTTTAGTGTGAGATAACATATAGTGCCTTAGTTTCTATGATGCAAACACCACTGCTAGACAAGATTTTTCAATGATAGAATAGTTCATCTCATAAGAGACTAGGGTTCTATTGATATAGTATATAGCTCTTTCTTTATTATTTTGATCCTCTTGAGCTAGTAGTGCACCCAAAGATGTGTTTGTAGCTAAAATGTAGAGAACAAGTGGCTTTCCATGAATAGGAGGCATCAATATTGGTGGATTAGCAAGATATTGTTCGATTTGTCAGAATCCTTTCTCACATTCTCGTTCCATTCATAGGTCACACCTTTATGTAAAGTATTGGTGAATGGTTGTGACTTATCAGCCAATTGTGTAATGAGGCACCAAATGGATTGTAGTCTACCCTAAATTTCTCTCATCTGACTAATGTTCTTTGGTGGAGGCATGTGTTGGTAACCTTAAATTTTTGAGGAATGGGACACATTAGCATGCATCTCTATCTTGTTTTGCTTTCAGGATGCATGTGGGAACCGGGTGTTTTTTGGGTGGTTAAATGAAAATTAATTTGTCCATTGCCTTTCATATGTTTCAATGGTTTATTTTGAGTCCTAAAGTTGCATGTTGAAATGGGTTTTCATCAGTTTGTTTCTAGGAGGTCCTGAATGCAGAAATTGCCAAGTGTTAAAGTCACTGGGAAGGGGTACTTTGTTAGCTTATATTTCACACCCTGAAGAGTGTCATGAAAATCTGAGTATGGGGTCTTGTTCCACATGTTCCATACTAATTATGTTTCTAGTTTCAAGTCCCTATGATAAGTTTTAACCCTGTTTATTCATCCCCTTCTAGAGGTGTTTTCTAGAATCTGCATTTTCACCTTTTCATAGTTTTGTTGGGAGCCCTGTTCGTGATCTTATAATTTGCACCTGATGGATTGGTAGGGAGATTTTAATCACTTTCCTACATTTTAGACAAGTTTTACTTCATCCCTGTTAGTTTGCAGCTCATGAAGAATCCATTGGGTGTGTTTTCCAATTCGATTCCATTTGCAGTTTCTGCTGTTTGCAAAGATTGTGAAGTGCACCAGTTTGTCGGAGGTCAACTTTGCTCATTTATTATTTTTTTCCCAATATTAGCTATTAGAGAAATTATTGTTTCATTTCATTTCAAACATGAAGTTCTACCTCTAGTTCCGGTTGGAGGTCTCTGCCAATCCATTTGATATCTTTTTGAAGGCATTTCCAAACTGAACTTTCCATTGTTTTCTGTGTATTCTTGGTCTATCTCTACAAGTCCTAATTTTCCTGAAGGTATATCTTTTACCTGATTGACTCCCAGATCTAGATGATGTTTGAATCATGTTTTTTACATCTCAATGAACTTATGTGCCAATTTGTGGCTTCCCAGGGATCTGTTTGGTATTTTTGCCAAGGTGATTTCAAATGCAGTTTATTACTCTTAGCAGTGGTTTACAGAGAATAGAATTAAGGGACTGACTTAGAGGATTAATATTTTTCAACTCAGGTATAGTTAGTAAGAGTTTTTTGGAGCCCTATGAATTCTGCATCTTGGGTTCCATTACAAATTGGTGGGCATGAATCTGTTGAAGGCAAAATCATTATAGAAGCAATTGTTGAGAAAAGTGAAGTAAAGCAGTTTAGTGATGCATGGAAGATTATTCACGAGGCATGCTCACCTTTATTGGGTTCTCTAGATGCTAACAGATGCATGCCATACAATATCAATGCAATATACAAATTCTTTGGTGTTTTAGCTACTTATCATATTCTACTTCAGAGACTCTGTCATTCAGTTAACTCAATAGGAAGCCATGTCTATAAGGAGCACTTGATATTGATTTCTAATTTCATGTGTTTCTCTAGGAAAGTTATCGGGTTCACTGATGCTGGCTATCAAGGTTTACTTCAAAGCATGAGATTGTCAGAAGCATTTTCTGAAGCTGGAATGGGGAGATCTCTAAAACGCTTTGAAAATGTTGCTAAAACAAGGCAAGAAGAAATGAGATTCTCTCTCAATGGACAATTTAATGGAGGCTATGCATGTTGAAGAAGACTGCTCATGCAAGGGATGGGAGTTTACTATTTTTCATGAGTATGAGAGGGCTGCCAGTGATAAATGGAGGAGTTGGAATACATCATGCAATGTAAAAGCAATACCAAGGGTAATGTGAATAAATGTAGAGGAAACATACTAAAGAATGGATGCCAGTGCATGAGGGAAATATTTGTATAATGAAGTTGCAGACATTACCAGAAGGAGAAGATGTGCAAGGATTGGCACATAAAACATATTTCCCATTTCAAAACCATCCACAAGTTTAAGAACTAGGATACAATGGAGTTGCAAAGTAATGGTCTACAATTCTAAAAGAGAATGCCTTGCATCATGGTGGAAGATGCCTCATGCAAAAGAGGGAGACCTGCACAATTTTAGACACAAATCACATTAGTTCATTGATGCCAGTCACACAAAGGTATCATAGTGAAGCCCCAACACAAATTAGAAGAATGTTGTGTAATTAGTTCTTGGTGCCAGCAGCTCGTATAATGTTATGGGGGTTGCTCATTGGGAAGCCCATGCTTTTCCTTAAGAAACTCATGCTATAGTGGGTACTCTCACATTGTGTTTGAGGTTAGAAGGCAGCACACTGTATTTGCTAAGTGCCTCACACTTTAGAAGAAGCAGCTCACAAAAATGTAATAGAGGGAGCTTCCTGTTGACAGGGGCTTATGCAAATAGTAGAAGAGGTATTTACACCAAGATTAGAAGGTTTGCGCTAAGCAATGTTAAAGGGGCCATCATTTGATGATGCCTCAAGCAACACAACATGTAAGTATCTTGCACAAGTAGTGGAGGGAAGCCCACACAATTTAGATTGGGGATTGTCATTTATCCTTCAAAGAAGTTTCTTGCTACAAGCTTCTAGTGCATGAAGAAACATAATGGAGGGAGCTCACATATTACAAAAAAGAGTAGGGCTCACGTAGTGCAATGATGACACACTTTGCTATAACTTTTTCCAAGGATGTGTGATGTTAAATAGTTCTTAGGCCAATAAGGGAGCTTCCTGCATAAACTTGGAGGCATGTTTTGAAATAGGAAGCATTGCAAATTGGAGTTTTGCATGAATTTTAAAGGAGGATTCACGTAAATAGGAGAATTGAAAAATGGATATTGGCCTCATGCTAATGAAAGGGAGGCCTGTGTAAGCACCAGTGGTTTGTGCAAATACAAAATGTGCCAATCAAACAGAGGAGGGAGGAGTTCCCAAGGTAGGAGGCCCATGTGAGTATGTTGCCAGGCATTTGGTGGTTTCAAAGTGCATTAATTTGTATATCCCATATGCACTAGGAGTTGGGGTTTTTTGATATTTAAAACCAAAGGTACTTCCAATACAAAGTAAATAAGAAGCCAAGAGGCTCTTGGTGGCCCCTGGGCTGGAAGTCTTAGTGCGCGGTGGGCCCCTCCCCCTTGATTTTGGCACCCAAAATGTAGAAGGTTTTAAAACTTCAAAAACAATAATCCCACATGCATGCCGCTGAGGGTATTTGATAGGTTTATAAGAAAATCCACTCTAATATGAAATAAGATGAAGCAGTGGAGGTTATGCACGCGACCCCCAAGCTACTCACCTTAGTTTCCATGCCCATGCCTAGAAGAAGTAAATTTTTTAGAGATGATATGACATGTGTTCGTGGATTCATTGGATAAATATTCTGTGACCTAGAGATGACTGCGGTCACTATTTCACAAAATGCCAGTAGTTAAGACTAAACATTCTGCAATCTAGAGATAGTGCAGTTGTGTGGTCACTAGAAGACTAGTGGTTAGAGGAATTCATTTAGCAATTCAGAGATACAAGCAGTCACATATTCACAAGATACCTAATGGTTAAGGCCAAGGATTCCATGATTTAGAGATACTGTGGTCGCTAGTTCACCTAATCAATGGGTTAAACTTGAAGTTTGTCTATGCATGCAATGATAACTTGACACATGTTGCTCCCTGGTGTCTTGTAGAGGTAAAATAATAAAATAATTGAATGAAGATTCCCATGTACATCAAGGCCATGAAAAATCAAAATTAAAATTGAAGTTTCCTATAGTTTAGACTATAATGAATAAATTCAAAATATTTAAATCACACACCTGAGAGACAAATTGATGGCTGGTGGATTCATTTTTTCCTAGGATATGAATTGTTATGTATCACCAGAAAGGTGAGAGAATGAGGAATCCATTTCTGAGATCAGATTTGAGACAGGTCCTATTGGTTTCTAGATATTTGTAGTTGAATGAAATAGGGGCCAAGGAGATATTTTGGAAATATCTAAGTTTGTTGAATTTGGTGATTCATAGTTTGTTTGAGCAGAGGACAGGTGCTTTCAGGAGAAAATGATGCAAATTAGATTTTCAGTTCAGAGCTGGGTGATTCATCAGTAGGAGGTTTAGAGGATAGCAAGTGTCAGTTTGTGGATGAATTTGGAGTTTTATCCTCTCCTTCTTATTCTGACTTCAATTCTTTGTACGGGGTTCCTCTTTTTGGTTCTAGCTTCTGGTTCCAAGGTCTTGGCATGAGCTTTTCTCTACAAGTTTGGAGATTCTAGTTAATGCAATTTCTGGTTTAAGTTTAGTGTCTACTTTTTTCAAGTTAGCTATTATCTGAATGTATTGACATTTTGAAGTTTAATGAAAATACATTGAATCCCTTTCTGGTGTTTGTTGATGCCTCTATGTTTTATTTTAGATTTCTTGTGTGTCAAATTTGTAAGGCAGATTGTGAGGGTATCACTAAGCTTCTTTCAAGGAGAGTGTTAGTCTTAGTGGTGTTTTCTAAGAAATTAAAATGGCATATAGATTTGATGTCTAGGTGTGAGAAAGAGATAGTGGTTTGCAAGGCATTCCATTTGGTTTTACCTGTATTTGATTTGAAGATCTCTCTGGATGTGTGTTTGTTTGACTCCTAACCCAATGAACTAGGCATTGGTCTTTCCCAAGATTGCAACCAAATCTTTAAATCAATCAACCATTTCCCTTTTTGTTCTTGGGTACTTTGATTGTTAAATCTAGCACGAGGGGCTAGAAACTGTCCAATGATTCACTTGAAAGGGTGAATCTAGTTGCAGGACATTAATATCCTACTGATCCATTTTTATATTTTCTTGTGTTGTGAGGAAGGAATAGTTTGTAGGTATTGTGAGCAGATATCTTGAGGTACACCCGCCTGGGTTTGTGGAGCCCAAAGTGTAGAAGGCATTTGAAGCCTTGTCGAAGTTGGGTTTTCTCTTGTTGAGTTAGTTTGTGAAAGAATGTATGTTAGGACCAACAAAAAAAAACATGAACAATATGTCCATAATAGCTTGAACCTTCTCAAGATCAACTTCTATGCCTTTTGTAGAAATGATGTATCCCAACAGTTTACTAGAAGTGACCCCAAAGGCACACTTTTTGGGATTAAGTCTTAATCTAAATTGTTCCATCTGATCTAGTATAGGACCTAGATCTGCAAGATGTGTTTTCCTTCACACACTCTTAGCCAAAGTATCATCTACATAATCTTCCATTGTTTTCTACATCATATCATGAAAGATCACAGTGACCACCCTTTGATATGTAGCTTCAACATTTTTGAGGCCAAAGGGCATGCCATTCCAACAAAAGGTATGCCAAGCACATGTAAAAGATGGTTTTTCTTAGTTCTCTGGTGCAATTTTGATTTGGTTGTAACCAAAGAAGCCATCCATTAGTGAATACATCTCATAGCCTATTGTCATATCAACAATCATATCAATGTTGGGTAATGGAAAGTCATCCTTAGGGAAAGCTTTGTTCAAATCTCTAAAATTTGTGTAGACCCTGATAGACTTGTCATGTTTTGTAACTAAAACAATGTTAGAGATCCATTCTACATAATCAATCACTCTAATGAAGCCAGCCTTGAAAATTTTTTCTAATTCAACTTTGACCAAGAGTGCCATGTATGGATGCATTTTTTGAAGCTTTTGTTCGATAGGCTTAATGCCTGGTGCAATAGATAGATGATGCATTATTATATTGGGATCCAATCCAAACATATCAGAGTAAGTCCATGCAAAATTGATTTTCTTGCTTCTAAAGAATCTGGTGAGCTCTTCTTTTTCTTCTGTAGATAGTGACTATGCTAGATGAATGATCTGTGGTGTAGCTTCTGTGCCCAAATTCACTAGTTGTGTTGGTTCAATGAGCACTAATGATCTTTCTTAAAAATGACTTGGAAGTGTATCAAGTATCCCATCCTTAGACACCTCAGAGAGATTTTCACCCTTGGATATGTCTTTTATTTTTACTTTTTTAGGCTCTAACACTACCACAATGTGGTTTGCACCATCAGAGCCCCTATTCTTTTTTCTTTTAATTTTTTGACTAAGATACTTGATATCAGCTTTAGTCATATTGCCACTGCCTTCATTGGTGGAAAAAATTACAGGTTCGATAGTGTTGAGGTAACAAGAAAGTGTGTAATCATTCTAGAACGTAAGGACTTCACTAGCTAGTGAGGGGGAGTTCTAGTCGATAAGATCAGGATGGTAGAGTGAGAGAGAAGTAGCAGGTTCAAGTGCGTTCACATTAAAATCATCAAAATTGTCAACAAGTAAGTTGAGACCTAAAAAAATTTCATCCAAAGGTATATTTGAGTCCTCTTCAATCCTCATAGGGGAAGTAGAGGGAATGTTAGTGTTAGTAGAATCACACTCAATCATCCTAACAGTAGACCCTTCACCTACTTTGAGAAGGTTTTCATACACATGAATAGCATCTATATCTATATCAAAAGTCACATCAAAAAAGGAATAAAACTCATATTCATGTGAGTTTTTGATGCTTGATATGGGAATTCTATCAATACTAGCCGCATCATCTAACTCATTTTCTTCTCCAATAGAATTGATGGTTTCTTGAAGTTGATCTTTCTCAAACTACTTTCAAAAAGATGGTGGTATGTGTTGTTCACCCTAAAAATTAGGATTGTCATTTTGCATTCTTCTCCATTGGTCATAAGTGATTCTATGCACTAAAGTGGTATCATCAGAATCACTATTGGTCTCCACCAGATTAATTGGTATAATAGGTTTGTCTTGTTCTGCAAAGAATTTAGCAAGATCTAGAGGCATAGGATAAGAGAAGGTATCCTCATCAGAATTGTCCTCTAGTTTATCAGTTGAAGCAGTACTTTTAGGTTTTGGTTGACATTCTAGTTTTGGTTATGGTCTAAATTTATTGATCTCTAGGTGAAATAGGATTTTCTTGAAGCCCAAACCTATGGTTTCCTTGGTCCTATGACTTGTGGCTTCAATTGGTTCTAGTAAGCCATTTTTGTTTACCCCTATAGGACCACTACCTTTGTATCCAAAGAACTTCATGATTTTGATGGTTTCACTGTATGGTTGCTATTCTAAGTCATGAGCTAGAGTGACTACTTTAGATGTATCTTTTCCTTTATAGACCCATGTTGTAATAGCTCTTTCCTCATCTTCATCTTCTAATGGTGTAGTGGCCCTTAAAAAGGCACCACCATAGACTATTTGGGGAATAATGTTAGAAGGTTTATTGTGCTCTGAGGCCTCCCATAGGAGTGGGGAGACAAAGGTAAAGATGCTAAAGACAACATAGGTTCAATTTGATAACCTCCCATGCATGTATCTTTGATTTTAAGAGTTTTTTCCATTTCTCTAAGTTTAGCATCATACAATTTAGTGGACTCTCTATTAGTTGGAACAAGACTATTTGTAGATTACATGAGGGTATTGCAATTATCTATCATACTAGTAGGCACTATGACTTTGGCTCCATGGAAAGGGAACTTGATGCATTGATGATATGTTGATAGAACTACTTTCATCTCATGGATCCATGGTTTTCCCAACAGAATGTTATAAGCAAGGGGAATGTCTAGAACTTGAAAAGTGACATCCCTTTCAATGGGTCCAACTTGGATTGGTAACACAACCAGACCCTTGGATCTTCTTTTTTCCTCATCATATGCCTTGATATTAATTTTCTTATGAGCATCTATGTGGTCTTCACCATAGCCTAATTGAGCAAGCAGGTTAGCAGAGAAAATGTTAAGGCCAACACCATTATCAATGAGGATATAGTGAACATGTTTAGGGCCTATCATGACTTCTATGTGTGAAGGAGCATTATATGGATGGCTCGGGGAGTGTTCATCTTCTTCAAGAAAGGACAAATAGTAGGGTGATGTCAAGTGACCCACCATGGATTAAAAATGATCGAGATCTAAATATTTTGGGACGTTGGCCTCGGCAAGGGCTTTATCCAAAATCTCCCTATGAGAAGGCAAGATCTTCAATAGCTTAGAGATAGTGATCTAAGTGTTGGTACATTGTATCTAGTCTAAAATACTATAATTAGCAGTATTGGGCATAGGGACCAATTTTGAGTTCTTTTTAGTAGGGCCAACAATAGCTTTATCCACAGGTTGCTTAGGTATAGAAGTAGAAGGGTTAGGACCCTTAAGAGTGATTTTTGCATGAGACTGAGTAATGACATTGGTACAAACCTAAGGTTGCTCTAGTTTGGAAGAATGAGACTGAGGGCCTCACAAGACAAAAGGAGTCTTAGGTTTAGGAGCATCCTCACTCTAGTTAATAGTAATCACGTCACAATACTTAACCTCAATAGGTTCAATCATGTTGATAACATTGTCATTGGTAGTGTATGTGTAATTAACCTTGGAATTGGTGTTCCTAGTCTTGGAAGACTAACCCTTCTTGTGAGGAGGAAAGGGATCTTTAAATGCCTAGTGGTCTAAATTTTTGTTATGGTTGTCCACAACAATGTCACCATTGTTAATCAGATCTTGGACCTTATGACGTAGCTAGAGACAATTAGAAGTTTTATGACCTATGTTTTGGTTATAATCACAATATGCATTATCGTTCCACCAATGAGGTCTCCATTGTAGATCATAGAGATGCTTTTCTAAAGGAGCGAGTATTTGATTTTGCACAAGAGTCTTATAAACCACATCAAGCAGTTCTCCTAAGGAAGTAAATTCACACTTGGGTCAAGAGGCTCGAGGTTTGTTCTTACAAAATCTTGAAGGTTGCTAATTTTTTGTCACATCCTTTTCATTGTCTTTGACCATGTGTATACTCAAGGAAAGATTAAAAACAATCTTTTAAGGTTTTGGGGTCACATTATCAATAACCGCGTCATTCACAACCTCTTTGTTCTTGTTGGAAAACATGCCTTTGTCATTATTTGGGGAGGAAGACCCTTCTTTATTATCCTTTTGCAAAGTCAATTCCCTTTTGTTAACCATAAATTCCTCTATCCACACAACTTGTTTACTCATGCTATCAAAACTTAGGGGACCTTGTAACTACACTAGATATCCAAAGTCAGGAACAAGATTGTCCAAGAAAATGTCAAATTTTTCAGACTCTAGTAGCTTACGAGGATACTTTGTACAAAGTTGTCTCCATCTTTGGAGAAATGATAAGAAGGGTTCCCCTTATTGTTGTTTCAGATTACAAAGGTCCCATATGTTAACCAGATGCCGAATGTTGTGCAAATAGTGTCAGATAAATAGATTAGTAATTTCATCAAAAGATTTGATACTTGGGGGTAATCGAGAAAACCACTCCATGGCTGATCCACCCAAGCTATAGGGAAAAAGATACATGAGATATGTGTGGTCATGCATGAATTCCATAGATAAAGCTCCAAACTCTCTTAAATGATCTTGGGGATCAGTAGTACCTAGATACTTGTCATACATAGGAAGCTCTATGCCTTTGGTAAATGGAGGCATGTGAAGACTTTTATCAAATAGGAAAGGACATATGATTTTCAGCATGAACTATTGTGCAGGTTTATCTTTATCTTTTGCAAGTTGGCTAATTTGATTTTGCATGTCCCTAACGAAATTTTGCAACTTACTAGTTTTAGTCTCTTCTTCTTTGGCCACAAGTGTTTCAACTTGGTAATCTAGGGGTGCCTTGGCCCCTTTTTTGGCCAATTCAAGAAAGTACTTCTCTTTCTCTTCTAGGAGGAGAATCTCCATCATCTTGATAAGGCTCTTGTTGGCTTTCACAATGTCTATGTCATTTTGGGTTATTACCTCATCTTCATTACGAAGAATCTCATAAATGCTTGGGGCTTGATCTTGGCTCTGGTCATGTGGAGGAGGATGATAATGATATGCTTGTTGACCACCTTGAGTTTTGTTTTGAGCTTGGTACTAATTCTGATCATTTTGGGATTGATCAGAATGTTGATCATTTCAAGATTGAGTATGACGTTAGTCATTTTGAGATTGACCAGAATGTTGGTCATTTTGAGATTGGTCATGAGTTTTGCAGTATTTGCCTGGTTGGAATTCGAATGGATCTCCCATCTTGTCAATGTAGGATTATGCAATGTGTGTGGACTCAGTAAAATGATATGAATGATGCCAAAAGTGCCCAACCAAGGTAACTTTTGGTGCTTTAATAGGATCAAAAGGGTCGATAGGTTCAAATGAGTTGATATCTTCAACAGGATCGATAGATTTAATAATAGGACTAGTCTGAGGAAGTGGCCTTCCAAAGTTATGAAACAATGAGTTGTTTTGAAAGAATGAGTTGTCCTATTATTGAAATGATAAGTCACATTGCACTTGAAACAATAGATTATAACACTCCTAGCACACTAGAGGTGATGATTACGATGGGTTGTCTTTCAAAGTACTCAACAAAGATGGACTTGAGGATCCCTCACAATATTTAGATTGCATGACAGATTTAGGATGACCTATTTCTTGATTATGAGATCTACCTCTACCTTGTCCAGTACCACGAATGGGGAAAGTGTTGCCACTTCTAGTCATAACAGTAATAGATGAAGATTTAAGTATCAAGAGAGGAATTGGGATTATGCTCGTAACTCTGTCTCTAGGATAGTGAAAAAAAAGGAGATAAAGGCTAGAAAAAGCAAGATTTGAAATGTACCTAGCACAAATCATTGAGAGTATGGCTAGAATAGCTGAGATATGACTATCATGTCGCAAGGTACAAAACCATAGATAGGATAAGAAAAATGAGAGAGAGACAATGCAAGTTTAAGTAGTAATCATTTAGTTTGTAGCTTGAGACACACAGTTTCAGATAGTGGACAACAAGAGAATAGGAAAATAGAGCTCCAACAAAAATAAGAGTAGGCAAAGAGTTGACTAGTCAATGAGAAATAGCTCATTGCTTTTGAAATTAGGTTATAGGTTTGTGCGAGAAAGTGCTAGTTCATGTGAGAAAATGCTAGCTCACACAAGGAAATGCTCAGATTCTAAAATCTCACACGGGAAAATACTAGGTTTCGATAGTTTGACACATTTTTTGAGGTAAAGAGTCAATTTTTGAGACACGACCTGAACTCTTCTCTAATAGAATTTCTAGTTTTCAGATAGTTTGAATAAGCAATCTCAGTTTGAATATTGCAAGCAATCATTTACAAGCATGAAGTTTTAGATCAAGCAATAGTGACACAAGAAGTAGTTGCAAATAGTTCAACCAAGGAAAAAGCAACTTGGTAGAATGATGGGAGTCTTTGTTTAATCATGATGGACATTTTAAGAATCAATAACAAACACTTAGTTATTCCTACAAAGAAAATGGTAGAGAAGACAAAATTCGTGCCTCACAGGTTATGCATTGTTACAATTAGTGGTTGTTGTTGCACCAAAAGATCAACCTATTAATGCCCGATACAACCACTAGACTTATAGAAGACACAGGAGGCTGTTAAACCATGTCATGATCCCAAGGGGAGCATTGACCATTTTTCCAACAAACTCCCCCTCAGCATTACCCAAGGGGATTCAAACCTGTGACCAAGCTTTGATACCACTTGTTACAAGTAGTGGTTGTCATTGCACCAAAAGATTGACCTATTAATGTCCGATACAACCACTAGACTTATAGAAGACACAGGAGGCTGTTAAACCATGTCATGAATCCTGAGGGGAGCACTGAACATTTTTCCAACAATGCACATACGTTCACCTCACACACCCTTGTCACCCCCTAGAGGGCGCTTGTGTTTTTGGTGTTTCCAAAGACTCAATAATATATGTTCAAAGGTTACCCTTGAAGTAGGGGCCAATGTCATATACCACCTTCAAACATCTAGGTGCATGCTTATGGTGAGAATATACAGGAGAGATTCTTGCCTCTCCCTACACAAAGATTATCTCTCCTTTCAGAGGTGATCTAGGTAGGCAACTAACTAAGAAAGTTTTTAGTGGGCTTCCATTCACACTAACTTTTGGTGCCCTTGATATAGGGCTAGGGCATGATGGGTGTGCATTTGTGACACTTTTTAAATGTTTATTATGGATATTTCCACCGAACTTTATGTCATTCCACTCCCATTTATGCCACTAATTAGTAGAGATTTAAAGTATATTGATAAAATGTAAGATAGGAAGTAATTGCTGAAAAGTCCACCAATGTGTGAAATTTGACAACAATTTGGATATTCTATAGGAAATAAATAATGAATGCCTGAGTAGGTACAAGGGCTTGGGAATGAATGGATCAGCTATGTATGTTATAGCTCTATTTTCAAGTAGACATTTTGTTTTTAGTCTCTAGTTTGAAATGACTCGACCAAAATAATGTTCTATTATTATTATGTTTGTTATGTAGTTAAACAATTAATGGCTTGTAGCTTGGATAATGTTTGTTTACCTTAGATTAATGGCCTATGGCCACAACAAACCAAATCCACTATATTTAGTATTTTAAACATTATATAAGTGTGTACATGATCATATGAAGACATAAGGGAGAAATTTACTTATCAAGAATGCTATTAAAAATCTTTCTTTATTACTATTGGAATTAGTTTTGAATCAGATTTAGCAATTCTGTGTTAGTTGTTTTCTCACCAAGTGGACCGGAGGAAGGGCCCCCTCTTGGAAATCCTAGTGAGATCATTTTGATTTGCATTGTCAGTGTGTATGCATTGTTAATTATTTCATTTGTGTTAATTACAGATTAGTTGTAAATTGAGTTTAAGTGTATGTGTAGACATCCTTAAATCTGTATAATTTGTGCCATGTATTCAATTACATTCAGGTTATTGAAAGACTTAGTTGTTTAATGAAATACTGGTTTGTGGCCATTTCTATTTGTCCATTCTTCCCATCATCATTCCCCTATTTTGGTATCAAATATCAAACCATCCACTCCCAAGCCATCATCCATTACATTATACTTTCTACCACAACTTTCCTATCACCATCCATTATTTGCTAGTAAACTTCTTGTTGCCTTTCATTGTACTTCCTATCACACTTTCTTACCTAAGCTCCAGACTATATTAATCAAGTTCCTACCTCAACCAAACTTCCTGTAGCCACCCAAGTCTATCTTAAGTCTTAATTGGACTAATCTTTAATAGAAATATTCATAAATCATGTTATTCAATGTTTAAATTGTTTAGATGTGTGATTATGGTCATTATTTAATTAGTGTAAAGATATGCTTTAGACTAAATGTGAAGATATATTAAATATGAATTCCTTCTTAGTTTCATTCTTAAATGTGTGGATTCTAATTTGAGTGATTCAAAGCTTCCTACTTTAATTTTGTAGCATGTAATAATTTGAATTCAAAACCACTTAATTTATTATCTTCATCCCTTGAGCAAATAGCCATTATATCTCTCACTAGTTTACGTCTCCTAGAATGACACTCTTAGGGTATTTTGGTTCAATTTTATCAATAAATAATCCATTAAGTTAGACCTCAACTTTACCCAACATTTTTGGCTTTGTTGCCGGGGAGAGATATTAAAGGCATGAAATTATAATAGATCAAGATAGGAACAATGCACCCTTGAGAAGTCTTGAGCAATTGTCGACCTTTCTTAGGATAGTACCTTTGGTTTGCATTATAGTATATCATTTAGGTGCATGAATAGGCCTAGAGATAGTCAAGGTAGGTTTGTTAAGAAAGAATTAGTAGGTAGTTCAAAAGTTCAAAAACCACAAAAAGAAAAGAGGCCATTGTATAATGAACCCAAACCAAATGGGGTTGTCGGTTTACAATCACCTTCACAATTTGACTCCCCTACTATACCCTTTGAAATCTATCAAAAATTCAAAGACTCATATGAAAATAGGCATGGTGAACCTCAAGATCTACTAGAGAAACCTTTTACAACACATTACACACCTTGGGAAACACAAGTCTTAGAATAAATCATGGGTAATAATACAAGAAATGTGGGTGAAGGAAATAATGCTAGTAATGCCATTGTCCAACACAATATGACCTTTGAGTTTCCTATTCGGCCTCATGAGGATAATGGCCTTATGAAAAATATCCATCACTTAGCACTTCCTATATTTAGAGGGTCAACCTCTGAGGATCCTGATATGTTCCTATTTGAATTTGATGTCCTTTGTAATAGCTATGAGTATCAAAGTGATGCACAAAAATTAAAGCTATTTCTAGCTATATTGAAAGATGTTGCATTACCATGGTTTATGAGTCTTAGGGACATTAGAACATGGGACCAAATGAAAGATTCTTTTCTAGAAAAATATCAGGAGTATTGTAAGACTAAGGAAGCATGGGACGAAATCTTTTGCATGACTCAACAAGAAGATGAGTTAGTTGAAGATTTCCTAGAGCATTTTTCCTTTAGCTTATTGTGTCCAAGATGCCTTGATTTAATTGTAGACACTATCAAAATGCTCTTCCTAAGAGGGATTTGTTATGAAACCATGGATGCCTTAAATCTGATTGGTAAAGGTGATATTTCTAAAACTCGCTTTGATGATATTTGTGACATATGCAGGAACTATTCACGATCTCATAGATCTATTCATGCAACTTCAAGTAAGTTTTCAACCATGGGTAATGCATTAGGTATCTCAAAAGAGAAATTGTTAACTTACTTGAAGACCTTAAAATTAATTTATTAAATCACACGGGCAAGAAAATTGACACTTTGTATACTTGTAGGAAACAAGAAGAAGATGAAAAGGCCTTGGTAGTATATTTCCCAACTTATCGTAAGAAGCATGGACCAGAAGACTACCCTTATAATTGGACTCATTGTTACAAGTAGTGGTTGTTGTTGCACCAAAAGATCAACCTGTTAATGCCTGATACAACCACTAGACTTATAGAAGACACAGGAGGCTATTAAACCATGTCACAAATCTCAAGGGGAGTGCTGACCATTTTTCTAATAATCTCCCCCTCAATGTTACCTGAGGGGATTCAAACCTGTGATGAAGCTCTGATACCACTTGTTACAAGTAGCGGTTTCTATTGCACCAAAAGATCGACCTGTTAATGCCCAATACAACCACTAGACTTATAGAAGACATAGGAGGCTGTTAAACCATGTCATGAATCCTGAGGAGAGTGCTAACCATTTTTCCAACACTCATGTTGCATCCCTTGAGAAAGCTAGCAAGACTTCAACACTACGACCATTTCCTGAAGGGATGGTTCCTATGGAGTACACCGAAGAACCAATTTACTATATGGCTCCATGATGCCAGTTTCCATGTAGAGGGTTTTCTAATGAAGATTTTTCTAGACCATCTCAACAATTTTCTAACCAAGGTCCATGGTATGGAGGTTGGCAACAACCTTAGCCCTATTCTCAATGGCCCCAAACTTTTCAACCTAGCACACAACCATGGCATCAGGCATGGGGGCCACATGTGCCACAATCTTTGTATCCACCTCCACAACCATATACACAACCTTATTTTCCACAAAAATCCTTTCCACTACCACCAATGATAAGTGCATATCAAGAACCTCAACAAATTCATCCTCCAATACCTTCATATTCCTCAAATCCACCTTCAAATTCACCACAACTGCCTGGACCCACATCTATGCCAACTCAACCAAATCCAAATCCTAATAATAAGCCTCCTCAACCACTTTATAATAATGAGATGGCTAATTTTCCTACCTATCCCATAAATACAGTTGAGTTGGATGGCATACAACTCAGATCTGGGAAGGATCTTAAAGGACCTACTATTACAGAGATTTATGATGAACCTGAAGAGGAGTTAAAAAAGAGCCTACTTTTCCTAACCAATTCATTCTTGAATCAAAGCTTAAATAACCAACACATTCAAAGTTTGATAGTTTAAATGAATTACACAATGTTAACATCAAAATTCCTCTTTTGCAAGCTCGTAAGGATATTATAGTATACAATAAAATAGTATGCAAGCTATGCACTTGATGAAAGAAAATAGAGGATCCAAAGATTGTTCATGTTATTAGATAGTTAGCTGAACTGATGTTGGGGAATATAACAATTCCAAAATATGTTGACCCTGGTAGCCCTGTTACATAGGTAAGTATTGGTACAATTATTATTCCTAACACACTTGTAGATCTAGGTGCTGCTATAAATGTGATGACCAATGAAACAAAAATCAAATTATCTTTGGATGGAATTAGACCTACTCCTACAGTTCTTTAGATGGTTGATCAATTGTTAGTGAAACCTAAGGGGGTTATAGAAAATAAGGACATTCAAATGCAACACATATTTCAAAAACCTCTTCACATTTCAAGTCCAGTGCATCACATTCCATCTAGTGCCAACAGTCCCAATATACTATCATTGTCTTGTTGAATCACTCTGCTTTGCAAAAACATGTCCTTCCATTTTGTGGATAGTCCTTAGTAATCCAAAAAAGCTTCAATAACATATCAAACAACCCTTTGGCCTTCATCCATCTACCAACCTATCCATCAATCCATGGTGTCCCTTCCTTGCTAGACATTGGGGCAATTCTTGCTTGTAAATATCCTTAATCATCCTAAAAAAATAATTAAAAATCATAAAATGTTATGAAAAGATCTTAAAAATTTGCATATGATCCTAAAAAAATATTAAAATAAAAAATTGTCATGAACAAATCCTAAAAATTCAAATATGACTCGGGAAAAAAATCCTAAAAATTCAAATACGAACCTGAAAAAACTCAAACAAAATCTCAAAAAGTCCTATAATATTTTTTTAAAAATCATATAAAGTCCTCAACAAATCCTAAAAATCAAATAGAGTCTTGGAAAAACTCCTAAAAATTGCAAAATATCATAAAAAAAAGTACAAAAAAATCAAATATTTTCAAAATTGTAAAAATCAAATCCTTCAAAGTTCTACAATTAATATGTACATTATATTTTCCTCATTTTCAATAAATTGTCCTTTGTGGCAAGACAGACATTTCAAAAGACATAATTTGAAGACATTTCAAATATTTTGCTGAACGAAATCACACATTAGCAGATAGACAATCCAATCACTTTGAAAATCAATCGGATTAAACTTGTCCTATCAATCAATCAACATCAACCAATCCTTTATCAAACCTGTCATTTTTTCTTCTATAGGGTGTTGTATACTTGAAACCAAATGGTATCTATCTTAGATGGGGTATTTCATTTCTAAAACTAGACACTACCATTATCTATAAATAAAATAAAAATGATCAACTTTGACAACTAGATCAGATTGTTTGTTGTCTTTGTTAATTTGGTGAGTCTTATCTTTTATTGATTTATCTCTTTTTATTTTGTCTTCTTATTGGATGATCTTGTGAGATTCTAGGACATTTCATTAATATGCGTTAGGAAAGACAAGATCATTCTCCATCTGCTATGTGTTTTTTTTACGCAAATGGATCATAGTATCATCCTAGCTTTCTGTGCCATGGTATGATGCATCTAATTTAAATAAACCTCCCATAACATAAAATAAACTTATGAAAGAAAGTTTCATCATTATTAGCCTAATCTCCATCTAATTTCAACCTTCTACTAACATTCCTTCCATCAGTATTTTCCAATCATTCTCTTCTTAAAAAATTGTCTTGCAATCAATTTCTACCCAATTTTTTGAGGGGGCATCCTACCTCCCTTCTATGGATCCACTAGAGCATGATCTTTATTTTTCTTTGAACCAATGCTAATAATCACATTGTCTTAAAGAGGGGGAAAATGTAGACACTAAAAAATGGTTCACACCTATGTGTCCCCTTTTAACATGTCTTTTATCATGTGTCATTCCTCACTTGATCAGTCACCAACATTTCCCTCATTTTTCACCAAATGTTAATCTCTTTTGCTGAATTGATCAAATCTTCACCTTGATCCTAATTAATCCTAATCATTCCTAATCTTTCCTAAACTAATCATAATCAGTCCTAATATTTCCTAAATTGATCATAAACATCCCTAATCATTCCTAAACATTCCTAAACCTATCTTGATTAATCCTAAACCATGTCAAACCATCCTAAATCAATTAAAATCAAACCTAATTGGTCCTAATCCATCCAAAACATATTCAAACACAACTGATCATTATCAAATTAAGTCAAAGACATTGTCCAAGTTCATTGATGCCTAGTTATCCTAATTCAAGTCAATCCTAAATAACATTATCCAAGATCATCAAGGCTATTTCATCATCATTAGTCCAGCCCAATAGCATTTTCCAACTTCATTGATGCTATCTCATCATTTCATCTTCAATCACATATATTGTCAAAGTTCATTAATGCTATCTTATCCGGTCATCATCAAACATACACATTGTCAAATTACATTGATGTTGTATTGATCTCTAATCAATTTTTAATTATCAAGATCGATCCAAACCCTAATCAAATAATTCAAGACCAATCTCCTTTGAATCACACATCATCAATTCAACCAATCTTCTTACTAATTTTTCCCCTTGGGATAGATAACCCATAGTTTATCCCTTTTGTATTAATCTATTTATTAGATTAATTCCCTTATCTTATGTCTCCTATAATTAATTAATTTCATATTAATTAATTGTTCCATTTTCTATGAGGTTTGGATTTTTTAATTCCTAATTCCTAATTTGTCCTTTTGTTGGGAATTAATGAGTTGTTAAATTCAAAAATTCCTCCCCCCTAATTGTGCTTCCAATCCTTATAATTATGCTTCTTCATGATTTACTACATTTTTCCCTATCAAATTTTCCACTAATTTGGCTTCCTAATTGCCTACTAATTAGCCTCATAACTTTTTCCTTAATTTGTGCATTGTTTTATGCATTCCTAATTGTGCAATCAATTTTTCAAAATTATGGCAATCTTCCAATTTGCACACTCATTACCAAATCTGCATTTTCATCTCTAATTCCTATAAATGAAGATCAACTTTCTCGATTTGACCTAACCATATTATTTTTAATCTTCTCATAATCTTCATTATAGTCATATTATCAAAAAAAAACTTCTTCGATTGTGTCAACATGGGAGCTACATCCACTCTTTTGGAGAAGTAAGAAAGAGAACAATTGTTAAATTGAGGGAGTTTTGTTATAGTTCACATTTCTTTATCTCAATTTATTTTGTGTTTGGATAGTTTAATTTTGTATACTTTAGAGTTTGATGGTTCATGTTGTGTGCATGTTTTATTCATTTTATATTCTACACTAGGAAAGTTCTAGGTGGCGGATTAATTAATTTCATATTAATTAATTGTTCCATTTTCTATGAGTTTTGGAGTTTTTAATTCCTAATTTCTAATTTGTCCTTTTGTTGGGAATTAATGAATTTTTAAATTCAAAAATTCCTCCCCCCTAATTGTGCTTCCAATCCTTATAATTATGCTTCATGATTTACTACATCTTTCCCTATCAAATTTTCCACTAATTTGGCTTCCTAATTGCCTACTAATTAGCCTCATCACTTTTTCCTTAATTTGTGCATTGTTTTATGCATTCCTAATTGTGCAATCAATTTTTTAGAATTATGGCAATCTTCCAATTTGCACACTCATTACCAAATCTGCATTTTCATCTCTAATTCCTATAAATGAAGATCAACTTTCTCAATTTGACCTAACCATATTATTTTTAATCTTCTCATCATCTTCATTATAGTCATATTATCAAAAAAAAAATTCTTCGATTGTGTCAACATGGGAGCTACATCCACTCTTTTGGAGAAGTAAGAAAGAGAACAATTGTCAAATTGAGGGAGTTTTGTTATAGTTTACATTTCTTCATCTCAATTTATTTTGTGTTTGGATAGTTTAATTTTGTATACTTTAGAGTTTGATGGTTCATGTTGTGTGCATGTTTTACTCATTTTTATATTCTACACTAGGAAAGTTCTAGGTGGTGGATTAATTAATTTCATATTAATTAATTGTTCCATTTTCTACGAGTTTTGGAGTTTTTAATTCCTAATTCCTAATTTGTCCTTTTGTTGGGAATTAATGAGTTTTTAAATTAAAAAATTCCTCCCCCCTAATTGTGCTTCCAATCCTTATAATTATGCCTCATGATTTACTACATCTTTCCCTATCAAATTTTCCACTAATTTGGCTTCCGAATTGCCTACTAATTAGCCTCATCACTTTTTCCTTAATTTGTACATTGTTTTATGCATTCCTAATTGTGCAATCAATTTTTCAGAATTATGGCAGTCTTCCAATTTGCACACTCATTTCCAAATCTGCATTTTCATCTCTAATTCCTATAAATGAACATCAACTTTCTCAATTTGACCTAACCATATTATTTTTAATCTTCTCATCATCTTCATTATAGTCATATTATCAAAAAAAAATTCTTTGATTGTGTCAACATGGGAGCTACATCCACTCTTTTGGAGAAGTAAGAAAGAGAACAATTGTCAAATTGAGGGATTTTTGTTATAGTTTACATTTCTTTATCTCAATTTATTTTGTGTTTGGATAGTTTAATTTTGTATACTTTAGAGTTTGATGGTTCCTATTGTGTGCATGTTTTATTCATTTTTCTATTCTACACTAGGAAAGTTGTAGGCGGTGGAAGGTAAAAGAAAGGATGTTGGTAGAAGATTAGAAGCAATGGAAAGAGGATTGGAATATGTGAAAGGGACATCATTGTATGAGGGTAATGAGGAAGGTATGGAGGTAGGAGGAACACTCAAAGGAATTGAAGGATTAGGAAAACCAACACTTAAAGGAGGGTAAACTTGTGTAGAAGTTTTCATGAGAGGTGGCATATAAGTAGGAATACTAGGAATGGTAATAAAAATCAGGATAAAATGTTCAATACTTGTGGAAGGAGGACTGTATCCTAACTCTTGAGCACATTCTATCAAAGGCATAGCATGAATATCAATAAGATGTGAGATACCATACAAAATAGATATTTTATTGTCATCATTAGTAATAAGCTTCTTAATAGACTCAATAGCGGTTCAACATTATCAAGACTTGGATTCTCTTGCACAAGACAATTCTATAATTTATTAAACTCATGAGAGAGATTATCAACTTGGTAAGGAATAATTCCCAAGGCTTTTACCTCATCGTGGGAGAAATGAGAAGAATTATGCTCCATTATGGAATAGAGATCTTGAGAGAAAATATTAGTATCATCATGGGTCCTAAGAAATAAAGAGAAATCATTGTCAAAAGATCCCATGAGTCTATGACTTCTCCTAACAAAAATTATAGAGGTTGGACTTAGTGTAATAAATCTCATTAAAGAGGATATCACAAAAAGGAAATTCTAATGAGATCTAACAACACAATTGTCAATCTAATAAAGAGAAAAGATAGATCTAAACAAACACATATAACTCCAAATTCGAAAGGTAGTTGTAATAGGTCATGTTCAACAATTTTTTTTGTAAAGGTAAACACATTCTTGGAAACTACAATTGAAACAAGTATTGTATTGTCATTGATGTCAAACCTTAATTGGTATGATAGTTTCTATCTAGGATAGTACCATATATTTTGATATATGAAGAGGATGTGAAAAGAGGAGATAAAAAGAGAACCTAAGGAAAGGTTGAGTTATGTGATACTTCAATGGGTACTTGATTAGTTGGCAAATTGACAAGGTAATGTGTTGTTTATCCAAGTAAGAAGAAAAACTTTAAATGTAGGTTTAACCCAGAAAAAGTGAAGACATCTAGTTTAAGCCGATCAAATGATGTTAGTGTTGACAAAGCCCTAGTATATGCCAAGTAAATCTAGTGTTCACCGAACATTAGTAATTGTTGAGCGTCAAGAAATTAGCAAGAAAAGACAGTGTTTGCCAAGGAAGACAATTTGTAGTGATGAATGAGATACACAATGATGACCGAGAAAATGAACACAGTATTGGCCAAGTGTCAGTAATTTACATTTGGAGAAAGAATTGAGAATCTCAGATGACATAGTTGAGTTCTTGGAATATGTAAAATGTTTTCACATTATTAATAAATTGTATGGAGCATTTAATGCATGGTAAATCATTTTCTAATGGATTCAAAGAGAATTTTGGAGATATATCTAGAAGGAAAAGATGAAGAACATAATGATGGACAGATTCGATGAATCTGACCTAAACCTAAGATCTACAGAGGAGACTAAACAATAAAGATTGATATAACTGATCAAAGAGGTATAAAGGAAAACCTAATTGTGTGGTCAGGGAGATGAACAAGAGGTTGATGTTATTGACTGATAAGTCTAAGTAGAAGGATGAAGGAGAAATTGTGAAGGAGTTAAATAGAGTTGTGATTTCTTGATGCAAATTCTGAGCATATCAGAGATGGATATGAAATGAAGGTCAGTCAATAAATCAACATATGTGCGAAGTGGATCTATATTTGTGAAGTTAGCTATATATTTTTAAGTTCAGAAACAATTTTTACTTTCTAACCATTGTATCAGTCAAAATCCTTTAATCAAGGTTGACCTAACAGTCATTGTATAAATCCTTTAATCAAGGTGACTTTCTAATGGGATGTTCTTAAGCCCTCTAACCAGGCCACTATCGATAGAGTGTTTTAAATATTTTACCATGGTCACACTTAACAATGTGTATGTAAACCTTTAACAAGGTTGGATTTTCACAAGGCTCACTTTAGAAGAGTGAAAATCGGTAGCATTTTACAAAATGGTTTTTCCCAAATTGGGTTTCTACTATAAATCCTAGTGCTATACTTGTGTGAATGATTTTGATTAGATGTTGTTGAAATTTTTATATTCTACAAGTTAATTACTTTTGGACAGTGGACTACATGTTATATGTTTCAGGTATATGCTATAGAGACTAAGTTGAATTACTGACTAGATCTGAGTTTTTTGAACTCCTAGAAAGTTCAATTGGTACATCTGGACTTGAGAACAACTGATTCAAACCCACTCTCTATTGTTATAAATCATTCTAACAATTGGTATCAAAGATTTTAGTGCTTATAGAGAAAGTTTAAAGTTACTTGAAGCTAATGATCAAGATGTACAAAAATGGGGTACCAAAGTTCAACAAAGAGAACTTCCCCGCATGGCAGAGTCTGATGAAATTGCATCTAGCTGGTATTGGTGATTCAGTGAAGTACTATGTGGAAAATGATTATGTAAATCCGCCTACACCTTTGACTATCAAGGAGATGAAAGAAAAAGAAGAACACAATCAAGAAATGTTGGAGATGGCATCTGCACTAATGTATCCTAAATTTGAAGATATCAAGGACTACACAAATGCAAAGAAAATGTGGGAAACTCTTCCAACTATTTATGGTTGAGATAAAACTATGCTGAGAGCCAAATTTGAAATCCTGAGAGTTAAGTTTTATGAAATGAAAATGCAAGAAGGTGAAAATATTGCTCAATATTGTGGAAGAATGAAGGAGGTAGTGAATTATATTAGACGAGCTAATGGAAACATTGATGATGAAATTGTTATTGGTAAATTATTAAGGAATTTTCTTCCTATCTATGCTATCAGAATTTCTACAATACAAGAATCAAGATGTAACCCTGGTAATGTTCTAACTCTGGAAAGTCTTGTTGGTAATCTTATTGCTTTTGAGCTATCTAAATATAATAACTACACTATTCCTAATATTGCATATGAATTTAAGTGACAAATGGTTCTACATTAGTCTAAGAAGGAAAAAGAGAAGTGTGTGAAAATTTATAGTGACAGTGATAGTGACACTTCTGATGAAGGTGTTGATGATCTTGAGGCACTTATAGCTAGACGACTAAAAATAGGAAAAGAGAAATATAAAGGTAAACTTCCTATAATATTTTTTTCATGTAAGAAATTTGGTTGTATCATAGCAAGATGCCCTGATAGGTCTAACAAGGATGAGAGAAGTGAAAGAAATTACAAAGACAAGATAAATCAAAGGGATCAGTGAAGGTACAGAGAGTAGAAAGAAAAAGGTAAGAAATCTTGTTATATTGTTGAAGAGGAAACTGGTAGTGACACTAGTGAATCTAATGAATGTGATATAGAAGTTGTTTATATTGCTATGAAACATGATTCTGATGAAGATGAGAAAATTGCACTAATTTCTTATGTGAGTAAGTGTGATAAAAGGATTATTGATAGTGGTTTCTCATATCACATTATTGGTGATAAAAGTAAGTTTGAGACCATAGATCATTACAAAGGTAGAAGTGTTATGTTTGGTAATGATACACCATGTACTATGAAAGGAAAGGATCAATTATATTAATTTATAAGATCAAATGTGAAAATAATTATTGGGTTGAAGGTCTTAACTATAACTTGTTGAGTGTTGCACAGTTGAACAACACTGGTTATCGAGTGGAATTTTATCATAGATAGGCAAAAATATTTGATGCAATTAGTGAGCTAATTGGAATTGGAGATGAAACAAGATGTAATTTTTTCTATCTAGACCTATCTAAAGAAACATGTTTATTTTGACAATTTGATGATGTATGGTTATGGAACAAGAGGTTGTGTCATGTGAATTTTGACAATCTGGTAAATATTAGTAAAAAGGAGAAAGTTAGAGGTTTTTTGAGATTGAAGAAATCTAATAATGTGATGTGTAAACATTGTCAATTGGGGAAAATGACAAAGTCTAGTTTTAAGAGAAAAACATCTGACAATATTTTGGAATTGGTTCATAATGAACTTTGTGGACCTATGTGTTTACAAATTTATTGTAGTGATAAGTATTTCATTGTGTTTTTTCATGACTACTCTAGAATGATAACTATAATGTTTTTGAAAGAGAAATATGATGCATTTTAGTTGTTTAAGTGGTATTTGGCAAAAGTTGAAAAATAAATGGGTAGAAGTTTGAAATGTTTAAGAACTAACAGAGGTGGAGAGTTTATATCAAATGAGTTCAATCTATTCTACATTGATAGAGGAATAAAGAGACAAATGTCTACACCAAGAATGCCTTCATAGAATGACATAGAAGAAAGAAGAAACAGGTCAATTATGGATTGTGCTCAAACATTGATGATAGAAAAGAATGTTGCACAAAAGTTCTGGAGAGAAGCTATAAGTATAATTGTTTATACCTTAAACAAGGTACAAATGCTACACCTTTTGAGTTATGGCATGGTTATACACCTAATGTGAAGTAGTTTAGAGTTTTTGGGAGTAAATGTTATATACTAAAAGGCAATGGGAATGGAAAATTTGATACAAAAAGTGATGAAGGCATATTCCTAGGATATTCCACCAAGAGAAAAGCTTATAAATGTTTGAATTCTAACACTAACAAAGTTGTGGGTATGTGCAAGATCATGGTATGCCAAAAAGTGGTGATCTGAAAAAGAAGTCCTAATTGAAAAACAACTATAACTTTCAAGTAGTATAACATTTTTGAAATCCGAAACATGCATCACATTCTATGCTTTCAATTTGATGAAGTTTAGACTAAGTGAGCTTTATATTCTTGAAAATTTGTAGTAGAAACATTATAATAAATTATTTATTTAGAAATAAAATTATAAAAAAATATGTATCACATCTAGACATGAGTCTACTACTTAAATCTAGAATATTGTAAAAAAATATTATCATTTGATTGTATTTAAGGTGGTCAAACACACACCTACTTCTTATCTTTAACCTAAAATTTTCATACTATTTATAAACTGATTGGAAAATACCTATAACATGCAAACTGTATAACATTTTTGAAATCTAAAATATGCATCACATTCTATGCTTTTCCTCATATAAGAAAAGACTAAAAGTTTTTAATTTGATGAATTTTAGACCAAGTTAAGCTGGTTAGACACGTGAGTTTTTATATTCTACAAAAGTTATAGTAGAAAAATCATAATTAATTATTTACTTGAAAAAAAATAACAAAAAAGTATGCATCACATCCAAACATGAGTCTACTACTTATATCTAGAATCTTGTAAAAAATATTATCTTTTGATTATGTTTAAAGTGGTCAGACATACACCTACCTCTTATCTTTTTCCTAATGTTTTTATAGTACTGCATTAAAATTTGAAATTTTCACCATATAGAATGATTTATTTTCAAAAAAGGGCTAGCATCTTATAAACTACATCCAATTTTCTATACATTCTCTTCTTACATATTATATATATATATATATATATATATATATATATATATATATATATATATATATATATATATATATATATATATATATATATATATATATATATATATATATATATAAGATTGATAACTTGTTCAAATTTTTATGTCAACTTTCCTAACCCTGATTTTTTGAATTTTCATTGCCACTTAAGGGCCTAGTTTAGCATACCATGATCTTGCACATACCCTTGTGGAAAGTGAAAATGTTAGAGTTGATGAATATGCAGAAAAGACTGAATTGGAGTGCAAACAAGAACCTGAAGATTACAGATCTTTTGTATACATGGAAAAAGGAAAGGCAAGTAATACACCTAAACCAGATGCAGACACACGGATAGGTAATGCTATGCATCAGGAGGATGCTACCAAGCATCAAGAAGAGGAAGTTGAGCATTAGGCGGATGCTATCAAGCATTAGGAGGATGTTGCCGAGAAAGAGGAAGAAGACAATTTGCATGATGAACTTAAATATCGTGAACAAGGAGAAAGGAAATATGAACCTACATTGGCACAGTCTGTAAGAAGACATCACAAGCTTGAAAAAATCTTTGGAGATAAAGAATCTAGAATCATGACAAGAAGTAAGTTGAAAGATCATACATGCTTACTATGTGAGTTTGAGCCTGAAATTGTGAAAGATGCTTTAGAGAAAGATGTCTAGATACAAGCCATTGATGAAGAAATAAAAAGACAAAAAATAATAATACCTGGACTCTAGTGCCGAGAGCAGAAGATAAGAATGTTATTGGAACAAAATTGGCATTTAGAAACAAGCTAAACGAACATGGATAATCTACACAAGAAACAAGGCCAGATTAGGATGTAAGGGGTATGCACAAGAAGAAGGAATTGACTATGGGGACACATTTTACCCTATAGAAATATTAGAAGGAGTAAGGACTATACTTGCATATGAAGCTTGTAGAGGATTCAAAGTATATCAAATGGATGTAAAATCTGCATTTCTGAATGGGATATTAGGAGAAGTATAAATTAAACAACTAGAAGGACTTTTTGACCCAAGCAAGAAGAATATGGTTTGTAACTTGCACAAGGTGTTGTATGGATTGAAACAGGCACCCAAAGCATTGTATGAGAGACTAGATAATTATTTGATAAAGATTGGATTTGCAAGGACAAATGAAAATGATAATCTATATATGAAGACTAAAAAAGGTAAAGGGATTTTGTTAGCTGAAATCTTTGTTGATAATATCATATTTAAAGGACAAGATTCCCTATGTCAAAAAATTTCAAATGAGATGCAAAATGAATTTGAAATGTCTATGTTTGGTGAGATCAAATTCTTCATTGGTTTGTAAGTTTTTCAGATGAAGAAAGGTATCTATATTACTCAATATAAATATGTTAAAGAGATACTAAAAACTTTTGGTATGGATGACTCCAAACTAGTGATTACTCCTATGGCTACTCAACATAAACTATCTAAAAATGATGATACTACTAAAGTGAATCAAACCTTGTATAGATATATGATTGGAAAGATGAAATATCTTATTCACAACAAACCAAATATTTCCCTAGTAGTTGGGATTGTGGAAATATTTTTTGCCAATCCTAAGAAAGTCATATGATGGTAGTGAAAATAATATTGAGATATCTGAAAGGTATAGAGGATTATGGATTATATTACAAGAAGAATGACAAGTTTGAACTAGAGTTTACACTGATGTAGATTGGGCTAGAAATTTTGATGATAGAAAAAGTACAAGTTGTGGAGCATTCTTTCTAGGAAAGAGATTATTCTCCTGGACAAGCAAGAAATAGAACTGCATTTCCCAATCTACAACAAAAGCTAAGTATGTAGCAGTAGCAATGAATTGTTCAAATTTAGTGTGGATAAAGCAATTGTTAAAAGGTATAATGGAAGAAATCACTGACTTAGTTGTTATTTTCTGTGATACCACAAGTGTTATTACTATATCAAAGAATCTAGTGATGTACACTAAGACTAAGCATATTGATATCAAGTATCATTACTTGAGAGAGCTAATTCAAGACAAAGAAGTGAGATTGGAGTGTGTGAATGCAAAGGAACAATGAGTAGAAATATTCACAAAAGATTTACGTAAGGATGCTCATGAATATCTGAGAGGTAAACTAGGGGTGATTCCCCTAACTAAGGCTACCTAGTAAAATAGGAGCACTACATCAAATGCGCTAATCAGAATATTTGACAATTTAATGTAGAAAAGGTCACACTTTAGGAGTTGCCTAGAGTTGTGAGAAGTAAGAAAAGGATATCAATCAATCATAAGCAAGATGACAAAGGGAGTTTACATCAAACAAAATTGACATGAAGATAACTACATAATAGAGATGTAGCCCGTATATGCAGGATCATGGTATGCCAAACTAGGCCGTTAAGTGGCAATGAATACTCAGAAAATCAGTTTTAGGCAAGTTGACATAAAAATTTGAAAAAGTTATAAATATTATATCAAAAATATGTAAGAAGAGAATCTGCAAAAAAAAAAATTCAGTTTCTAAGATACTAGGCCTTTTTTGAAAAAAAATATATTCTATATGTTTAAAATTCCAAATTTCAATGTAGTAGTACAAAAATTTCAAGAAAAAAATAAGAAGTAGGTGTATGTCTGACCACCTTAAACACAAAAAAATGATAATTTTTTTTACAAGATTCAAGATATAAGTAGTAGATCCATGTCTTGATTTGAAACATATTTTTTGTATTTTTTTTCCAAGTAAATAATTAATTATGATTTTTCTTCTACTACTTTTATAGAATATAAAAACTCTTGTGTGTGACCACATTAACTTAGTCTAAATTTTATCAAATCAATTTTTATTTTTATTTTTCTTGTAGCAAGAAAAACATAGAATGTGACACATGTTTTGGATTTCAAAAATGTTATAAAGTTTGAAAGTTATAGCTATTTTTCAATAAGTCTATCAATTAGGACTAGAAAGATAAAAAGTAGGTGTATGTATGACCACATTAAACAAAATCAAATAATAATATTATTTTTATAAGATTCTAGATAAAAGTAGTAAACTCATGTCTAGATGTGATGTATATTTTTTTGGAATTTTTTTCCATGTAAATAATTAATTATGATTTTTCTGCTAGAAATTTTTTTGAATATAAAAAATCTCATGTCTAACCACCTTAACTTAGTCTAAACTTCATCAAATTGAAGGAATTGTTTATTATTATTGTATTAGGTGAAGCATAGAATGTGATGTATATTTCAAATTTAAAAAAATGTTATATTGTTTGAAAGTTGTAGTTATTTTTAAAAGAGTCTATCAATCAGGACTTTTTTCCACATAGCCACTTTTTGGCATACCATGATCTAACACATACTGTATAAGTGACATTTACAAGCTTTGACATTGTTGTTAAAGAGAGAGAAGATTCAATGAAATGAAAATAAATGTAGTGATACAACACTAAGGTAGAAGATTCAACGAAACCTAAGGGAGAGATAGAGAAAAGATTTAGAGGGAGTAATTGAGAAATTGGTTAGATGCACATAGATTTTTTTTTGGATTGTTTGGTAAATCATATGTTATTCCTATGGTGTTTTCATTAGTGACAAAGAGGGAGATTGTTGGAAACTACAATTGAAACAATTATAATATTTTCATTGATGGCAAACCTTACCTAGTAAGACATATGCTATCGAGGATAGTACAATATCATTTGATTGATGAAGAGGATGTGAAGGGTATGTGTAGGATCATGGTATGTCAAAAAGTCATGATGTGAAAAACAAGTCCTGATTCATAGACTCTTTTAAAAACAATTATAACTTTCAAACAATATAATGCTTTTGAAATCTGAAATATACATCACATTATATGCTTCACCTAATACAATAATAATAAACAATTCTTTCAATTTGATGAAGTTTAGAATATCTTTTTTTTTTTTTTTAAAGAAATGTAGACTGAGCTACCATATATAAATATATTAAATATAAACTTAGTTCAAGGGCTCCACAGGGAAAGAACTAAGAAGAAAACCCCATTTCTCTACCCAATTACAATAGAAATATATCCAAATAATGTCCATTATTTGAAGGAGATGACATTCCACTTTATCCAGATGTCGTGTTTGATGGAGAAGACATTCCACTTTTCCCAGGTGTCTAGAGGTTGCTGCTTGGGGCTGAATTGTGACCTGAAACACCTGAAAGCCCTTCATGCTAGAGCTGCCATGCTGCAAAATTTAGAATGTTAAAGGTGGGTGATGTTGGACCAACAAGAGGCAAACATAGCCCATCCATCCACTGACCCTTATATGCTACAGCCTTCACAACAACCTCATACTCCCTGACAGAGGCTAAGGGAAATCCCTGATCAATTGTTCTAGTGCATAAATACCCTTAAACTGAAAAAACCATGCCATATTATGGATGAATTCTGATACTGAAGAGCTCAAGTGAAACTCTATACTTTTGGCTCACTTCCAACAACAATAGTAAGTCATATACTCTCAGCATCTTATTCAAGGCCAAATACCATGTTGCTATATATTTACTACAAACTTATAAGCTGTCAATGAGTGAGCATGCCTATTAAGCCAAAAAGAAACAATGTGTTGTTTTGAAGGTCCAAAACACATATTCATCATCTCCAACCATGATCATAGCAGTATTGAAGCTTAGCAAAATTCAACATCACTAATTTTTTGCCTTGCACTGATTTCAGAATGCCCCTTAGACGTCCAAAAATTGACATCTATGCCATATTTCTATGATTTATGCAAGCTCATTGCAATGGGAATGACTATAATCATAATCAAAATCAGGAGCAGAATCACACCTATGCACATGCATTTCTTAGAACTTTTATGGTATTTTTTTGGTCCATTAAGTTGCTCGGTACCTTGACCAACATACTGAGCAACATTAAAGACATTTTTCAATCTCTTTGGTAGCATCATGTCTTTCTTGTATTTCATGGATGGTATCTAGAATCTAGCCTCTGCCCTACTCCTGAATGGCCTTCTGTTGGAAAGTTTCACTCTCCCCTAGAAATTATTTTTTCTATTACCTCCTCATTTTCCATTTTGCATATGATGGTGAAGTATCTTCTCTCAATGGTCTCTCTATACTCCCCAACAACTCATTCCCTTAGGCTCTGAAACTCTCCCATCAGGTATTTAAGCTTTTTTGTAGGCCATTAGTAACAGATGTTCTAGTTCTATTTGTAGGTGTTCCTTCTTCAAATCCTGGTAGTTTCCTATTAGCAGCATTAGCTTTGTCGAGTCCTTCAAGCTTTCCCTTAATTGCTTTAGTTTGTTTTAGGACTGTGACAATATCACCATCCATACAATACCTCAAAGATTTCATTCCTTGGGCTTTGTGAATAGATTTTGTCTCCTCATTAGCCTTTTGAAGTTTCCTAAGAAGTTCCTTAATAGTTTCCATGTCATCTTTTATACAACCAACTTCATCAAAAAAGTGGCCAAGGTTTTGCTCACTTCCCAAGTCAACCATCTACATGTCTGGACCAGCCTCTAGGTCCTTCAAGGCCTCTTGTTTAAAGTCAAAGACCTTAAATGACCTTGTGAGTAGATCATTCATTTTGTTGATCTGTTAATGTAGAATCAATCAAAGATCACCAAAAAATTAGAAGTGCTTGTCGTACCTTGATTTCTCCCGTCCAGGAAAGTAGCCTAAAAAATCAACAACAAAGCCAATAGATCTGCATTCACCAAAATTTAACCATTTCAGGAAACTTTCCTCGCTATTTTCAGTATCACTCTCATCACTAGTATCTAGTGAGCTTCTCTTTTTGTGTGCATTTTAGATGGCTAACCAGAAATTGCACATGTGCTTGAGTATATCGATTTCTTCACACCATGTGTAGCCATTTCCTTGAGTACTATCAATGTATCTGATGAAATATTGTGATGAGGTTCCATTGTGCTATCTCCCACATATGGAACAGTAGTATAATGCAACATTATATCAACTACCTTTTCTGCAAATATCTTATTTATAGCTCTACTAACACCCAAGTCAACATAAATAACCTCCAGCTTTCCCACATGAAAGGTTATCCCCATGAAAGGCTATTTCACCTTTCTTTATCTAAAAATTTCTCACCTATTATAAGATCCACGAGCCCCTTATTCAAACTAAAACAATCTGTTGTAGTTCATGATCTTCCAAATTAATACAATCACACCCCAAATTAGAGTATGTTAAGGTGGTCAGGGATGAGAGTTTTCATATTCAAGAAAATTTGTAGCAGAAAAATTATAATTTATTATTTACTTGGAAAAAAAATACAAAAAAATATACATCACATGTGGACATGAGTCTACTACTTTTATCTAGAATCTTATTAAAAATATTATCATTTGATTTTGTTTAATGTGGTTAGACATACACCTACTTGTAATCTTTCTAGTCCTGATTGATAAACTTATTAAAAAATAACTATAACTTTAGAACTCTATAACATTTTTGAAATCCAAAACATGTGTCACATTCTATGCTTTTCCTACTACAAGAAAAATAAAAAGCATATTTCAATTTGATAAAGTTTAGACTAAGTTAACATTGTCAGACATTAGAGCTTTAATATTCTAGAAAAGTTGTAGAAGAAGAATCATAATTAACTATTTACTTGGAAACAAATTACAAAACAATATGTGTCACTTTTGGACATGAGTCTATTACTTATATCTAGAATCTTGTAAAAAAAAGTTATCATGTGACTGTGTTTAAGGTGGTCAGACATACACCTACTTCTTATTTTTTTCCTAGAATTTTTGTACTACTACATTGAAATTTGAAATTTTCAACATATAGAATAATTGTTTTTCAAAAAAGACCTAGTATCCTAGAAACTAAATTCAATTTTCTAAAGATTCTCTTCTTACATATTTTTGATATAATATTTATAACTTGTTGAAATTTTTATGTCAACTTGCCTAAACCTGATTTTCTGAATTTTTATTGCCACTTAAGGGCCTAGTTTGGCATACTGTGATCCTACACATACCCTTAAAAGAGGAGATAACAAGAGAGCCTAAAGGAAGGTTGAGTTATATGAGACTTCAATGTGTACTTGATTAGTTGGCACATTAACAAGGTAATGTGTTGTTTATCCAAGTAAGAAGAAATACTTGAAATGTAGGCTTACTTGAGAAAAGTGAAAAAATCTAGTTTAAGTCAAGTGATGTTAGTGTTGACCGAGCACTAGTATATGCAAAGTAAATCTAGTGTTGACTAAACATCATTAATTATCGAGCATTAGGAAATTACCAAGAAAAGACAATTTTTGCCTAGGAATACATTTTCTAGTGATGACCAAGATACACAATGATCACTAAGAAGATGAACACAATATTGACTGAGTGTCAGTAATTTACATTTGGAGAAAAAATTGAGAATCACAACTGACATAGTTGAACTCTTGGGATATATAAAATGTGTTGATATTATTAATAAATTCTATGGAGCATTTAACACATGGTAAATCATTTTCTTATGGATTAAAAAATAAGTTTGGAGATGTATCTAGAAGGAAAAGATGAAGAACATAATGATGGATGGATTTGATGAATCTAACCTAAACCTAAGATCTACAAAGGAGATTAAGTGATAAAAGATCGATCTACCTGATCAAAGAGGTATAAAGGAAAACCTAATTGTGAGGTCAGAGAGATGAAGAAGAGGTTGATTTTATTGACTAATAAGTCTAAGAAGAAGGCTGAAGGTGAAATTGTGAAGGAGCTAAATAGAGTTTTAATTTCTTGATGCGAATTATGAGAAAATTAGAGATGTAGATGAAATGAAGGTGAGTCCTTAAATAAGCATATGTGTGAAGTGGATCTGTATTGGTAAAGTGAGTTGTATGTTTTTCAGACCAGAAACTACTGTTACTTTGTAACCATTGTATTATATTAAATCCTTTAATCAAGGTGATATTCTAATGGGATGTTCTTAATCCCTCTCATCAGGCCACTTTTGAAAGAGTGTTCTAAATCCTTTAACAATTTCACACCTAACTATGTGTATGTAAACTTTTAACAAGGTTGACTTTCGATAGATCTCACTTCAAAATAGTGAAAATCAGTAGTATGTTACAATGTGGTTTTTCCTAAATTTGGTTTCCACCACAAATCCTAGTGTTATACTTGTGTGAATGATTTTGATGAGGATTTTGTTAATAGTTTTTTATTATTCAAGTTAATTACTTTTGGACAGTGGACTACATGTTATATGTTTCTGGTATATGGTATTTAGATTGAGTTGAATTACTCATTAGATCTGAGTTTTTCGAAGTCCCAAAAATTTCAATTGGTACATTTGGACCTGAGAACAACCGATTCATACCCCCTCTCTGTTGTTATAAATCATTCTAACAATTGGTATCAGAGCTATTGGTGCTTACAGTGAAATTTTAAAGGTACTTGAAGCTAATGATCAAGATGTACAAAAAGGAGGTACCAAAGTTGAACAAAGAGAACTTCCCTGCATGGCAGAGTGTGATGAAATGGCATCTAGTTGGTATTGGTGATTTGGCAAAGTACTATGTGGAAAATAATTATGTAACTCTTGTTGTACCTTTGACTACCAAGGAGATGAAAGAAAAACAACAAAATAATCAAGCAATGTTGGAGATTGCATCTGCCCTAAGCTATCCCGAATTTGAAAACATCAAGGACTGCAAAAATGAAAAGAAAATGTGGGATAGTCTTACAACTCTCTATGTTTGAGATACAAATGTACTGAGAGCAAAATATGAAAGCCTAAGAGGAAAGTTTGATGAAATTAAAATGCAAGAAGGTGAAAATATTGCTCAATATTGTGGAAGAATCAAGGAGGTAATGAATGTTATTAGAGGAGCCAATGGAAACATTGCTGATGAAATTGTTATTAAGAAATTATTAAGGACTCTTCTTCCTATCTATGCTATAATAGTTTTGGTAATACAAGAATCAAGTTGTAACCTAGGTAATGTTCTAACTCTGGAAAGTCTTGTTGGTAAGTTTGCTACTTTTGAGCTATCTAATTATGATAACTACATTTTTCCTAATGTTGAATCTACATTTAAATCACAAATAGTTCTGCATAAGTCTAAGAAGGAAAAATTAAAGTGTTTGAATTAAGTGACAGTGATAGTGGCACTTCTGATGAAGATCTAGATGATCTTGAGGTAGTTATGGCTAGAAGGATAAAAAGAGGAAAAGCATAATCCATTTTTTATTTAACAAGGTTGGCCATATTCCAGCAAGATGCTCTAATAGGTCTGACAAGGATGAGAGAAGGGAAAGAAATTACAAAGACAAGAGAAATGAGAGAGATCATTAAAGGTAAAAAGACTACAAAGATAGAGGTAAGAAATCTACTATAATGCTGAAGAGGAAACTGATGGTGACACTAGTGAATCTGATGAATGTGATCTAAAAAAATTTTATGTTTCTATGAAAGATGATTCTGATGAAGATAAGAAAACTTCACTTATTTCTTGTGTGAGTAAAGGTGATAAATGGATTATTGAAAGTAGTTTCTCACATCACATGAATGGTGATAAATGTAAGTTTGAGACCTTAAATTATTACAAAAGTAGAAGTTTTAAGTTTTGTAATGATACACTATGTCTTGTGAAAGGAAAAGGATCAATTAGATTGACTAATAAGATCAAATGTGAAAATTATTATCATCTTGAAGGTCTTAATTATAACTTGTTGAGTTTTTCACAGTTGAACAACACTATTTACTAAGTGGAATTTGATCACAGACAAGCCATAAGGTTTGATGCCACTAGTGAACTAATTGGAATTGGAGATCAGACAGGATGCAATTTTTTCTATCTAGACCTATCTGAAGAAACATATTTGTTTGCACAATTTGATGATGTATGGCTATGGTACAAGAGGTCGTGTCATGTGAATTTTGACAATCTGGTAAATATTAGAAAAAAGAAGAAAGTTATAGGTTTGTCAAGATTGAAGAAACCTAATATTGTGATGTGTAAACAGTGTCAATTGGGAAAAAAGACAAAGTCTAATTTCAAGAGAAAAACATATACTTCTGACAATATTTTGGAATTGGTTCATAATGACGTTTGTGGACCTATGGATGTACAAAGTTATTGTGGTGATAAGTATCTCATTCTATTTGTTGATGACTACTCTAGAATGATGACTGTAATGTTTTTGAACGAGAAATCTAATGCACTTTAATTTTTTAAGTGGTATTTGGAAAAAGTTAGAAAAGAAACATGTAGAACTTTGAAATGTTTGAGATCTGACAGGGGTAAAGATTTTATATCAAATGAGTTCAATCAGTTGTGCAATGATAGAGGAATAAAGAGACATATGTCTGCACCAAGAACACCTCTATAGAATGGCTTAGCAGAAAGAAAAATTAGGCCAATTATGGATTGTGCTAGAACATTGATGATAGAAAAGAATGTTGCACAAAATTTCTGGAGAGAAGCTATAAGTATAGTTTTTGATACCTTAAACTGAGTACAAATAAAAAAGGTACAAATGCTACACCTTTTGAGTTATGACATGCTCATAAACCTAATGTGAAGTGTTTTAGAGTCTTTGGGAGTAAATTCTACATATTGAAACATAATAGGAATGGAAAATTTGATACAAAAAGTGATGAAGGCATATTCCTAGGATATTACAATAAGAGAAAAGCTTATAAGCATTTGAATTCTATCACTAAAAAAGTTGTGGAAAGTGAAAATGTTAGATTTGATGAATATGCAGAAAAGAATGAATTGGAGTGCAAATAAGAACCTAAAGATCACATATATTTTGTATACATGGAAGAATGAGAGGCAAGTAATAGACTTGAACTAGATGTAGAGTCACAAATAGGTAATGCAGAGCATCACAAGGATGCTACCGAACATCAGAAGGATGCTAGCGAACATGTTGACTTAGGTTGACAGATCATCTTAGATTGACATGTTGCCCAGAATAGGTCAACTTGGTCGACATGTTCCTAGGAACATGTCGAATTGGTTGACATGTTGCCAGGAACAAGTCAAATTAGTCGACAAGTTTCTAGGAATAGGTTGAATTGGTCGACATGTTCCAAGGAACAGGGTGACTTGGTCAACCTATTCCCAGAGTGGCCCACAAAGAGCCAAATTTGAGATCTCAAAAGCTGCATAGATGTAAGCAAGAAAACTAGGGTTGAATGAGAGAAAAATGGAATTGAGCATAAATCCATCGATTGTTCAAAAAATAGATAAAGGATGGGAGATAAAAGTTCTTAAATAAGGAGTGCATCCATTTTAAGATGGTACAATTACAAACATGAATCACATAAATAGAACACCTTCTTGGTTAGTGGAATTCATGGTTATTTTTTGACACCTAAGATAACATAACTTTCTAGTTGTTAGACCATGAACCCCTTGTCTTATAAAAAATTCATTTATGGTCCTTTTTCCTTTTAGAAGTCCTCTTGTGCTCTTGCACTAACATTTTGAGAATTTTATTAGAGGTTGGAACATAATTTTAATATCTAGGTCTCTTCTACTATATAGATAGATAGATAGATAGATAGATAGATAGATAGATAGATAGATAGATAAATAGATAGATAGATAGATAGATAGATATATATATATATATATATATATATATATATATATATATATATATATATATATATATATATATATATATATATATATATATATATATATATATATATATATATATATATATATATATATATATATATATATATATATATATATATATATATATAGATAGATAGATAGATAGATAGATAGATAGATAGATAGATAGATAGATAGATAGATAGATAGATAGATAGATAGATAGATAGATAGATAGATAGAACTTTTGAAATTCTCAAAAATATTTAGGATTTCTAAGAGATATTTCCTTAATTGCACATTCTTGTGTGGAAGTGAGAAAAAAATACAATTTATTTGAATCTACAACAAAGTCTTTGATGTCCTTATAATCATTATATAGCTCATGAGCATAATTTTCACTATGGATAGCATTATACAATTCCTATAAAATTGGGCAACATTAAATACTTTCCCTCTCCTACCAATTTTTTTACAATTCATTACGTAATTTGGTCATTACTACATGAATTTGCACACAATCATCATAGTCCACATCATTTACCAAAACCCACAACCTTAATATTCTAACATGAATCTTAAGACAGATTAAATCCTTATATGCAAAATTAATGAAAAATTTTAATTCCTTCATGAGATTTAATCTACTTCTAGGGAAAATATGTTGACAATTAACTCAATGTATGACCAATGTATTTTTCCTTTCACATTTCTTCTTTCAAGTAGATCCCAACTTGAATACTATACTATTGCCTATACATGACTTGTACATGGTAATATAAATAAAAATGAAAAATAAATATATAGCACCAATAAGTCTCAAATATCTATGAGATCTATTTAGACAAAATATCAATTTCCAAGTTATCATTACTATCATTAATTATAATGAAATGCTTGATGATAATGATCTTCCTTCACTTGGCATCATCATCAACACTTAAATTTTGCTAGGTGCATGCCCATGTTTTGATGTATTAGGGATAAACCTTTACATTTAGACTTTTGTTTGTACCTTTTCACCATACTCCCCATTTTGTTAATTTTGTACTTCTTTTTTTATTGTGATGCAAAGTTAAATGGGATATATTCATCAAAATACTATATGTTAAATGTATTAAATTTTTATGTTCTTAAATTTTTTTATTATATTATTCCTCTTTTTTGAATGATTTTTCAAATTTTATAAATTTAACTAATAAATTAAAAATGAATTACAAAGATAACCACCAACATCAAAAAAATCAACTTTTGAAAATGAAAAACACTTGAAATTGTGGTTGAAGAACTTCATAACTAGGTACATCACTTATTAGTTTTGTAGGTTGTTGATGAAGCTTTCGATGTGAATACACGAATCTATTTGCTCAAGTAATTTAGATTTCGAAGGACACCTTGCATATAACTAACCATGTCTGATTAAATGTGATCTGGTCAAACTTGTTAGCTTCATTATACACCACATGGATATTAACCAGGTATGATCAAAGCTTGCTTCAAATGAATCTACATTTTCTTTTTCTATAAATATTTTCCACATTTTTTAGTCTATCCGAGAAGATAGATTCACTTATGTTCTTCTACTAATATGTATCTATGTATGTTTGTATGTATCTCAAACAATTTTTTTTTTAGTATATTTGTACTATATTTCATTTAATTCCTTCTTATTTATTCACTGTTAGACATTGCATTTCCATTTAATAAAAATTATATAGTTTTACAAATTCCTTTTGAAGATATCTTTTCATAATTCTGAATTATTAAATAAATTTGTATACAATAGTCTAGATTTATTAAATTATTTGCATGAATAAACTATATACATTAAATATATTTTATGGATAAATAAAATTTTGAGTCGGTATAGAAACTAGTAAAGTAATATTTGAGACTACCATGAACTTAAAGTATAATGCAATGCTATTAGTGTGTAATTATACTAGAGTGAAATGTTTCAAATAAGTTTAATTTCATGAATTCTACAAATATATCTAAACAAATTGTATTTTGTTAATTTTTACTAACATTTTTATTATAGCTCTCATTTCATTTCATCCTACATTTTACCTACCGACTTCTCACACCCCAATATTTGGAGACTCTCTGAAAGTCCCTTAACTACGGGGCAACCAGAATTCACCTGTTCTTAGTGTCAAATATATTTTGCATGCTACAGTGGTGCATTCTAACTTTGCGCCATAGACGGCGCCCTCTAAAGTATACAGATTGGGTCCGTGCATGGTTCCATATAATTGGGTTGTGCAATTGGTTAGTTCGCTTTTACTTTCTAATATTATCAAATGTAAAAGCAAGATTGATAATGATTGTATGTTATAGATAATATTATAAAATTACATGACAACATTATGTATTATTGCGTCGCTTTATTTATCTTTTGATTTCTAGGGTAAATTAACCTTAATTATTAATTTTTGTAAATTAGAGTTGAGATACATAATAGATATATATTTTTAAAAATTATATATATTTTTGAAAAGTATCGATTTTAAAATTAATGTTATAAATAAATATTCATTAAATGTAGAATTGACTTATACATTTAGAGAAATAACGGTTTTGTATATTATTTATCTTAACATTACAACATTTAATTAAAATTATGTAGGTCAATATTGAACTTTATTTATAACTATGAATGTCACCCAACATAAAGTAAAAAATATTTTTAACTTAACCCACATGCTTGATGATCTAGAACATTTTTTGTATTCAAATGCTTATACATATTACCATCTTTAACAAACAAAAGTAATTCTTTGTTTACAAATCTGAGCATTCACTCCTTTTATTTAATGCTATTAGTAGCACGATTTTGCATATTGTCTAATATTGCTTGATCTGATTTATTACAATCCACCTAGCCAACAATTACACTACATTTTATTGTTATTTTATGGTCAAACATGTTTATTTACCAAATTAACTCAAATACCCATATTTTCTCCTTTTAAAAGTTTATTTTGAAGTAATAAGAATATAAAGGAAATACATATGTTCAAATTTAAAAAATACAGTAAATTGGATTGCAATTCAAAAACTAATACATTGTCTAAGTCAAATATTATTTGAACACTTGTTCTATAAGTAAAACCTAATTGCCTCTAAATCTGTGACAAGTAGGTGAGTTGGCTTGGGTAGTGGGATTGTTCCTCATTGGTCTTGAAAGTTCAACTCCCCAAACCTGATGTTTAAATGGCATGTGTAATGTACAAGCTCGTACCCATAGCACAAGGGATTAGTCTTGCCTAAGCTTGCCTCAAAATGAGTGTTGAGCTAGGTCGATGGGATACCCTCTGTTACTTAAAAAACCTAAAAAAAATAAATATCTCTTTACACAATAAAATGAAGACATTGAATTTTCTAAACTCTATTTATTAATGACTATTCTTGTGTGCTTTTAAAAAAAAATAAAAAATAAGCAACTCTAACTTTTTAGATAGATACTCTATAACCTAAATAGAAGCTCTTTCAACAATCTTTATGAAGAACTTATTTATGAATCTCTTACATCTTAAACACATGTCATGTAGTGGCTAGTACTTGCCATTATTATTAATTATTATCTAATGTTCATTTAACTTTAATCAAAATTATAATATAAATTAATCATAATAATTATTAATAATTATATTAAATTAAGAGATAATTAATTATTTTAATTATAATAATATTAAATAATAATTATTTAATTAAAAATATTATTCTTAGAGAAATAATTAATTAAAATCAGGACATAATTTAATTATTAATAATAAAATTGTTTATATATAAAATATAATGTTAAGTTATTAATTATTATTTTAAAATTTAAAGTCAGTATAATATAATTATAAATATAATAATCAATCTTCTTATAGCTTTTAATTAATATATTTCTATTTATAATAATCAAATAATAAATTATTTTAATTTTAAAAATATTATAATTATCCTAATATTAATATTATATAATGAACTTATAATTTTGTATTTCCATTTCTATTTAATGTATTATTTTTTTTAATTTAAAATATTTTTAATATATTATTTATTAAATTATTTTTTAACATATACTATAACACAATCTTGAATATAAAAATATATTAAATTATATATTATTATAAATTATTACACCGAGAGGTGTAACCTTAGAAGGGAATCAAGAAGACCCTATAGGTGGTCAAAAAATGTAACAGTGTAAGAAAAAAGAACCCTTTCAAATTCCTCCCAGCCATCACATTAATGGAATCCCTTTCAAATTCCTAGGTGCATCAGATAATATACTTTACTCACATTTAATAGTATTGGCTGCGAGCATTGATATTATTGAAGGTTATATAAGGCAGGGACATAATTGATGAATGCAAAGAGATGAAACATCTCTTCAAAGAGCGATATCAAAATTATATCATAGAGAACTCGATCAATAATTAACCATTATCGAAACAAGGCCTAAGTGTAACTATCGATATAACTGTTCATCACTTTCACGATCTATTATTGTTAACGTCATGTATACTTTGAGAGTTGTGCACATAATTTAGGGATAGAGATTGTTGATATACCAGATACCTACACACTGTAGACTTATGAACACAAGAGGGACTCATATCACCCATGATACAAGGAAAGGGATATATATATATATATATATATATATATATATATATATATATATATATATATATATATATATATATATATATATATATATATATATATATATATATATATATAAAAGTGAATTCCCTCTTCGTCCTATGGGTAGATTGAAATATCAATCTCTGAGTCAAGTTTATACAAAAGTATCTGATATTTGTTGATTACACATTTGAAGATAGGCTAAGCTATTGAAGATTCCTATTCTCTTTAATTTGAAAGAGGTCATAACTAATCTTGTCATTGTATGGCTTTCCTGAATTAAGTCCTAATTTGAATAATGGTGCAACTTTGGAGCCTATCTGATGTAGGAGCATCCTAGGTGTAAGAGTAATCTTGCGTCATTCAAAAATATTTCTATTTTTGTATTCAATAAGGGCTATCTTGTGTAGAGCTTTTATTTCTAGAAACTTGCTATTTTTAGTAAGTTGGTCATACAATCTTGAAATGTTCTGATTTCAGATGTGGAGGTTCATCTCAGTCATATCAGCCTACTAGTAAAGTTTCATTGACAGATCAAGTCTAGCTTTGGAGATATTGAAGATTTTCTGTATTGGCAGCGGGGTACAAAAACTTTGAACTCAGTTCTGAAGGCTTTCGAGGCCCCAAATGAGGTCAAAAATTTGCGTGAAGGGTGCTTGCGTGAGGCAAGCCTATAGAGCACTTTGTGGCGTTTTTGGATTGGGGTCATAATAGTTAACTGGGTCAACTAGCGATGACTTATGGTCTTCGAAAGTCAAACCACTTGAAATGGCAGAAAACAAATTTCCTTCAAAATTTTAGTTTAGGTTTCAAAAGTTATTTTGAGCTGACTTTGATGTAATAAATTATAAAAATAAAATAATTCTAAGTTTGGTCGGCCCTATGGGCTAACTTTCTAGAACCTTCTCGGGCGGTGGAAATTGCCTATATAAAGAAGGCCCGCAGTGTTGTCTTAGGCAGATCTGGGCAGTTCTAGGTAGATCTAGGGTAATAATTCAAGGCTTTTTCCTACAGAATATTGTAACGGAATTCCCATGTGGCTTTACATATTGTAATTCTGAAAGTTTGTAATTCCACAATTGTGGAGATAATAAGAAGCTCATTTTCTATTCTTGCAAATTGTTGTTGTTTCTCTGTTTCTATTATGTGTTTGTGGTATTAAGGGGATCACCCTCATCAAGTGGTATTAGAGAAAGAGTTCCTGAGTGTGTAAATAGATCACCGACTATGAGGCAGTTTGCACCAAGACCGTGGTTAGGGTTTTAGTGCGAATTGTGAAAATGCCTCCATGAAGGAAACGTGGAGAAAGAGCTAGTGTTGTAACTCTTGAGGTTAGGGCACTATAGAGACAAGTGTGAGCATTGCAAGATGAGATTCACAAAGGAATGAATCTTAATGTCAGAGATGAAAGTGAGTATAAAGCCAAAGAAGAAGGAAATTGTGATCAAGAAGAAGGAGAAATTTTGAACTAGGAGGAAGAAAGACTTTTTTGGGCTATTTCCAAGATTGGGAAAAGACCTAAGATTGAGGTTCTTGCATTTTCAAGAAAGCTTAACCCAGAGGAGTTGATTGACTAGATCAATGAATGTGAAGAATATTTTGAATATGAAGATATCAAGGATCCTAATCAGGTCAAGTTTGTGAAGGCCAGACTAAAAGTTCATGCAAAGATCTGGTGGCAAGAGATTCAATTGGAATGAAATAGAAGAGGGAAAGATAAAATCACAAGATGGGATCAGATGGTAGATAAATTGAAGTGACAGTTCATTCCAGTTCATTATGAGCTTGACCTACTAAATAAAATGCAAAGTTTAAAGCAAGCAGGAATATCTATTCAGGAGTATATAGAGGAGTTCGATCAACTCCTCATCAGAACATGCCATGCAGAAGTTGATAAGGAGAAAGTTTCTCGTTACCTTAATGGGTTGAGGCCGAGCATTCAGGAGGAGTTGAATTTCGTTCAAATGAACTATATTGAAGAGGCATACCAGTTTGCCCTAAAAGTAGAGGAAAAGATGAACAAGAAGTTTGAGAGCAGACAAAATGGAAGAGGTCATGGTGGAAGATCTAGTGGATGGTCAAACGGAGGCAGAAATGAAGATCCAAGAAAGAAGGATGAGGCCAGTAGCAGTCAAAATCAGTGAGGAAAAAATTCTAATCATTTTAAAGATCAGAATAATAGAGATCAGAGAGGAAGAGGAAGAGGACAAGGATCAAGAAGAGGAGGCTTCCATGGAACATGTTTTCACTATGGAGAAGAAGGTCATAGGGCATTTGAATGTCCTCTGCACCAAGGAAGAACAAATAGGAGAAATGAAGGCTAGGCCAGAGTTCCACATATAGATGAAGATGTCAGATCATCACATTCTGAAGATGTTGAAAGAGAGGAAACGCTGATTAACAGAAGAGTCCTACTAAGTGGTGAGAATGAACCTGAACAAAGGAGGAGCCTATTTCGCACCAGGTGCAAGTGTGAGGGTAAGTGTTGTGATGTGATTATGGATAGTGGAAGCACTGACAATTTGGTGTCACAAGAGATGGTGACAAATTTGAAGCTCAAGAGATAGAAGCACCCACATCCATATCGGATTGTCTAGGTATAGGATGACCATAAGGTCATGGTGAATGAGCAGTGCCTAGTGAAGTTCAAGATCGGCGGGTACCAAGATGAGGTACTATGTGATATCATATCTATGGATGCATGTCATATGTTATTGGGTAGACCTTAGCCATTTGATAGGTGTGTTGTACATGATGTTTGTGTGAATACCTATTCCTTGACAAAGGATGGAGTGTGACATAAGCTAAAGCCATTGAAGGAGACTGAAGAAAAGGTATGTGGTAATGCAAGAATAATTTTTTGTTGATAGAGGAAATTTATTAGATAGTACGCGGCATGAGCATATGTGTTTTACCTTAATTTCAAAGGTTGGGAAAGAGGAAGTAGAAGATGTACCTGTAGAAGTTATAGAATTATTGAATGAGTTTCAGGATATTGTATCTGATAGTGTGCCTGATGGATTATCACTGGTAAGAAAGATTAGTCATCAAATGGACTTGATTCCAAGAGCCAGTTTGCCAAATAAGTCAACACATAGAATGATACTAGCATAAAGTGAAGACAAGAAGATAGATTTGAAGTTTAATTCATCACATCATCCATAGATTGTCTATGGAAGTAGTCCTAGAAATGCATCTGAGTTGAGAAAGATAGATGAAGAAGAAATAAGTAGTGTTGAATCTGAGAATTTTGCAGAACATTTGAAGAACATGCATGAGGAGGTGAGGGAGCATATTACCAAAATGCAGTTATGTCTTTTATGTGGCAAAACTGCGAGCATGTAGTCTCTTATTCACTTCATATCTGGTAGTTACATCATTTCATCTAGCGATTACCCGAATGTAGTGTTCACGTAATCTCCCATTAACTGGCAGTTCCTTGATGACATTAAGCGAACCTATGAACGGCTTGTGTCTTCTCTTTAGTTATGTGTTCTTGAAATGGTGGCCCCTATTTGGATGAAATGGTACAGGTGGACCCAATGTCAGAGGATGTTGATGTGTCAATTGATTACTACTTGCAGAAGGAATGATGTGGTAGCATGTCAGGCGGGCCCAAGGTTTGTAAACATTCAGAAATTTGGTGACAAAGGGGCTTCGCACATTCTCGAGATATAACCCAAGGTTAAGAAATGATTTGGTGAACTAGTGGTTTCCTTTGTTCATGTGTTCTTAGGGTTTGACCACAGTTAGAGAATTGATCTCATGAACTAGAGATTTCCCTTGTTCGCTTATTCACTGAATCCTTTGGGGTTAATCTTGCAGTGGGCAAATAAAGAAATATTTCATGTGGGCCCTGATTGCCAGGTCATGCCAATATGTCAATGTTCGATTAGCCGAGGCTGGTGCTGATGTGGAGCCGTAGTGGGTCCTGTGTCAAAGGTGATTAGGTGACAACAAATGATGTGATGACATGTGGCATAGGCAGGTCTGAGTTTGGGGTTTAGTAGTGCTGATAGATTTTTAGTAGCTCTGATAATTTTCTTCTTGTTCGCTTATTCTAGAAATGATTTGGTGATGTTCTAATCACCTTAGTGAATGGGCGAATAGGCCGTTCGTGTGATCTCCAAATAAAGTGACAGTCAACTAAAACATTCAGCGAATGTGAGAATGGCCTTTGGTCGCTAGTTCGCTAGATAACTAATGAGGTCAGTTCTTCATGTATGTTCTCTGATTCGCCAAATGTAAAACAGTGATTCGCATGGTTGCTAGATCTAATGGGGGTTAAGGAAAATTCTCTACAACTTTGAGAATGCTTTCAGTCGCCAGTTAGCCAAATGTAGCTGGAGTGAGTTAAGTTTCCTTTCAGTCGCCAATTCATTGAGTTAGATCATGAGTTAGAGTTTCTTTTTGTGAATAAGGTTTTCCTTTGTCGCATGTTTGCTGAATGTAACTCGAGGTGTCTAGGTAAGTTAAAGACATAAAACCTGTGAAAGGGAAAGGATCGGATGGCCACGATATAATGTTGATCTCAGTTTGAATGTGGGCCATAGATATGTTAGTGGCACCATAGAAATACCCATTGTTGTAGAGATTTGAAATTTTTAATGGGTTTCTAGCAAAAGAAAGGACCAGAATTGATTATTTTTGTGGCTGAGGTTGGTAGATGATGACTTTCAGACTATTGCAGAGTGGTCCAGGGCCTGATAATTGATTGTAAAAAATCTTGTGCCGTAAAGAAGTGGATTTTCTTGTTCAAGACATGTTGCAGGTGGCTGAGGTGATTACTTTCATGGTAGATTCATGATCTTCGGTACAGTACTTTGAGTTTTTCATTAATGGAGATTATTCTTGGATCTATTCTAACTAGATTTCTTGGTTTTTCATCCTTGCAATAAATTCTTCACTATTTTAGCTGGTATGGTGGGTGAAAACCCTAACCCTAGTCATTCGTAGCTTGTTGCAACCTATTTTGGGTTTCCAAGATGACTAGGGGGTATAAATTGTAGCATTTTTTACTTAGTAGAGGTTGCAAAAGCTTTCTTTTTGGTCCCTAGTTGTTGTTGATGGTATTATAGTGAGCAAAGAGAGCCTAGATTTCAAGTCTGTTTCTTTGGTATTTTGTTGTTCGATAATGTATTGGTTCTAAAAATTTTAATGAGAATACATTCAAATTTCAATTGCATATTTGTGTATGTTTTCTTGTCTTGTTCTTGAGCTCATATATGTTAATTTCACAAAGTGGGTTAGCATATGGTAAACAAAGAGTATTTTAAAATTATCTTTGAGTTTCTAACAAAGTTAGGATTAAAGTCTTTCAGGTAGTTTTAGTGAGTTCATAGCTAGATAAGAATTTGATGTCATGATATGTGAGGGAGAGGGATAATATGCAAAGCACTTATCTTGAATTCAAGTGTGTTTGAGTTAGGGTTTTCATTTGATATATGTTGGTTGAGTGACTCTATGCCTTGGTTGAGGCACTGGTCTATTTTCTGGAGGTAGTCCATCATCATCAATCACACACACATTTAAATGATAATATCTTTTAATTAGTTAGTAAAGGACATAGTTGTATATTATTTTGGATTCCTTTGAAGAAGTGAATCAAGGGTACACCCACTTGAGCATTAAGGCTCAAAGTGTAGGAGGATCCTTTGATCCTTGTTAATTGGCCCTCTTCCTTGTAGACTTTGGAGTGGTGATAGAGTCAAAGTATTATTAAAGTTATCCATCAAAGTATAAATCTGTAAGTTGAAGATTGGAGGTAACTACCAACAAAGTGGTGACTCTACTAGGGAGAGTCTAGAGATAAAGGTTTTTTAAGGTGCACTCTTGTTTTTCTATTGTATTCAGTTAAAGGATTACCCACTTTGTGGGTGGTGACTCAAAAGGTTAGAACCAGTGTTATAGACTGCAAAAGATGGAAAAAAGGAGGAATACTAGGTCCTTTGTTAGAAAAAATCCTGAGATCACTCTAGAACAATTGCCTAGATAGGAGAAAAATAGTTGGATCAGAAGAAATGGTGAGTCTACTAGTGCTCCCATAAGAGAACAAAGAAATACCAGAGGTAGAGCACCACATGTTTCCTCAAGTGAGGAAGGTTCACAAGACAGAGTTTCTAGATCAGATGGTGGTTGCTCTGAAGATAAATCTTATGTTACCCCATAAGTATTTCAAGATAAGGGTTCATTGACTTCAGGTCAGGATGAATGAGCTAGAGAGATGGGTCTTGAGGTTGATTTAGATCTGGATGTAGATAATTTCAGAAGGTAGCCCATAGAACCAAGGTGAGTGCATTTCCCATATCATCATCCTACTAATGTGGAAGTGTCATTAAGCTTTGAGGATGTGATGATAGATCCAAGTGATTTGAGTGCTTTAAGGCTGCAATTGGCGAAACAAGATGCCATATATAAAAGATTACAAGAGTAAAGGGAGGCTAAGAAAGTGAATGCATTAATAGAGAGAGACTCCCTTCTAAGAAAAATTAAGGAGATGAAGGAGAGAAATAAGATGCTTGCTTCTGCTCCTAAAACTCTGCAGCATAATGTTTTTGGGGATCTTGAAGCTTTGAGGAGTGAGCAAGAACATTTGCTGCAAGACCATGAATTTAATGAAGGGGGCACTGTGATCAGACAAGTACAAAGTTATGCTCCTTTGCCTAAGGGTAAGGATGGACATAAGGTCACTAGGCCTACTATAGTTATTAACTAAAAAGGAAAGAAAAAGGTGGTTGGAGCCCAAGCAAGCAAACTAGTAACAATACCAAAGATCCCACCACCTATTTCAAGTAAGGATACTGAGTTAGAAAGAAAAAGAAAAGAAGATGAGGATCTAGCTAAAGAATTGGAAAGAGCTAAAATTGAGGCTTCCATTACAGAGAAGAGAAGAAAGATCCAGTTCTTGAAGGCTTCGTCAACAAATACTGTTGGCCCATCTTCTACTAAATTAGGTATGCCATCTATGACTACTACTATTCCACTTAATACTGCTACTACTGGCAATCCTATTCCTACTGCATCTACTAAGGTAGTTGCTAACCCTAATAGACAATCAAATGTAAATATGAGTGGGAATGTAGATAATAATGCTAATGCTAGTGGGAATACTAGTTCAAGTTTTCAAAGAAGACCTATGCAATTAGATGGCTATAGGCAAATTACTTTTGATGGAATACCTGGTTATCCAAATGCTTTTCCAGATGATATAAGAGATAAGATACCTAAGTTTTCTAGTAATAATGCTATTAGTTGTGAAGAACATCTTAGCTTATTTGTTAATGTGCTAAATGACTATGAGGTTGAGCATGAGGATGTAGTTATGAAATTATTTGTTCAATCCTTGATAGAAGATGCTAGGGACTGGTTCAAGAGATTACCTGACAGATGTATTGATACATGGGATTCTTTTGAGAAGTGTTTCAAAGAGAAATATGTTGATAGGACTAATGCTAGATTTATGTTGAATGAGTTTAATACCATAAAGAAAAATTAGAATGAGTCTGCAGTTGAATTTCATATGAGATTTTAAAAGGGCATGCATAAGTTGTTTCAAGTTATGAGGCTAGATGACAATGTTTGTTTAACCACATACTGTAATGTGTTTGATGGAAAAATGGGATTCTTGTTGAGGGACAAAGAACCAAGAACTCTTAGAGATGCTTTTAGGATTGCTGTTAATATTGAAAACAATATGAAAATATCAGATAAATTGGGTGGGAAAAGAGATTATCCAAAGTTGTTTGGAGATAAGAGATATCAAAGGGATAATGAGAGAAATGTTGGAAATAAGAAACAAGAGGAGGATAAATTGGATAAGGTGTTGAATGCATTGAAGGATTTGAAAGCACTTGCTAATAGAAATAGTAATGTTTCTACTAATGAGAAGCCTCAGTTCAACAACAATTTCCGTAGGCAGAATAGATTGTAGAATTATCCCTACAACACCCAATGGAAGGATGGAAAGCCTATTGTCCCTACTGTAAGAAATAATAATGATAGAGTTGTCCCTGATCCTTTACAAAAGTCTTCTACACCATGGTGCATTGCATGCCAGTCTCCTCATTCTGCAGAACATTGTGTGGTTGCACAATCTATGTCAGCATATCAAGATGATAGTAATGAAGAGCTAGATCAGGTAGAAACTCATGATGACATTGGGTGCAATATGGAAACTTCATATTTAGGATATGAAGATGATTCTAATTTTGATGAAGAAGCAGATGTATGCTCAAAGAGACACAGTTAGGCACTTTTCCATTAGGAGGTCTTTTCTGATAATGAAGGCATTGATGAAAAGACATGTAACATGTTTTCTTCTTCTGAGCCAGTGAATTTAAGAAGACCTTCAAGAGAAGAAATGAACAGAATTACTGCAGAAATGATTGCTCAAGTGCAGACTAGAGGCATGGTAGCAAGGGGTGTAAATGAGAAATCCATAGGAATGTTTATAAAGAGTACCAACCCCGGAGAACCTAGTGAGAATAAGTCAAAGAATGATCATATGGTAAGGTTCAAGAATGTGAAAGGTAAGAAATGGGAACCTAAGGGAGTTAGAGTTGAAATAATTTCTAATGAAATAGAGAAACCAATTAGTACAATGGCTAAAGATGAAAAGATGAAAGTCAACAATACACCTAATGTATCAGATAAGAATAAAGATATTAAGGCAGTGCAGATTGAGATTCCTCCTTCCGCTCCTGTTGATATGTTAGCTGTATTGTCTCAAATAACTGTTAAGGTTCCCTTGTCAGAATTATTAAGGATCCCTGAACATAAGGACAGAGCTATTGGATGGGTAGATAATGTTCATAATAATGATGCTGCATGCAGTGAATCTCAAGCTAAGGATTTGAGAAGAGTAGAAGCTTAGGGATTGGAATCTCAAATTCCACCTATATATTTGGATAGTTCTGTCAATGCCAGCCTTGAAAATATAGATCCATTTGTTTTAAGTGTCCTTGTGAATGGAATGAAATTAAGAAATTACATGATTGATTCAGGTGCCTCAAATACTATTATGCCTTTCAAAATTATGGAGAAATTAGGCCTTAAAGTTGATACAGTCCAAGGCAGATGTTGTGCCATGGATCAGAGAGAAGTGTTGGTTATTGGCACTATAAATGCAATGCCTTATAGATTGGCAACTTATCCAGAGAAGGAACTAACTATGAGTGTCTTGGTGGTGGACATCCCTCCTCATTATGGGATGCTATTATCTAGAAGATGGAGTGCTGCCATGGGTGGAAGTTTACAATGTGACTTTTCCTATGCAACTTTCAAGATTGATGACCAGTTTATCAAGATTGAATGAGAGCCAAGAGTATGCCACATGATTGAAAGGAATATTACAATTAGACTACATGTTTTGTAGATATTGATATTAATGCTTTTAGGGTATAAATTCCTATGCTTGAGAGGGAACCTATATTGCCAATGATCTCTATTGGGGTAAATGCTAAATCTATGAAGAGTGATTTGTGGGTGATGTACTTTGATGGTGCCAGCTGCAAAGATGGTGCAGGGGTAGGTATTCTGCTTATCTCTCCTAATGGTAATACCTACAAGTTCTCTTTCACGTTGAGTTTCTTTTGTACCAATAATATAGCAGAGTATGAAGCATTGTTGTTAGGAGTGAGATTGGTACACAAGCATGGAATTAAGTGCTTAAGGGTTGTAGGAGATTCTGAATTGGTTGTATCTCAAGTTAGGTCAGTGTATGCTTCCAAGAACAAGAGGCTAAAACAATATAGAAATGCTATGTGGGATTTGATTGAATGTTTTGATGCCTTCAATATTGAGTGGAAGGATAGGAGTAACAATAAGATGGCTGATTTGTTAGCCAATGTAGCAATCAATCCTAGTGATATTACTTTTGCTGGTCTCTCTAAAGTTGAAATTTAGACTAGGCCTAGTATACCAAACAATGTTGAGAACTGGCAAGTCTTTCAGAATGACCAGGATATTTTGAAATTTATGAGTTGTGAAGATCAGTATCATGGTCAAGAATTAGATTGTTCAGCCTTAGTTGAGGTTGCAGAAGGAAAAGAGGTTGTCCTTGGTAATGAAATTATTCAAGTGAAAACTAACAAGGTTCCTAGGCGACTTGTTGTCCTAGAAACTGTATTTGATAGCCAGGACAGAGTTCAAAAAGATAGTAAAAAAGGTCACATGGACTTAGAGGAGATAAACCTTGGATTATTAAGAAAATTCAGGCATGTTTTTGCATGGTCATATGATGACTTGAAGGTTTATAGAGAGGATTTGTTTCAGCATATTATTCTTTTGAAGGAAGATGCAAAACCTTTTAGGTAGAAACAAAAGCCTATTAATCCTAATTTGGCACCCAAGATGCAAGAAGAATTGATGAAGCTAAGAGATGCTAGAATTATCAAGCCTATCAGGAATTCTTCTTGGGTTTCAAATTTAGTGCCTGTCAGGAAGAAAAATGGTGACATCAGACTTTGTGTGGATTTTAGAAATTTAAATACCAACTCATTAAAGGATAACTATTGTCTGCCCAATATGGAAGCTATGTTGCAGAGAGTAACCAAATCAGAATTAATGTCTATGATGGATGGTTTCTCTGGATACAATTAGGTAATTGTAAAAGAATTAGAACAGTTTAAGATAGCTTTCACTACACCTTGGGGGACACATGTCTATGTGAGAATGCCTTTTGGTCTCACAAATGTTGGTGCAACTTTTTAGAGGACAATGGATGTTGCCTTTTTAGATTTTATTAATGATTTCCTTGTTGTTTATCAAGATGATTTGACTGCCTGTTCCAAGAAAGAAGAAGACCATTGTATTCATTTAGAGAAAATATTCATAAGGGATTTGGAATATGGCATTTCATTAAATCCAGGGAAATGTGCTTTTGGTGTCACTGAGGGTAAGTTGCTTGGCCACCTAGTTGGGAAGAAAGGAGTTAGAATTGATCCTGAAAGAGTGGCAGCCATTGATAAGATTCAAAGACCAAATAATGTTAAAGGAATTCAGTCCTTCTTTGGTCAGGTAAATTTATTGAGAAGATTTGTAACAAACTTTGCTGAGGTTGCTAGACCTATATCTAAGATGTTAAAAAAAGGACTTGTTATCGATTGGGAGAGTGAGCCTAATGAAGCTTTCAAGAATATCAAGTAGGCTATCAAAGATGCACCTGTGCTTAAGGCACTTGATTATAGTATCCCAATGCATATCTTTTCCTTTGCATCTTTTCATACTATTGCTGCAGTTTTGTTGCAAAAAAATAATGAAGGTTATGAGCAACCTGTTGCATTTTTCAGTAAATCTTTGTAGGCTGCTGAATTGAAATATGATATCAATGAAAAATAGGCATATGCACTTGTCAAGGTAGTGAAGGCTTTTAGATGTTATTTTATGGGAGCAATTGTGATTTCCTTTGTGCCCAGTGCAACAGTAAAGGATATCTTCTCACAACAAGAGGTGTCTGGGAGGAGATGCAGATGGATAAATAGAATTCAAAAATTTAATATTGATATCTAGATCACTAAACTGGTTAGAGGACAAGGATTGGCAAAGTTGATGGCTCAATCCAATCTTGATGCAAATTAGATAAATCAAGCTGAAATTGATTATACTTGTGATATGGATGATTGTATCTAGTATCAAGATATCATCTATTACTTGAGAAATATGAAGTGTCGAGCAGACATGGATGACAATAAGAAGAGAACATTGAAATTACAGGCCATCAAGTATGTGATTGTGAGATGTAAATTGTATAGGAAAAATTTGGATTGCATACTTTTTAAATGTGTTGATGAAAATTAGGCTGACAAATTATTGAATGAAATGCATGAGGGAGTTTGTGGTGGGCATTATATGGGTAAAACCACTGCTCATTAAATCTTGAGAGAAAGTTTCTAGTGGCCCACAATCTTCAAGGATGCAAAGCAATTGGTGAGGAAGTGTGATGCCTATCAAAGGTTCTCTGGTAAGCTAAAATTTTTAGGCAATATGCCCTTAAGGCTAGTAGAAGTGCAGGCTCCTTTCCAACAATGGGGAATAGATTTCATAGGGGAGATACCAAACAAGTCTAGTGGAGGACATTCCTGGATACTAGTTGCTACGGATTACTTCACTAAGTGGGTAGAGGCTATACCTACAAGAAATGCAACTAGTAAAGTGGTAATTGATTTTCTATTGAATAATATTGTCACAAGGTTTGGTTGCCTTGAAAGAATAGTCAATGATAATGCAATGTGCTTTAGGTCTGCTGAATACAAAGAATTCTGTAGAAGTTTTGGAATTCAGATATCACATTCTTCACCTTATCATCCACAAGGAAATGAACAGGCAGAATCAACTAATAAGAGTTTGATTAAAATTATCAAGAGGATTCTTGAAAAGAATAAAAGGGCATGGAATGAAAATTTTATGTTAGCTCTATGCGCTGATAGGGTGACTATGAAAAAGGCAATTAGTTGTGCACCATTTGACCTAGTATATGGAATACGTGCAAGATTGCCTCAGAATAATTTATTGGAAATGTCCAAGTTTGTTCATTTGTATGATGATGATATAGATGATGAAATGTAGTTGAGAATTGAGGATCTCATTAGACTAGATGAAAACAAAAGAGAATCAGCTTCAAGGAATGCCATATTGCAATTACAGGTTAAGAATTTGTATGACAAGAAGGCTGTTAAAAGGAGGTTTGAACCTGGTGATTTGATGTTAATTTGGAATGCCAGACTGGAGGATAAAGGAAAACATGGTAAATTTGATCCAATTTGGTTAGGGCCATATCTAATTCATGAGAAATGGGGCCAAGATTCATATATTGTGAAAGAATTGAATGGTGAAGTTTAGGAATTGCTAGTTCATGGACAATTTTTGAAGCAATACTTCAATTGAAGGTGTTCTATTTCCATGAATAGTAGTTAGGTTTGTACATATTGTATTTTATTTAAATAGTTGCTTGTCCCTATTTTGTCTTGTCTTAGTTCCTAGGGTTTTGTCCAGTTGCTCTCTATTTTTAGTTTTTGTCTTGTGGGATGGTCTACTTTTACCAGTGATTCTAGATTCTTGCCATGCCTGCAGGAGGCATACATCCCCAACTAGAGGCACTGTTAGCCCATTTCATGTTACTTGCATAAATCCTTAGAAAATGGTTAGCACTTGTAAAAAATCTCATGGCTACATGCTTTTTTCCTCTAGCCCTTGTATTTCTTCATGTCCCTAGCAAAACCCTTGGCAACATTTTAAATTTGTAGCCGTTGGAAGGGTTAAAACCCTAGCTTTGTCTTGGCCTCATTATATTTCCTTGTTACTTTTTCAGGCCACTAATGTCTTCCTAAGCCCACATGCTTATTGTTTCCCTTGTTCACTGAATTATTTTAATACTTTTCAGGCCTTTGCAAGTCTTTCGGCGATTTAGCGAACACAACATTCTCTCCCTCAGTCGCTAGTTCTCCAAGTCTTCAAGAAGTTATGTCTTTTATCTAGTGAACCTGTGAGCATGTAGTCTCTTATTCGCTTGATATCTAGTGGTTACATCCTTTCATCTAGCGATTACCTGAATGTAGTGTTCATGTAATCTCCCATTTCCTGGCGGTTCCTTGATGACATTAAGCGAACCTGCGAACGGCTTGTGTCTTCTCTTTAGTCATGTGTTCACAAAATGGTGGCCCCTATTCAGATGAAATGGTACAGGTGGACCCAATGTTATAGGATGTTGATGTGTCAAATGATTACTGGTTGCAGAAGGAATGATGTGGAAGCATGTCAGGCAGGCCCAGGGTTTGTAAACATTCAGTGATTTGGCGACTAAGGGGCTTTGTGTATTCTCGAGATATAACCCAATGTTAAGAAATGATTTGGTGAACTGGCGGTTTCCTTTGTTCACATATTCTAGGGGTTTGACCATAGTTAGAGAATTGATCTCACAAACTAGAGATTGCCCTTGTTCGCTTATTCGCTAAATCCCCTGGGGTTAATCTTACAGCAGGCAAATAAATAAATATTTCATGTGGGCCCTGATTACCAGGTCATGTCGATATGTCAATGTCCGATTAGCCGAGGTTGGTGTTGATGTGGAGCCATAGTGGGTCCTATGTTAGAGGCGATGAGGTGACAACAAATGATGCAATGACATGTGGCATAGGCAGGTCAGAGTTTGGGGTTTAGTAGTTCTGATAAATTTTTAGCGGCTCTGATAATTTTCTTCTTGTTCGCTTATTCTCAAAATGATTTGGTGATGTTCCAATTTCCTTGGCGAATGGGTGAATAGGGAGTTCATGTGATCTCCAAATAAAGTGACAGTCAACTAAAACATTTAGCGAATGTGAGAATGGCCTTTGGTCGCTAGTTCACCAAATAACTAATGAGGTCAGTTCTTCATGTATGTTTCCTGATTTGCCAAATGTAAACTAGGATTCCTATGCATGGGTCAGGGGACTGTATCTACCAAACCCAATACAGTTACCGAGTCACAAGAAGAAGTTCAAACTGAGTCACAAGAAGAAGGAACTGAGTCTCAGCCTGAAGCTACCGAGCAAACATCTACCGAGCCCGAGCAACCTAAACTTGAAGAGGAAATTCTAGAAGATGACAATGTAACTCATTCAAGAGGCAAGGAACTTGTATTGGCCAAGTACGTCAGGAGGCATCATACACCAGATCAGATCATTGGAAACAAATCAGATGGTACCATGACAAGAAGTAAACTAAAAGGTACATGTTTACTTGCTGATTTTGAACCTAGAAATGTAAAAGATGCATTGGAAAATGAAAGCTGGATTAAGGCTATGAATGAAGAAATAGAACAAATAGAAAAGAACAAAACATGGACTCTTGTACCTAGAACTAAAGACAAAAATATAATTGGAACAAAATGGGTATTCAGAAATAAGTTGGATGAAGATGGTCAAGTATCAAGAAACAAAGCTAGATTGGTATGTAAAGGCTATTCTCAAGAAGGTATAGATTATGGTGAGACTTTTTCTCCTGTTGCAAGATTAGAAGGTGTAAGAACTCTAGTTGCTTATGCAGCACATAAAGAATTTAAGGTATATCAAATGGATATAAAATCTGCATTTCTTAATGGAATTCTTGATGAAGAAGTGTACATTGAACAACCTGAAGGCTTCATTGATCCAGACAAAAGGGATATGGTCTGGAAATTACACAAAGCATTGTATGGTCTAAAACAAGCCCCTAGAGCATGGTATGAAAGATTACATAACTATCTTATTCGGATTAATTTCAAAAGAACCAATGATAATAGTAATTTGTACATCAAAGAGGGACCAGATAACAAAATTGTTTTGGTAGAAATATTTGTGGATGATACTGTATTTGCAGGGAATGATGATCAGTGCAAAGAATTTTTAGAACAAATGAACAAAGAATTTGAAATGTCTATGTTTGGTCAGATAAAATTCTTTGTTGGTCTTCAAATTCAACAGAGCAAGAATGGTATCTACATTACTCAGTCTAAATACATTAAGGAAATACTTAAGAAGTTTGGTATGGAAGATTCAAAACTAGTTGGTACACCCATGTGTACTGGACTGAAGCTTACCACAGATGATGATTCAAAAGAAGTAGATCAGACCTTATATAGATCCATGATTGGAAAATTGTAGTATGTAGTGCATACAAGACCTGATATTGCCTTAGCAGTTGGTATAGTAGCAAGATTCTCAGCAAAACCCAAAGAAAATCATATGATGGCAATCAAAAGAATCTTGAGGTACTTGAAGGGAACTAAAGAATATGGTTTGTGGTATAAATTTGGAGGCAATCTGGACTTAAAAGTATTTATTGATGCTGATTGGGCAGGAAACATTGATGATAGGAAAAGTACAAGTGGTGGAGCATTTTTTCTTGGCAAAAGATTGATATCTTGGACTAGTAAAAAGCAAAATTGCACATCCCAATCCACAGCTGAAGCAGAATATGTTGCTGCTATAGTAAATTGTTCTAATATTGTTTGGTTTAAACAGTTATTGGAAGGCATGAAGGTTGAGATCAAAGAACCAGTTGTTATGTTTTGTGATAATACAAGTGCAATTAAAATTTCAAAAAATCCAGTAATGCATTCCAAAACCAAACACATTGCTATTAAATATCACTTTGTCAAAGAATTAGTGCAGGACAAGGAAATCAGATTGGAATATGTTCATATAAAAGAGCAAATTGCAAATATATTCACCAAACCATTACCTAAGGATGCATTTTTGTATCTACGAGGTAAGTTAGGGGTTATTCCCCTATCCGAGGCTCACTAAATAAAATTTTAATGATGCATCAGCCAGAGCATGTTGAAAATCAATAAGTTGATGCAGCAAATTCAAGCAATCATTGCTTATGAATCAGTACTTGAGGTACATTGGTATACACTGGCAGTATGTGAGTTATCTTTGGCATGTGTTGTCAAAGAGGGAGAGTTTGTTGTCATTTCAAGAGAAATTTCTAAGAAAAATTTGAGAAGATAAGAGGGAGAGTTTTCAGTCGAGAAGATAGTTTGCTTACAGAGGGAGATATGAATTAGAATGAAGCTAAGGATATATTTCTTTGATATCTATGAAATTTCATTGTGTTATGACATATTGTGTTGCCATCAATGCCAAAGAGGGAGATTGTTGGAAACAATTGTCTGAAGGAGATTGTTGGATACAATTGTTTAAATATGTATTGTCCTTGATGTCACGCAATGCCATATTATATCTATGTGTCTACCGAGCTCAGTCGGTCAGCTTAGTGTCTATCGACTTCTCCTAGGTGTCAAAGGAAGTATGACAAAAGTTAGTGTTAACTGAGCTTCCTCAATTATCAAAGAAAATTCAGTATCTACCGAGTTCACTGTGTCAAAGGAAGTATGATAGAAGTTAGTGTTAACCGAGCTTCCTTGGTTATTAAAGAAAAGTCAGTATCTACTGAGTTCACTCGTTCTCCAAAGAATGTTGCAGAATTTGCAGAGGTAACCGAGCTCCGTCGGTCACCAAAGGAAATCCTTTTAGGATTAGTGTTTACTGAGCACTGTTGGCCAGTAAAGGATTTTTATGAATAAAGTTTATTTATTCTAGCCGACTATTGTAATGTTTCAAATGTTATTTGTGCCGACTTGACAAACTAAAGGAAAAATCTGAATGATATATATTTAGTCATTCTAAGAAGAAAAGAGGAGGAAGAGAATGGGTAAAAATATGAAGATCAATTGAAGGCAGATATGTGCGAATTGTGAAGGATGATCAGATATCCTTGAGGAAGAGCAAAGATATATGCGATCAAAAAGGATCTAAGGTGGAGCAGAACATAGATCTGTAATCAGCAATTCAGTTGCATCTTGTACAGGTCATTTCACTGTTATTTTCTTATCATTGTAGCAGTGATCTCTAAATCTCTTAACCGAGTTGGTTTAACAACCATATTGTAAATCCTCTAACAAGGTAGCAGTTCAGTTGAATTGTTTTAAAGACCTCTTACAAGGCCACTCCTAACAGGGTGATTAAATCCTCTAACCGGGTCACACCTAACAATGTGTTTTGTAACCTTTTACTGGGTTGGCCTCTAACTGGGCATCACTTCAGAAGAGTGAAAAATAGTAACTAGTTACATTGGTGGTTTTTCCCATATTGGGTTTCCACGTTAAAACTGGTGTCTCTTGTGCTCTTATTGTTTCATTATGCTTACACATTAAAAATTGGTGAATGCTGAAGAACAGTTATAATTAATGCTTTCTGTTATTACTGAGTTGCAGTTATTCTCTTTGTTTACTGAGTGACAGCAGAAAATATTTATTATAGACATCTAAGAGATCTCTGGTAATATTTGTGGTTAGTTGATTCACCCCCCCCCCCCCCTCTCAGTTACTCCATCTATATTTCCATCAACTATAGCATACATGTTTTCTATATAAGGATGATTATGTATGAACATATGACATCATGTACTTGGTAGCACATGAAATGATCATAATGGCTAAATATTTAAATATGCTTCCAAAATCTTCAAGAATTATGCACAAGAAATGAATCTAGAGGTCCTCCATCACCATCCACTAATTATTTTTCAAACTTAAAAAATCTTATCCATCATGCTTGGTACAAATATTTAAAAAATGCGCATATTATATTATAAACTTCTTTAATAAAATGTGATATGATTTATCTACAAGTTGTTATTTTAGCTGGGGGAAAGGGCCTAGTACCTAAAAATATTCCAATGGTTTTGGTAGTAGGTATCGATTTAATACAGGAACACTTGTTGATTTAATGTCATTTTTTTTAATTACATTATAGCATTGTTGTGACTTTAAAGTTGTATTGCTATGATGAATGTCCATAATTTAAAAAAATGTACCCTTAGTTTCTCAAAGCAACCAATCATGTGATGCCACATCAACTCCACAAGTATGCTTGTCCCTTTTGCACGATCATTGGTCTCACTATTTTTTGGGTTGTTTTGGACACCTTGACAAGAAGCATGTTGATGTGGCCCAGAAACTTTAATTATAAATAGGGGACATGTCAAGTAAGCTACTAAAAAAATTGGGAGTAATTTTAAATATGCACGTGGGATTTTGAGAAGCACAAAGTTAGGGTTCTCAAGTATTGGGTTGTCCCTCCTAGGTGGTATGAGTTACACTGGATAGATATGATCCTTGGATCTTTAGAAAACAATCATTTCTCATGAATGTAGTGATTTGATCATAGATTTACTATGAATCCATGCCTCAAGTACCTTCAATTTGGCAGATGAATACAAAAAAAAATGTTAAAAGGGGCATAGTATTCTCACCACACAAACCTTGATTCCTATGGAATATTATAAAATGGCTAATGTTATTTAGAGTTGACATAGTTTCTTATTTTACTACCATGAACGTACTCTTTATCTAACTTAAACTATTATAAATAGCTTGAGGAATAATAGATCTATAAATTTCAGACGAGGATGATGGATGGGTATGATTCAATCTAAAGTAGCAATGATGGAGGAAGGGGATCTATCCATTTTTAGGATAGGACAATTTTTTTTACAAATAGCATCTTTTGGTAGGCGCACATTATTAGAGAAAATATAGAAATGAGAAAGAGGGTGGATATTTTATTAATATTGATAGAGAAAAGGGATTTAAAAATCTAAAATTGGAAGACTTGGGAATTCAAGTCCTTATGCAAGGTTTACCTTATTTTGTATAAACAAAGTGGAGTCCAAGAATATCCAAATAATTAGTTAGTTGACAAAGAATATTTTTTTCTATCAACTAATGAAATTGAGTGATTTGGATTAATCAAATAAAAACATGATATATTCAATTAAAGCTCAAAATCTATAAGAAGATCTAAACACTAAATAAATAATTCATTTAGTCAATCTAAAATTTTTTTATGGTTTAACAATTAAATAATTGGAATTTATTTACAAATGACATTAGAGAAATGATTGAATTTATTAATTAAAGAAATATAATTTGTTTAATTAGTGATAGAAGTTGATATGAAAGATTTGCAAATACAAATATAAGAAAATTGTCAAGTATTAAATATATTTCCCTAGCCACATGAAGAATTGATGAAGAGGTAAGAGTTGGGGATATCATCTTCAAATTGTATGTAAGGAAACAACTTTTGGATGGGATTTCAATAGGGTATGAAATGCTCAAGAAGTTAAATTAGGTCTTGAAAAGAAATATTAGTGTAAAAAGTAAAAATATTAGTAGAAAATTATATAATAAGGACATTTTGTAGAATAAAATGAATAAAACAAGATTGAATTTTAACTATAAAAATGTGTTAATAAATAAAATTGATATAATAATAATAATAGAAATGATGATAATGATGATGGATTATTATTGGCATGCTTAAGACTAGACATAGTTATATACTAAACACAATGAGCAACCTAGAGTTTTCATAGAAATTGACATAATACACCAAGGTAGAAAGAGCATTGTGAAAATGCACCCCATGAATAAGGGACTAATATAAAAGACTACTACCAAGAAGACGGTCCCATAGAATATCATCAATGCATGTAAAACGCTTGGTGATATGTGTGAGGGAAAACTAACAAGTAAACTACTTAAGAAAATAAAGAATTCCCTAATATAGATTAAAGACACACCATTATATAGCCATCATAGGATTTTTACTTCTTTCCAAACCATTAAAATGATCAAGATGATGAAAACTAATAAAGGGTATAATCTATCTTATGAAAGAAAAATGAATTTTATCAAATGTGAATCGTATGTCAATGACTATGTATAGAACTATTTTTCATCAATAGTGATAGATAGATTTCTACATTCTTTGATTTTGTGTAAGGCCATTGTTTATTTTCTCTTTCATGATCAGTGACACTTGCATATCAAAATTATCTCAAGGATACACCCTAAAAGTAAACAGTTTAATTTTGTATATATGCAAATGAGATGATGTCAAAAGGCCCTTTATGAAGCACAACACAAAGTATTTATCCTAGTTTTAGCCATGACAAAGTGAATAAAGGCAAAGTGGTCGTGTGGTAGAAGGAAAGATTGAGATGATGCAAAGAGGACCTAGAGGATAATTGAATCTATCCCTATTCATGGTGTCTACAAGGAGTTTTAGATGGTATATTTTCCAAGATGCCATTGAGTACTTTATGCTAGACGTTAAATTTTTATTTATGTTCTCTTTATAGAATTACTAAAAATTAGGGGGGCATGTAATTCCTCGCACTTTTGCATTTTAACTTTTTATTTTGTACCGATCTATTTACCCATACCTATATGTTTGATTCATAATTCTTCCCAACACCAATTTTGTTTTGTATTGTGCTAATGTTTGGTGCACTTTATGATATTCTTAAATGTTATGATAAACTATGTCATTGTCTTTTCATTCATTATACATATGTATGCATGGATGATTATTTTGTTTTTTATTTTGAAACTCATTTAGAGAAAATGTATGTTCTTTTTCTCTTATGTATATATGTAGGTACACTTGACATGCATTGAGTAATTATAGGTACACAAAATTTCCCCGCTTGGCTTGACCAGTATGAGTTATTGCTTGATGGTGATTACATGATGAGACATCACATTGAATATAACATTTTTTCTCTCTCATTTTGAACATCACTGTTGGTATTATGATAGAAACCCATAGCTTATGTGATGTCACAATGAATATTTGTTTAAATTTTTTACTTAAATTAAAATTTCCTACAAGTTTTATTAGGAAATATATATTTTTATTTAATTTTAAATTATGCATTTGATATTGAGTCCTAAATAGGCTTAAAATTGAATGTGTATATAGGTTTAGGGATGAAATTGGGTTTACTTGTAAGCCATTTGAGAAAGTGGTAATGAATTATTTAATTATTTTAAAAATGTGAGAATGGGATCTAGGTAAATAGAAAAAGATTTGTTCATTTCCATACTTCATATTTGGGAGAGAATCACAATTGTGTGAAACCTTTATTAGGTAGTGAATAGATTTTTAATTTCTGGGAGAAAATGAAAATAAATTTAGATGTGGTCAAATACATTAGATTAGTATTTAAGAGGGAGTTTTTTTCTTGTGCATGAATTTGAGCCTTCTTTGATTGTACTTGGAGAATTCTTCATTACCTATTTTTTCACTAAATTTAAGGCCTTTTGTTTACTTATTTACCTATGCTATTTGTTTCTCATTTTAAAATTTTGTATTTGGATTAATGGAGTTTTATAAGCCTCCCACATTTTTCATTTTTAAAATTTATTTCTATATTATTTATATGTAAAAACTTTGAGATTTTTCCTATAGACACTCATTATAATTGTCAAAACTTTGAGAAATGATTAAAAGTTATCATTAATATTTTAGAGTGGGTTTTTGGAGATATATCTACCCAAGGATATTTTAATAATTTATATTTTGACAATTTCAAATTTTGGAAAAATTCAAGCTATATTGTTGGAGTTTTGATGAATTGCCTAATTTTTGGAATCTTTTCAAAAGTAAAATGTTTGAAAATTTAAACTGGATTATGATGAATATTATAACATGGAAAACATGTGGCTTATGTTTTCATAAATCAAATGTTTTGATATTGTGTTGTGAAAATATTGTAAAAGAACTAAAAGTTATGCTTCCTATTTATTTTATTTTAAATATTTGTTTGAGGATGTTATGAACCTAATATGTATGTGTTAGAAATGATTATTAGAGTAGCTTGCAACAAAGTTTGGTATGTAAAGGGTCTAGAAGGATAACTCATTTATAATTCCTAGTAATAATTTGATGCAAGGAAGGATGGATATAGGGGCCTAGGGCACTCCCAATATCAATCCTACTTGCAAATTAACAACATAGAAGCAACAACATAGAGAAAGAGAGAAGGAATGCAGATGTCTTTAGAAATAGAACATATAGAAGTAAGAGAAAGTAGAAGTAAATATCATAATCATCTTAAAATCAAATCCAACACATGATGACATCATATAAAGAAAAGTCCATGGTATAAATCAAAGTCCATAGAATCAAATGTCCATAGCATCAAATATCCATCAATATAATCAGAATCTATCAAAAGAATACATGAGTATACAAAATCTCGATCAAAAACTTCATGATACAGAGTACATAGATCAAAAGGGTGCATAGTCAACTAGTCCTACTAACACCTGCACCTATACTTGCACTGACATCGTCTATGCTAGGACCATCAGGATCTATACTTGGCCCCTACTAGAACTAGGTTAAGACTTTTTTTGATCCATAATAGCCATGAAGGTCTACATCATAGCACGAAAGTGAGTCATCTTCTCCCTCATCTAAGTCATATCATCTTCTAGTGATCAAACATCATGAACCAAGCTATTTGGCATCGGTGAAGCTAGTGCTTTCTGAACTGCTGGTACTGGTGGCAATAGTGGACCAGGAACCTAACCAACCTATGGTGAAACTTTGAAAACTTAATCTCTCTACTAACCCCAAGCAGCCACTCTAATCTTTTGAAGAGATTGAAGATGTCCTCCTCTCATCCTAACTCTACCACCTTGCATACGAACTCCACCTCTTGCTAGTATAGGGGAAACAACAGGAATAATGGCCCTACCACCTCATCTGGCTCTACCAACCTGCCAACCTCATCATACACCTCTCCCACCCCCATCATCATCATCATCTAACTAATCATCGATATAAGGAATGAGCTTCATAGGATCAATAAACCTAGGAAATGGGTTTTGAATGAGCCACTATGCATAATCATCGGTCATCCTTGCATCAAATATATGATCTTATATGTCCTATGCTAATTGTGGAAGGCTTTGGAGCTCATCGCATGCCATGAGGAAATCAATATGAGGACCCCAAAGGGATCTCTCAACCTGTATACAAGCATAAAGTGTCAAGCCCTAGAACATACCCTGAATACAACCATACTACTAGATAACTCTATAGAAGAAAAATATCTCAATGAGAAGAGGAGTATGCCCTATCATCTACTAGGACATACACATAAAAGGAAGTTATGTATTATCCTCAACCCATGGATCAAAACTAAGATATGGTCACCATGTAACCTAATCCAAGTCATCAATGATATGTCTCCAATAATCAAGCTTGTCCAGATGTGAATGGACAACCATATCCTCATAGATATAAGAAAACAACCATCCTGGATCTCTCTCTCTCTCTCTCATATGACCACTAGGTGACTGATCGCGATATTCTCCCATGTCCATAACTCTAGCAGAATAACACCAACAAATAGTGCAACACTATGTCTATAAAATACATCGTGCAACTCAAGATAAAGTTGTGCAAGCATGGAAGAATCCTAATCAAAGCACCAAGGATGACTGATCATGTCCTCTAGACTATGACCCTAGCCAATAGAAGAATTGTGACCCGTTGGTTAGAAAGAAGGAAGCCATTGATCAAAACATCAAGAACAACATGAAGCATCAGAAAAGAGATGAACTAAGCCTAGGGAACGCTCTTATCACCAATGGTAGGATCACTGAAGAGACATCTGCAAATAGTGCCATCATAGACCTAGTCATAGTAAACTATCTCTCCATGTGTTTGAATATGGAGGAGTCAGTACACATCCTCAGGAGTGATCATCATCTCCCCAAGTGGCAGGTGAAAATTATTATGTTTGGAGTATCATCGCTCTACCATAGTAGTGAGTAGTCCTCCATTCTCTCAGAATAAAGGTATTATAGCAAGAAGGAAATCCCACATCGGTCGATCAGCTAATTGTCATGAGTGGTCAAATCCTCTACCATATCTAACAGCCATAGATATAATCCCTGGATAGCTAATGTTTGGAGGCGAGCCTGTGGAATCAAGAAACATTGAATCAGTAATCAGATCATCAAACAATTAATCATCACAAGTCAATTGACATCATAACTTATAAATATCATCATGAATTTTCCTAATTCTATTCAGAGAGGATGAAAAATAATCATCATAATTAAACCAATCAATCAGGATTTAAAATCAACATTTATCATAACATGATCAAAATTGACACCAAACGACTTGTTTTATTACAGGATCCATCATTCATACGACCCATAAATTATTTATACTAGATGACTCTATCAAAATTAAAAAATAGTTGCAAAAAGGTTGTAAGCACTAGTTTATGGCTTGCACGCACTAAAAATCAAAAGTTCTACTAAATTGTTTAAACACACTAAAAGAATTATTGTAGACACTGAAAGAACCTATAAGCACTACTAAAATTTGTATGCACTACTAAAACTTATCATAGGCACTACAATAAATCTTATTTGCATTGGATATTTCATACACCCTACCTAACTAATTGAATGCTAAAACCTAACCTAGGGCACCCAGGTGTATGAGCTACTAAAATTATTGTAAGCACCATTTCTCAACGTAGATGCACATAATAAAATTTGTACACACTACCAAAAATATAGTATGTTCTATTTCATTTTATTGGAAAACAAAAATATTTTGATGCGTAAAATCTAGATTTTTTGCAAAAATATTAAATCAATCGACAAAGAGGGTTTATCGTGGTACTCACAGGGGGTCTGTAGTCCTAATGATGCTGGTATTATTGCCTACACTTGAATATATGCTCCTACTAAGGCACAACCATTGTCAAAAGCTTAGAGAGATCAAAGGAGAAAAGTCAAAATAAGGTGGTGAAAATGAATAGTAAAATTGACATTTTACCCCTATATAGCCATTTGACCTAAAAATGGGCCTATTTTAGCATAAAATTGACCTGCAGCTGAAATTGATCATCGAATTGACCAAAATAGGGGTATTTTTTCATCAATTCATCACTTGAATCATTATAAGAAATGAAATCAAAATCAACATAAATTTAAAAATATTACTCAAAAAATGATCAAATACGCTTAATTTTTTCATCAAAACACATTTCATTTCATTTTTGAGAGGCATGCAATCAGATCATCATCAATTCAACCAAAATTTGTTGCAGGATCATTGAACGTAAATTTTTTTGAGCTCATAAGTGGGGCATTGAAATTAGCGAATCATGCCAAATCAGACATCGTATCCAAGATCCATCATTGTAACGACCAATGATAACATCAATCAATCAAGGTTTGATTTGGGAATCTGAATTGATCATCAAGCTAAAATCAAACATCAAACATCAAAAATCTACATCAAGACATCAGATATTCTTTGAACCAATGCTCTTCACACATTGATTCAAAGAGGGGCATTTGTAGACACCTGAAAATTGTCAAGGCTAATTCAAATGAGAAATCAAGGCATTAATTACAATCAAGCTAAAATCTAATACTAATTGAAATCAAAAGACAAAAGAATTAAATAAATAAAAAAATAAAAATTAATTGTACAATTAATCTAATTAATTGTATAGTTGAATTAAAATTAAATTTAATCCATTCAAGGGGTACACATGGTTAAAGAAATTAATTAAATTTAATTAATTAATTAATTCCTAATTTTTCTCACCTACCACATGGGAGGAATTACCTCAACCAATAGGAATTAAGGATTGGAATCATATGGATCAAAGCCACATTGAATCTCTATCACTCATAAGGAGAGAGCATCTTGACCACTCATTTTTTCTCATTGTCCTAAGTTTTGAGGACAAAATATTTAAATTGTCCCCATATTTGAAACCATGGACTTCACTCAAACTCAACCATGATCAAATTAACTCCACTCCTTATGCTTGCTAAAATCTATAAATAGAAGGAAAAAATAAGGAGAAAAGGATCCCAATTACATATTTGAATTGCATCATTACCATAGTGAATTTGAGCTAGGAGCATTTTTAGCACAATTGAGCATTGTTTAAGTAAATTAGGCTTAATTGCATAATCATTTAGCATAATTTCTTATTTTAGAGCTATCACTAATGGAGGCTTGTTGAGGGCTTTACATTAGCATCTTTAACTAGAGAGCTATAGGATGTTCATTATCATTATTTTTATTAAATAGCTCCCTAATTGTTATATTTTAGCTTAATTTGATTGAAATAGAGGTAAACTAATTATATAAAGGTACTTCTTGTACATAGGAACCATGTAGTAAAGAAAATTTTAGGTCCTTCTATGAAGCTTCTTTTTAAAATTGGTTAACCTACATAAACAAATATAACCAAATTTATAAGGTATAATAACCCATAAGATACAATCAACTCACAAATTTGTCACAATTTTTAATATTTTATAGAAATTAATAAATATGAAAATATTCACTCACCAAAACACTATGAATTCTATTGTACCCACCAAATCCTAATTTATGGGATCCAATACTTGGGACCCTAGATTGTGTTTCTTTTGTTGTACCTCGAAGGTATCTTTTAGATCCTCCTTGTGTAAATGGCCTAGATAATTTGGATTATTGAAGGCCCACCTCTTAGATTTAGCATCTTTCATAAGTTCATCCCATGTCACTTAGTTTGTATTCCTAGCTAGACATAGATATCTCAAGTCTTTTGTTAGCTTGGAACTTAAATAATCTTATTTATAATGAGCATATTTCCATGTAATATTGAGAATAACTTCACGATAAAAACTAGGATTTCCAAATGCTATTATTACATCATTAAATATTTCATCTCTCTTAGCTCTGGCTTTCTTCTTCCAATCCATTTGAATGGTATTGCGAAATATTTTCTCTGTATGGTGATAAATAAAGTGAAAGAATTTTAATATCCATTTCATTTGTCAAGACATTACCTTCTTACTCGAGCAAGATTGTAACTTCTTGTGTCCCTTTTGTAGCGATTGATGATACTATTGTTGTCTTAGGTGTTGAGGTAGATGCCCCTATAGGTACAAAATTCACTTATTTATTTCCTATTTTTAAAATGAGATTGTGAAATTGTTACAAACCCAACAAAATTATGAAACTATTTTCAGTTCTAAAATAATTATCAGATATAGGGATAAAATCAAACGTGAAAAGCTTAAACCCTACAAATGAAAATTCTCCTTCTAAACTTCTCCCTATTGCATTCGAATAAATGGTACTCAAAGACAACACATAGATTATGAAAAAGATCTATCCATCAAATGCCAAATAACATCAAACTAAACAATGGAGAAATGTTATAAGTAATATACATAGGAAAAATAAGTAGCAGTATAGAATTCAATAGAATGCAACAACAATTTTAAAAAATCAAAAACTTTTCAATGACCATGCACAAAAATTATAAATCTTGTAAATTTATATTTTGAAAATAGAGTATGCTTTGTTTTGAGGAAAATATTAAACTTTTCATTGCTATTTAAAAAAAATAAAATTACACACCTTTTTTAAAGGTTTCTTCACCACTAAATGCTATGTATAGAAGTCTATGATTAACTACTACTAACAATAGTCTAACAAATTACATGCATTGCATTACATAAAAAATAAGGAAAGAAATAGTGGATAAATATGCTTAAACGCAACATGCATATCATGCTTTTTTTTCAAGATTCATGTTGGTGGAGGTGAAGTGTTAGTCTAAACTTAAGTTGCATGATCTTCATACATGACCAGTTATCTTCTACATGGTTGTTGATAGTCCGGTATTGAGAGTATGATATGCTAAAGTTCCTAATTCCAATGTAAGGTATACATTTGGAACAAGAAAAAATACAATGATTTTGGCATAAGGTATGTATTTGGTACAAGAAAATGCAATGATTTTGGTGCAATCCCAAACCATGATTTAATAGAATTTTCTAATTTTATGGATAATAGTAAAGTACTTTATAAATTAAAAAAATTGGATATGGGTTGGTGAAAAAGACTTGCCTTTCATGATTGAGGCACAGATGCTGAAAATCCCCTAGAAAGAATTTTTGTGTAAGCTTAATGAAATAGCATTTATAAGTAACACTAAGTAAATATTCTTAAATCAATCACAACAAACTAAGATTTTCATATAAGAGTAACACATTGTAAGCGCAAAAAAATGATGAAAGCAAAGCACATTGAAGAGAGCTAGAAAATAATTAAAAACCAAGCTTACAATTTAACCTTAGGTTAATATTTTTATACTACAAATCTTAGGCTCCTAGAATGGATGGCTAGGCAACTCTGCTATTTCCAATCAGATATAGATTCAATGAAGCTCATGTGCCAACTGAGCGCAAAACCTTAGGTTTTTCCATCAATGCTTAGATTGATTTGGTAAGAAACCCAAATAAAATGGTACAATTATTATTATATGTAAGAAAAAGGGGAGTAGGTAAAATTAGAGAATTGAGAAATTAGTGGAAGTGGTTTTAGGTAAAGCAATCTTACTTGAAAATGGTCCACAAATAATATAAGTAGAAGTTGATAAACCAATAACCATTTCATTTCTTTAACTCCACAATTTTTCTTTACCATACCCTAGGATTTGTTGAATCAACTAGTTTATATGCATCTGAATAGGAAGAGAAACTTGAAACTATGTTATATTCTTAGTCTCCAATTGTTCAAGTGGAAAAAGGTATATGATGCAACATGACTAGAACCAAAGGTAAAAATTAATATTAGAGATTTGACATAAAACATCATAAAATTGATCAAGATAATTCACTTCTCAAAACTATCTATTTTCATATTATCATGAAATGATAAGGTTTGACACAAAATCTCAAGCTATCAAAAATAAAACATATTGTGATGGAACTTTTCCATTTGTAGGCTGAACCAAAATCAACCCTAACAAAAAATCCTTAGCCTTGTAATCTAGTAATATTTTTTTTATTGCAAAAATGAACGCTGAAATGAGTTTGCAAGTTATCAAGGACTATTTCTATAAATTCACAAGATCAATTCCCAACAAATAGACAAAATTCATACAAGGTAATATTCAAAGGAAAAGAAAGAGATGTGAGCTTCTAAATAAGAACATGTTAAGTTCATCTCATGCCCATAAAGAGCTTATGACACTATTAGAAGAAATGCACATGTTGAAAATAGAAGGCTTGAGTATGTAGGGAGAAAAGGTTTTAATGGAGAAAAAATAACAACATGATATAATAGAATTTAAAAGGAATCAAATTAGGAAAATATGATTTGAGAGTAATTTAATGAGCATAGCAATTTGAAGAGTAAGAGTGTCTAAATAATCTCCAAAGATATTGGTGTGCATGTGAATTTTGTACCTAGCTGGAGATACAACACTTCAGTAAAACGTTAGAGGTTACCAAATCAAGAAATCTATAATAAAATAAACTAAGCTAACCAGGTGATTTATTGCCTTCTAGTAGGTGTGAGTATGGTATTCTCAGATGCAGACCGAGATCAATGACAATGTAACACCTAAACGAAGGATTTAAATGATTGAAAGCGATGAACATGAATGCAGATTAATCTTTTTTTTTTTTTTTTTTCAATGCAATTTTCTAAAAAACTAATATGAAACTAGTCTAAAATGAATTGGAATGATATGAAAATTGATCTAACAATGATATGCTATGGATGAAAATGAATAAATGCTATGATCAAAACACTAACAAAAATCTCACAATCGCCTATTCGCAAGAGCTTGATTCTTCAAATGCAAATTGGCTAGAGTAAGTATGCAAATTCAAAGGATCCTTTTTTGAAGAGTTGAGCCTTGATTATATAGAAATCCAGGGCTTGAGGATGGATTGAGAAAATCCTTAAATCACTCTTGATAAACTTAGGTTGATTTTTGAGTTAATAAGAAATCAAGAATAGATCAATTCATAAAATCATGCAGTTTTAAAGTAGTTTTTAACTTGAAATAGAGTTTTAGTTCACTTTTTCAACTCACAATCATATGTTGAGTTTAGAAAGTTAACAAATTGAAATTGATAATTGATCTAAAGTTGACTACTTTTTTTATTATGCATGATTTAATATGAATTAATTTAATAATAAAGTGATTTATCCTCAACTTAATTGATTTTGAGTAAAAATAACTGATTTATGGGTTAATCAATTATTAAATCAAACTTTTATTCAAAACTATATCATTGAATATTGACAATTAGATTTAATTAATTAAATAATAATTTAATCAATTATTCATAGGATTTTTGATTTATTGTCAAAATTAAATAATATAAATTAGGAATAAATAGAATTAAATGATTAAGTGGAAAAATTAAACTTAATTAATTAAATATTCATCATATGAAATTAATTGACTTTAGGATAAATATGATTTATCTCCAAATAATATTTAATCAAGATAATTATGATAAATTAGGAAATATTCCCCGATGTAGAATTAGGATAAAATCAATTAGGGTTTCGATAAACTAATGTGCAAATGTGCCTTTGGTTAGGACTTTTGTGTCAATTTCAGTTGATTTGTCGATGTAGAGGGTTAATGAACCTATAGCCCATTTTTGGGGTTTTACATTTTGTCCCTCTTTGAATTACTGTGTGAAGCACAGTGGTTGAATGATTAGTCTTTTCTTGATGATGATATGGACTCAATTATGTGGTGGACAAACTGATCCTAAAAGATTAACCGATTCTGAGATAAAAATTGATTAATAATTTGAGGATGTTTGATTCAGGTCCTGATTGACCAAAGAATCGAGATGATGCTAACTATATCAATAATGAACCAGTGATTACGAAGAAGTGTCAAAACACCTAATTTTGAACCTATGATTACGAAGAAGTGATCGTCCTGATTCTAGACTTGATTGTCCAAAGGAATCAAAAGGATGCCAAATTTGAACCCTTCAATTATGAAGAACCAAGGAAATAACACAACTAAACCGATGGTTATGAAGAGGTGATGTAGTTCACAAGATTAACAGAATACCAGATTGATATGGATCTTGATGAATCTGATATGCCACAAGCGATGTGTCCAAAGCGATGAGGTCTTTTGATGAATCAACAACTAGACATGGTTGTTGTCTTGATCATTGAAAGAAAGATTTGATTTACAGATTTGATTGATGTGCAATACCATGCCCCCTTTAGGATGAAAATTGAAATCTGACAAGAAAATTCAGCATGAAATGGTTTAGAAGGATGTTTAATTGATTTGAGGATTGGTTATACACGTCTGGAAACGCGTTCTACATCGTTTGGAGGTCTCGAAGACCAAGTTTGACAAAGTTTGACCATGAGTTGACCATGGTTGACCAAGTTTAAATTTTTATAGTTAGATGTGAGATAATCAGTTAGTTGAAAATTGGATTTATTTAATGATTAAAAGGTTGATTAGGCAAAAAGTCAATCGTCGAGGGTCTAAAAATTTTTAATTGCAATTTTGACAATGTAAATGATCTCAGATTTTGATTTTGATCCCAAAAATGGATTCAGAACATTGAAATTAGCTAGGGGTGCAATTTTTGTGGAAAACAAAGCACTTAAAAAAAATTAGGTCAAAACCTATATAAGGCCCAAAAGGGTCATTTTCAAATCATTATTCACTTTTGTATTTTGTGATTTTTGTGGAACCCTTTGAGTAGAAATGGGAATTCCAGTCACCTCGCATTATTTTGAGTGCATCCATCGATACCAATGACCTCCCTAGTATGAGAACCTGGTAAGTGGACCTTTGTGCCTCTCTAGTAGTCAAATTTTCCCATATTTTATGTTTTCTAGGAATTTTTCATACATTTTTTCTTTTTGAAATTTTCACCATGAAAAGTCATACAACAATCCAGTAGGACTTCTACGAGTTTTGAAATGCATTTAGAGAGTCATACCTACTTGAAGTGTAACTCATATGAGAGGGACCCATCTATCGTACGACATTTCATCAGGTCCCTCAAGTGTCGTATGAGAACTTGTAGAATGTCGTGTATGCATGAAGAATCATACGGGAATCCATGGAAACTCATATGTGTTTTGACACCTATCTGAAAACTCGTATAGAAAACAGTGAGTGTTTTTCTCATCCTTAGGTCAATTTTTTTCTTTTTTAGATTTCTTAGGCTGATTTCTTAACAGTTGATGCACCTTCTAAAGTATTCAACTTTTCAATTTGTGTACTTATAGCCTGATTTTTTACCAAGTTACTAATAGGGTACCCTATTTTTGTGTTGTGTAGGTCTATTAGCTAGATGTTCATATCTGTACTTCTCATCGACCTACCCAAAGACTATGCGTAGCATTGCCTGACCCTCTGAGAGTGCACCTAGTTGCTTGCAGGTTTGAGTACTTGATTTGGTTGCTTGACATTCAGGTGAACCATAGTTTGATCAATGCTTTGATCTAGAGGTTTCATTCAGAGACCCAAACATTTCACCTTCTAACCAGAGAGATCACTGTGACTTTGGAGGATGTATATAGGATTTTACGAATACCTTTCCACGACCCTTGCCCAGATTATCATAGTTCAGGTAATGCTAGTCTACAAGCCTTCAGGACCTTGTTTGGTGATGAAAAGAAGTTAGCACAGTCAATTTCCTAGGAGAATCTTGTACAAAGATATGGGAAGACCCATAGATTAAACTGTATTCTAGCAGGGATGATCAATGGGATCATCATGTCTGACTATTAGTATAATGATCTTCTGATGGGTTGGGCCCCTATGGTAGGATGCCTAATGGCTACACCATCTGAGCTAGGATGGGGATAGTGTATGATTTCTCATATGTTCAGTGAGATGCATGAGATCATTTACCATTAGGGTAAATCTTTTTCTTCTGGAACACTTTTTCTACAAATCTAGGCATGGGAGCACATCCCTATATGCCGGCCAGTATGTGGCAATGAGAGGCAGCCATAGGAGCCCCTTATTTATAGATATTCTAGTTATGTTACCCAGGTTAAGATGGGCCAGACTAAGTACTAGAGGCATGTCTTAGAGGAGTTGAGCTTTGTTATATGGAGAGCGTACCAACATATTAAGGCTTGGTCAACTTCCCATGGTCAGTTTAGTTACTTTTGTTAGAACCGAGTGCTAATAGGTTGTTCTACCACTATCCTAGAGTGATTCATCATTACACACGTATGGAGGCAGTATGGGGTTATACATGATGTACCACATGAATACGCCATGTATGTATGGATGGCTCAAGAGCTAGGATTAGGTTGGACAACTCACTTCTCTTACGCTTTGTGCAATCAAGACTACACTAGGTATGTGCTGAGAGATTAGGACTACAAGCCACAGGTTGTCGATGCTAGGATCACTGATGCTTTTATAGCTTGGTTGGTGAAGCATCCTATGTGTAGATTTTTTGATCCTATAGAGCTGATCCCAACCATGGAGGAGGCTGCAAATGTTACAGGTGCACCGATGGGTAGGGGTGAGAGGCAATGAGATGTACAGATTCTTTTTGTGTAGTCTACACCACCTAGGCCTAGAGTAGATGTTATCCCATAGAGACCAACTAGACAGATGAGACCACTTCACCCTCATAGTTCTACAATAGGAAGACCTACATTGCTTCAAAGGAGACATACCAAAGGAGAGAGTAGCACATTGGGTAGCATTAGTAGTGGAGAAGATGTGTTAGGTACCCAACAGGATGTAGGTGGTGGTGAGGACACACAGGCTGATCTAGATTTTGATTTAGCTTCTAATGTTAGATGCCGCAAGGCATGTAGAGAAGAGGCTGTTGATCAACCTGTGGATATAGAGATGCCAACAACTAAGATAGATACTAGACTGAGGCAGACTCCTTAGGATTTTATTAGGTAGCTCAGGCTACATATTAGAGACTTGAGATTGTAGAGTGCCACTTTTGAGGTACAACTAAAGGAGTTTGAGAGGTAGCATTTAGAGCGAGAGGTAGATGTTAGTTGACTATAGGAAGAGGTTATACATCAAACTAGCTAGACATCATATTATGTTTATGTGTATTATGTGATAGTACCTGCTACATAGAGAGTACCAACTTACTCATAGTATATGATTGCCTCAGAGGGAGCTAGAGCACCACGGGATGATCCACCACTAGATGCGAAGGACCAAGTAGACAGCTGATCTATCTCATATGCTCTAATTTTTGTCATTTTGTCCATATACATTGATCTATTCCGATGGCTCTAAGGAGCGCATTCTTTTGTACACTATGCCATTAGTGCAGCCTTGACTATTCTGAGTTTATGATATATATGAGATCGATTGATTTTGGTTGTGACCTCATGTGTACTTGTTTGTTTGGTTTATGATGATATCATGTGATGCAAATATGTAAAATGCTTTGATTAGTGTAGAATGTATGGATTATGTAATGTAGTTAATGATGGAGTATGGAAATGTATGATTTTTTTATGCTTTATGGATGTATATGTATGTAATGAAATAAATGTATGAAATGATTTATGATATGTAATGTAAATGCAGCGATACACATGATATATTTTGTAGGTATTGATGAATACAAGTACTCGATCATTTGTCAAAAAGGATGGTTAAACCCAGGATGATAACTGCTTGTGGATCTATGAAGAGACCTTCGTGTGAGACTCAGTCCTTGTGTCATGTTTAGCATTGTTTTAGGGAATTGTTTAAGTTTCAAGCTGATTTGGAAATCATGAGATAAATATAATCATGCAAGTGCAAAGTGACATGCAGAATGAAATGCAAACCTAGGACCTAGGACTTAGTCACTGATCATGTGTCATCTATTTTCATCACTAAATATTTAATTAGGTAACCGAATAAATCAATACAATGTCCACTAGTTAGGAAAACCATGAACATATGAATATTGATTTTTAATTTGGAATATCAGATTAGATATAAGCACCAAGGCATAAATGCCAGGATGACTTGAATATCATGTCCATTTTGATTTAGCAATTTGTATAAGCATTGGGATATAAATGTTGTGATGACTTGAATATGCCTTGCATACAAACGCACCAAGAAATTGAGAGATCATTTTGAATCCAATGTGAATTACCCTTAGTGACCCTTTATCATTCACATCCTTGGGTAAGATTGTGTTTCATAGTAGGAATAAAAAATTACTCAAAAGACAAAGTTAGATCAAACATCCTTGAAGCTTCTAGGTATCGATGGTTGAGGTACACATGGAAATCTAATACAAGATGGAGGCACTTATAGTGGACACCAATTCAACATAGAATTTCCAAAGTTATTAGATTTTCACTCAAAGCAGAAAATAAAAAGAAGATTATGCCCCCAGTCATCACTCTCTAAATCCTATGAAGGACATCATTGAAGATCTCGAGGGAACAAAATATGCAGAAATACCAACATGAATCAGTAAACATACAAGGAGATAAAAGCATGTGAAGCCAAGATTGTTTTCAGTTTGTTGTTGTTGTTGTTTGTGTTTGGTTGCAAAATCCTTTTTGGTAAGGAGACTGACTGACTGACTTGGATGCAGCTTCAAAAGGACTTTGACTAGACATGACTCGTCTGTGGTACTAAGGACTACAGGATATGACATTGATTTCCCTCAAGTTGAAACTTTGATAGGATACATACGATGTTGTTGATTGGTGTACAAACTGAATTTATTGAAAACAAGGATATATACAAACTAAAGCAGACTAGAAGCTGGGAAAGACCAAGATTGCATTGATAGATGGAGCATTTTTGAACAAATGTTGCATGTTTGTTGGGTTTTTGCCATCTTGGTAGAGATTCTATTTTTTCTACCAAGGAACCTATTTACCAAGTTTTCACCAAGGCACTTTTTCTTTTTGTTCTTTTTTTTTGTATTTTTATCTTTATGAGTTTTTTGTACTTTTACTCTTTTTGATTTTTTTTGTGATACATCAAGGAACCTATTGCTAGGTTTTCACCAGGATGATCATTTTTTCAGGACTTCTTCCAATTTTTAGAATTTTTTTCAGGACATTTTACCATAGACTGAATGCCTTAGGCATAGAATTTCTTCAGATGGAGAACGCTGATTGGTTCTTAGAGTTGTTCTCCTTCAATCATTGAGAGTTGATAGGATCTAGAGCCAAAAGTAGTTATGATAACAAAGGGACCTAGCCAGTTGGGTTCAAACTTCCCCTTACACTCTCAATGAGATTGATTTTTAGGATTTTCTCTCAAGACTAGATTGCCAACCTGAAATTCTCTATGTTTGACTTTCTTGATGTAGCATCTAGACATTCTTTTTTGATATAGTATAATATAATCATAAGTTGCTTGTTTGTACTCATCTATTAGTTTAAGTTCTTGCAACCTAGACACTTTGTAGTTATCATCAGTCACTAGACCATGCATTCTAACTCTTAGTGATGGGATTTCAACCTTAATAGGTAGTACCACTTCAAACCCATACACTGAAGTGAAAGGTATAGCCCTAGTAGGTTTTCTGATACTTGTTCTATAGGCCCAAAGAGTTGGATTGATCATGAGATGCTAGTCTCTTCCTATTTTATTAACTCTTCGATGCAAGATTTTCAATAGATTCTTGTTTGATGCCTTTGCTTGTCCATTCCCTTGGGGATAGTATATGGACAACCAATGTTGGGTTATCTTGAATTCTGAGCATAAGGAATCTAGATCATTTTTCTTGAATTGGTCTCCATTATCTGTGACTATCGAATGTGGAATACCATATTTGCAAAAGATGGAATTTAGGATTAACATAGATATCTTCTTGCCAGTAGCTTGAATCAAAGGAATTGCTTCTTCCCATTTTGTGAAGTAATCGGTACCTATAATGATATGGGTATGTCCATTAGAAGAATGTGGATAAATAGCCCCTATGAGCTCAAACGCCCATTGTTGAAAAGGCCATTGTGTAGTAAAGGGAGTCAAATATCTCCCTTGGGCATGAATTAAGTTACCATGTACTTGGCACTTTTGATAGTTCTTAGCATATTTGATAGCCTCTTTCTCCATTTTAGGCCAATAGTACCCAACGCTGATAAGTTTTTGAGCTATTGTTAAACTGTTCGAATGTGATCCACATATACTATCATTGACTTCTTCTAATGCACATTGAGACTCTTCATGCTCTAAACACCTAAGAAGTGTACCATCTAGACTCTGTTTACATAGATCCGTACCTATGATGACATACCAGGATGCATTTTGGATAAGGTATCATTTCTCATGGCAGTTGAAGGTATTAGGGATGATTTGGTCTTTAAGGTAGGAGTATAGGTGTTTGTTTCTAGAGGAATCATGACCAACAATAGTGTAGATTATGCGAGTTTTAGGGGAATCATATGCAGGGAATGACAATGCTTCCACCAAGAACTCGTAGCATAGCTCATGTTTAGGCTATTGTAGTAGAGATGATAGAGTTACCATAGCATTAGTAGCTTTGTTCTCTATTCTAGGAATCTATTGAAACATGATAGATATGAAATATTTCTTAAGGTCATCAATGATGCATTTGTATGGAATTAGTCTCTCATCTTTCATTTGGTACACATCATTAACTTGGTGTATGACTAGCTGTGAGTCTCCATGAATGTCCAACTCTATTACTCGCCACTTAATTGCTATCTTCATGCCATTAAGTCGAGCTTCATATCCAGTAATGTTGTTTCTGTAAGGAAATTTGATTTTGAATGCTTTAGGTATTGAGTAACCTTATGGTGATATGAATAATATGCCTGCTCCAAATCCATTATGTGTGTAAGATCCACCAAAAAAAACATGCCAACTCCTAGAAGATATGTGCATGATGGATGAATCAGGAAATTCCATCTATAATGGTGTATTATCAAACAATGGTGCTTCAGCTAGTTGATTTGCAATGACTTGGCCTTTGATAGCTTTCTTTTCTTTGCATTCTATGTCAAATTCACTCAATAGCATCACCCATTTAGCTAGTCTACATATGAGGGAAGATTTTCTCAACAAGTATTTCAATGGATCTATCTTAGCTATCAATTGCACTGTATGAGCTAACATGTAATGTCTTAGTTTATGTGATGCAAAGATCACAGCTAGACAAGCCTTCTCAATCATTTAATAGTTCATCTCATATGCCACCAATGTTCTACTGATGTAGTAAATAGCTCTTTCCTTCTTGTTTTCATCATGTTGTGCTAGTAATGCCCCCAGTGATGTATTTGTGGCAGAGACATATAGTATCAATGGCTTCCCTTGTATAGGAGGCATCAAAATAGGAGGATTTGATAGATATTACTTTATGTGATTGAAGTTATTTTCACATTCCTTGTTCCATACAAAAGTCACACCTTTATGTAATGTCTTTGTGAAAGGTTGTGATATGTCTTCTAGCTAAGATATGAAACATCTGATTGATTGCACCCTTCCTTGTAAGGTTCTCATTTAACTGATATTCTTAGGAGGTTGCATCTCTATGATAGCTTTGACTTTGGCAGGATCTACTTCAATGCCCTTCTTTGAAACAATGTAGCCTAGGAGCTTTCTGGAAGTGACACCAAAAGCACATTTTTTAGGGTTCACTCTAAGACTAAACTTCTCCATTTTATCTAGTATTTTACTCAACTTATTCAGATGTTCAGATCTTTCCATTGATTTTTCCAAGGTGTCATCAACATGGTCTTCCATGGTTCGATGCATCTATTGGATTAGGAGAGATAGGGTACTGAGAGGGGAGGAGTAAAATAGTGCCCAAAAAAACTTTAACTCATAAACCTTTCAAATCTAGAATAGCAACCAGTAGTAACCTTGAAAAATAAATTGTATCTAATGCATGTATCATTCATCCATTCAACTTGTAAATATAAATAACATGAAATCAATAATATAACTCTCCCATAACTCAAGTATTTTGGTAACACAAAAACTCTTGTTAGAAGGTAAACACTATGGTGGCTATGACACCCACAGATTCTTCACTATTGTAGATAGAAAAGGTTTTCCTATTAGGGCTACAAGTTTTGATCACTTATGGTGATCTTACCTTGTTAGGAGTAACATATTAGATCAGCTAGATCTATCTAGTGATAGGATTTAAACAACACTGCTTGAGTGTGCACTCGGTTAGGAGATTTACAAAAAGACTGTTAGGTCTACTCAGTTAAGAGATTTTGCCAAAACTCTATTACAATTATTAGAAAGCAATAGGTATCTATATGATAATGACAACTCATCTTGTCTAATAGAGATCAATAAAGTACTAATAAGATATACTATGAAGATTCTCTACTCTGAACTGATCGGTTAGCCTATTATGATTCTACCTTAATTTGATAAACTCTGAATATTGTTCTACTCTATCAACTGATAATCTTGAAGGTTGGCTAGTGCTTCAAGTGCTTCAAGTGCTTCTCTGCTCAAACATCAGTTCTCTTCAAAAATGATGTAAAATAAAAATATATAGCATACTACTTTTTGCTACTTAACAAAATTAGGTTACAATATCTTAGAGAAAAACCTAAGATCTACAGTGTACAAAATTAACCTAGATTTAACATTTACAAAAGATCTTCATCTTAATTAATGAATATCTCACCAATAAATGATCCTCGATCTTGGTAAAACATTTTTTGATTCTGTTGTAACTATTTGCATTGATAGATGTGCCATTCTTGATTCCTATGCCATTTCCTATGATCCTCAATAAACACTGTAAATACTGCTCAGTGATTACAGTGATGCTTGATGTTTACTATTGCTCGGTATTAGTGTTTGATACTTGGTAAAACTATTTGATGCTCAGTGTAAAGACTTAACTAACTGGCTTGTGATGCTTTGTTTTACTGACTTGGTTCATTTAAGTAACCGACTAATGTCATTGACTTCCTTTGATACTAATGACAACCTTTAATGCTCAAATAGAGATAACAACATCATGTCATGAAAGATAGATGTTATAGCACATTGATATGTAGCACTAGCATTCTTAAGGCCAAATTGCATGAAATTCCAACAAAAGGTACCCCATGCACATGTGAAAGTTATTTTCTCTTGATTTTCTGGTGTAATTTTGATTTGGTTATATCCAGAGAAACCATCCATTAAAGAATACATCTCAAAGTCCGTTGTCATGTCCAGTATCATATCGATGTTTGGTAGTGGAAAGTCATCCTTAGGTAATGCTTTGTTTACATCTCTGAAGTCTGTTCATATTCTGATAGATTTATCTAGTTTTTAAATTGGAACATTTTTTGAGATCCACTCAGCATAATCGATAACTTGGATAAATCCATCTTTTAATAGCTTATCAATTTCAGCTTTGACTTGTAGTGCAACATGTGGATGCATCTTTTGCAACTTTTGTTTGACAGGTTTGACCCCTGGAACTATAGAGAGATGATGCATTATCAAATTTGGATCTAATCCTCACATATCTGAATATTTCCATGTGAGTTGATCTTCTTTTCTATCAAGAAAGTAGTGAACTCTTGTTTCTCTTCCTCTGATAGGGATTGTGCTACAAGAATCAATTGTGGTTCCTTTAGTGTTCCCAAGTTGAAAGATTGAGTGGGGTCTATCAGAACTTATAAATGACTTGGAAGGACATCAAATATCTCATCCTTAGGTGCCTCATAGAGGTTTTCACCTTTAGATATTTCTTTTATTTTTACTATTTTAGGTTTTGAGACTGCCACATAGTGGTTTTCACCCTCAAAACTCTTTTTCTTTTTTCTTTTTTCCTAACTGAGATATTTGATAGCTGACTCTATTATGCTAATGCTAGGTTCACTGATGGAAGTTGTCATAGGTTCCACTGCATTGAGGTAGCAGGCAAGGGCATAGTCATTTTGAAAGGTGTGGATATCTTGACTCGGATAAGTAGACATTTCGTTGATAAGCTCTTGATGTTGGATAGTCAAGGTATGGGAGGATTGGGAAATAGTGTTCATACATATGGTGTTGTCATCATTGGTCCTAATCTAACTCTCAATTTCAAAGGTGATATTACTACTCAGAATGTTCAATTCATGAATAGTCTCAATGTCATTATTGGATTCCACTTTAGCCATAGGTGGATCATACTCGCTAAGTTCATCATTTCACTATAGACTCACATCAGATTTAAGTGCATATTGGTGAATGACATCAATGTGTTTTTCAATGATAAGTTCATCTTCTTCTGAAATGACTCCCCATTCATAACCATTAAATTCTTCATCTATACCTTTGGGAAAATCCAGAACATGTGTAAAATCAGGACAAATTCCCCAAGAAAGATTACCTTATGAGTCCAAGTAGAACTCATATTCATGGGAATTTGTTTTAAAATCACTGGAATATCCAAAGGTTTAGCTATTGTGATAGGTTTACCTTCTTTTTGTTTAGTAGCAGGTTCTTGTGTGGCTACTACATTCATGTTCTCTTTAGGTTTTTTTTCATCCTTGAGAAGATCTAGTATTTCTTTGGGTAAATGTTCACAAGGAATAAGATCAGTGGTGTCTAACTCATCACTATCTAGTTGTTGTGTTTCTTCCCTTAGCTGAATTTTTTTTGATGGTTCAATATGCTCTAAGACATGAAGAGAGTTTTTGCTGAGATGAAAAGGCTTCTTTTGATATCCTAGGCCTGTAGTATCTTTGGTCATCCTTCTACAGTGTTCAACTAGTTTTATAATGCCTTTGCCTCTTGTTCCTAGAGGTCCTTTTCTAGTGTATCCCATTTTAGACTTGAGTTTATGACCTAGCCCATAAGATTTGATAGGGATTTTAGGTGTTTTAGAGTCACATTTCTGAACTGTCTGGGATTGAGACTCATCTTTGTATAACCATGCTAATATAGCTTCTTCCTCACTAGATTCTTGCTTGGATACCTTTTATGTGACAGAACTTACATTGTAGATTGCTTGAGGTCCTTGGGATGCTTGATTTATCTATGTTAAATGTTGCCCATAGGATTTAGGTGAGGTTGGGAGAGATGTTAGAGATAGGACTAGTTCCATAGTATATTCTCCCATACTTGTGTCTTTGATTTTGACCTCTCTAGCAATGTCTTCCATTTTGGATGTAGATGCTATGTCTATTTTCTTAGTGAAAGATTCTCTATTATGTGGAACAAGTTTGTCAGCAATTTCTTTAAATGCATTGCAAGATGTGAATATGTGAGCTAGAATTATTACCTCTACTCCATCATAAGGAAATATTATGCATTGATGGTATGTGGATGGAATAGCTTACATTTCATGTATCCAAGTTCTCCCTATAAGAATGTTGTAAGCCAAAGGAAGATCTAGAACTTGATAGGTAATATCTCTGATGATTGGTCTTGTTCTGATAGGCAGGACAATTGTTCCCTTGGAAGATCTTTCTTGCTCATCATATGCCTTTATAGTTAACTTCTTTTTAGGATCAATGGAGTCTTTAGATAATCCTAGTTGTGTGATCAATTTGTAGGAACATATGTTTAAACTAGCACCTCCATCTATCAACACACATTTGAGATGATAGTTTTGGATCAAGACTTCAATGTGCAAAGGATAGTTATGCAGATTACTCAATGAGTTATAATCTTCCTCAGAAAAGGAGATATACTGGGGTGATGTTAGATGAGCAACCATAGTCTAGAATCTGACTAGATCAAGATTGTCAAGAACATTGGAACCGAGCAGAGATTTATCCAAAATAGCTCTATGAGAAGGAGATATTTGAAGCAACTCAAATATGGATATTTTTGCATTGGTATGCTGGAGTTGTTGGATGATCTTGTATGATGTTGGTCTTGTCTCTTTGGAATTTGATGATTTTGAGGAAACCCTCTGTTTAGAAGTAGACAAAAGATTGAAAGGCACCTTAGGGGCATTTGATGAACCTGAGTTTTGTCCTTGTAGATGTACCTGAGCTTGTGATCAAGTTATTGCATTTGTTGATTGATTATCTCTATCCTTTTTCACAATAGTGATGACATTGCAATGTTCAGATAGGTATGGTTCAACCATGTTTATGACATCATTGTTTCTAGAGTAGGTGTAATTGACCTTAGCACCCATGTTAGGTCTAGAATATGAATCTCCTTGATTATACTTCAGAAATGGTTTCGTGCATGTTGTATGATCATTGTTGGTTTTATGATTGTCAATTACAATTTTTCCTTCATCAATTTTGTCTTGTATGAGATTCTTCAAGCACATGCAGTTATTGGTTTTATGTCCTTTGTTTTGATGGAAGTCACAGAAATTGGTCTCTTTCCACCATTTTGGTTTAACTTCAGGATCATATGGTTTTTTCTTAGGCAGCATGATGATTTTTTTTGCCAACAACATTTTCATGGAAGATTCTAAGGACTCAATAAGACGAGTGAACTAGCACTTTGGTTTTGTAACCCATGGTTTATAGTCATTAGAATTTTTGGAAGATTTAGATGCCTTTTGTTCAGAAGCTTTGATGGCTTGAGTGCCCATGGTGATGTTGGCATTAAGCAGAATTGCCACTAGTGACAACACTTATTTGCATTCTGGATATAAACCGAGTAGACAGTGCAAACCGAGCAGACAGTGCAAACCGAGCAGACAGTGCAAACCGAGCAGACAGTGCAAACCGAGCAAGTTAGTACAAACCGATCAGGACAATGTAAACTGAGTAACATCTTGTCTACCGAGTCACCAATACTTACCGAGTTCAATACCTACCGAGTGATCAGTATGAACCGTGCCTTCACTTCTACCGAGTGCATGACGATGCCGAGTAATGCAGTGGACGCCGAGTATCAGAAAGTCACCGAGTCAGTTTGAAGGAACTGAGTAACCATATTTGGGCTGACTTAGTAGCACTTATGTTTATTTTTCAAGCCGACTGTGTAATTGTAATTGTAATTAATTGTTTGAGACTTGTATATAAACAATGTTGTAAAAATAAAACGATGGAATGAAATATATCAAGGAGAATATATGTGAAAGAAAAAGAAAGGCAGAGATAAGCGAATTGCAGAAGGCTTCAGAAGTATAAGGTACAGCAAAAGACAAATTCATCACAGAAGGTGATCAGTACATCAGAGAATCTCAATCAGCAATCCAGTTGCAAAGCAGAGATCTACTGTTTCATTCTAACAGGTGAATCAGTACTAAATCCTTTAACCGGGTAGACTTAACAGTCTTTGTATAAATCTCTTTACCGAGTGCATACTTCACTGTATGTTTGTAAATCCTTTAACAGGGTGGATTTAGCAATCCTTATTGCTCCTAACAGGGCAGATCATCAGAAGTGATCAAATTGTAAGCCTTAACCGGCCAACTTTATTCTGTAGTATTAAAGCTTTGTGGGTTTCATCCCCACCCCAGTTTTACTTTCTTTTGGAAGGTTTCTGGGTAACCAAATCTATGTGTCATTATTGTGAATGCTTTCAAGTTTTATGCTTTCTGTATGCAAAAGTTAAAAAGTAAAATACATGTTAAAATTAGAAGAAAATTTGGAGTTACTGATTCACCCCTCCCCTCTCAGTAACTTGGTTAATTCCTGAATATTTCCAACAATTGGTATCAGAGCTGCATTGGTTCTCAAGACAAAGCTTAACTAGCTTGAGCAAAGATCCAGGACAATGGAGGTATTCAAACTGAACAAGGTGATTGAAAATGAAAAGCTAGATCTGGAAATGGCCATAGCTAAACTCAAAGAAGCAAAAGAACATCTTTCCCAATCCCTAAGGAGAAGGAAGGAACTTGCAAATCAGATGAATGATCAGAATTACATTGAAGAAAAGATTGAAGATCTTCTTCCCTCAAATAACTCAGATGAAGCAAACAATGCTATCAAAGAACTCCTAGAAAAGAATGGGTCTCTGCAGGAAGAAGTGAGAAAATTGAAAAGAGAACAAGAACTACACTCTACAAGATTCTGTGAGATCTTGGAACAAAGAAACAAGTTGAAAGATGAATTAGATGGAAGAAACATTGAAGTCCAAAACAAAACCCTTCAGCTAGAAAATCTAATTGATCAGATCTCTCATACAAATGAAGAAATTCTAAATCTAAGTTTAGAAATAGAAAACACAAGAGAAGAACTAAGATCTGAAAAGGAAACCAATCTAAGATTGATGGATGACCTAAACACTGAAAAACAAATCAATGAAGGAATGTTGAAAAGTCAAGAAGACTTGAATCAGCTGTATGAACGAAATCTTCATAGGCAAAAAGGAAAAGCAGGACTTGGATACAAAGAAGAAGGCGAATCCTCTAAACAAGGTACTCAAAGAAATCAAAAACCTACTTGTAATCATTGTGGTAAAATAGGACATACTTCAAATAAATGTTGGAACAATGAAAAAGCAGAATTCAATGGAAAATGCTATAGCTGCAATCAACCTGGTCATAAAGCAAATGAATGCAGGGAAAAACCTAGATTCAGAGGTAATTGTCACAAGTGCAACAAACAAGGTCACAAGACATCCGAGTGCAGATCCAAGACATTTAATCCAGCAGAAGAAATTGTGAAAGCAATGTTTGGATGGGACTACAACACCTGGTGTAGATGTCACTACTGTGGAGAATATGGACACATTGGCATGAATTGCATAAAACATCATCTAAGGAAAAGAGATACTACCATAAGATGTTTCAAATGCACTAAACTCGGTCACATAGCCAGAAACTGCATGAATGCTAGTGAAATTGAAGAAGGAAAGAAGAATGAAGCAACTAAGGTCAGAAAACAGATAAGACAAAAATGGATTCCTAAAGCTACCGAGCAATCCAGTCCAAGTAATGGAATGGATGGCTCTACCGACTCAAACTAAATTTCCAAGGAAGCAGTGGAACTGTACTCTCATAGATCAATCTCAAGCAGTTCCAGAACCAAAATTAAAAGAAAAGTCTAAATCAGCATGCAAGATGCAGTGAGATCACAGGGAAGTCAGTATAGTCTTCACCGAGCAAGGTCGGTATAGTCTTCACCGAGCAAGGTCGGTACCTGTCTTTACCGAGCGAGGTCGGAGCATTATGAATTCTCGAGTTCACCGAGCTGCGAAGTCTTTTCTGAGCAATTAATTCTTAGTGGGTGACAGTCTGTCAGAATTCCTACCCTAATTTGAAATGAGCATTAATGACAGGATTGGAAACAAAAAGCAAGTAATCGAACTCATTCTTCACCGCAAATCTTTAGCACTTTGAGAGCAGAAAACTTCAAGGGCAACCCGGCGATTTAATACTTTTGCCAAAAGAATTTTCTGTGAGCTACCATGGCATCATCCAGCACTTCAGCGAAGAAAGGATCTGATATGTTAGTCCAAGGGGAGTGGAAAGCACCAGATTTTAAGATCGTGCCCGCTATTGCAGCAGCCCTAGATCTGAACGGAGCTCAATCTTAGATTCCTCCTAAGGTACTGCTTATCAACGATATCCGTAATCATTTTAACTATTCAATTCAAGAAATGGAAACCTAGAACTAGACATTGTGCGTGAGGAACTATGTGTGGATGGTATTTTGAAGCCCGAGCACAAACATCTGGAAAATAAGGGTTTAGTTCACATTGCACATCTTCCTCAAAACTTTCAAGATAAATGGGTTAGGTACATTCTCAGCCGAGTACATGATGGCAAGATTTGGCTTGAGCAACCTATTGAGATCACAAAGAAAATGATTCTACAAGTCACCGGTCTTCCCATGTTGAACAAAGCTAAAACTACCAAAACCCTAGGTCGGACAGAACTAGAGAAGAAAACCCTAGCCGAGTGGGATGGTAGAGGCATGAAGGTTAGCAGCATTACTGACGCCGAACTAAAGTTTGGTACACATATCATTGCCCACAAGATTTATAGTTCTAGTCGACAGAACAGTGTCTCCTGTGAAGCTGTTGACCTAGCATACAAAGTGGTCAAAAACAACTTGACATTTGACCTAGCAGACTTATTGTTGAAACAGTTCAACAAGAACATGGAAAGCATCAAAACTTCCAAAAACAATCCATGTAAGTTTGGATCCTTGTTAGTCTGTTTATTCTTCTATGTTCAGAAATTCTTCCCTTCTAAAGGAAAAGTTGTATGGAGAAAAGATGTGCCAGTACTCTATGAAATAAATGAATACATTGCAGAAATGGGTGAAAACTTTGAAAGCATCATGGATAACTATTTTGAGTCTTTCAAAGAGAAAATGAATGACAGATTCCGAATTCCACAGAAGTTGGTGGAAGATTACAAAGATGACATCTGTTTTATGGTAGATTGTGATAATGTGTATATTCAAGCAGTTAAACCGAGAACTGTATATGTAAAACCTCTTCCTTATGAGGTAAATATTGATGAAACCATGAATATCATTGAAGCTCTTCTAAATCAGCCTGTCAATCCCAAAGCTCCATATTTTGGAACATATGATGAAGCTAAGGTGAGAATTGAACTAGGCATAAAGCTTCCACAGGCAGTAAACAAAGGAAAGAAGAGGATAGCTAAAATGCAAATGATAACCGAGGACAAAGAAGAAATAGATGAAAAAGAAGGAGAAAAGGATGAGAAAATAGAGGAACCAGAACCTGCAAAGAAGAAAGGAAAATTTTTCATCACTAAGGCATCTGTGCCTCCCACTGCTGTGTTTACAAGGAGAAATACAAAAGGCAAGGCAGACAAGGCAGAAAAGGCAGATAAAGACATAGTATTCAAAAGGCCTCCTCTAACCCTTCAAGAAAAGCTCAAACTCTTTAGAGATGGATCAGGATCTGGAGTAAGTAACATAAAATCCTTGAAATATGAAACCAGATCGGAAGAAGAACAGAAGGAAATAGAAGATGTTGTTGTTGAGAAGATGGGACAGTGGAAATACTCTCTTGAAGAAATTACCCCATAGATTCCAGCAGTTCTATTGAATCCAATAAAAATGAGATGGAGCAATGCAAGGCAAACTGTGATAGACATATTTGATCAAAACCTGAGACAGTTGATGCCGAGCTTGAATAATGATGAAGTAAAGAAGGCACTAAAAGAAAATGAAAATAAGATGACATTGAAGTTCAATACTTGTTTGATTTTGATCAACAATATTGAATCGGTTGTGAAGGCTGCAAAAGCCACATGGAAGAACATATACCACCTTCACCAACCGAGCATTGAAACTGTAATAATAAAGGATATTGAAGATGACAGCGATGAACAAGAAGAAGATACCGAGGTAGATGATACTGTAAGGATAGCAGCAGAAGTCATTGCATCCCTTCCTACCTCTCCAGTGAAAATCTCTACATCCAGCCCAGAGACACCTTCAAGCATGGTTGTGACAACTTCCACATTTGTCCAATCATCCCTAGCAACATCAGAGGCAGCTACCATTTCTTCTACCGAGCTGCAGTCTCCTGTACCAGTAAGTTTCCCAGCTTTTGAATCTTCAAGTGTAAATATTTTAAGTTCTCCAGTAGAAAGTATACCAGTGTCAATAGCTAGCCCTACTTTATCTACTGTCACTACTACAAGAGCATTAAGTACAGATAAGCCTAAGGCTCTACCAAGTATAAAATTTTTGGGTAAAAATATAGTTGAGGATATAGACCTAGATGAAGAGATAGAGATTCCTACATTAGATTCTGCAAATCTCTCAGCAGACCAGATGCAGAATATAGGTGAGATCCTCCAAAGGAAAGAAAAACAAAAGAAGCTTAAAGAGGAGAGAGACAAGGAGTATCAAATCATCAAGGATGCTAAGGACATTTTGTCTGATGCATTAGGCATTAAAGTAGACTCCTCCCAGCATGTTTTGTTACAATTAGCAGAAGCAGTTGAGAAATACAATGAGGACTCATCCGGGATAGAAAAGTTAGTTGAAAGAGCAGAGAAGAGATTCAACAATAAAGTGCTTGAGCACATTGCTCAGCACATAGCTATTAACCAAGTGGAATTGTCTTCAGTTTTGTCTAACATAGAGTCTATTTATTCGAATGCTACCTCTCTTTTGGCCAAACTATGCAATTTTGCCGAGTTCACAAAGGATGTTAAAGATAAAATGAATAAAATGGATGAGGATATGAAGATTAGCATACAGAAGCTGCAACTTGAACCAAGTTCAAGTTCTGCTCATCACATGAAAATTTCACACCTATCTAATATGCGGTCTGATCTACTGAAAGAAGACTCAAGGATCCGGTCCACACTGCTAGACATCCAACACATGATCCTTCCCATCATGAATACAATGTATAAGCACATTGAACATTCCAGAACATTGATTCATGACAATCAGTTCTCTATAGCAGATCACATGATTGAACTCTCTGCAGAAGTACAAATTGCTATACAAACATGTAAGATCCTGCAAGAAAGTTGGGACAGAACCCTAGCACTAATAATGAAGGTACATTATGATTTCTTATCAAATTTTGGATTCTCTCTGTAAATAACTTGTATATGCACCTTTGGCATTATCGTCAAAAAGGGGGAGATATGTATAGAAGGAGAGATATGTATACTGTATAGATTTGTATAAGGAACAGTTAGCACATTGAAAGGGGGAGACAATGTATAAAGCCCTATAACAAAGACAAAATTTTGAAAAATCAAAATAAAACTCAGTATGATTCGATGTATATAAATTTTGGCCAATAAGTGTTTTTGTCACTAATGCCAAAGGGGGAGATTGTTGGCATTAAGCAGAATTGCCACTAGTGACAAAACTTATTTGCATTCTGGATATAAACCGAGCAGACAGTGCAAACCGAGCAGATAGTGCAAACCGAGTAGACAGTGCAAACCGAGCAGACAGTGCAAACCGAGCAGACAGTGCAAACCGAGCAGACAGTGCAAACCGAGCAGACAGTGCAAACCGAGCAAGTTAGTACAAACCGATCAGGACAATGTAAACCGAGTAACATCTTGTCTACCGAGTCACCAATACTTACCGAGTTCAATACCTACCGAGTGATCAGTATGAACCGTGCCTTCACTTCTACCGAGTGCATGACGATGCCGAGTAATGCAGTGGACGCTGAGTATCAGAAAGTCACCGAGTCAGTTTGAAGGAACCGAGTAACCATATTTGGGCCGACTTAGTAGCACTTATGTTTATTTGTCAAGCCGACTGTGTAATTGTAATTGTAATTAATTGTTTGTGACTTGTATATAAACAATGTTGTAAAAATAAAAGGATGGAATGAAATATATCAAGGAGAATATATGTGAAAGAAAAAGAAAGGCAGAGATAAGCAAATTGCAGAAGGCTTCAGAACTATAAGGTACAGCAAAAGACAAATTCATCACAGAAGGTGATCAGTACATCAGAGAATCTCAATCAGCAATCCAGTTGCAAAGCAGAGATCTACTGTTTCATTCTAACAGGTGAATCAGTACTAAATCCTTTAACCGGGTAGACTTAACAGTCTTTGTATAAATCTCTTTACCGAGTGCATACTTCACTGTATGTTTGTAAATCCTTTAACAGGGTGGATTTAGCAATCCTTATTGCTCCTAATAGGGCAGATCATCAGAAGTGATCAAATTGTAAGCCTTAACCGGCCAACTTTATTCTGCAGTATTAAAGCTTTGTGGGTTTCATCCCCACCCCAGTTTTACTTTCTTTTGGAAGGTTTCTGGGTAACCAAATCTATGTGTCATTATTGTGAATGCTTTCAAGTTTTATGCTTTTTGTATGCAAAAGTTAAAAAGTAAAATACATGTTAAAATTATAAGAAAATTTGGAGTTACTGATTCACCCCTCCCCTCTCAGTAACTTGGTTAATTCCTGAATATTTCCAATAGGTGAGATTGAATGTGGGTACCTTTGATGGAGCATTGATGTAATCGACAACACCATCTATGACAACATTCTTGTTCTTGTTCCAGAATTTGACTTTGTCTTTATTGTTGGAACTAGAACTAGATTCATACTTGCTATATTTGTTAATCAATATGTCTCCCTTATGAGAAAGAACATTTTCAATTTTTATGGCATTTTCCACCATTTTCTTGAAAGAAGTATGATTTTTCATTTGCAAATGATAATTGAGTCCCGAAATCAAATTGTTGATGAAGATTTCAAGTTTTTCAATTTCCAGAATAGATCGAGCATAGAGTGAAAAATTCTTCATCCATCACTTGAGGAAGGTCAGGAAGGGTTCTCCTAACTTTTGTTTTAGATTATAGATATTGATCATGGTGACGAGATGTTGAATATTGTAGGAGTATTGTTGGTAAAATAGTTTGATCATCTCCTTAAAATTCTTGATTGTTGGAGGCATTTTAGAGAACCAATGAATGGAAGATCCTCCAATAGAATGATGGAAAAGATGCATTAAGTAGGTTGGTTCATGCATAAAATCCATGGACTAAGTGCAAAATTCTCTAACATGATCTTGAGGATTAGAGTTTCCATCATACTTATCATATTTTGGTATCTCCACTCTTTTTGGGAATGGTGGCATGTACAAGTTTTTATCAAATGGAACTGGACATAAGGCCTCCATGGAGAACTCCTTAGGTTCCTTCTCTTTTTCTAGCTTGTTGAGCTTAAATTTCATAACATGTATCTATTTTTTCATGGTTGTGATAGGAGTCTCTTCCTCTTGAGTGACGATATCTTTGACATTAAAATTTGGAGGAAGTTTGGCTCCTTAATGAGCTATTTATAAGAAATAGGCTTCTTTCTCCTCTTGTAATAAATGTTTCATCAACTTTCAAAGTGTTCATCACTTCTATATCGTTCAATTTCAGATGGAGTGGGTTTAGGATCTTTGTGATTAGATTGATGACCTTGGGATCCTTGGTTTCCTCCTCCTTGAGACATTGCATTATTATGAGGACTACCCAGGATTAATTTATGTAGAGTTGATGGAGTACCTTTGTGGATTGATACAGGAGGAGTATTGTAACCACCTTTCAAGTAAACGTTTCCAAGAGCATCTTCTCCAAATAGATTGGTCTCGTAAGGCTGATGAAAGGTTTGAGAAACCATAGAAGATGCTGCTGAAGAGATACTGGGTTGTTCTCTTTGTTTTCATTGTGAGGAAGCTCTAGTTTCAACCATCAACCTTAGACAAATCAAAAGAGCAAGATTAAGACAACTGATGAATGATTTGGTTTAGGAAAGATTGAATGGTGCGACCTTGTCAAAATTGGGTTGATTGAAGATTTATTTGGACATAAATGAAGGATATTGTGCCCTAGTTGTACAGGTAGATGCCCAAAAGATGGCAGACACAAGCTCACAATACTTAGTCATTTCGAGGATTGATTTGGAAGATGATGTTGACAAGGTTTTGACACAAGATCAAATGGGATACAAATCGATAAATTAGAAGATTGGATCAAACTCAAGAGACAACTTTAGGAAAATGGACTTGATTCTTCTAGTTTCTACTATATTCCTGACACAGTGAATATTTTGATAGAATCTAGAAGTTGACTGTAAAAAGTGGATTTTTGACAAATTTTGGAGGTTTCCAACAACTTTGACAAAATCTTGATATGAGTTTATGTAGGCTCATACAAGTCTGGGTAGGGTTCGGCACAACAATTGACAAGTCTTGTACGATAGATGACACCAAGATTTAAAATTTGCTTGCCTTTTTTGACAATACTTGTATGACATGTTGGCATTAAGCAGAATTGCCACTAGTGACAACACTTATTTGCATTCTGGATATAAACCGAGCAGACAGTGCAAACCGAGCAGACAGTGCAAACCGAGCAGACAGTGCAAACCAAGCAGACAGTGCAAACCAAGCAGACAGTGCAAACCGAGCAAGTTAGTACAAACTAATCAGGACAATGTAAACCGAGTAACATCTTGTCTACTGAGTCACCAATACTTACCGAGTTCAATACCTACCGAGTGATCAGTATGAACCGTGCCTTCACTTCTACCGAGTGCATGACGATGCCGAGTAATGCAGTGGACGCCGAGTATCAGAAAGTCACCGAGTCAGTTTGAAGGAACCGAGTAACCATATTTGGGCCGACTTAGTAGCACTTATGTTTATTTGTCAAGCCGACTGTGTAATTGTAATTAATTGTTTGAGACTTGTATATAAACAATGTTGTAAAAATAAAAGGATGTAATAAAATATATATCAAGGAGAATATATGTGAAAGAAAAAGAAAGGCAGAGATAAGCGAATTGCAGAAGGCTTCAGAAGTATAAGGTACAGCAAAAGACAAATTCATCACAGAAGGTGATCAGTACATCAGAGAATCTCAATCAGCAATCCAGTTGCAAAGCAGAGATCTACTGTTTCATTCTAACAGGTGAATCAGTACTAAATCCTTTAACCGGGTAGACTTAACAATCTTTGTATAAATCTCTTTACCGAGTGCATACTTCACTGTATGTTTGTAAATCCTTTAACAGGGTGGATTTAGCAATCCTTATTGCTCCTAACAGGGCAGATCATCAGAAGTGATCAAATTGTAAGCCGTAACCGGCCAACTTTATTCTGCAGTATTAAAGCTTTGTGGGTTTCATCCCCACCCCAGTTTTACTTTCTTTTGGAAGGTTTCTGGGTAACCAAATCTATGTGTCATTTTTGTGAATGCTTTCAAGTTTCATGCTTTCTGTATGCAAAGGTTAAAAAGTAAAATACATGTTAAAATTAGAAGAAAATTTGAAGTTACTGATTCACCCCTCCCCTCTCAGTAACTTGGTTAATTCCTGAATATTTCCAACAATTGGTATCAGAGCTACATTGGTTCTCAAGACAAAGCTTAACTAGCTTGAGCAAAGATCCAGGACAATGGAGGTATTCAAACTGAACAAGGTGATTGAAAATGAAAAGCTAGATCTGGAAATGGCCATAGCTAAACTCAAAGAAGCAAAAGAACATCTTTCCCAATCCCTAAGGAGAAGGAAGGAACTTGCAAATCAGATGAATGATCAGAATTACATTGAAGAAAAGATTGAAGATCTTCTTCCCTCAAATAACTCAGATGAAGCAAACAACGCTATCAAAGAACTCCTAGAAAAGAATGGGTCTCTGCAGGAAGAAGTGAGAAAATTGAAAAGAGAACAAGAACTACACTCTACAAGATTCTGTGAGATCTTGGAACAAAGAAACAAGTTGAAAGATGAATTAGATGGAAGAAACATTGAAGTCCAAAACAAAACCCTTCAGCTAGAAAATCTAATTGATCAGATCTCTCATACAAATGAAGAAATTCTAAATCTAAGTTCAGAAATAGAAAATACAAGAGAAGAACTAAGATCTGAAAAGGAAACCAATCTAAGATTGATGGATGACCTAAACGCTGAAAAACAAATCAATGAAGGAATGCTAAAAAGTCAAGAAGACTTGAATCAGCTGTATGAACGAAATCTTCATAGGCAAAAAGGAAAAGCAGGACTTGGATACAAAGAAGAAGGCGAATCCTCTAAACAAGGTACTCAAAGAAATCAAAAACCTACTTGTAATCATTGTGGTAAAATAGGACATACTTCAAATAAATGTTGGAACAATGAAAAAGCAGAATTCAATGGAAAATGCTATAGCTGCAATCAACCTGGTCATAAAGCAAATGAATGCAGGGAAAAACTTAGATTCAGAGGTAATTGTCACAAGTGCAACAAACAAGGTCACAAGGCATCCGAGTGCAGATCCAAGACATTTAATCCAGCAGAACAAATTGTGAAAGCAATGTTTGGATGGGACTACAACACCTGGTGTAGATGTCACTACTGTGGAGAATATGGACACATTGGCATGAATTGCATAAAACATCATCTAAGGAAAAGAGATACTACCATAAGATGTTTCAAATGCACTAAACTCAGTCACATAGCCAGAAACTGCATGAATGCTAGTGAAATTGAAGAAGGAAAGAAGAATGAAGCAACTAAGGTCAGGAAACAGATAAGACAAAAATGGATTCCTAAAGCTACCGAGCAATCCAGTCCAAGTAATGGAATGGATGGCTCTACCGACTCAAACTAAATTTCCAAGGAAGCACTGGAACTGTACTCTCATAGATCAATCTCAAGCAGTTCCAGAACCGAAATTAAAAGAAAAGTCTAAATCAGCATGCAATATGCAGTGAGATCACAGGGAGGTCGGTATAGTCTTCACCGAGCAAGGTCAGTATAGTCTTCACCGAGCAAGGTCGGTACCTGTCTTTACCGAGCGAGGTCGGAGCATTATGAATTCTCGAAGTTCACCGAGCTGCGAAGTCTTTTTTGAGCAATTAATTCTTAGTGGGTGACAGTCTGTCAGAATTCCTATCCTAATTTGAAATGAGTATTAATGACAGGATTGTAAACAAAAGGCAAGTAATTGAACTCATTCTTCACCGCAAATCTTTAGCACTTTGAGAGCAGAAAACTTCAAGGGCAACCCGGCGATTTAATACTTTTGCCAAAAGAATTTTCTGTGAGCTACCATGGCATCATCCAGCACTTCAGCGAAGAAAGGATCTGATATGTTAGTCCAAGGGGAGTGGAAAGCACCAGATTTTAAGATTGTGCCCGCTATTGCAGCAGCCCTAGATCCGAACGGAGCTCAATCTCAGATTCCCCCTAAGGTACTACTTATCAACGATATCCGTAATCATTTTAACTGTTCAATTCAAGAAATGGGAAACCTAGAACTAGACATTGTGCGTGAGGAACTATGTGTGTATGGTATTTTGAAGCCCAAGCACAAACATCTGGAAAATAACGGTTTAGTTCACATTGCACATCTTCCTCAAAACTTTCGAGATAAATGGGTTAGGTACATTCTCAGCCGAGTACACGATGGCAAGATTTGGCTTGAGTAACCTATTGAGATCACAAAGAAAATGATTCAACAAGTCACCGGTCTTCCCATGTTGAACAAAGCTAAAACTACCAAAACCCTAGGTCGGACAGAACTAGAGAAGAAAACCCTAGCCGAGTGGGATGGTAGAGGCATGAAGGTTAGCAGCATTACTGACGCCGAACTAAAGTTTGGTACACATATCATTGCCCACAAGATTTACAGTTCTAGTCGACAGAACAGTGTCTCCTGTGAAGCTGTTGACCTAGCATACAAAGTGGTCAAAAACAACTTGACATTTGACCTAGTAGACTTATTGTTGAAATAGTTCAACAAGAACATGGAAAGCATCAAAACTTCCAAAAACAATCCATGTAAGTTTGGATCCTTGTTAGTCTGTTTATTCTTCTATGTTCAGAAATTCTTCCCTTCTAAAGGAAAAGTTGTATGGAGAAAAGATGTGCCAGTACTCTATGAAATAAATGAATACATTGCAGAAATGGGTGAAAACTTTGAAAGCATCATGGATAACTATTTTGAGTCTTTCAAAGAGAAAATGAATGACAGATTCTGAATTCCACAGAAGTTGGTGGAAGATTACAAAGATGACATCTATTTTATGGTAGATTGTGATAATGTGTATATTCAAGCAGTTAAACCGAGAACTGTATATGTAAAACCTCTTCCTTATGAGGTAAATATTGATGAAACCATGAATATCATTGAAGCTCTTCTAAATCAGCCTGTCAATCCCAAAGCTCCATATTTTGGAACATATGATGAAGCTAAGGTGAGAATTGAACTAAGCATAAAGCTTCCATAGGCGGTAAACAAAGGAAAGAAGAGGATAGCTAAAATGCAAATGATAACCGAGGACAAAGAAGAAATAGATGAAAAAGAAGGAGAAAAGGATGAGAAAACAGAGGAACCAAAACCTGCAAAGAAGAAAGGAAAAGTTTTCATCACTAAGGCATCTGTGCCTCCCACTACTGTGTTTACAAGGAGAAATACAAGAGGCAAGGCAGACAAGGCAGAAAAGGCAGATAAAGACATAGTATTCAAAAGGCCTCCTCTAACCCTTCAAGAAAAGCTCAAACTTTTTAGAGATGGATCAGGATCTGGAGTAAGTAACATAAAATCCTTGAAATATGAAACCAGATCGGAAGCAGAACAGAAGGAAATAGAAGATGCTATTGTTGAGAAGATGGGATAGTGGAAATACTCTCCTGAAGAAATTACCCCATAGATTCCAGCAGTTCTATTGAATCCAATAAAAATGAGATGGAGCAATGCAAGGCAAACTATGATAGACATATTTGATCAAAACCTGAGACAGTTGATGCTGAGCTTGAATAATGATGAAGTAAAGAAGGCACTAAAAGAAAATGAAAATAAGATGACATTGAAGTTCAATACTTGTTTGATTTTGATCAACAATATTGAATCGGTTGTGAAGGCTGCAAAAGCCACATGGAAGAACATATACCACCTTCACCAACCGAGCATTGAAACTGTAATAATAAAGGATATTGAAGATGACAGCGATGAACAAGAAGAAGATACCGAGGTAGATGATACTGTAAGGATAGCAGCAGAAGTCATTGCATCCCTTCCTACCTCTCCAGTGAAAATCTCTACATCCAGCCCAGAGACACCTTCAAGCATGGTTGTGACAACTTCCACATTTGTCCAATCATTCCTAGCAACATCAGAGGCAGCTACCATTTCTTCTACCGAGCTGCAGTCTCCTGTACCAGTAAGTTTCCCAGCTTTTGAATCTTCAAGTGTAAATATTTTAAGTTCTCCAATAGAAAGTATACCAGTGTCAATAGCCAGCCCTACTTTATCTACTGTCACTACTACAAAAGCATTAAGTACAGATAAGCCTAAGGCTCTACCGAGTATAAAATTTTTGGGTAAAAATATAGTTGAGGATATAGACCTAGATGAAGAGATAGAGATTCCTACATTAGATTTTGCAAATCTCTCAGCAGACCAGATGCAGAATATAGGTGAGATCCTCCAAAAGAAAGCAAAACAAAAGAAGCTTAAAGAGGAGAGAGACAAGGAGTATCAAATCATCAAGGATGCTAAGGACATTTTTTCTGATGCATTAGGCATTAAAGTAGACTCCTCCCAGCATGTTTTGTTACAATTAGTAGAAGCAGTTGAGAAATACAATGAGGACTCATCCGGGACAGAAAAGTTAGTTGAAAGAGAAGAGAAGAGATTCAACAATAAAGTGCTTGAGCACATTGCTCAGCACATAGCTATTAACCAAGTGGAATTGTCTTCAGTTTTGTCTAACATAGAGTCTATATATTCGAATGCTACCTCTCTTTTGGCCAGACTATGCAATTTTGCCGAGTTCACAAGGGATGTTAAAGATAAAATGAATAAAATGGATGAGGATATGAAGATTAGCATACAGAAGCTGCAACTTGAACCAAGTTCAAGCTCTACTCATCACATGAAAATTTCACACCTATCTAATATGCGGTCTGATCTACTGAAAGAAGACTCAAGGATCCGGTCCACACTGCTAGATATCCAACACATGATCCTTCCCATCATGAATACAATGTATAAGCACATTGAATATTCCTGAACATTGATTCATGACAATCAGTTCTCTATAGCAGATCACATGATTGAACTCTCTGCAGAAGTCCAAATTGCTATACAAACATGTAAAATCCTACAAGAAAGTTGGGACAGAACCCTGGCACTAATAATGAAGGTACATTCTGATTTCTTATCAAATTTTTGATTCTCTCTGTAAATAACTTGTATATGCACCTTTGGCATTATCGTCAAAAAGGGGGAGATATGTATAGAAGGAGAGATATGTATACTATATAGATTTGTATAAGGAACAGTTAGCACATTGAAAGGGAGAGACAATGTATAAAGCCCTATAACAAAGACAAAATTTTGAAAAATCAAAATAAAACTCAGTATGATTCGGTGTATATAAATTTTGGCCAATAAGTGTTTTTGTCACTAATGCCAAAGGGGGAGATTGTTGGCATTAAGCAGAATTGCCACTAGTGACAACACTTATTTGCATTCTGGATATAAACCGAGAAGACAGTGCAAACCGAGCAAGTTAGTACAAACCGATCAGGACAATGTAAACCGAGTAACATCTTGTCTACCGAGTCACCAATACTTACCGAGTTCAATACCTACCGAGTGATCAGTATGAACCGTGCCTTCACTTCTACCGAGTGCATGACGATGCCGAGTAATGCAGTGGACGCCGAGTATCAGAAAGTCACCGAGTTAGTTTGAAGGAACCGAGTGACCATATTTGGGCTGACTTAGTAGCACTTATGTTTATTTGTCAAGCCGACTGTGTAATTGTAATTAATTGTTTGAGACTTGTATATAAACAATGTTGTAAAAATAAAAGGATGTAATAAAATATATATCAAGGAGAATATATGTGAAAGAAAAAGAAAGCCAGAGATAAGCGAATTGCAGAAGGCTTTAGAAGTATAAGGTACAGCAAAAGACAAATTCATCATAGAAGGTGATCAGTACATCAGAGAATCTCAATTAGCAATCCAGTTGCAAAGCAGAGATCTACTGTTTCATTCTAACAGGTGAATCAGTACTAAATCCTTTAACCGGGTAGACTTAACAGTCTTTGTATAAATCTCTTTACTGAGTGCATACTTCACTGTATGTTTGTAAATCCTTTAACAGGGTGGATTTAGCAATCCTTATTGCTCCTAACAGGGCAGATCATCAGAAGTGATCAAATTGTAAGCCTTAACCGGCCAACTTTATTCTGTAGTATTAAAGCTTTGTGGGTTTCATCCCCACCCCAGTTTTACTTTCTTTTGGAAGGTTTCTGGGTAACCAAATCTATGTGTCATTTTTTTGAATGCTTTCAAGTTTCATGCTTTCTGTATGCAAAGGTTAAAAAGTAAAATACATGTTAAAATTAGAAGAAAATTTGAAGTTACTGATTCACCCCTCCCCTCTCAGTAACTTGGTTAATTCCTGAATATTTCCAACATGACAGTATACAATGTTGAACCTACAACTGATTTACAACTGATTGGAGAGATTGTTGAAATAGTGATTGAAGATCACATGAAAAGTGGTTGTATAGATATACAATATGTTAAATCAGTATTATGTTGTCATTGATGTCAACTAGTTTCATATTAGTTTGACAAGTACTAATCTTGTAAGTTATCTTACTGAGACATCTGAAGAATGGTGGAAGATAGTCACAACAGATGAGGATAAGGAATGCATTGGATAAATTATTGATGAGTCTTTGATCTCATTATATTGACTTTAGTATATTGTATTCATCTATTATGGAGAATAGAACTGAAAGACACAAAGCAGTGTTTGTCAGTAAAATGGAACAACTTAATGTTTACCAAGAATCTTAGTGTAAACACTGATGACAGTATACACCAAGGCATTTCTTTGTTAACTAAGGAAAATAGAATTGAACTAAATGATTATTTTAGCTAATAAAATTGATGAGTTGGATTCACATTATTTCAAGGTGAAAAGTCAAAGTTTGTTACAAGGATTTACGGCTAACAAAATTCAAGGAAGATCTGACGGAGGTAATTTAAAAGTGTTATTGCCACATCAGCTGAGGAAGTTTTTAAGAGGCAAAATCAGTGGATATGTGTGTGTGAGTGATTTACACCTTCATGAAATAACAAGATTTAAAGAGAATTTACACTATTCAAAGCAAACTAATCTAAATAATGCACAATTAATCTAAATATCTCATGGTTCTCTAAATTGAAGTAGTAAGTGAGGCTCTCAGCTGCAAATCCTCACTAGTGACACTCTAATTATAAGAATTAAACTAAGAATGATATGCAAACTAGATCTAATTATCAAATTCTAGCTCTATTTGATAAGAAATCTCTAAAATGATCAACAATTAAAGCTAAATATCAATGAAAATTCTAAGTGAGTAGTGTGAATGCAAATTGCAAGAGCTTTGCTGCAATTCAAAGATATGGAGTGGATGATTAATGCCTCAAAATGCCTTCTATTTATAAGATTTTCCCAAGGGTAGGGGGTAGAGTGAGATAACCATGGTTATGCTTGGGTAAGGTCAATTGGCTTTGCTTTGTCCCTAAATTGGGGGACAAACATTTAAATGGTTTCAAAAGGCTGGACCATTTCAACAAAAGTGAGTGATTTGTGTCCATTTTGTCTCCTTTTTCCTTTGTTGAGAGAATTTATGATTTATTAATTAATTAAAGTAATTAAATTTAGCCATGAAGAGTAAGAGGTTCATTTTGATTTTTCATTTCAACCACTATGTCATTAATTGAATTTAATCAATTTCTTAGTGTTTTTCCCCTTTTCAAGCCTTATTTAATCATTTAATCATTTAATTGAATTTTCCTTTGATTTGAATTACCTTTGTTCCATTTATCGATTTTTAGTGCTATTTTGATGATTTGATGCACCTTTTGACTGATTTAAGCCTTTGCCAATTTTCCATGTCTACAAATGCCCCTCTTTGAGTCGATGTGCGAAGAACACCGATTCAAAGATTCCCTTAGTATGATGATCTGATTCAGGTCCTGGTTCTGATATGCCTCTGATTGTTCTGATTGATGTACTTCCTGATGATGATGATGTGCCTCTGATGATGGTACTGATATGATTCTGATGCCTCTGATATGATATGGGTCTTGGTTTGATGATAGGTCCTGGGTTCACTGATAAAGGTCCTGGGTTTACTGATAAAGGTCCTGGGTTGATTGATAAAGGTCCTGGGTTGGTTGCTTGCTGATATGTTGATATGTTTGATATGTTTGATATGAAACTGATATGCAATTGATTTGCCTCCTGATATGAAATTGATATGATATGATACTGATATGATACTGATATGATATGATACGATATGATATGATATGCCCCATTGATAAATGTTTTTGATGTGATACCAATTTGATACTCTGATGCCCCCTCAGAAATAAAACATATTAATTCCTTGATTTGAATGATTTTGAGTAGTTGGAATATGTTTTTATTTCTGATACCGTTTGAAAGAAACAATCAAGTTTGATTCATGCCCCGATTAATGAAAATGTCCTATAATAGGTTCAAAGTGCATTTTTAAGTGTTTATGAGGGCCAATTTCACCTTAAATAAGGTAAAACTCCTCATTTTACTATTCATTTGCACCGTTCCTTCTTGGGATTTGAGCTCTAATTTTGGCCTTTTTGAGACGATGGTGGTCCCACATCGCGAGCATCGGTTTGACAGAGCACACCGGTTCAGTCGGAGAGCGACCGATGGTCCTCCGGTATGTCATTCAAATTTTCCTCATGTCTTTAAAGTTGCATTTATGACCTTATTTAATGCTTTTAAAAATTTTAATTCTGCGTTCATGAAAAGAAATGTCACCTCCATGCATTTTAATATCGCCTAAAAATTTAAAATGTCACCTTCAGTAAATTTGATGTCGCCTCCCTTAGGTTTACTCACGCATTTAGAAAATCTTGTATCGCCTAAGGATAATTTAATGCCGCTTAGGGTGTAATCATTTTAATCATGTGTCGCGTGATAATAAAATGTCGCCTGCGGAAAATCTTATACCGCCTCCATGAAATTAAGTCACGCGGATGAATAAAATCACGCGTATGAATAAAGAAATGTCGCCTCTGGTAAAAGAAATGACGCCAGAAAGAAAAGTCGCGTAAGTAAAAAAAAATTGTTTATTTGAGACTTTTCTAAGACGTCTGATTGCTCGATTGTGTCAACTTGATTGATATCGATCACGTCAATGAATTCAATCGAATGTTTAGTTAGAGTATTCCCTTTGTTTGATTTCAACAATGAATTAGGACATAGGTAACTATAATATCGAAGAATAAGGTTAATCAATCTTCATCACGAATGATAGATCATGGATCTAAACGTCCATTCATTTTATGCTCAAATGCTTAGAGACATAAAACTAGGATCGTCCTTCCTCAATGCTTAGAGTTAGGATTGGTAAGTCTGATAGGTATATTTAAATTGATGACTATGATTGATTGTTTGATTTCCTGATAGTAAGTTACTCATGCGATTCCCTTGCTTTGATTAAACAGGAGGATGTCCCTGTGCTGTACCTTCAGACTGTACCACACTGGGTGATGGAGCTTAGGACACAGTTGACTGATGCTGAGAGGTGAGTGATTAGGTGCTACGGTTTACTATGTGTACTAGAGCTTCCTCAGTTCCAGATGAACCGAGGTTTGATTACTACTGTCGCAGAGCGTTGGCACTCTGAGACAAACACATTTTGGCTACCACAAGGCGAGATGACTATTACACCTGAGGATGTTTACAGATTGCTATGGATCCCGACTCATGGAGAGATAGTATATTATGATGCAGTCTATGACGGGACATATTGTCGACGAGTATTCGGAGATTTGTCGATTGGTGATGATTGTATCTTATGGCCTCAGTTTGCCTCATTTCCTATTTTACCAGCATTATTAGGTGCTATCATTGGTGGTGTTTTATTACCTGATCGGTGAGGTCATGGATTTTCAGTGGGATGGGGCAGGATTATCGAGGATTTGTTACATCATCCTTGACACTTTGACTGGGGATCATGTGTGCTGGCACAGCTTTATCATGATCTTCATGAGGTGGTTTATAGGAGATCAGCCTCATTATCTGCTGGGATTCATATTTTGCAGTTGTGGATATGGGAGCACTTACCAGGCAGTCGTCCTATATCAGATCGAGATCATCCTCCAGGATATCCTTTTGCATGGCAGTATACTGGTATGGTGACACAGCATCACTTGGGTCACTTGGAGTATTGGCAATGACAGATTGATGACATGGATGAGGTCTATTGGAGACCATATGTTGAGGTCGAGGATTGGAGAGAGGATAGCTTGGAGTTACCATATATGTTTGCTCCTCGATGGATGATCGGCAGGATCGACTCTGTTCTTGAGAGATTCTTGGCAGGGAGAGTGCTATGACAGTTTGGGCAGATTCAGCCTATGCCTCAGGGATCTGCAGTATATGCTTGTTCTAGTGTAGAGCGTGCTACTTGGGGTCACATGCCTTCAGATGATGATGCTATAGAGCAGATATCACTACTGGGTTATATGGATTGGGACATGAGGTTACACATCACAGATGCCGGAGTTACACAGGAGTATCTAGCTTGGTTGATGGAGCATCCGATGCCTCGATTTACAGACCCTGTAGAGCCAGTGCCTAGGTGAGATGATGATGGTGATGATGTCGGTGGTGGGAGGAGACACAGAGGTAGACCCCAAGGTAGGGCAGTGATTAGGCTCAGAGGATGAGTGAGAGATGCACAGGTACAGGCACCACCTCCTCCTCCTTGTCCTGCAGTAGCACAGAGACAGAGGATAGATCGTCAGGATCATGTGAGAGCTGCTAGACAGGATCCAGGTACAGGACAGGATACGGGAGCAGGATTACAGTAGGCTATCGTGGATGGTCAGGATACAGGTGCACAGCAGATGCCAGCAACTTTTTCCCGTGATCGGGGAAAAGCTCCTATAGATACAGGTGATCCTCAGAGTACCTATGAGGTTGGAGAGAGTTCTAGTACTACCCAGCTACGAGCAGATGTGGGAGCATTACAGACAGAGGTGTCACAGATGTCGTCTATGATTCAGTAGTTGGTATTAGGTTTGGCTCCCTTGGTTCCTCTCCTTGTTGCTATGGTTGGTCAGACGCCTCCTTAGCAGCCTCCATCACAGCCTCCTCCACAGCCTCCTCCAGGACCTCCTCCTAGTGGTGACGAGAGTTGAGCTATGAGTGCTCTTATTGATCATTTATGTACTGATGCTGAGATACTTGATATTGTACCATAGTCTTGTGACCTTGATGTCACCTTTCCAATTGTACTTTGACACTTATTTGACATTGATGCCCCTGTTGATGGGCGATTATAGAGTTGATTTTTATGACATCATTGTTATACTTGATGTATTGAGTTATGAGTAGACATGTGACATGAGGACATTTATGATCTTTCCTGCTTTTACTTGATGATATATGAGATTTCCTTTAGATGCTGCTATATGTGTTTACTTAATGCATTTGTTTTTGGATGGATATTGGCTATGGATGCAATGTATCTTATGTATGATATAGATAGATGGATGTATTTCTTTCTTCATGTATGGATGTAGTTTTGATATGTTATTTCTCATGTATGCAATCTGTATGTATGCACATGTAAATGATTATTTCCTTCTTTTCTTGATAATATCTTGATGTAATGATTAATGATATGGAATGAATGCAAAAAGTATAATCTCATGTTTTTTTATTGTAGAAAAGATGATGTTGAAATGATGTTGTCCTTGCTGATTTAACCCTGCTAATGATGTCATGTGCCCCCTTTTTGATGCGAAAATAAAACCCTTGGGAAAAATGCACATGCAATTAATCTAACATGAGAATGCATTTAACCTTTTTATGAATGCAGCTAAGTGTCACTAGCTTTTAGCAAATAAATGCCTTGAGGATATATTTTCATCATTGAGCACTTGGGACCGGAAAGTCGATACAATCACCACTGCCCACTGACATGATGATATGAATATCGCTTTTTATTTACTGCTCATATGGTAACCTCCGTTTTGCTTTCCCATCGGTCTCATCGATACGACTATCACTGATTTCAAACAATCATGAGAGTACGAATACTGATTTTGTCGGATTCTATGTTGCAAGTGGATTTTGTCATTTAGATATGAAGAATCTAAATATCCAAGGTATCCGGTTGCGTAAACAAACAAAGGTTAACTCATTGTTTTATAAGATAATCCTCGATGGTTCTTTGATGACCATGTCTTTAGATGAATTCTCATAAGGCAATGAATTTTCCTCCAAACAGTCACTTCATAGTCAAGAAAAATATCATGTCTCCATCATTGCCAATCTAGTCGAAACATCATTGATGAGCTAAAAAGACTTGATACAAATTGAATGAATGTAAGTAAACAGATTTTTAACCAACTTTTCAAAAGAATCTATCTAAGTGTTTTGCATTGTTTTCTGATCTTCAACAAAATATATTTCCAAGTGTTTGATCATGACATGATTTTTTATTTTTAATCCTGAATAATAAGTCAATTTAGGCTCAAGGATTTTCTTGTGGTAGTCAACTTCTTGGTTATCAATCAAAAGTTTACAAAAATCTGATCTCTCTTCTGAAAATGTTGATCCCTTTCTGCTTGTGACTGAATGTTGTTCATATGAATCCTTTTTGAGGTACCCACTTTCCAATCCATTTATGCTGCCCCCAAGTATTTTGATGTATCAATTTTGACAACTTTAGGCAATGCAAAGGATGATGCTATAAACTGTTATTATGACTATGTACAATTGACAGATGCAATGAAGGTTTAGACAAATGGGATGATGAGATGCATTATGTACACATGTGGCTAGGAAGGAAATGACTTAAGGGAACCAAAAGTGCTTGTTACCAAGTTTTCACCTTTGGGTATTCTCTTTTTTTTTGCTACCGAGGGGCCTATTTGCTAGGTTTTCACCAAGGCACTTTTTCTCTTTTTTCATTTTTTTTTTTGTATTTTTCCTTTTTTCTTTTTTTTTGTATTTTTGTATTTTTCTTTTTTTTTGTATTTTTCATTATCACCTTGGCGCCTATTTGCTAGGTTTTCACCAAGAGATAGTTTTTCAAATGTTTTTTCTTTCTTCAGGCTCAATTTTTCCACTGTTTTTTTTATCTTTCTTCTTTTCCAATGTTTTTTGGATTTTCCATTTTCAAATATTTTTGGTATTTTCAAGATCCCTTTTCAACTATGTACAATAATTATGATGCTCTCTCATCTGATACTCTTTATACTCTTTCATCTACTTTAGGTGTAGAATCTCTTCAAATGAATGCTATTTATGGGTTCTTGTAATTCTTCACCATTACAATCTGATAACTTATATGTTCCAGTTCCAAAGGATGACACTATCACAAATGGGCCTATCCAATTAGCTTCCCACTTTCCTTTCTTTTCCCTTTCAACTTGATTTTTGGGATTTTCTCTTAGTACCAAGTCTCCTACTTGAAAAGTTCTTGGTTTGATGTGTTTGTTGTAATTGTGTGCAATCCTGTTTTGATAAACTTTTAAATGCTCATAAGCTTGAGTCTGATGTTCCTCTAACAATTCCAATTGTTGTAGTCTGGCAATCCTATAATCCTCATCAGTGATCAATCCTCTTAATGAAACCCGTAGAGATGGAATTTCAACTTCTAATGGTAGAACTGCTTCGGTTCCATAGACTAAAGAGAATGGGGTGGCTCCTGTAGGTGTTCTGATACTAGTTCTATAAGCCCATAGTGTGGGATTTATTTGCACGTGCCAATCTCTTCCTGATTTGTTAACTGAACTTTTTAATATTTTGAGGATATTTTTGTTTGTTGCCTCACCTTGTCCATTGCCTTGTGGATAATAAATGGATGATGAATGATGTGTAATGTGAAATGTCATGCAAAGTTCATCAATATCCTGATTTTTGAATTGTTTCCCATTATCCGTGATAATGGCATATGGAATACCATAGCGGCAAATTATGTGGTTCAAAATGAACATTGAAATTTGTTTGCCGGTTGCTTTTGTTAATGGAACCGCTTCCACCCATTTGGTGAAGTATTCTGTTGTTGTGATGATATACTTGTGTCCGTTTGAAGATGGAGGATATATGATTCCAATCAAGTCAAAACCCCATTGATAAAAAGGCCATGGTGTAATGAATGGGTGTAATTCTTGAGCCGGTGCATGTATCATATTACCATGATATTGACATTTGCTGCATGTCTTCACAAATTGACAAGCATCCTTTTCTAATGTTGTCCAAAAGTACCCTAGATGAAGGATTTTCTTAGCTAGATTAAGACCGCTTGAGTGTGACCCGCAAATGCCTTCGTGGACCTCGCGTAAAGCTAACTTAGACTCTTCTTCCTCTAGACATCTAAGTAACATCCCATCAAGACCCTTACGATACAATGTGTCTGAAAGGATTAGGTAACGGGTGGCTTGGCGTATGAAGTTACATTTTTGGGCACGAGTTTGGTCTATGGGGAGTACTTGGTCTTTAAGGTAAGTATAGATGGGTCCATACCAAGGAGAGTCATGTCCATGTAAAAGAGCAACAATTTGGGTGTCAGGAAGGTTAAATGCCGATTTTACCAACTCTTCCACCAAGAACTCATACTTCTCATTTTGATCTGGTTTTTGTAACAATGAAGCCAAGGTAGCCATGGCATTTGCTGCTCTATTCTTTTCTCTTGGAATCTGTTCAAATGTGATCAAAACAAAGTACTTCTTCCATCCATCAATCAAGGTTTTATATTTCATCAATATTATGTCCTTGGTATTGTATTCATTATTAACCTGATTGATTATGAGTTGGGAATCTCCATACACTTGTAATTCTGCAATACTCCATTCTAAAGCCATTTTGATGCCAATGACTAATGCCTCATATTCCGCTATGTTATTGGTGCATGGAAATAAGAGTTTATAAGACTTTGGAATGGTGTATCCTTGAGGAGTAACCAATAATATACCTCCTCCAAAACCTCCTTGTGTGTAAGATCCATCAAAATATAATTTCCATGTCTTTGCTTCTATGTTGACAATTTCTGCATCTGGAAATTCAATTTGCATGGTTTGTGTAGACTCCATTGGGTTATCTGCTAAGTGATCTGCTATCACTTGTCCTTTAATTTCTCTTCTATCAACATATTCAATGTCAAATTCACTTAGGATCATGACCCATTTTGCTATTCTTCCTGTTAAGGTAGTTTTACTTAGCAAGTATTTGAGAGGATCAATCTTGGCAATTAATTTGATCTTATGCATCAACATATAATGTCTTAGTTTTTGAGATGCAAAAACCACTGCTAGACATGCTCTTTCCATGAATGAATAATTGAGTTCATATTTTATTAAGGTTCTACTAAGATAGTAGATTTCCCTTTCTTTTCCTTGCTCATCTTCTTGTGCCAACAATATGCCTAGAGACCTTTCTGTGGCTGATATGTATAACAACAGTTCTTTACCTTTGATAGGTGACATAAGAATAGGTGGGTTTATCAAATAAGTCTTCAAAGTAGCAAAGGCCTTATCACATTCTTCATCCCACATAAATGTAGTGTCCTTGTGTAACAATCTGGTGAAGGAGTGACACTTTTCTGCTAATTGAGAGATAAATCTCCTTATTGATTGAATCTTTCCTTGTAGTGACCTCATTTGGCTAATATTTCTTGGAATCTCCATTTCTAAAATAGCTTGTACTTTTTTAGGATCAACTTCAATGCCTTTTGCTGACACTATATAACCCAATAACTTGCCGGATTGGACACCAAAGGCACACTTCTTTGGGTTTAGTCTAACTTTGAATTATTCTAACCGAATGAATATTTTTCTTAGGATTTGTAAATGCTCTTCTCTATTGTGGGATTTTGCTAGAATGTCATCCACATAATCTTCTAAAAAAGTATGCATCATGTCATGGAAAATAGTTGTCATGGCCCTTTGATATGTAGCGCCAGCATTTTTTAAACCGAAGGGCATAACATTCCAACAAAAAGTACCCCAAGGGAAAGTAAATGCTGTCTTTTCTTGGTCTTCGGGAGCAATCTTGATTTGGTTGTAGCCACTAAATCCATCCATCAATGAGTACATTGCGTGACCTGCTGTCAAATCCACTATGGTATCAATGCTTGGCAATGGGAAGTCATCTTTGGGACATGCAAGGTTTAAATCTCTGAAATCCGTACACACACAGATAGATTTATCATGCTTAGTAACCAACACAATGTTAGAGATCCAATCAACATATGCTATTGTTCTTATGAATCCCACCTTTAACAATTTTTCCAATTCTGCCTTGACTAGAAGAGCCACATGTGGGTGCATTTTCCTTAGTTTTTGCTTCACAGGTTTAACTCTGGGTCTAACATTCAGATGATGCATTATGAAATCAGGATCCAATCCAGGCATATCGGCATATGACCATGCAAAATTTACTTGTTGTTCTTGGAAGAACTTGATAAAGTCCTCTCTTTCAAGAGATGTAAGTGATGTAGCCAAGTGTACAACCTTTGGCTCTAGTTCTGTACCAATGTTAACTTTTTCTATTGGTTCTATAAGAATAGATGACCGTTCTTCTTCATGTTCAGGCAAAGTGTCCAATCTCTCTTCTAATGGTGCCATAGTTGGGTTTTCACCAAAAGAAACGTCTTTTATTTTCATTATTTTTGGTTCTAATGGTGCCACAGTTGGGTTTTCACCAATAGAACTTTTCATTTTTTTATTTTTTTTCATTTTTTCTTTTTTTTGACTAAGAGATTGGACCCTTGCTGTTGTCATCATGTCTGTATTGAGTTCGTTGGTGAAAGAGGGTTCAACCGCATTGAGGTATTGGTTTGTTGCTTGGTCATTTGGGAAGTAAAGTAAGTCATGTGGTTCAGTTTGATCCTAATCAATGAGGTCTGGATGTATCAGAATTAAGGAATTATTGGGTAAGGTATCATCAATAGGATTTATGGACATGACTTCGTTTGAGGGTTCATACATTGTATCGTTTAGATCTATGATGTGCGCTTCCTCAAGATGATCCATGGAAGCAGGGTCAAAGTCCCCTTCACTTGAATCCTCGTCGACCTCTACGGGAAACAATGTGGGAAAAGCCACAAGTGGGTTAAAACTAATGTTTGAATTTCCCTCCTCTGAAGGTGTCCAAAATGTTTCTATCCATGCTCCACTACTAGATGCTTGTTCTATATTAGGCCTTTGAATAGAAGATTCTTCATTAATTGGAGCATCTTGTTTTGGGAATTTTGCATAAGTATGTATAGCAATGACTTCTTTATCTTGACATGACTCATCTAATAAAGTATCCCATTCATAATCCCTAGAGTCATCACTATCTCCTTCGGATTCTAATGCATTTATTTGAGGATGAAAATCATGCATTGGACTTGAACTTTCTCCCTTATATTGAAAACCTACTCCGGATTTTTCATGACTTGCCCTCCAAAAAGGTTCAATAGGTTCTAATAATCCTCTATTTCTTTGGCCTAGGGGTCCTCTTCCTTTGTATCCCATCTTTTGCATAATATCAAATCCTTTCCCATATTGTTCTGTTTGTATATTGACATGCTGAATTCTTTCCATGGGAGTGTCTAGGGTACCATCCTCATCATGATAAAGCCATTAGAGGACATCATCCTCTTCCTTATCCCATGTTGCTTTGCTATCTTCCCTCACAAAATAAGAATTATACTTATGTGGAAGATGTTCTTTTGAGGGTTTTCCATGTGATTTGGGGGACATGGGCATGTCAAATAGAGAAACTGAATATTCTCCTACCCCTTTTGAACTAATCTTGCATTGTTTGTCAAATTTGTTCATCATCTCACTCATGTATTGGTAATGATCTGCTTTAGCTTGTTCTTTTTCCTCTTTAGTAGGTTTGTAGATCACTGTTTCCAATTTAGGTGCCACATATGGACTTTCCATCACATTTGGACCCTCGTAGCTCACTTTTTCCTTGCCCTTAGTTGATGTAGTTGAGCTAGCTTGAAGAGGATTTTGTGCATCTTCATTGGTGATTCTTGGAACAACTCCTTCACGATTATGTGGAATGTATAATTCATGCAAGGGTTTGAGTGCATTACAATATTGAAATGGATTTGAGTCTCCTCCAACTGTGATTTCTTCACCCATGTATGGGAACTTGATGCATTGGTGGTATGTGGAGGGGACAGCTTGCATCTCATGAATCCAGGGTCTTCCCAATAAGATGTTATAGGTTAATTTCATGTCCAACACTTGACATTTGGTTTCCTTCTTAATTGGTCCCACTTGGATGGGCAACACAATCATGCCTTTAGAAGCTCTTTCAGCCTCATCATAAGCTTTTATGGTGATTTTCTTTGTAGGGTCAATGCAAGACTCGGATAGACCTAAGGATTTTACAAGACTCAATGTGCATATGTTAAGGCCAGCCCCTCCATCAATAAGGGCTCTTTTGACTCTATGCCTTTCGATCAAAACCTCTATATGTAATGGCAAATTTTGAGGATGAGTTATAGACATGTCATCTTGATCTGAAAATGAAAGACAATGAGGAGCCACAAGATGTCCTACCATATTATGAAACTTTTCTTCCCCTAAGGTAGTAGAAACATGTGTCTCTTCCAAAGCTTTTTCCAAAATCTCTTTATGATTTGATGACAACTTCAATAACTCTAAGATTGAGATTTGTGCTGGAGTATGTTGCAATTGGTCCACCAAACTATAGGGTCTTGCTGCTGTAGGAGGTTGTTTGACCACAATGTTGGATGGTGGGATATTGGTGTTTTGAGGGACTATCCCTTATAAAGTCATTCTAGAATTCTGCCCTCTTGTAATGACATTTGTTGCTTCCTTTTGAGGCTGTTCATTAATGATGATAGCATTAACAATATGATCATATGATGGTGCAAAGTTGAGATTATTGGCACTTTGTTTCTTGCCATTTTATGACTCACCTTTATCATGTTTGTAAAAAGGTTGTTTGAAGGCCGTATGATCTTCATTATTTTGGGGTCCATCAACAGTGATTATGTTATTATCTATCAAGTCTTGCATCACATTCTTTAATTGTAGACATTCATTTGTAGGGTGCCCCCGAATCCTATGATATTCACAATGATGCTTAGCATCCCACCAACCCGGCTTGTGGTCTGGTTCATAAGGCTTAATAGCGGGAAATGCAATAACATTGTTAGCTATGAGAGCCTTTAATGCAGTTTCAAGTGATTATCCCAAGGGTGTAAAGTGTCTTGCAGGAGTGGGCTTCAAATACTTATTATACTTGCTGTTTTGATCCTTGTTTCCTTGATTATTCTTATTGGCATTGTTGTTGTTGTTGGAAGGTGCATTATATGCTTGATTAGCATTATTCACTTGATTTTGTGTCTTTGTAAGGGCAAATGGAATCACCTTCAAGTTGCTGGATTCCACTACACCATCATTAACAATACCTTTGTTGTTATTCTTTGCAGCATAACAGCTATTGTTGTTGTACCAACTTTTATTTGGATTGTTGTTATTGTTGGTATTGTTGTTGTTGGAGTTAGAGTTATTCTTATTTTCCTTGTGCAATTTCAACTCTCCACTCTTAATCAACACTTCTTCTGTTGTAATTCCGTTATCAATTAAATCTTGAAAGGTTTTGGGACATTGCATCCTTAGTCTATAATTCAGCTCGCTTCTTAAACTGTTAATAAAGATATCCATTTTTTCTTTCTCCGGTACACTTCTTGGATATCTAGCAAATGCAGTCCTCCATCTTTGCAAGAATGTGAGAAAGGCTTCTCCATCTTGTTGCTTCGTGTTACATAACGTTATCATGGTGACCTCATGTTTGATGTTATAAGAGTAATGAGTCACGAATTTAGATGCTAACTCTTCAAAGGATTTTATGCCGGATGGTAGTTTTGAAAACCAATCCATGGCTGTTCCTCCCAAGCTTCTTGGGAATAGTCTCATTAAATAGGTTGATTCATGCATGAATTCAAGACTCAGTGCACAAAACCCCCAAAGATGATCATGTGGGTCAGATGTTCCTTCATACCTCTCATATTTAGGAAATGTTACATTAATGGGAAAAGGCACCATGACCAAGCTCTTATCGAATGGAAAAGGACACAATGTTTCAATAGAGAAAGGCTTAGGAGCCCCATTTTGTTTCAAACTGTCAATTTACATTTGTAATGCCTTGAATTGTTCCCTCATTGCTTTAATTGCTCTATGTCAAAATCTTTAGGTAGCTTTACCCCCGTTTGTATTAAGTCCACGAAGTGTTTTTCTTTATCCATAAGCATGGTCTTTTTCATTAGTTCTATGAAATAAGGACATTGTCTTGCCTCTAATGCTCTTTCAATCATGGCTTCTTCTGCAGTTGGGGGTAAGTTTTTATTATGAGGAGGAAATAAGTTGTTGCCTTGTGAATTTGCCTCTTGAGAATTATGATCTCTTCCTCCATTATTAGAATTTCCTTGATTGTTGTTAAGATCCATACCCCCATTCATGTTGTTCCCTTGGTTGTTATTAGGATCTATACCCCATTCATGTTGTTCCCTTGGTTATTGGGATCGATATTTCCTAGGGTACCACTAAACATGTTGTTAATGTCCTTTGCCTTAGTGGGTTTTTCAGTCACTCGTGAAGTAATGAAAGTGTTCTTTGGAAATGGGAGCTCTTCTCCATTGTAGGTCCCGTCTGTTTATAATGCTTTCCTTATAGAGAGTGACCTTGTAATAACAGGCATGAACAAACTTTAAGGGTATGTTGACTTTCTTCTCTTGATAAGCTATTTTTTTGAAATAAGGTAAAAGTTTTTGATCAATTTTAAATGGTTTAAAATTTTAATGGTGTTTTTGATCAATAACTTTGGAATATCTTGTTTGAAAATAAAAACAATCTCAACACACACATCAATTGGGTACCATATCCCTAGAATGCTCTAATGTGTATATTTTTGAACGTTTTCACAGGTTTAACACAAGAATAGCTTCCACACAATCTACCTAGCACATAATTGGTTCGTAAACATGGCTCTAATAGGTAGTTTTGCTATTTTACCATTATGTAGTAAGTTTTCCGTTCAAAAGAGATCTTAGCTTTTCATCCCCCAACTATGTTAAGGGGCTTCCCACATGCACAAAAGCACGATTTTGCGCAATCCATTAGGACTACTAGAGGAAGTTCGAAAGAGCTAAAATCCTTTTGTCGTGTACCCCATTAAAGATACCCGCATTTCATTTTATAGTGGGTCAGATTCTCGCAGCAAAAGCAAGTGTATCCCACTTTGGGCTGTCCCTCTCACCGGCCCTTCTAAGGCAATCTCGGGAGGTGAGCCCACTAAGTTTTAAACATGTTCATTTGAAAGCATGAAAAGTGGATTTGGTAGAGCAAGTTTGGGAATTTGATTCACTCAAAGAGTGAAGAGCATATCCCTATTGCTTTTCCCTTATCCCAAACACTCACAATCAAATTTGGTTCTTTTTCAACCCCGTGACAAAGGGGTTCTTAGAATTGAAGTGTTTATTTTTTTCCTTTTATGATTAAACTATGTTTTGAACTTTGAAAATGCCACAATTTAAGGGAAGTGCAAGCTTGATGAGAAAAATACCTCAAACGATGCTAGCAAAGGCTAGGTGCATTTTTAAGTAGTAGATTTTTCATTTTCTCTCCAAATCCTTCTCTTACCTTGGCAAAACGTTCCCTCCACCAACAAGTTAGTCAGCACAATACAAACAAAGTGAGGGGAAACCAAAATCAAACCTAAAAATGATATAATTGATTATGCTTTTGATTCTTTGTTTACCAAAATACTTGAAAAATTCTTACAAATTTAAGGAAATTCCCAATTCAATGAGACATATTTTCGTTTGTAAGCATCTACAACAGCAATGTATTTAGCATGTAATTCTACTTCTTTCTCTAAATTATTGTTGAGAACAAAGGTAGAATGTACCCGGTTTTCTTTCCTTATCCTTTTAGAGATCAATTTCTCCTCTAAGTTGTGTCTTCTCTCTGGTTTTTGCACTTTCTTATGACAGACCATGCTCCTAAGACAAAAAAAATGACAGTGAAGTTAGCATACAGTCCTTATTTTGACAAAATAGAGAAAATACAGTCAGGCGACATTATCTAGACTATAGGCGAGATTAGATTTAATGAAGACGTGACTACTTTAACCGCGAGCGTCACCAAAAGGGGCTCAAGCGAGATTAAAATAGTCAAGTGCGATATTAAATTTTGCAAACGCGTGAAATCTTTAATACAGGTGACAACAGCAATTAGTCTGATACAATATAAATGCTAAACCAGGTTACATTTCTTTTTCTAAAGGCGATATCTAATTTAATAAAGACGTAATTACTTTAACCGTGAGCGTCACCAAAAAGGGGCTCAAGCGAGATTAAAGTAATTAAGTGCGATATCAAATTAAATGAACGCGTGAATTCTTTATCTCAAGCGACAAATTAACTCAGAGAAGCAACATTTCATTAACTGAAAGCGACATTTAAAATATTCAAAGCGACAAATTAAAAGCGAAATGCAGTAAACTCCCTTTACACTAGGCGTAAACTCATTCCTCGGCCGCGGCTTTTAATTCTTTGTAGGCGACATCTAAATAGCCAAAGGCATCAGATGCTTGTCTGTGAGGCGAGAATTTAATGTCCGCAGGCGTGATTTCTTTGTCTAGAAGCGTGATTCTGCAGTCCTGGAAGCGTGAGCGTTCAGACTCCAGGCGACATCTAAATTACCGCGAGCAACATCTCTTTGCTGTAGGCGTGATTTCTTTACTGGCAGGCGTGATTTCTTTCCTGTAACCTACAAACAGTGAGCAAAATCATGCAATTCTAGCCTAAATTTTGCAAATAACGTAGAAATTATGATAAATTTGAGGCCTAGAGCCCCACGGTGGGCGCCATTTGTGTATGAGTGATTTACACCTTTATGAAATAATAAGATTTAAAGAGAATTTACACTATTCAAAGAAAACTAATCTAAATAATGCACAATTAATCTAAATATCTCATAGTTCTCTAAATTGAAGTAGTAAGTGAGGCTCTCAGCTGCAAATCCTCACTAGTGACACTCTAATTATGAGAATTGAACTAAGAATGATATGCAAACTAGATCTAATTATCAAATTCTAGCTCTATTTGATAAGAAATCTCTAAAATGATCAACAATTAAAGCTAAATATCAATGAAAATGCTAAGTGAGTGGTGTGAATGCAAATTGCAAGAGCTTTGCTGCAATTCAAAGATATGGAGTGGATGATTAATGCCTCAAAATGCCTTCTATTTATAAGATTTTCCCAAGGGTAGGGGGTAGAGTGAGATAACCATGGTTATGCTTGGGTAAGGTCAATTGGCTTTGCTTTGTCCCTAAATTGGGGGACAAACATTTAAATGGTTTCAAAAGGCTGGACCATTTCAACAAAAGTGAGTGATTTGTGTCCATTTTGTCTCCTTTTTCCTTTGTTGAGAGAATTTATGATTTATTAATTAATTAAAGTAATTAAATTTAGCCATGAAGAGTAAGAGGTTCATTTTGATTTTTCATTTCAACCACTATGTCATTAATTGAATTTAATCAATTTCTTAGTGTTTTTCTCCTTTTCAAGCCTTATTTAATCATTTAATCATTTAATCATTTAATTGAATTTTCCTTTGATTTGAATTACCTTTGTTCCATTTATCGATTTTTAGTGCTATTTTGATGATTTGATGCACCTTTTGATTGATTTAAGCCTTTGCCAATTTTCCATGTCTACAATATGATTAAGCGAAAAAATCAAATGGATGAGAATAAAATAGCTTACATGTTTATTTAAGGGAATGAAAAAATTTGCATTGAGAAAAAAGGGGAGGCAGAAGAAGGAGATACTACAGGAGTGGAGCGTGAACTAGTATTCATGCAATTTTGATCATATAGGTTACTGAATTGAGCTGCAGAATAAGAGCTAAGCTACACAGAGGAATAACCAAGTTGCATAGATCATATTACCGAGTGATTGTAAGTGAAATTGATGTTAAGATCTGAAGTGATATATTGGTCAGAAATATTTGTAAGAGCAAAACATTGATCTGTAATCTGCAATTTGTTGTATTAAGGTAGATCAACTTACTGTTACTTTCTAATAATTGTAAACAGTGTAAATCTCTTAACCGAGTGGACTTTTAAGTCTTATTTATGTTTCATTCTAACAAGTGAAACATTTTTATCCTGTAAACCCGCACAATGAGTGATATGGTGGTTGAAAGATAACTTCTAGTGAAAAAATCCTCTAACAAGGTCACACCTGACAGTGTGTATTGTAACCTTTGACAGGGTGTTAGCTTGTGGTGACTAATCAAGAAAGTACTATCCAAGAAAGTACTGTTATTTGGGCCAACTACTTATAACTCATTCTAACCCTAAAGCGGCAAAAATTATTGTATAATATGGATTAGGGTTAGGGATATTCATTATGTGATTTTAGTACTTGCGGAAGATTTGGGCTGTAAGGGATTACGGATTGTAATCAGGTTGTAATCACTGGATAATAATAATATTGGACTCGCTATTGGTGGACATAGCCCAGGGATTGGGTGAACCACGTTAAATCTGTTTGTCTTGTGTTCTCTTCTGTGTGGTTTATTGTTTTCTAATATTAGTTATATTTGCACATAATTGTTATTTCTACCTTGTTAATCCTAACAAGTGGTATCAGAGCGAGGTTATTTCATTCGTTCTTTCATCTATTCTCTAAAGAAGGTCTCACGAGTTAGTGGGAGAGTCTCTTGGTTAAGTGGGAGAAATAGAAGATGAGGGTAGGCTGAAGGTTGATAAGTTTAATGGGGAAAACTTCTAGTTATGGAAGATGCAAATGGAGGATTATCTCTATCAGAAGGATCTATGTCAGCCATTAGAGGGAGTAGCCAAGAAAGAGGCATCAATGTCTCTGGATGATTGGGATATTTTGGATAGGAAGGCACTGGGGAGTATTCATCTATGCCTGGCACAATCGGTGGCATTCAATATTACTGAAGCAAAGACAGCTAAAGATCTGATGGAAACCCTAGTGAAGTTGTATGAAAAGCCTTCAGCTTCAAACAAGGTATTTCTTATGAAGCATTTATTTAATATGAAAATGGTAGAAGGTGGATCAGTTGCTGATCATTTGAATGAGTTTAATATAGTTACAAGTCAATTAACCTCAATTAAAATTACTTTTGATGAAGAGGTTAGGGATCTCTTGATTTTGTGTTCTTTGCCAGAAAGTTGGAATGGCTTGGTAATGGCTATTAGTAATTCTGTTTTTGGTTCTAATACCCTAAAGTACTATGATGTTATTGGTGTTATATTGAGTGAGGAAATTTTTAAGAAAAGCTCAGGGGCATCCACATCAAGTAGTGTATTGAATGCAGAAAGCAGAGGCAGAATAAGAGATAGAGGAAACAACTCTAGAAATCATGAGAAATAAAGAGGAAAATCAAAGGGAAAGAGGTCTGAATCCAAAGGGCCAAATGATTGCTGGTACTGTGGAAAACTAGGTCATAAGAAGAAAGATTGTTGGTCTCAGAAGAAAAATCAAGGAGACAAAAATGATGGAAACAAGGAGGCAAATGTGGTAAGTAACACATCCGAAGAGGATGCTTTTCTTTTGTCTTTAGAAAATGTTGATGATTCATGGGTTTTAGATTTTGGGGCTTCATTTCATGCTACACCCCATAGAGGTTACTTTCTTGATTATGTCCAAGGGGATTTTGGGCTAGTTTATTTGGGAGATAATGAACCCTGTCAAATTGTTGGAAAAGGGAAAATTAAGATTAAGTTACAAAATGGGAATCATTGGGTACTACAAGAGGTAAGACATGTTCCAAGGCTAAGTAGGAATTTAATTTCAGCAGGGCAATTAGGTGATGACGGTTTCATAGTTAATTTTAATGGTAGAAATTGGAAGGTTTCAAAGGGTTCCTTAGTAGTAGAAAAAGGTGTGAAAGTAGGCACCTTATATCTTTGTATAGGTCATACTATTCCTTCAACTTTAATTATTTCAGAAGATAATGAATGTTCAGGAACAGTGGCTGCAGTTGAGTAGGAAGAACATCAAACCATTGCTGTAGATTCTGACACAGCACTATGGCATAACAGACTTGGGCACATGAGTGAAAAAGGTATGAAATTACTTCATTCAAAGAAAGTTTTACCTGGTCTGATATGTGTCAATATGGATTTCTATGAAAGTTGTGTTTATGGAAAACAAAAGAGAGTTAGTTTTGTGAAGAATGGGAAAAAAAAGAAAAGTGAGAGATTAGAGCTTGTGCATATAGATGTATGTGGACCAGCTCAGGTATCTTCCCTTAGTGGCTCTCTGTATTATGTTACATTTATAGATGATGCAACAAGAAAAGTATGGATTTATTTCCTTGGATAGAAATCTGATGTATTTCAAACTTTTCAAAAATGGAAATGCTTGGTTGAGAATGAGACTGATAAAAAGTTAAAATGTCTCAGATTTGATAATGGTGGTGAGTATTGCAGCATAGAATTTGAAGAATATTGCTCCTCTAATGGTATTTGTAGGCATAAAACTGTACCAAGGACTCCACAAGAAAATGGAGTGGCTAAACGCATGAACATGACAATAATGGAGCGTACAAGGAGTATGAGGTTGCATGCTAGGCTGCCCAAAAATATGCGGGCAGAGGTTGTGAACACTGCTATTTATTTAATCAATAGAGGCCCCTCTACTCCTTTGGACTGTGGTATTCCAAAGGAAGCATGGAGTGGTAAGAAGGTGAGTTATTCTTTTCTCAAAACCTTTGGTTGTGAAGCTTTCGTACTTATAGATTCTAAAAATAGAACCAAGATGGAAGCTAAGTCAAAGAAATGTGTATTTGTTGGATATGGCATTGATGAATTTGGTTATAGGCTTTGGGATTTTGAAAATCATAAAATTGTAAGAAGCAGGGATGTCATATACAATGAGAAATTATTGTACAAAGATATGTTGCTGCAGCATGAGAAGAAAGAAAATGACTATGTAGTACTAGATGATACTCCACAAGTTCATGTTCCAGTAGTTCCTTATGCTCCGCAATGAATGTTAGACGGTCAACAAGGCTAAATAGACCTCCAGAAAGATTTTCTCCATCTTTGTATTCTATTTTATTAACAGATACTGGTGAACTTAAATGTTATAATGAAGTTGTGCAGGTGGATACAAAGCTTCAGCGGGAGTCTGCAATGATAGATGAAATGGACTCTTTGCTAAAAAATCAAACATGGGATTTATGTAAGTTACCTGCAGGTAAAAGAGCTTTACAAAATAAATGGGTTTACAGGATAAAAGAAGAGGATGGAGGTAAGAAAAGATTTAAAGCTAGATTAGTCGTAAAAGGATTTGCACAGAAACATGGTATTGATTTTGATGAGATATTTTCTCCAGTTGTTAAAATGACTTCTATCCGTACTGTTTTAAGTATTGTGGCTGCTAAAGATTTGCATTTAGAGCAGCTCGATGTTAAAACAACTTTTCTTCATGGTGATTTGGATGAAGAAATATATATGGTTTAGCCGCAAGGATTTGAGGTCAAGGGTAAGGAGAAATTGGTGTGCAGATTGCAAAAAAGTTTATATGGCTTGAAGCAAGCACCTCGGCAATGGTATATTAAATTTGACACTTTTATGAATGAGCATGGATATAGTCAGTGTCATTCTGACCATTGTGTTTATTTTAAGAGGTTGGATGATGACAACTACATTATTTTATGTTTATATGTTGATGATATGCTTGTAGCTGGGTCTAACATGGATCACATTAAGGGGTTGAAACAACAGTTAGAAAAATCTTTTTCTATGAAGGATTTGGGGGCAGAAAAACAAATCCTTGTTATGAAAATTTGTAGAGATAGGAAAAATAGGAAATTGTCTCTATCTCAGGCTGATTATATTGAGAAGGTGTTGCAATGTTTCTCTATGGAAAATGCCAAAGCTGTCAGCACACCTTTGCTTGGTCATTTGAAATTGACTAAGGATATGTGTCCCAAGACACCAGAAGAAGAGACTAAAATGTCTAAGGTACCTTATGCTTCAACTGTCGGGAGCTTAATGTATGCTATGGTATGTACTAGGCCAAATATTGCACACACAGTGGGAGTCATTAGCCGATATATGAGTAACCTTGGTATTGAGCATTGGAATGCAGTCAAATGGACTCTCATATATTTGAGAGGCACATCCAGTAAGTGTTTACACTTTGGGGGTTCTACTACTAGTGTACAAGGCTATGTTGACTCAGATTTAGCAGGAGATATAGATAGTAGGAGGAGTACTACAGGTTATATATTTACTATTGGTGGGATAGCAGTGAGTTGGATTTCTTGACTACAAAAGGTGGTTGCTTTATCCACTACAGAGGCAACCAAGGAGATGATATGGCTTCAATTCTTTATGGAAGAATTCGGACATCCACAGAAGGATAATTTTCTACATACAGATAGCCAAAGTGCCATTCATCTTGCAAAGAATTCTGCTTTGCACTCAAAGAAAAAACACATACAGTTGCGGTACCATTTCATTTGATCAGTTTTGGATGATGGGAAGTTAAGGCTGGAAAAGATTCATACTGATGATAATCCAATAGATATGTTTACAAAGGTAGTAACAAGGGAGAAGTTGAACTCATGTTCATCTTCAGTTGGTCTTCTAGACTGAACAAAATAAAGGAACAGCTGAGTCCAAGGTGGTTCGATCCAGTGGGAGCCTCATATGGGTAGTGGTATTGCTACAGGATCAGTCTACAAGTGGGAGGTTTTTAGTATAGTGTGGATACTGATCAGTCACCAAGTGGGAGATTGTTAGCTTGTGGTGACTAATCAAGAAAGTACTATCCAGGAAAGTACTATTATTTGGGCCGACTACTTATAACTCATTCTAACCCTAAAGTGAAAAAAATTATTGTATAATATGGCTTACGATTAGGGATTTTCATTATGTGATTTTAGTACTTGTGGATGATTTGGGCTGTAAGGGATTACAGATTGTAATCAAGTTCTAATCACTGGATAATAATAATAATATTAGACTTTTTGTTGGTGGACGTAGCCCAGGGATTGGGTGAACCATGTTAAATCTGTGTGTCTTGTGTTCTCTTCTGTGTGGTTTATTGTTTTCTGATATTAGTTATATTTGCAGATAATTGTTATTTCTGCCTTGTTAATCCTAACACAGGGTTGGGTCTTCACTGACCTCACTTCAGAAGAGTGAAAATTTTGGGTTGCCGGTTCCTAGGTGGTTTTTCCCTTAATAGGGTTTCCACGTTAAATCATTGTGTTATGTGTTGATTGTGATATCTAGTTTCTATCATACTTTACATTTTAGCTATTTTGTTTAATAGGTAATTACTAAGAAACTTAACTGAAGATTGGTAAAAATACTGACAGTGAATCTTATATTTGTTTACTGACTGACATAAATTTGAGAAACAGTATTTTGGATTACTCATTTTGTTTTAGGACTGGAATAACTGATTCACCCCCCCTCTCAGTTATTCTAACAATTGGTATCAGTGTTGTTTGGTTGCTCAAAATAGAGTTTTAAGGACTTTAGCATAAAGATCTCAAAATGAGTAAGAGGGAAGTGCCTAGACTAAACAAAGATAACTTCTCAATATGGCAACAAAGAATGAAATTGCATATAGCTGGAATTGGTGGAGATCCAGTAGATTTTCTGACAACTGGCTACATTAAACCAATTGGTCCTCTGACTATGCAACAACTAAAAGACAAGCATGATCACAACGTAGCAATGATGGAACTTGCTGCTGCCTGTACCGACATTGAATTTGAAGAAATCAAAGGTTTGACTACTACTAAGGAAATGTCAGATAGATTAGCACAAGTATATAGTGGTAACACATCTGTCAAAAGAGCAAGAGCAGAAAGCTTAAGAGGTAAATTCAATGAAATGAGAATAAAAGAAGGAGAAAATATTGTTGAATATTCAAATAGAATTAAAGAGGTTGTTTATGCTATACAAGCTTCTGATGGAGTAATTAAAGAAGAGACTATAATCAAAAAAATACTCAGAACCTTGCTACCTGTCTATGCAATCAGAGTATTGAAAATTCATGAGAATTGAGACACATTGAATCTTACACTTGATACCCTGATCGGTAACCTTACTACTTTTGAATTGAAAAACTTTTATAATAGTGTTGTACCTTCTGTCGAGTCTACTTTTGTGTCTTCTCTGAAGATTAGCAAATCTAGTAAGAAAAATAAGAACAATGATAGTGAAAGTGATACTAATGATGAACTTAATGAGCTTGAAGCACTGATGGCCAGAAAATTGCTAAAAGGGAAGGGAAGATATAGAGGTAAGTTACCCTTGGCATGTTTTAACTATAAAGAAGTTGGTCATATTGCTGATAGATGTCCTCAGAAGAGAAATGATGATGATGGATGGAAAGATAAATCTGAAGGAAGTTATGGGAGAAGAGTTAACAGAAGATACCGACACAATAATAGAAATGACTGAAAGGACAAAGGTAAAAAGGCTTGTTATATAGCTAAAGATACTAAATCTGAGTTTGATTCTAATGATGAAGAGGTAGTGTTTGTTGCAATGAAGGAAGATTCAGAAGAAGATGAAAGAGAATAAGAATCAACCCTGATCTCAAGGATAAGCAAGAATGAAACATGGATCATTGATAGTGGCTACACACATCATATGACAGGTGATGTAGATAAATTTGATGAATTAGTTGAATATAATGGTGGATCTATAAGAATGGGAAATGATGCCCCATGCACTGTGAAAGGTAAAGGTACCCTTGTAGTTAATGATAGAATAAAATGTGAGAATGCTTACTGGGTATATGGACTGAATTACAATCTGGTAAGTGTGGCATAGCTAAACAATTCAGGTCACAGACTAGTGTTTGAAAACAAAAGGGTGAAAATATTTGAAGGAGGAAGACTTGTTGGGACTAGTACTCAAACCAAAGGTAATTTATTTCATCTTGATATTGATAAGTCTTCTTTCTTACTTATGAAGGATGAAGATGCTTGGTTATGGCACAAATGGTTATGTCATGTAAACTTTGATAATATGATCAAAATCAGTAGAAAGAAAAGAGTTAGAGTTTTTCCTAACTTATCTAAGCCTGATCATATTATGTGTCATGAATGTCAAAAGGGGAAAATGACAAAGTCTAGCTTAAAGACTAAGGACTTCTCAACCAAGAAAATTCTTGATTACACTAGACTAATGACAGTTATGTTTTTGAAAGAAAAGTCTGAAGCCTTCAAAATTTTTAAGTGTTATAAAGCTAATGTAGAAAAAGAAATTGGAAAGGAAATCAAATGTCTTAGATCAGATAGAGGTGGTGAATTTATATCTGATGAATTTACTAATTTATGTAATGAGCATGGAATTCAAAGACAAGTTTCAGCACTGAGAACACCACAACAAAATGGCATTACTGAGAGAAGAAATAGATCAATAATTGATTGTGCTAGAACACTGATGATTCAAAAGAATGTCACTCAAAAATTCTAGAGAGAAGCTATAAGCACAACAGTCTATGTGCTTAACCAAGTACAATTGAAAAAAGACTCCAATCGAACACCCTATGAGCTTTTGTTTGGACACAAGCCCAATGTAAGTTACTTTAGAATCTTTGGTAGCAAATGTTTTATCCTAAAAGATGATAGGAATGGTAAGTTTGATTCCAAAGGAGATGAAGGAATATTTTTAGGATATTCTTCCCAAAGCAAAGCTTACAAATGTCTGAACAAAGTTACTAACAAGATTGTTGAAAGTGTGAATGTTCATGTTGATGAATATGATGATAAGATCACAGATGAGAAAATGAAGGAACTATAAGATTATAGATAGCTCACTTATTATGAGTTTCCTGAGTTTCAACTGAAGACACCATAGACTATGTCAACCGGTCAACAGATAAACAATGTACCACAACTCACAGAACTGATAGAACATACCAATGATCAATGAGGAGCTCCTGAGAAAGCAAATGAAGCTGAATAGGATGTACAACATGATGAACAAGAAAGTAGAGCTAGGATACTGGCAAGATTTGTCAGAAGACATCATCCTAAAGATCAGATTATTGGAAACAAAGATGCTAGAATGCAAACAAGAAGCAAAACAAGATAAGGTACATGCTTAGTTTGTGAATATGAGCCTAAGAATGTGAAAGCTACTTTAGATAATGATGAATGGGTTAAAGCAATGACTGAAGAGATTGAGCAAATAGAAAAGAATAAGACTTGGACCTTAGTACCCCAACCTAAAGATAAAAATGTTATTGGTACTAAATGGATTTTTAGAAACAAGTTGAATGAGAATGGAGAAGTAACCAAAAATAAAGCAAGACTTGTATGCAAAGGTTATGCATAGGAAGAAGGGATAGATTACGGTGAGACATTTGCACCTATTGCAAGACTTGACAGTGTCAGAATGTTACTGGCATATGCTACACATAAGAAATTTAAGGTATACCAAATGGATGTCAAGTCAGCTTTTCTGAATGGAATACTGGAAGAGGAAGTCTACATTGAACAATCAGAAGGATTTGAAGATCCAAACAATAGAGATATGGTTTGTAGGCTACACAAAGCAATGTATGGATTGAGACAAGAACCTAGAATTTGGTATGAGAGATTACATACTTACTTGTTAAGTATTGGCTTTATCAGAACTAGTGATAATAGTAACTTGTATATGAAAGGTAACACTGATGGTACTATTATCATAGCTAAAATATTTGTTGATGATATCATTTTAAGACGTAGAGATATTGTATGTAAAGCATTTGTTGATGAGATGCAAAAGGAATTTGAAATGTCAATGTTCGGAGAGATTAAGTTCTTTCTAGGACTGCAGGTGATTCAGCATAGTGATGGAATCTTCATCACTCAATCAAAATACATAAAGGAGGTATTGAAGACATTTGGTATGGAAGATGAAAAACTAGTGGGAACACTGATGGCTACTGGATGTAAGTTGACAAAGGAAGATGAGTCTACCGAGGTAAATCAGACACTTTACCGATCCATGATTGGTAAGCTGATGTATGTAGTTCACAGTAGATTGGATATAGCTCATGCTATTGGTATGGTTGCAAGATTTTCTGCAAATCCAAAAGAATCACACATGATAGCTACAAAAAGGATATTGAGATATATTGAGAAGACAAAAGATTATGGTTTATTGTATTCAAGAGATGGAAAGTTTGAACTTAAAGTCTACACCGATGCTGATTGGGGTAGGAATGTAGATGATAGGAAAATTACAACTGGAGGAGCACTTTTCTTTGGAGACAGACTTGTAACCTGGACAAGCAAAAAGTAGAGTTGTATTTCTCAGTCAACAGTTGAACCTAAATATGTTGTTGCTGCAACAAATTGTTCAAACATAGCCTATATCAAGCAAGTGTTAGAAGAAATGAATGAGGTAATCAATAATCCAATAACTATATATTGTGACAACACAAGTGCTATAAACATATCAAAGAATCCGGTAATGCACTAAAAAAAAAACATATATCAATTAAGTATCATTACTTAAGGGAACAAGTGTAGGAAAAGAAAGTTAAACTGGAGTTTGTTACATCAAAAGAACAACTTGCAGACATTTTACAAAGCCTCTGCTGAAAGATACTTTTAAATATTTGAGGAATAGACTCGGGTTCCGTCCCCTATCTATCGGTCACTAAGGTGATCTGAAAGGCTACATCAACCCATTATATCAAAAGATCATCCATGTTGATGCTATCATAGATCACACTTTGATTAAGTTCAAGGTTGTGATTAAGTTTGAAGAATAGATGGAGATATCATTATATTGAGATACAATGAAGTAGACTGGACAACAAGGATGTTTGTTTATTTTTTTCATTTGGCATTGTTGTCAAAGGGAGAGAATAGGAAAATATTAATGAGAGAAAGGGAGAGAATCTATACTGTAAAGACAAAGGGTGAGAATACTGAATAGGAAGAGTTAAGGATGAACTATCTAAGGGAGAGCTTATGACATACAAAGTTGTAGAGTATATGTTTGTTATGTTTTTGGTACATTCATATTATTTGAGTTGCCATCAATGCCAAAGGGAGAGATTGTTGAACCTACAACTGATTTACAACTGATTGGAGAGATTGTTGAAACAGTGACTGAAGATCACATGAAAAGTGGTTGTATAGATATACAATATGTTAAATCAGTATTATGTTATCATTCATGTCAACTAGTGTCATATTAGTTTGACAAGTACTAATCTTGTAAGTTATCTTACCGAGACATCTGAAGAATCATGGAAGATGGTCACAGTGGATGAGGATAAGGAATGCATTGGATAACTTATTGATGAGTCTTTGATCTCATTATATTGACTTTAGTATGTTGTATTCATCTATTATGGAGAACAGAACTGAAAGACACAAAGCAGTGTTTGTCGGTAAAATAGAATAGCTTAATATTTATCAAGAATCTCAGTATAAACACTGAAGATAGTATACACCGATGCATTTCTTTGTTAACTAAGGAAAATAGAATTGAACTAAATGATTAGTTTAGCCGATAAAATTGATGAGCTGGATTGGCATGATTTCAAGGTGAAAAGTCAAATTTTGTTACAAGGATCTATGGCTAACAAAATTCAAGGAAGATCTGATGGAGGTAATTTAAACATGTTATTGACACATCAGTCGAGGAAATTTTAAAGCGGAAAAATCAGTGGATATGATTAAGTGACAAAATCTTATGGGTGAGAATAAAATAGCTTACATGTTTATTTAAGGGAATGAAAAAATTTGCATTGAAAAAAAAGGGGAGGCAGAAGGAGATACTGTAGGAGTGGAGCATGAATTAGTATTCATGTAATTTTGATCATACAGGTTATTGAACCAAGCTTTAGAATAAGAGCTGAGCTACACATAGGAATAACTGAGCTGCACAGAGCATATTATCGAGTGATTGTAAGTGAAATTGATGTTAAGATTTGAAGTGATATATTGGTCCAAAATATTTGTAAGAGAAAAACATTGATTTGTAATCTGCAATTTGTTGTATTAAGGTAGATCAACTTACTATTACTTTCTAATAATTGTAAACAGTGTAAATCTCTTAATCGAGTGGACTTTTAAGTCTTATTTATGTTTCATTTTAACAAGTGAAACATTGTTATCCTATAGACCCGCACAGTGAGTGATATGGTGTTTGAAAGATGACTTTTAGTGAAAAAATCCTCTAACAAGGTCACACCTGACAATGTGTATTGTAACCTTTAACAGGGTTGGGCCTTCATCGACCTCACTTCAAAAGAGTGAAAATTTTGGGTTGTCAGTTCCTAGGTGGTTTTTCCCTTAACAAGGTTTCCACGTTAAATCATTGTGTTATGTGTTGATTGTGATATCTGTTTGCTATCATACTTTACATTTTAGCTATTTGGTTTAATCGGTAATTACTAAGAGCCTTCACCAAAGATCGGTAAAAACACCAATAGTGAATAATATATTTGTTTACCAATTGACAGAAATTTGAGAAACAATATTTTGGATTACTCATTTTGTTTTGGGACTAGAACAACTGATTCACCCCCCCTCTTAGTTATTCTAACATATAGTCTCTCATACGACTTTTTGGGGGTTCTGGCACAACAGTTGGGAAAACTCATGCGAGTTTTGAAATTTCAGGATGACTTTTGACACCATAAAGGATTTTTGCTTTAGATTTTACAATTTTTTAGTATTTTCAATATCAGTTGTTTGCAAATTTCACTATCTAGGTTTGAAGATCTGTGTAGTAATTTGTCTAGGGTTTGTTCATTTTAAGTAGCCAAGTAGATATCAGGCATGTAGAACATCAACCAAGGCAGCAAGCAATTGTCTTCAAATAATGAGTATGGGACAAAGAAACCTTGCACATGAACAAGAATAGTGACTTATTGTTCTAACCCTAAAAGTGTTACTTGTGTATGTTCTCAAAATATTTTGCAATCATGCACATAGCCCCAGAAAATAAAAATTTGGTTGTACTAGGGTTCTTAGTAATGGTTTGACTTTGAAACTTTTGTAATCTCAAGATGACAAAATCCAATCCAAGTGCACTGGGGTTTTGACACAGTCCAATAATTTAATCTATCAGGAGCTTCTGAGGAGATCTGACAACCCAACTAGAGACTACACTTGTGGAGATTTCTTCCACAAGGACATTTATATAGTGGCTACTGCTACCATGGTGAAAATGGCTATTACCGCTTGAGATTTTTTCCATGTGGTTGACCCAATAAAGGGAATGTCTACTATGGTTAACCCTCTCCAAAAGGTGACTCATAAAATGGATCACAGGGGGACTTAGTTTAGATTCAAGGATCTGAGTTTGTCATGCTACCCAAAAAGGGAACATAGCTTAATCCTCTAGCCTCTTCCCTTCACCAAAACATAGAAAAGAGATTCTTTGACACACTAAGGCTGAAACTACCTCACCAAGGTTCATAATGTCAACAAAAATGTCTACCGAAATCTCTAAGTGGGTCCAAGAGAGAACATACCAATCAAATTTGAGGCTTAAACCAAGTAAGACCATGAGATAATTATAGTATCCTCCCTACCTACAAGGTGATCTATCTTCGAGAAGAGTTTCACGTGCAAAACAAGTGAATGAAGCCCACTCTCTCAAGAAATCAACAAATAGTGTTCATAGGGCCTAATTTCTATGTGTAACAGATATACAAAAATAAAATCTATGTTCTTTTTAGAGCCTAAAATTGAATGTGTGTTTTATGAAAGAAAAAGACACTCATGCTAAACACATGAGAGGTTCATTTTATGTCCCAAATCAAAATTTTATTGTTATCCTAATTTCCATATGTATGCAAATTTGGCTAATATCCTTTTCAAGGTCTCTGTTTTATCCTTGTCAAGTTTCCCTGAAGGTTTCATGAAGTTCTATCTTGTCTCCCGGTCTCTACAATTTGTTTCAGTCCCTGGTCTACAAGAAAAATTCATAAACTAGCCATTGATCTTTAAAACCCTAAAAAACCTAGCCTTCATTCTAATTCTTCATTACCTTTATTGGCAACTTAAGGTCTTCCAATTCCCATGTGTGTAATATTTTTTCCTATTGCATACAATTGTCTAAGGAATATTGTTGGATACAATTGTGTGTTGTATTTGATGTCACACAAATGTCATATCAATTATCATTCTCAATGTCTACCGAGCTCAGTCAGTCAACAAGGCAATTTTCAGTGTCTACCGAGATCTCTCGAGTGTCAAAGGAGAATATGGCAGAAAATAGTGTTAACCGAGCTTCCACAGTTATCAAAGGAAAGTTAGTGATTATCAAGGTCACTCAGTCTCCAAAGGATGTTGCAGAATTCACAATGGTAACCAAGTTCACTCGGTCACCTAGGAAATCTTTTCAGGATTAGTGTTTACCGAGCAAGGTCGACCCAATAAAAGATTTTGTTAATTTGAAAAATTAAGTTTGTTTATTCAAGCTGATTGTTGTAATGAGTGTTAATGTTTGTAATAATTATTAGTGCCAACTTGAAAATCTAAATGGACAATCTGAATGGTATATATATAGAAGGTCAAGTGGTGAATTAAGTGTGTGAGTGTGAAGAAGAATGTGCAAGTGTGGAAGTTTGTGAGCGAACATGCAAATCATTTTGAAGGAAGGTGTGTGTGAATTTTGAAGGATGATTAGGTATCCTTGAGGAGTAGTAAAGATTTATTTAATCAGGAAGGATCTAGTGAAGCAGAACAGAGATCTGTAATCAGCAATTTAGTTGCGTCATTATTCAGGTCATTTCATTGTTACTTTCTTACCATTGTAGCAGTGATTTCAAAATCTCTTAACCGAGTTGGTTTAACAACCATTTTGTAAATCGTCTAACAAGGTGACAGTTCTATTGAATTGTTTCAAAGACCTCTTACAAGGCCACTCCTAAAAGGGTGATTAAATCCTCTAACAAGGTCACACCTAACAGTGTGTTTTGTAACCTTTTACCGGGTAGGCTCTTAACAGGAATCACTTCAGAAGAGTGAAAAATAGTAACTAGTTACATTGGTGGTTTTTCCCATATTGGGTTTCCATGTTAAATGTGGTGTCTCTTGTGTTCATGTTATTTTCTTTATGCATACATGTTAATCACTGATGAATGTTTAAGATCAGTTATAATCAACACTCACTGCAATAACTGAGTAGCAGTAGAAAATCATTTAACAAGACATCTAAGGGATCTATGGTAATATTTTTGTGGTTAATTGATTCACCCCCCACACCCCCTCTTAGTTACTCTATCTATATTTCCAACAATTGGTATCAGAGCTTTTGGTGCTTGCAGGAAGGGTTTTAAGGACCTAAGCTAAAGATTAGGATGTCTTACAAGAGAGAAATTCCAAGGCTTAACAAAGATAACTTTTCAGCATGGCAAGGTCTCATCAAACTTCATCTGGCTTCCATTGGTGATTCAGGATGCAAATATCTTGATCAAGAATATACAGTTCCTACTGGCACATTAACTGTTGAAGACATTTTAGAGAAAAAGAACCATAACACCATGATGATAGACATTGCATCAGCTCTTAGCTATGAAGAATTTGACGAGATCAAAGACTGCACAACTACTTATGCAATGTGGAACAGGCTAAAGAAAATTTATGGTGGTGATGACAATGTGAAGAGAACCAAAGTAGAAAGCCTAAGAGGATAGTTTGATTAGATGAAAATGAGAGAAGATGAAAGCATTGCAAAATATGTTGAAAGGATCAAGGCAAGTGTTAGTGCAATCAGAGCTTCTGGAGGAACAATTGATGATGAAACTATTATAAGTAAGGTTCTCATAACATTACTCCCTATCTATGCAATAAGAATATCTACTATTCAAGAAAGAAGATGTGAAGAAAATCATAATATAACTTTGGATGCCTTAGTGGGAAGATTGACAGCCTTTCAATTGGATAACTATGACAACTATGTTCCAACTTCTAAAAATATTGAATCAGCATTTGAGGCCAAACTTTCACTTAAGAAGGGAAAGAAAATCTAGTCAGAAAGTGAAGAAGAATCAGAGGAAAGTTCTAATAGTGATCTTGAACTTATTGAAGCATTACTTGCAAAGAAATATTCTAGAGGTAGCGGTAAATACAAAGGTAAAGCTCCATTAATCTATTTTTCATGTGAAGAAATTGGTCATATTGCAGCTAGGTGCCCAAACAAGCAAATCAAGGATGAGAAGAAAGGTCACAAGTATAATGGCGAGAAGAATTTCAAATCATTCAAGGATAAAGGTAAGAAAACATGTTTTTTGGCTAAGGATTTTGATGATAGTGAAGAAGAAATTATCTTCATTTCTGTAAAAGATGAATTTGATGATGATGAAGATGAGATGGCACTTATCTCTCATATAAGAAAAAATGATACATGGATCATAGACAGTGGATGTTCACATCATATGACTGGTGAAAAAACTAAGTTTGAACACTTTGAAGACTATGATGGTGGTAGTGTAAGGTTTGGAAACAATGAACCTTGTTGTATAAAAGGAAGAGGATGAATTTCATTAACCAAAGAACTTATATGTCATAATGCATATTGGGTTGAAGGATTAAAGCATACTCTCCTAAGTGTAGCACAGTTAATCAACATTGGATTCAAAGTTGAATTCATGCATGGCAAAGCAAGATTGCTGGATGACAAGGGAAAACTGATTGGATCAGGAAAACAAACCAAAGGTAACCTATTTTATCTTGATCTTGGTGAGTGCTCATGTTTTATTTCTCAAATTGAAGAAAGTTGGTTATGGCACAAAAGGTTATGTCATGTAAATTTTGATAATATGGTGAAAATAAGAAAATTCAAGAAAGTAAGAGGTATTCCTACTTTGAAGAAACCTGATGTTGGTCTATGCAAGAATTGTCAGATTGGTAAAATGGGAAAGACTAGCTTTAAAAGTAAAAACTATCAGTCTGAAGATATTTTGGAAATTGTGCATACTGATTTATGTGGACCTATTGGAATTGAGAGCTATACTGGGGAAATTTTTTTTATTCTCTTTGTTGATGATTACTCTAGAATGATGACTGTTATGTATTTAAGAGAAAAGTTAGAAGCATTTGAGAAGTTCAAATGGCATTTAGAAAGAGTAGAAAAGGAAATAGGGAAAACAATGAAGTGCTTGAGATCAGACAGAGGTGGTGAATTCATCTCCCATGAATTCAATAATTTTTGCATTGAAAGAGGAATCAAAAGATAGGTATTAGCCCCAAGAACTCCTGAGCAAAATGGAATAGCTGAAAGAAGGAACAGATCTATCATGGATTGTGCAAGGACTCTAATGATTGAAAAGAACATTGCTATGAAATACTAGAAGGAAGCTATCAACACTGTAGTTCATACCTTAAACCGAGTACAGTTGAGGAAAGACACATTCAAAACTCCTTATGAGTTATGGTATGGTTATAAACCCAATGTAAGTTACCTGAAAGTATTTGGTAGTAAATGTTACATCTTAAAAGAATTTAGAAAAGGCAAACTTGATGTAAAAAGTGATGAAGGAATATTTTTGGGATATTCTTGCAAAAGTAAGGCATATAGATGTTTGAATTTGTCTACTCACAAAATCATAGAAAGTGCACATGTGAAAGTTGATGAGTTTGTAGAAAAGACTGAAGAAGAAAGAAAAAAGGAACCAAAGGATTACAAAAGATTTGTTTACATTAAACCTGATACATTGCCAGACACATCTGTCAATAAGGAAACTGCATCTACCGAGCCCAGTACAGTAATCGAGTCACAAGAAAAAGTTCAAACCAAGTCACAAGAAGAAGTTCAAACCAAGTCACAAGGAACCGAGTCTCAGTCTGAAGCTATCGAGAAAATATCTACCGAGCCTGAGAAATCTGAACTTGAAGATGAAATTCAAGAAGATGACAATGTAACTCATTCAAGAAGGAATGAACCTGTATTGGCCAAATATGTCAGGAGGCATCATACACCAAATCAGATTATTGGAAACAAATCAGATGGTACTATGACAAAAAGTAAACTAAAAGGTACATGTTTACTTACTGATTTTGAACCTAGAAATGTCAAAGAGGGATTGGAAAATGAAAGTTGGATTGAGGCTATGAATGAAGAAATAGAAAAAATAGAGAAAAAAAAGACATGGACTCTTGTACCTAGGCCTAAAGATAAAAATGTAATTGGAATAAAATGGGTATTTAGAAATAAGTCGAATGAAGATGGTCAAGTATCAAGAAACAAAGCTAGATTGGTGTGTAAATGATATTCTCAAGAAGAAGGCATAGATTATGGTGAGAATTTTGCTCCTATTGCAAGATTAGAAGGTGTAAGGACTCTACTTGCATATGCAGCACATAAAGGATTCAAGGTATATCAGATGGATATAAAATCAACATTTCTCAATGGTATTCTTGATGAAGAAGTCTACATTGAGCAACCTAAAGGTTTTATTGATCCAGACAAAAGGGATATGGTCTGCAAGTTACACAAAGCACTGTATGGTCTGAAGCAAGCCCCTAGAGCATGGTATGAAAGATTACATAACTATCTTATTCAGATTGATTTCAAAAGAGCTAATGATAATAGTAATTTTTACATCAAAGAAGGACCAGATAACAAAATTGTTTTGGCAGAAATATTTGTGGATGATACTATATTTACACGGAATGATCAGTGCAAAGAATTTTCAGAGAAAATGAACAAAGAATTTGAAATGTCAATGTTTGGTCAGATAAAGTTCTTTGTTGGTCTTCAGATTCAGTAGAACAAGAATGGTATCTACATTACTCAGTCTAAATACATCAAGGAAATACTTAAGAAGTTTGGTATGGAAGATTCAAAACTAGTTGGTACACCCATGTGTACTGGACTAAAGCTTACCAAAGATGATGATTCAAAAGAAGTAGATCAGACTTTGTACAGATCAATGATTGGAAAATTACAGTATGTAGTGCACACAAGGCCTGATATTTCCTTAGTAGTTGGTATAGTAGTAAGATTCTCAACAAAACCTAGAGAAAATCACATGATGGCAATCAAAAGAATCTTGAGGTACTTGAGAGGAACTGAAGATTATGGCTTGTGGTATAAATTTGGAGGCAATATAGACTTAAAAGTGTTTACTGATGCTGATTGGGTAGGAAACATTGATGACAAAAAGAGTACAAGTGGTGGAGCATTCTTTCTTGGCAAGAGGTTGGTATCTTGGACTAGTAAAAAGAAAAATTGCACATCCCAATCCACAACAGAAGCAGAATATGTTGTTGCAGTAGTAAACTGCTCTAATATTGTTTGGTTTAAATAGTTATTGGAAGGCATGAAGGTTGAGATCAAAGAACCAGTTGTTATGTTTTGTGATAATACAAGTGCAATAAATATTTCAAAGAATCCAGTAATGCATTCCAAAACCAAGCACATTTCTATAAAATATCACTTTGTCAGAGAATTGATGCAGGACAAGGAAACCAGATTGGAATATGTTCATACAAAAGAACAAATTGTAGATATATTCACCAAGCCACTACCTAAGGATGCATTCTTGTATCTAAGAGGTAAGTTAGGGGTCATTCCCCTATCCGAGGCTCACTAAATAAAGTTTAGTGATGCATCAACTAGAGCATATTGAAGATCATTCAGTTGATGCAGCATAGTCAAGGAATCATTGCATATGAATCAGTACTTAAGGTGCATTGGTATTCACCAGAAGTGTGTGAGTTGTCTTTGGTATGTGTTGTCAAAGACGGAGAGTTTGCTGTCATTTCAAGAAATTTTTAAGAAGGAGAATTTGAGAAGTTAAGAAGGAGATTTTTTCAGTCAGAGAGAAGTTTTTTGATAGAGGAAGATGAGAATCAGAATGAAGCTAAGGATATGTTCCTTATTCTATGTTTCTGAGAAATTTCATTGTGCTATGACATGTTGTGTTGCCATCAATGCCAAAGAGGGAGATTGTTGGATACAATTGTGTGTTGTCTTTGATGTCACACAAATGTCATATCAATTATCATTCTCAGTGTCTACCGAGCTCAGTCAGTCAGCAAGGCAATTTTTAGTGTCTACTGAGATCTCTCAGGTGTCAAAGGAGAATATGGTAGAAAATAGTGTTAACCGAGCTCCCACGGTTATCAAAGGAAAGTTAGTGATTATTGAGCTCACTCGGTCTCCAAAGGATGTTACAGAATTTGCAGTGGTAATTGAGTTCACTCGGTCACCTAGGAAATCTTTTTAGGATTAGTGTTTACTGAGCAAGGCCGGCCCAATAAAGGATTTTGTTAATTTGAAAAAATAAGTTTGTTTATTCTAGCCGACTGTTGTAATGAATGTTAATGTTTGTAATGATTATTAGTGCCAACTTGACAATCTAAATGGACAATCCAAATGGTATATATATAGAAGGTCAAGTGGTGAATTAAGTGTGTGAGTGTGAAGAAGAATGTGCAAGTGTCAAAGTTTGTGAGCGAACACGCAAATCATTTTGAAGGAAGGTGTGTGTGAATTTTAAAGGACGATTAGGTATCCTTGAGGAGAAACAAAGATTTATTTAATCAGGAAGGATCTCGTGAAGCAGAACAAACATCTATAATCAGCAATTCAGTTGCATGATTATTCAGGTCATTTTATTGTTACTTTCTTACCATTGTAGTAGTGATTTCAAAATCTCTTAACCGAGTTGGTTTAATAGCCATTTTGTAAATCCTCTAACAAGGTGACAGTTCTATTGAATTATTTCAAAGACCTCTTAAAGGGCCACTCCTAACAGGGTGATTAAATCCTCTAACAAGGTCACACCTAACAGTGTGTTTTGTAACCTTTTATTGGGTTGGCTCCTAACAGGGCATCACTTCAGAAGAGTGAAAAATAGTAACTAGTTACATTGATGGTTTTTCCCATATTGGGTTTCCACATTAAATGTGGTGTCTCTTGTGTTCATGTTATTTTCTTTATGCATACATGTTAAACACTGATGAATGTTTAAGATCAGTTATAATTAACACTCACTGCAATAACCAAGTTACAGCATTTCTCTGTATGTTTACCGAGCAGCAGCATCAAATGATTTAATAAGACATCTAAGGGATCTGTGGTAATATTTTTGTGGTTAACTGATTCACCCCCCCCTTAGTTACTCCATCTATATTTCCAACATTTTCCATCGGCCACCAGTTCTCTTATTCTTTCCGGCGGTCATCTATTCTTTTTTCGAACTGGCGAGCCCTTTATTCTCTTAGTCGCAAAATAAAATGGTAGTGCCGTAAAACATCCAGTGACTGTGAATTGTTTTCAGTTGGGTGTTTGCATGATCTAACCTTGGGTTCATTCATGTTTCTACGAATTAGCGAATACCTTTGTTCGCATAATACCCCAGTGTTTCACAGTTAAGTCCTCAACAGTCAGTGATTCAGCAGGTGGTCTTTTCTTCTCTTCAGTCGCGTATTCTCCAAATAGTGGCCAAGGGTTAAATTTCTTCTAGCGATTCAGCGACCAAGGGATATCAGTGCCTCTAAAGATTTGGTAGTTTTGACAAGTTTTACTATGCTTGTGTGTTCTCAGAATTAAGTGGCAATGTTCAAAAATAGCTAGCGAATGAGAGAATGTTATGGTTGTTGAATCTCCAAATGATTTAGTAGTTTGTCAAAGTATTCAACGAATAAGAGATATGCTTCAGTCACTGGTTCACTGAATAGGTTACTATGGAAGATTATAATGTTTATTTGCGTATTCTCCAAGTTTAACCATATTCAAGGTTTCCTTTTAGCGACTTTGAGAAAGCCTTTGTTCGTTGATTCACCCAATCCAAGTGGGGTTAGTTTTGCAGGCAGTGGATCAACCGTCAAAGTGGGGTCCCAGTTAAGATGATCCGATGGTCATCATGATTTCACAAGGCTAGTGTTAGAGGCTTGCAAAATCGCACCAACCGTTGACTCTTATAGGTGTGCAGCGATTCAAATCTTTGGTGGGTCCATTTCAATAGTGTCCTATGTGGAGGCATTTCATTGGCTAGAAATAATGACTGGTTCAATTTATTAGGGCAGGCCCAGTGAGCTTCCCAGCCTCTAATCTAATGGCTGGTGCATGATCTAAAAGAATATTCTTGCCCCTTGTGATCATGCGCCCGCCATTGATTTTATTCCATCATCAAGCCTTATTAGTGGGGTCCTTGGATGGTGACATGATCATTTCTTATTGGTCCACATGTGCTGAGTTGGATTACCTATCAGTGGGGCTAGATTTATAAGACGATCAGTGGGGTTCTAACATCTTCAAAGATCTACGGTTGTCATGTGATCGCAAGGAATATTACTCCCCCTTGCAACCATGCGACTACCATTTGATGACAATCTTCATGTTCAAGTGGGTCCTGTGTCAGAGGGGTGTTACATGTATCTCGGTTGTCATTATTTCACTAGTTGTTTGGTTTGCCACGTGGAGTTTGTCAGTGGGCCCATGGGGTCCCAATTTTAATTAAGATCTACGGTGGTCATATGATCGCATGGAATATTCTGAGCCCATGCGATCATGCGACTGGCCATCCGATCAGAATCTTCAATGTTCATGTTTTAATTTTGTGCTTGGCTAGCCGTTGGAATTCGAATTCAAATATTTATCTCATGGTTTTGAAGGTTTTTCTAGCTTTTTCTATGTGCACAACATTTGGTTGCTCAGGGATTTAATTTCTAAGGATACAGGTGTTGCGGGGGACTCTGAGGTGATCTTTGTCGGTGTTGTAGACTCCTGTACCATGTGTTCATGCCGTGGGTTGATGAATGAGAGCTTGGCATGATAATTTCTGTAGTCCTTTCTCCAGGGTGGTATGGTTGATTTTGAAAGAATTCATGGCTGATTGAAATTGTAGGTGAGTTGGTTGATCAGGGATGGTGTGTCTGCAGGCGATCCTGGTATAGAAAGATATGCAATGATGAGGATTTTGGACCTATTTTGTCAACTTTTCTTAGAGATTTTGATGGGTTTGTACCTCTAGGGTTTGGTAAATAGTTGTAAATTTGTAACCCTAGTTATGTTTAGTTCTTGACTCCTACCTGCGTGTAGTTAAGGATGTATATATTATTTTTTTAGAGCCTTAGTGTGAGGAGGAGGTTCATTTTGTAAAGGAGAGAAGCCTACTTTTGCAAGGAAGTCATCTTTTCTCAGAAATCCATCTGTGGTATTTGTTCTACACTCTAGTTCATCTACTCTTTGTAATCCCCATTGATAATTAAGGTATTCTTGAGGTAGTTGTGATATTTATTCTACCCCTGTCTTCACTGTCTTGATTATCTCTTATTAGATTGAAGGATATGAATGATATTAATGGAACTTAGGGTTCTTGATCCTTCTTGCTTTCTATAATTGTGTGTGTTATTGTGTTTGATCTGATTTAGATGTTTTTATGGGTATACTCAACCCCCTAACAGTCTTGTCTCAATCCTACACCGAGTTGCAGAAGTGAATGTTTGCTTGTAGGTCATAAGTTGTGTCTTATATTCAAGCCCTCCTATGAAACACTTATGCAAGCCTATGTAGTAATTTGTGACCCATTATACCGAAGCCTTTCATTGATTCCATTCCTCTATACTGAGATCCAAACCCTAATTTCGGTGTATCACCCAGTAGGTAGTTTTCTTTCAGTTATTTCCCTTTCCAAGCATTCCTTCTATCACTTTCCCTCAAAAGTTTTACTTTTATGTTTAAAATCAAATTAAGGTAATTATCCAAGAGAACCAGCCTAGAACCTAGAGGTCTCATCTTAGTTAGCATAGGTCCCACAACCTAGAGATGATTCCCATGTTATACTAAGTTATCAAGACCAAGAGAGCTTGAAACAAGGGTGCAAACTTAGTGTATAACAGTTATCAAATGTAGTAGAATACCTGAGTTCCAACACAATGTGCTTAATAGATTTTACCTTATTTTTAATTTTGTTGCGCTTTCCTGTGAGCAAAAACAACAAGAACCAATCAGAAAAAAAATATCAATTGTTAGGGTTAGCTGTCAATCCAAATCCAAAAATCAAATCTAAAAGACAACCTAAAATTATGGTACGATAATTGAAATTCTAGTGTGAAAACTTGTACAATAGTGTGCTACCTCTTGTATGAATTTTCAGGCATGAAACGATAGTGGGTCAGTACCCACATGACAGAGTAATTTCCGAACGACAATATAAAATAACTAGTATGATTTTCAAGATTGTCGCCTATCGTATGACAGTCAGGGGGTCTTGGTATGACAATCTATCAAATGTCATATGAAAATTGTACGGACAAATTTTTTTTTTTATTGTTTTGAGAGAAATTGATAAAAAAGAATGGAAACCCATATCAATGCCCCATGGTGGGCGCCAAAAATGTGTGTGTGAATTTTGTACCTAGCTGGAGACACAACACTTCAGTAAAATATTAGAGGTTAGCAAATCAAGAAATCTGTAATAAAATAAACTAAGCTAACTAGATGATTTATTACCTTCTAGTAGGTGCGAGTATGGTATTCTTAGATTTAGACTGAGATCAGTGAGAATGCAACACCTAAATGAAGGATTTAAATGATTGAAAGTGATGAAGATAAATGCAGATTAATCTATATGTTTTTGGGATTTTCTATGTAATTTTATGAAAAACTGATATGAAAATTGATCTAACAATGATATGCTATGGATGAAAATGAATAAATGCTATGATCAAAACAATAACAAAAATCTCATAATCACCTGTTCACAAGAGCTTGATTCTTCAGGTGCAAATTTTCTATAGTAAGTATGCAAATTCGAAGGATCCTTTTGTGAAGAGTTGAGCCTTGATTATATAGAAATCTAGGGCTTGAGGATGCATTGAGAAAAGCCATGAATCAATCTTGATAATCTTAGGTTGATTTTTGATTTAACAAGAAATCAATAATACATCAACTCATAAATTCATGCAAAAGCAATTTTTAATTTGAAATAGAGTTTTAGTTCACTTTTTCAACTCACAATCATATGTTGAGTTTAGAAAGTTAACAAATTAACATTGATAAATAATCTAAAGTTGATTGCTTTTTTTATTGTGCATGATTTAATATGAATTAATTTAATAATAAAGTGATTTATCCTCAACTTAATTGATTTTGAGTAAAAATAACTGATTTATGGGTTAACCAATTATTAAATCAAACTTTTATTGAAAACTATATTATTAAATATTAACAATTGGATTTAATTAATTAAATAATAATTTAATCAATTATTTGTAGGATTTTTATTTTATTGTCAAAATTAAATAATATATATTAGGAATAAATAGAATTAAATCTAATTAAATGATTAAGTGGTAGAATTAAACTTAATTAATTAAATATTCATCATATTCAATTAATTAACTTTAGGATAAATATGATATATCACCAAATAATATTTAATCAAGATAATTATGATAAATTAGGAATATTTAGGAAATATTCCCTGATGTAGACTAAGGATAAAATCAATTAGGGTTTTGATAAACTAATGTGCAGATGTGCCTTTGGTTAGGATTTGTGTTGATTTTGGTTGATTTTTTGATGTAGAGAGTTAATGAACCTATAGCCCATTTTTGGGGTATTACAATCGGTAGCTATTAAAAATAGTACAGATGTGAATATAAAGTATATTCACATATGTAAGTGCAAGAGACATCTAGTATAAGAAATGGAAAAATTGTCCTCTATAGTAGATTATGAGAAATAAATGATTCCCACAGGTACAATGAATATCCAAACTATGGAGAAAAGAGAATACATAAAATTTGCATTGTATACTTGAAAAAATGAATGTTTTCTTTAGATAAGATAAGGGTAAGGCATTTCCCCATGGGAGGGGATTCCATATTATTTGTCTAAAAATGTTAATTAGTAATTTTAAGAGATTTTTTGCAGCCAAAGGGTCAAGTGGATATAAAATTTCACCTCTCCCACACCTTGATTACGTTGGTTTATATTTCATAATTATTCCCCAATTGATTTTTTTTGGTATCTCAAGATATTATTATAGACTATCCTGTGTTAATTCTTAATCTATCTTGCACATTGTTTATTTTAATTCAAAATAGAAGCATGAGGACAATTATAGAGATTCACGTAGTCTAATATATATTAAATTCTATTCCACACTTTTCCAAATTAAATAGGTTTTATGGAACTCATATCTCCTTTATTTTTTAAGGTCTCTAAACATGTGTAGAGTTCTTTGTTCAATTACAATGTTTATGTGTTATCTAACCCTAGTTTGGGATATATAATGAGAATAGGGAGTTAACGTTCATGCCTATTGAATTTAAATAAAGTTAAGGGGACCTAGAATAACTTTACTACTATTTGTAATTGATTCCTCTATCTTAAGGAAAGGTACTATTTGTAATTGATTCCTCTATCTTAAGGAAAGGGTTGTACTCAATAGAAAGAAGCAAATATCAAGACATAAATAAAATAAAATAGGCAAGAATGGTGACTAGAAATAGAGCATAAATTTGGATTTTTAGTCACAAATAAAGGTAAAAAATCACCTAAATAGTACCCTGTCCATTTTTCCTACACTAATCCTCTATCTTATTTAACAAGTTAAGTACATACAAGAATATTAATATAACTAGTATATTGGGACCTGATAGGATAAATTTTAATTCATTAACATAGACCCTTTAGCTCTTTAGGTTACTTGAGATTGAGCAAGGATAATGTCTACCTTGTCCATTGTTTACTGTGGTGTTCTCCATAAAAATCTTGTCGAAGAAGTTGGAAAAGTGTTAACCAATAGAGAAAAAGAATGGGATCAACAAAAATGAGTAGATGAAAATGGAAAATGAAAGTTTTCTATGAGAACATGAAGAAAAGGTAGGCTACAGATAGGGAACTTCAATCTTTTTTCATTGCCCTAATTAATTATCTTCTCCTTCTCCCCTAGTTCAAATCAAAGGACTTATGGAAAATGGTAGTTTTAGTTTCTAGTTCAAAGTAAGAATTTAACTTGTGAGTAGAATAATGTTATTGATATGTTTTTCTTAATAAATTAAATAATTTAATAAATATACTCAAACATGAAAATGCTAGCTCTTGTAGTGATCAATTGGACATGTCCTTTGAGAAGTCATTTTTTTTGTATTTCTTTCGACCTTAACATGGTAAAATATGGTAGAGTTCATAAAATAAAAATAATAAGCTTTGAGAAAATATTGTTGAAGACACTAAACAACTACATGTAACATGAAAAATGTACAATAGTTGATGTGATTTCTCAAGAAGTAAAATGACCAAATCAGAAGAAAAGAATGAATTAATTTCTTACCAAATTATGTTAAGCCAATGTATATTTTTCTTGTTAACATATATGTTCCACAAACAGTCTAGCATTGTATTATTTGATAAGAAAAATAATCAAAGAGTGGAAATGTGTAAAACATACAATCTCATTAACCATGGTAAAATTGTCCAAAATCATTTTTTATACATAAATCAACAACAATAAAAAAATTATAGTAATGCTTTCCTTGAGAAATAAAGGTGGGATTAAACTAAATCTCAAATGTTGCCACACTTTGAAGGGGGCATACTTCCATCTTAACTACTTTCTATCTATTGTCATTCTGTAACCAATAATATATTTTGTCAAATAGTTTACATGCAATCAATTTGTGTCGCAAGACACATCTTTATTTAGAGCTCAATCCCCTATAGATTTATTTTCATACACCACCTTCATAAAGACTGACATTTACACTTATTTAACTTCTTAAATTAAAATTAAAACATACAATCTTTTTAATAGAAATCTCCCCACAACCATTGTATCAATCAATTTAGTTTTCCAAACTATGCAAGGAATAATAGTAGGTTTTTTTTTAAGAAATATTAAATGTGTGTGTATATCAAGGACATGTGGTTACGTTTTTGAGTAAAATCAAAATTACAAGCTAAAAAAATCATTGTGACTCATAAAAGAATAATTGGTTTTCAATAAAAAATAGTGACAAATTTCTTTCCTTTTTGCTCCTAGACATGCTCAATGGGACCATGCTGAATGTAAAATTTAGAATATTTAAAGCTAACATATAATGAGTTGATTCCTAAGTTGTTGAAAAAATAGTGAGTAGCATTGGATTAGTCATAGTCACACTGAAAAGGAACAAATTAGTTTTTATTATGTAGAGTCTAAACATATGATAATCAACCCACCACTCAGACATTATTCTTTATTTTGTTTAGCTTTTACCTTATGACCAAATTTCACATGAAAATTTATTAGTTTCGCATTTCTACCTTGGATCAATATTAGTCTTAATGTCTTACTATACAAAAAAAAATCAAATATGGCAATCCAACAACTATCCACAAGCATTAGTTAGTGATAGTCTAGATTTATCAACTATCAACAATGCATTTAAAGGTAAACTTAAACAAAAAATGATCTGGTTGTGTATAGATTTTTAAAAACATTTATTAAGAGTGGCAAGTAACTCAGCTCAATATTCTACACAAATTGGCCCTAATGATGTTAATTCAAGAAAATGTACAAAGTTTCCTGGAAAATTTTAAGAAACAATATCACAACAAATTTTTTTTAAAAGGAGATGAACCTTAGAGACAAAGATCCTACACAAACTGAATCAAGTTGTTTTGTTAATGATAAAAAATGTATGTGTAGGAACTCTACTAGAGAAAAACTTAGTTTGAGATAACCAATATGGATCTCCCTATAGTGTCTACTTCAATATATTTATAATGCGCAAAAATTAGATCTAAGAATATCAAGTTCTTGTGCTAGACATTAGATTTAAGGTAGTTAAAATATATAATTTTATTATCTCTTGAAGATCTAGTTTGATTGGAAAAATTTCATCTACATTTTCCATTTACTACAAAATTTGATCTACATTTATTATATAGATATTGTTATTGCCCAGTATATCATGTAGTAATCTTACTCTTGCATGTCTCAACATGATGACTGTATGAGAAAACCATATGAAGAATACCAAACTTTCTCAAGAAAAACCATATACCACTGTCATATAGGTTTGGGGTGAAAATCCCACACAATATAGCCTATCAGCTAATTACAAGGATCATCTTGAAGAAAGATATAAAAGATAGTCACGTTAAAGTCCAAATGATCACCATCATGAGACATCTAAGCTGAAGGGATTCTATAACAATTTATAAATTTAAAAAAATTAACATTTCTAACCTACCCACCTACCTCTATAGTAACACTCCTTCAATTTTATGAAGGAAACTCTATGAATTCTAGCTGCAGAATACTACTTCCCAAAGAAAGCCCAATTTTATAGTTTTTTCAACTTTCTTGTATTTTTGTGTTTACAATTTTATAGATTTATTATTTTATCATCTTTGAATTATTTCAATCAGCCAATCAACCTTTCATAGCATCCCATACTTTCATCTTATCCTATAAAAAAGGCCACTAAAAAAATTTCTACTTGTCCATGGTGTTTCTTACAAATTGAGGCAATTGGCCATTGGCTATCAATGGGGTTTTTGATTGATGTGTATTTTATTAGTGTACAAATTCATATGGTCCCAACCAAGGTGTTACAAAATTTATCATCTCCAATGGTAAACATTATATCTTTGAGAAAATTGTTGTGTCGTTATGCTTCCTTATGATGCAATCTCACCATTCTCATCATGGCCATCTAATGGTAAAAGAATTAACAAATTATTCTTACTATCTATGTTAATTCAACTATTTCCATATGTAAGTTTTTCCAAATGTAACATTCTTAGTTAAAATTCAAACAAAAAAGTTAATCATCTCACATTGGTTACTCATAGTGAGATTCGTTTGCATTTCATACAGGTATATTCCCAAATGTAATGCTATTTCAAGAGCTCAAATTCAACAAGAAAAAATAATTATTTCCTGAAGATTAATCATAATAAGAAGTTAGATGGGTTTAATACAATTTAGTTCAAGTTCAACAAGAAAATTGATTCTTTCCCAAAGGTTAAGTCATACATTGAGAAACAACTTATTAATCTTTTAGTTATTCATATTTTGTTGTGCCCAAATAGCTATCAATTCTCAAATTTATTTTGCATGTCCAAATAGAGCTATTGACTCTTAAGTTATTTTGTATGCTCAAATTGCTACTGGTAGTATTTCTAACCAATCATTTTGAGAGAATTTTGGAGGTTGTGCTGAGATATTTTCAAAAAATTTCTTAGTGACTTTAACTCAGGAATTAGCTTGGGGTGATATAAACTTTTTCTTACATTTGACTTCACATTTATCCATAAGACTCACTACCAAATTACAAGAAAAGTTATTATCATTTTTCATAACAACCTCTTGTGGATCCATTTTATGCAAGAAGATTGTTTGTAGCAACTTATTTTTCATTGGCATATTTAGGAGTATCACATTAACCCACTCAGCCAAAGATACATAGTGTAAAGAAGATCCAATGGGCTTGCAAAATCTAAGCTCCATAAATATTAAATTATTTTAAAATAATTTGGTACTTCATGATTGTTTCATCTTATTGCATTGCTTTGTATATTTGTTTGCGGTTGTCACAATATTGCACATGGAGTTGAATGCACTTTGCACAATAGAACAATAGAAGTCAACATTTCATGTTTTTTTTGTGTTTCTTGGTTTCTGAATGGCCACTTCAAGGACTATCTTGGCAGATTTGATGACATCTTATGTTTTATCTTCACAAATGCACTTCATAATTAAGACATTAAGGCATTTATCCCAACCTTCATTGTAATTGGTCTCAACCATAAAACTTGGCAATGTTCTTGCTCCAACCCTAGGTAGAAAAAATAAAAGATGGAAAAGATAATTTACTCAAAATAATTTTAAAATGTCAAAAATAAAGTTCATACCAAAACATGTCTATGATTCCCAAAAAGGTTTCATTACCCTGATAATGAGTGAGATGGATGAATCTTTTGAAGTTTGCACCTCTTGATTAATTTCAATAAGCTAGAACTTTCTTTAATGACACCCATGATCTTCCTTCTAACTTTGGTAACCCAACAGACCTACTCTGATGCTAAATATTGAATTTCAAAACAAAGGAAAAGAGAAAAATGAAAATAGGGCACAACACTTTGAAACAGAAACACATAATAATCTTTATTAATCTCTCATCTCTCATTACATATTGGAGATTCATTTTAAGCTATATAGATCAGGCCTCATTGTAAGGGTTTTTAGAGACCCCAAATTTACGAAGAAAACTAAGGAAGATTGACAATTTACATTCTTTAAAAAACTATGAATTATCATGCATGAGTTTTTCCTGATTTATTTGATGAGTAGACAACTGGAGTTATTTCCACTTACAAACAAATAAACTTAAATCTAAAAACTTAATGCAAATAAGAATCTAAAATCTTAAGCATGGGAATCTGCATGCTTGCTTAAGGAAAATTGAAATGTTGTCACAATAAATTAATCTAATGATGCATATTGGTGAAACTGTGATTTGTAATCCACTCTTAGTTGCATGATCTCCCAAAAATTAGGGAAGCATCACTTATGAACAAAATCAAACCTTTGAACAAGAAACATCTATACTAGAAAATCCCACTAAAGTTTTTCTGTGAAAATTTTCATTCTAAAATCTGACAAATTTAAACATAAACCTAGAATAAACCTAACTTAACCTACATTCAAAAAATTAAAATGTTGAATAAATCTCTAAAAAGTGTAGAACACATACCATTTTCAAGAGCTCGACAAATAAGCTCAAAATGCTCTGCCCCTTTTGAAACAACTACTGAAAACAAAGTTAAAAATGGAGATAAATAATTTATTATTAGAGCAATTTTGGCCATTAGAATTGCAGCGATTGAGCCCTAAAAGGGCTCTTATAAAAATATTTGTTCAAAAACTAAAGAATTCTTTCACTGCCAAGCTGGACACTCAAGATTTTTGCTCTAAAAAATGTGACTAGGTTTAGTCTAGAACATGACGAGAGTTCGAATCTCAACCCTGTTAGGAAAGCAATAGTGCGGAAACACTTTTTTAATGGAAAATTAATAGGGAAATAAGCTACTCTATCTCAGATAAGTGCAAGACAATAAAATGTAGAATTACAAGACACAAAACATAGAGAAAATACCATATTTAACGTGGGAAAACCCTTTCGGGAAAAAACCCACCACGCAACAAACCCTTGAGCAACTTTTTATTATAGTAAAAAGATTTGCATTAAATGCACTTAGGATTGTTACAAAAGCTCATATTTCCTTTACAATCAACCTAATTTTAAACCACACATTCTTTACGAATCTTGTAGCTATTTCTATGCACTACAATTCATTGCAAAATTTGGTAAAGAAACTGTTACAGGCAAAATGGTCTACCAAACCAATTCCTCCTTCACTAGCACAACTGGTCATACACAGTTATGGTGACTTTTCCCTTCAGCACTTTTTCCTCCACCAGGTCTTGCTGTATGGTGACTTCTCCCTTTGGCACTTTTGCCTCCATCTGGTCTTCTCATATAGTGACTTCTCCCTTTGACACTTACCAGTCATGGCAATCACTGAATGGGTTCATCAAGGAGTGCATCTTTCTAATCCTTGTGGTTGCACAACTATCTCCACATGGTCTACACCTCACCTTACCAATACTACTCTTCACCGTACACATACAACTCTTCAATGTACAGTGGAATCACCATATGGTGATATCTCACTTTCACTGTGCACCGTGCCTATGTTTCTCTTCACTTTACAGGGAGATTGCCTAGTTGTATTGTGCTCTATTCATATGGTGAGATTGCCTCCACTGTACAATAGACTCCACTTCATCATTTCTTAACAATCTCCCACTTGATGAAGTACAAAGCCACTTAAAACCATAGACTAGTGAACATAGAGATTATAGAGAATCATGGACTCTAAAGCCCATCAATGTTGATAGACCACTCAAACACAAAAGCATCAAGAATGAAAATCTATCGTGAGCACCATTGAGATTATAGAATAGTCTCATCTCATTCATGGATGTTCCCACCTTCTACCATACCACTACCACTGGAAACATATAGAATCCATCCACTGAGAAAAAAATACAATTTATCTCACAAAGAACCATACCTCTATCTCCCAAAGCACAAAACCCTCGATCCAAAAGATAATCAAATGTATCAACATTTTTCACAATCATAGCTAAAATAGCACCCACAGAAAGTGCTAGCTCATCCAACTATACATACCTCTAAGGTATACCAACAGGGATTCCAAAACATCATATTCAACTTGTTACCTACTGTCTCAACCTCAAGTGTAATACCTATCACATACATGCCAAGAAGCTTCCACTGCATAGGTAATATTAATATGATATAAATCCATTCAAAACCATCACATAGAAGTGCAACAACAAACTTGTAGCATTAAGAACATCAATAGTACATCAACCATGTACCAAGTCCTTCTACTTACACCTCTAAATGTCTGTCATACTTCCTGCTAAAACCATCAACTGTTTAAAAAAACACATCTCTAATCACAAAAGAAAATAACATCACCACCATCTCTAAGTATCCATGAGCACCTATAACTGATCAATCTATCTCCAAATAGTATTTTGAAAAATGTGAAAAGATCCTTCTACAATATCAAAATCTCAAGCCTTCAATATTTTCAATACTAATGAAGATTATTCACTACGTCACTACCAACAAATCACACTAAACCATGGTGTTGAGTCACACATGGCATCATGACAAACATTTTCCACATGAAGACCAAATTAATTGAACTAGTCATCATTAGATGACCGATTAGCCAAAGTAGAACTACTAACATCTTCATCACTTTGAGAAGATTCAGAACTTGAAGAGTCATTCCTTTTCTCCTTCTTCTTATTCTTCTACTTGTAGTCCTTCTAGACATGACCAATCTGCCCATAGTTCCAACACTTCACTTTGGACTTACTTCCAGAAGACATATACCTAGTCTTCTTTTCCTCCCATTTATCTCCATCCTTTGATCTTTCTTGAATAGAGAGAGCCTGTTTGGACACTTCATAAGTCTTCCTCTTCATCTCCTCTGACAAGTGTACATCAACTACCTCGTCCATTTTTAAGTAGGTAATAGTAGTTCCAATAGCCATCACCAAGTGGTCCCACGAATCAGGAAAGGAACACAAAAAGAGCATACAATATTATTCCTCAAAAATGGTTATACCAACATATGTTAATTGTGTGATAATGATGCAGGAACATTTTGAGTTCCTGAAGATCTTTCTTGGTCTTGGAGGGATTCCCTGTTAGAGGGATACAATACTTTGTTTTGGATAGCTTTCTGAGTTTCTATGCTGCGATGATCTATGGAGATCTCTAGCATATGAAATGAAAGAAATTTTTTCCTTGATGTTTGTGGAGGTTATGTCTAAGATTGCAGCTCTTGAGGTGGCATGGTTTGGGAGATCTTGGATGAACTGTCTCAAAGTTAAAGTTGTTTTCCTTGCCGTCGGAGTAGTATTTTCCTACAGTTTTTGTGATGATTGTGTGGTGTGTAGCCATTGATCCTTAAGGAATCAAAATTTGTGCTCTTAAGAAATTTAAGAGGACTTAAAGTACTATCTTTCCCAAGAGAAAAAGTCCTAATTCATTATAATTAAAAATTTATGACCATTTTTCTCAGGTACCTATTTTCTGCCAATTTTCAAGTGAAACATGGAGTGTTTCATCTTAAATGGTTCTATGTGATTAGATGGGGCCTTGCATGGTTAAGGATATGTTCTTGGGTCATGTGTGGACCTAAATTTAAAGGCACATAAAGTTTTGATCATTCTTGTATTAGTTTTGGTTTCTCTTATTGGTCTAGACCTATATTGTAATTAAATGCCTAACTGGCTGACTTTTTGCTTAGCTAGCTATATATTGTGAGTTTGGGTTGATGTAGAGTATCATTAGATCATTAGGAAATATGTAGAGTGTGTAGTGATATAATCGAAGAGTAGAGTAGAAGCAGCTTTTCAAATCTGGGAGTTGTAGCAAAACTAGTGGCTTGAGGGCTTAGGACAACAAGAGGTTGCTTGGTGGCTTGTGAGCACAAGTTTAAACCCTATCTTGGTTGTTCCTATCAGAGGCTACCTATTGCAGATCTGAACTAGTTGGTGGCTCCTTAGATCTTGCTAGATCTTGATGATACTTTTTAATTTCATTGTAATAGGCCGAAACCCAGAAGGCCTTACAATTGGGCATGTTGAATGAAATTCTATTTTGAACCATTATATTGTTGAATTTTGTTGTGCTTGTTGTTGTTATAATTAGTAGTGTAGGTTTGGACCGTCCATTATTGGATCCTCCATCCCTACCCTATGTCAAGTGGTATTAGAGCTTGAAGATCTTGAGTGTGTGGACAGAGCGTTGAGGTTGAGGCAGTCTACACTAGGACCTTGGATTGAAGATGCCTCTAAGGAGAGCATATCTGATTTGAGAGATGAAGATTTCCTTGAGTGAACAAATCACCAAATTGAGGCAAGTTGTGAAGATGGACACTAGATCACTGAGTGTGTGGAGGCAACTGGATTCTTGCAATTAGATCACCGAGCAGAGGTAGTTGCACTTTGAAAGGAACTTCATGGATAAGTTGGGTCAATTTTGGCCTAAATTCAATTTGCAGATTGAAGAGTTGATGAAGTCTTGTTGGAAGAAAGTTGTTTGGCCAATTAAGAGGATTATTTGGAGAAGAAGACACTTTGATGTTAAGGAAGAGGTGAAGGATGACTTCGCTGAAGATGATAAGATATGTGTTGGTTTTCATGAGTAGATGGATGGATCTGGCATGAGAATTGCAGAGCATCTGATTGGGCTTGATCAGATTGTTGTTGGTGAAGAGTTACTTGTTGCTGAACACCTTTGTGATGGTGGTGTTGCCAACTTGCTTTTGTTTAGTGTTATGGTGCAGATTTTATTTGCTGGTTGTGGACTTGAATTGCTAGTTGACAATAATGAGTCTTGTGATGAGTTGCATGGATGGGATGTTTATGATGAGGGATTTCATATTGATGTGGATATGACTTTGGATCTACTTGTTGGGGAGCTGGATACTCTTGTTGCTGAGATGAGTGTGGTGATTAGTGGTATGCTGATTGGATTGTTGAGATTCATATGATCCTAATGTTTGAATGGATGAAGCATAGATAGCTGATTTTCCAATTTATCCTCTTGTCCTTGATGGATTGGAAGCCTTTGGTGAAGATGAAGTTGATTGCAGATAATTATATTGAGATTAAAGTATGGGACATACTTTCTATTTACCTGGGTAGTCTGATGTAGTAGCATTTTGAGTTCTTGAAGATCTTTCTTGGTCTTGGAGGGATTCCCTATTAGAGGGATATAGTACTTTTTTTTGGGCATATTTCTGAGTTTCTATGCTGAGATGATTTGTGGAGATCTTTGGCATATGAAATGAAAGGGATTTTTTCCGTGATGTTTGTGTAGGTTATGTCTAAGATTGCAGCTCTTGAGGTGACATGGTTTGGAAGATCTTGGATGAACTATTTCAAAGTTAGAGTTGTTTTCCTTACCGTCGGAGTAGTATTTTCTTACAATTTTTGTGCTGATTACATGACATATAGACATTGACCATTTTTCTCAGGTACCTATTTTCTACCAATTATCATGTGAAACATGGAGTGTTTCTTCTTGTGCGGTTTTGTGTGATGAAACGGAGCCTTGCATGGTTAAGGACATGTTCTTGGGTCATGTGTGGACCTAAATGTAAAGGCGCATTAAGTTTTGATCATTCTTGTATTAGTTTTGATTTCTCTTATTGGTTTGGACCTATATTATAATTAAATGCCTGACTGGCTGACTTGTGGCTTAGCTAGTTATATATTATGAGTTTGGGTTGATGTAGAGTATCATTAGATCATTAAGAAAGATGTAGTGTGTAGTGATATGATGGAATAGTAGAGTAGAAGTAGATTTGCGAATCTGGGAGTTGTAGCAGAACTAGTGGCTTGAGGGCTTAGGACAACAAGAGGTTACTTGGTGGCTTGCAAGCACAAGTTTAGACCCTATCTTGGTTGTTCCTATCAGAGGTTGTCTATTGCAGATCTGAACTAGTTGGTGGTTCCTTAGATCTTGCTAGATCTTGATGATACTTTGTAATTTCATTGTAATAGGCTGAAACCCGAAAAGCCTTATAGCTAGGCATGTTGAATGAAATTCTATTTTGAACCATTATATTGTTGAATTCCATTGTGCTTTTTGTTGTTATAATCAGCAGTGTAGGTTTGGACCATCCATTATCAGATCCTCCATCCCTGCCCTATGTCAAATAACCATATTCAACGTATTCAGATGATCTACAACAACTGTTCCTTCATCCATCTTCAAGGAGTACAAATTATTTCTCAGGAATAATTTATTTACCAAGGACTTGCCCTGATAAATGTATCCTAACTTCTTCCACAAGAAATGTGTAGTTTTCTCTTCATGGATATTCAACAAAATAGAATCTGCCATACTCAATCTTATGAGTCCTTTGGCTTTCTAGTCCTCTATATCCCAATCTTCTCGTTTCATGCTTGTAGGCTTGGTAGAAGACACAGTAGTCGAGAGATCTTGATCAATCAGCACATCTTCTGATGAAGGGTGCTCCCCTTAATACCACAAACACATAACAGAAATAGAGAAACAACAACAATATGCAAGAACAGAAAATTGGCTTCTTATTATCTCCACAAATGTGGAATTACAAACTTTCAGAATTACAATATGCAAAGCCACATGGGCATTCCCTTACAATATTCTGTAGGACAAAGCCTCGAACTATTACCCAGATCTACTACCCAGAACTATTCTGAACTGCCTAAGACAATAATACAGCCTTCCTTATATAGGCAATTTCCACCGCCCGATAAGGTTCCAGAAATTTAGCCCTAAGGGCTGACCAAACTTAGAATTATTTTATTTTTCAATTTATTACATCAAAGTCGGCTCAAAATAACTTTTGAAACCCGAACAGAAATTTTGAAGGAAAATTATTTTCCGCCATTTCAGGTGACCCGACTTCCGAAGATCATAAGTCATCACCAGTTGACCCGATTGACTATTATAACCCCATTTCGGAAACGCCACGAAGCGCTCTACAGGCTTGGCTGGCGCAAGCGCTTGTCACCCAAATTTTTGACCTCATCCGGGGCCTCTAAAGCCTTCAAAACTGAGTTCGAAGTTTCTGTACCCTGCTGCCAATACCGAAAATCTTCAATATCTTCAAAACTACACCTGATCTAGCCATGAAACTTTGCTGGCAGACTTATATGACCAAAATGAACCTCCAAGAAAGAAATCAGATCATTCTGAGCACATACGAAAATTACCAAAAATAGTAACTTTCCATAAATAGCAGCTCTGCACAAAATAGCCCTTATTGAATATAAAAATAGAAATATTTTTGGGTGATGCAAGATTTCTCTTACACCCAGGATGCTCCTGCATCATCTTCAATTTTAAGTTTCCATAACTCAAAATTTGTGCCATTGAACTTTTCAATGTCCACTCCTCCTAATGTACCATCCATCTCTGCTTATAGACAAAAACTTTGCAAACTCCCACTGAAATGAAATTGGCACAAAAAATTGAACCCTATCTAACAAGGATAACACAATTGGCCAGGCTCTAATACCTCTTGATAGGAAAGAAACAATGCTCAAACACGTTTGAATGCCAAACTAACAGGAAAATAAGCAACTATATCTTAGAGATGTGCAAGACAATAAAATATAGAATTACCAGACACAAGACACATAGAGGAAACATCATATTTAATGTGGGAAAACCCTTTCGGGAAAAAACCCACCACCTAACAAACCCTCAAGCAACTTTGTATTACAGTAAAATGATTTACATACAATGCACTTGGGATTTTTACATAGGCTTAGATTGCCTTTACAATCAACTTGATTTTCAATCGCTCATTCTTCACAAATCTTGCAGCCATTTATGCATGCTGCAATTTGTTATAGAATTTCATAAAGAAACTATTATAGGAAAAATAGTCTGCCAAACCAATTCCTCCTTCACCAACGCAACTAGCCATACATAGTTACAGTGAATTCTCCCTTCGGCACTTACCGGTCATGGCAATCACCAAATGAGTCCACCGAGGAGTGCATCTCTCTAATCCATGTGGCTACACAACTATCTCGACACACCTCATCGTACCAATACTACTCTTCATCATATGCATACAACTCTTCACCGTACAATGGAATCACTATATGGTGAGATCTCACTTCCACCTCACTTTCACTGTTCACCATGTGTATGTTTCTCTTCACTATATGATGAGATTGCATCCACCATATGGTAGACTCCACTTCATCATTTCTTAATAGACCCCAATGAAATCTTAAACACACATTTTCATTATAAGTTAAGCAAGAAATAACAAAAAAAGGTAAATGCTGCTCAGATTTTTCACGACAACACACAAACAAATGAAACTAAAATCTTTAGACATTGAAATTCATGAGTGAAAATAAAAAAAGAACATAAAAAGTTAAAAAAGAAATATGAGAGACCTCATGGGTGAAGCTGCAGTAGAAGAAGCCCAAGGGAGAGCACGCAGATGGATCTTTATTCTAAAATCTCCAACTCTTTTATGGGAAAATGACTTCTTGTGCCCTTTCTCTGCCTTCCTCTGCCTCTTACTACCTAATATTGAAAATGCACGAGTTTTGTCTTAATTTTTTATTTCAGGCAATAGAAATAATTTCTATTTTTTATTTAAGATAAATAAAATAATAATTTGAAATGTTAAGACAAAATATTAATTTCATCTTAAATAAATATCTTAAAATACCACTTTATGTAGTAGTGTATATATATTATAAGATATTTCACCCTTCATGTGTGCTTTACTAGTCTCTTTTTCCATTATTTTATTTCTCTTAATCATTTCCAATACAATCATATTGTCTCTTTATCTCGAAGATAAAGGAGTGTGGTATCAACTGTGTAATGGTTGGCTAGAAAAGGGGAAGCTAACTGTTTCTCTCTACCAAGGTTCCTTGAGACAAACCTAGTGTTGACCCTAATAATGCCACTAAGATATACTGACCTGAGTCTTCTTTGTAGCAAAATAGTGGGTGCATTTTGTTGTGGTTAATTGTAATTTAGCCAATGTATTTCGATTGATGTTCTTCTTCAAGATCGAAGAGGTCCTTGATTCGATGGCTAGGATTCACTTCTACCCTGTAGAAAATTTGAAAAAGCAGTCATATGGACATCAAATTAAATTGTTGAATTGAAGGAATGCTCTCTGTACATTCAGAGCCACATAGCTATGTAATGTATGTTTCTACCACTTACCTATTTATATTTTAGATTGGTAGGGGCAAAGAGCATTGAGTTAGTTGAATCATGGAATGAAATACAAGTACAGGGAATTCCATTCTAATTGTAGGAGAGCATGTTGGTCAAGTTGTGAAGTTTTCTTTGTTGATTGTAGTGGTAGTTTTATTTATTGTTCTCATTTTAAATGATTTAGTGAATGCTCTGAAGAGGAAATTACATTTGATTCCTAGTAATTTTGTTGTGCTCAGTGCTTTCATAATCCAATTACTTAACATTCTTAGTTCTCAAGGTCAACCTTTGGATCTGACTCCCATAAATCAAATCCTTTGGATTGAATTTTGGGTAACCCATACCAGTCGCATTATGGTGTGTGTAACTGTAGCCTATTTGATGCCTGGAATGGCCAATCCCGGTTCTGAGGAGTCCTGGGGTAAGTTGATGGCTCTGGCCTTAGTTATCTTTCTTCATTTAGGGTTTGAGTTTACAGTCTATCTTCCTATGAATCTTCCTAATAATCCTAAAAAGGATATTAACAGGGTTATCTTCATTGTTTTTCCCATAGTAGTATCTCTCTTTGTCTTCATTATGCTCATTCTTCTTCTTGGTTTCGCTAATATCACTGACAAAGGGATTGAGTGCATCGTGGCCCAAAAGATTCCTCTAGTTCTCAAAGACTAAATGGATTTGTGTTCTGAACTAAGTGAGAAGGCCAGTGAGGGTCATCATCACCGTTACCAGCACTCCTATTGCCAAACAGTCAAGAAGGTTGTGGTGAGAGCTTAGAAGAGGAAGAGGGATCTCTCTTGTGATCACTCTTGTTGGGAGACAGTTAAAGATGTGGTTCTGAGAGTGAATATGGAGGATGGGGATCACCAACAGTCCTATGGACATATAGTTGAATATGTGCAGGAAGTGGATAGGGAGAAGATGGATGAGCTTTGCCAACACTCCTGTTGGGGAATAGCTGATGATGCACTGGTCAGAGTGGAGAAGGTAGAGGATGAACATCATCAATGACACTGTCAAGACTACTAGAAAATAGTAGAAGATATGGTGCTGAGAGCGTGGATTGTTGCTCATGCCTACTCCTTTGAATATATCGTTGCCAGGTCTAAATATTTTACAAAAGATTAAATTCTGAAAAACAACTTTTATTTTAGCTCTCTATGAAAAAATATTACAAATGGCTGAATATAAAGAATTCATAGCCATAGCAAAAACAAGAAAGAAAACTAGATACACATGTATCTAGACATGTTTTATTTGCTAAGGAATAAAACTAAAAAAATAAGTAAAAACTAAATTCTAAATATAAATATGTAAATCTTTGCACATTCCTTATTTCCATAAAAATAATAAAACTAATTAAAAAACTCTCCAAAAAATGCTTTTCCAACATCACTTATCCACATACTCCCCCTTGATGCTGAGAGGGCTAACAATTCGATCTCTGAGTGTCAAAAATCAATCCTTTGCAACCACCTTGGTGAAGATATCCGCTATTTGTGCTTTTGTGTTGATGTATTTCAATTCAATTGCATTCTTTTATACCAAATCTCTAATGAAGTGTTGTTTCAAATCAAAGTGTTTGGTCCTGCTATGATGAACTAGATACTTGGCCAATTTAATGGCACTAATGTTGTCAAAAAAATTCATAGTAGGCTAAACCTGAATCTCACTAATTTCTTCAAGAAGCTTTCTAAGCCATAAAGCTTGTGTGCCTGCTGAAGTGACTGCAACATATTACACTTCTGTAGAAGAGAGAGCAACCATACTTTGCTTCTTTGAACTCCATGTGATTAAACCAGAGCCCAAAGAAAAAAAATTACCAAATGTAGATTTTTGGTCATCCAAACTACCTCCCTAATCGCAATCACTAAAGCCAACAAGCTCAAATTTTTTAGAAGAATAGTAAATTCCAAAATCGAGAGTGTTTTTCACATACCTCAAAATTCTCTTGGCTGCCTTCATATGTTCTTCTAATGGATTTATCATGTACCTTGAAACCAATGAAACTAAGTAAACAATATCAGGCCTTGTGTGAGTTAAAAATATCAAACTACCAACAATACTTCTATATGATGTCTCATCAACAATATTAGCACCATCATCTCTACATAATACAACTCCATGAGCAATTGGAGTAGAAAGAGGTTTACAATCAGTCGTATCAAATTTCTTTAGCATATCCTTTACATACTTTGTTTGATAAATAAAAATTTCATTTTCACGTTGATAAACCTCCATTCCCAAAAAATTCTTCATGAGACCCAAATCTTTCATTTCAAATTAATTCATCATAGCAACTTTGAATTCCTCTTTCATCTTAGAACTACTACCCATATATAACAAATCATCAACATACAAAATCACAATGATAATATCATTACCTTCTTGCTTGTAATAAAGGGTAGGTTCACTCTTACTTCTTTAAAAGCCATTCTGCTGAAAATATTCATCAATCCTTACATACCATGCACATGGTACTTGCTTGAGGCCATACAAAGCCTTCTTTTGCTTATAAACATGATCTTCTTTGCCTTTAACTTCAAAACCTTGTGGCTATCCCACATATACTTCATCTTCTAAGTACCATTTAGAAAGACACTTTTCACATCCATGTGATGAATAGTCTATTTCTTTTGAGCTACAAGAGAGATTAGCATTCTAATAGTTTCTTGTCTTGCTATTGGTGTAAAAGTTTCTTCATAATCAATACCATATCTTTGAGTGAAACCTTTAGCAACCCATCTTGCCTTATATCTTTCTACACTCCCATGACTATTATACTTAACCTTCTATACCCATTTCGTGCCAATCTTCTTCTTCTCATGTGGAAGCTCTACAAGCTCCCATGTCTCATTCCTATCAATGGAATCAATCTCTTCATTCATTGCTTGCATCCAAACCTCATTAGTACATGCATCTTCAAAACATGATGGCTCAAAATCAGCTTTAGCAAGTAATACAAAATTTACTGTCTCACCTATTGGATCTTCTTCATGTTCTTGATTTTGGCTTCTCTAATAAATATTACTTAATCTTCTTACCTTTCTTGTAGAACTTGGACTTGAAGATGGACTTCCACTTCGAATTGATGAGAGGTTACTTGATGGACATAGAGATCCTATAATAGATTCATTAGTTGGCTACTAATTATTATTATTATCAATAATATCATCATCCAAAACTGATTTTGGCTTTTCAACATGGCCTTTTTGATGACCATAAACTCCCCCTTCATAAAAAGTCACATCTCTTGAGACAAGAATCTTATTAGTAACAGGATTATACAATCTATAAGCTTTGCTCTCCTCACTATAACTCACAAAAATGCATGGTTAACTTTTAGCATCTAACTTTTGTCTATTTTGATCAGGTATACGAACATAAGCCAAGCAACCAAAAATTTTAAAATAATTTACATTAGGTCTTTTCTCATACCATGCTTCATAGTGAGTCATCTTGTCGAGGGCACTTGTAGGACTCCTATTGAGAATATAGACTACTATAGCAACTGAATCAGCCTAATAAGTATTGTTCAAACCCTTGGTTTGTAACACGCTCCTTGCCATTTCTACCACAGTACAATTCTTTCTTTCAACCACTCTATTTTGTTGAGGTGTGCAAGCAGTTGTGAGTTGTCTCTTGATCCCATTCATCTCACAATAATTCTGAAAATCTTTGGAGCAATACTCTCCTCCACGATTTGTTCTCAAACATTTGATTGTATTTCCTTTCTCATTCCCTACACGAACTTTAAACCTCTTGAATGTATCAAGGACTTCATCCTTAGTCTTCAAAAAATAAACACAACACATGCGTGAGTAATCATCAATAAAAGTGATAAAATATGATGACTTACCCAAACATTGTGTTTGCATGGGACCACATATATCAGAATGAATAAGCTGAAGTGGGTGATGAGCCCTCCATGCATTTCATTTTGGAAATGATTCTCTTGCATGCTTCCCTTTTGCACATCCTTCACAAATTTTGTTGTGCAATTCAACCTTAGGCAATCCAAGAACCAATGCATTTGATGTTAGAATCTTCAAACTATGAAAATTCAAATGACCATACCTGAGATGCCACAACCAACTTTTATCCTCATAAGTCATATTCACAAGCTGATTGTCATTTTCACCAAACTTCAAGGGAAACATCCTATTCTTTGTCATAGGAACAACTGTAATCACTTTATTGCCCCGATTCTTATCATAGTACATTTCATATTTTCAAATACAACTCTATAGTTCTTCTCACATAGCTGGCCAACACTCAATAAATTATGTTTCAATTTTGGAGTATAATAGATATCTTGAACACTTTTCATACCTTATTTTGTCTGAACTTTCATGGCTCCTTTCGCTGCAACCTCCACCGTATTATTATTACCAAGAGTAATATTGGATCTATAGCCATCATCAAGCTTTGAAAAAATATCATTGTTTCTAGACATATGGTTAGAGCACCCAGAATTCAAGTACCAAACATCACTCATATTATTTTTAGCTTTCCCATAACACAAGAATAAATTACCAGAGGAAGGATCCTCATCTTGTTGAGCATAATTTGCATTATTCTTACCCGATTTCAGCCTACACTCTTTCTTATGGTGTCCATATCAATTGCAATGGTAACATTGAATGTTTCTTTTATCAAATCTACCTCAACCTTTTCCTCCTTGAGCACCTCCTCTTTCTCTAATTCCTCTTGAAAAGTTCTAATTTTGACCCCTTCCTGAACCTCTGTGGTTGTTATTATTGCTGCTAGCACCATCCTTCTTTAAAATTTGCAATTGGGAAGCAAAAGCCTTCTCACTAATGTTGGTAGAAGTGTCCCTTATTCTATCCTCATGTGATATGAGAGATCCAACTAGCTCATTAAACTCCAACGTGGCTAAATTTTTACTTTCATTAATAATAATTGCTATAGTATTCTATTTTGGGGTTAGAGATCTCAATACCTTTTGTATCACATGCTCTCGGCTCATAGGTTCACCCAAAGTGGCCATTTTATGAACCACATCCTTGACTCTTACACAAAAATCTCCCACATTCTCACTTTCCTTCATCTTCAAATTCTCATATTCTCTCTTCAAGGTTTGTAGTTTCACAACCTTGATCTGGTCATTGCCATGGTAAGCATCTTTTAGAGTCTTCCAAATATCCTTTGATGTTTGTGCATTAGCAATTCTAGGAAACAAACTCTTCTCAAGAGCCATTTGAATGTGAAATAGAGCCATTGCATTCTTCTTCTCAGCTTCTTTCTTCAATCTCCTCTCATTCGCTGTGAGATCATCTCAATTCTTAGGTTCTTCATATCCCGATTCAACGATCTCCTAAAAATCCTTTCCTATCAAAAAGGTCTTCATCTTGATTGACCAATAACCAATATTGGTAATCAACTCCATCAAATTCTAGAATTTGCAAATTATTTGCCATGCTGAAAGCTACACAATCCTAAAGCTCTGATACCAAATGAAGATTTTACAAAAGATTAAACTCTGAAAAATAACTTTTATTGTAGCTCTTTATAAAAAAAATTACAAATGGCTGAATATAAAGAATTCATAGCCATAGCGAAAAAATGAAAGAAAACTAGATACACATATATCTAAACAGGTTTTATTTGCTAAGGAATAAAATTAAAAAAATAAAAAAAAACTAAATTATAAATATAAATATGCAAATCTTTGCACTTTCCTTATTTCCATAAAAACAATAAAACTAATTAAAAAACTCTACAGAAAATATTTTCCAGCATCACTTATCCACAAGATGGGCGCTGGCCTCAGCTGCTGCAAACCTTGTTATAATCCAAAATTGCGATTACAATTGTTTTGGGGTTTTTAATTAGTCCAGGCTTGAAGATAGAAACTTTAGTTACCTGGCTGAGGTTAACTGCCACTGTGTTGCAATGTGTTTTCATCTCGATAGGATGGTTTATCATCATATGGAGGTGGGCTACATCAGTGGCCAATTACAGAAGATGGCGATTGGATACATGGCGTCGCGGTTTCAGTGTAGAGGATTTCTGGACACGACACCTGAGAGAGTTGCAGGAGGCGCAGGAACCAGGGCTACCGGAGGCAGAATTCCTTGACGCCAAAATCAAAAAAATGGTTGCCAAGGAGCGGACAACATTCACTGTACCAAGATAATTATTATACGCAGTGATCGGGGTACAGTTGCTCACAGTTACATTCAGCAAAGTTTGTTGGCTCGTGTCTTCCATGATTTTCAATAACAAATTAATGGATAAGTTGCTGTCCCCAATACTATCGAAGCACAACAAGCATGCACTTGAAGACTATTCAAAATACGAAGAAATATTAAAGGGTGTGCAGATGTTTAGCAAGACCCCAGAAAGCCTATAGATAGCTAACCGCAAGTCCATAACAAAGGCTAAGAACCTCATTTTACAAGGCAACGAAGACGGTGAATACGTATGTGAAAATCTGCTAGATTTTTTTGGTGAACAGGAGAACACACCATCGTATAGGCCTGCATTGCCTAGAGCCTTACAAGCCTCGAGCAGAATTGAAGTACCTATGCAAGAGGAGGTCGATTCAGAGGACTAAGCAACAACAGGAAGCGAGTGACGTGGTAAAGCAGCAATCGGATGAAGAAGAAAATTGGTCATTAGCTGTCGAAGAACATTTCGCAGACGTGAGTACAAAGTCATGGAAAATGACAGCAGTGTCCCTGCTCACTATCATTGTTCATCTCTCTTCTTCAGAGGCCGTTAAGAATTGTATGGAGGCATATTCTCAACCATGGGAAATCGTAGATTTCGTTGAGGAGACGGATATAGAAACCAACGGAATCACTAGTGAATCAGCGGACAGGTACTTGAACATCTTGAAGAGGAAACTGAACAAGAGGCAACTTTTTCCTGGGAATCTCGGAGATGTAACACCTGAAAGCGTGCTTGCAGCATTGGACGACCTCAAAAATGAATGTGAAAGTAAAACAGAGCCGCCCGGAAGGGTCAAAGAGAAGATTCCATCAAACAAATGGAAGGGAGTTGGAGGCAACGACTCCATAGACTAGAAAGCAGCAGCATCAGGCAATGCTGTGTACAAATTATGTAACAATATTCAGTGCAATGATGAACCAGACGCTGTGAAAGGGCTACTGAAAGAATTAGAAAGCTCCTTGGCAGATATAATTAACGAATGCCTTGAGAAAAGCCAATATCTCCTTTTGTTGAATTCCAAGAAATGGGCGCGAAACAGAAATGAGAAAAGAATGGGTAAAGCACTCTATGTAGCAGGAAAAGCAAGGATCATCATGAAAATGAAGACAACAATGGGGATTCATTACAGTAGACAGTTTGTACTAGTAATTCATGTAAGGGTATACCTTTAAGGGATGCTATCGTGTTCTTCAGGGAGGATGGACGTACTAGTTCCTCCTACTAATCTGTTTAGAGTGGGGGACCGGAAAGTTAAAAGGTGTGTAATTCCGTGATTGTTGATTGTGGACTGTAATGTGTTCTAAACTACTGGAAACATTTTGTAGTTCAGATGCAGATTTCTAATCACTATTAAAGTTCTACATTATGAGATTGTTTGATACTATAAGACGATAAATCTCTTTTGCAAAAATCTAGGCTAATGGCTTTATAAATTAAAATTTAAATCTTGTACATTAGGGTATGTAGCTATACATTCACAATTTATATCTAAAAATACACAATCAAATTCACAAATGTACAATATGAGAAATGCATGTGCGTTTCTGGATTTGATTGTGTGTGTTTTTAGCATCAACATTTCGGATCACACTTTGTGATCTATCATCAGGAAGAGAGTGCAAGAATTGTTTTGTTTTACAATTCTTGCACACTATCTTCCTGATGATGGATCAAAGAGTGTGATTTGAAACTTTGATGCTAAAAACACACACACAATCAAAATGTTGATGCTAAAAACACACAATCAAATCCACAAACGCACATGCATTTAGCTATACATTTGCTAAGTCATTAGGAATGCTTAGAATTAATTTATTATAAAGTAAGTACTTATGTTCATGATGTGCTATATATTTTTGAACAATAACAAATTCAGAATGTTTTCTGTACATATGTTCATGATGTGATTTATATTTTTGAACACTAACAAATTCATAATGTTTTGTGGATCAAACTTGACTAGTGTAGGTTCAGCCATACCAAAATAGATTTGAATTTTAGGTGTAGGAATGTGACCTATTAAGTAGTAAACTTCTATAATCTAATTTGATGAAGTCTACGATATTTAATGAGTGGGATGACAATATACAAAAAGTATTTTTTTAGATGTTAGACTTATCATATTGAATGTCTTTTAATACACAAATATGGCAACATGTTACACAAAATATGTTTGGTCAACTCATAATGATTTGTGAAGAGGGACAACAAACTTAAAATTTGACCTTGGAACTAATAATGAGTTTCTCCAAATTGATACCAAGGCACTCTTGATTAAAATAGGATAATAGAGTGTTTATTTTAATGTGTAGTGAATGTTGAATATTTTAGAAACTTTCAACTACATACGATTGGTAGGTGTAAAACTAAATTTTGCAACCTCTCTCACCATTCTCACAGTTTGTGCAAATGGGAGTTCTGGAACAAGGTATAGAGATCTGTCACACAATAAATGGAAAAAGAATTTCGCACATGTTGTGTCTAAAGCTGCCCTGACGGACATGTATGCAAAATGTGCAGGCATAGAAAAAGAACAAGAACTGTTTGACCAATGCCTCCAAAAATTGTTTGATTCAAGGATATGTAGAATGTGGAAGCATATTTAAGGTAGCTAAACTGTTTGATGGAATGCCTCAAAGAAGCATGTTCTAGTCGAGTGCCCTGATTGTAGGATATTAACAAAATAGATTCAAGATCTCTTCTTAGGTACATGGAGTCCCAAAATGTACAACGGTGGGCTGTAAAATCTTAGAAGATTAAATATTTAAAATTTCCTTCTCCAATATTATGAAACTACTAATAATATCATGAGTAATATCAGTCCAAGAAATTTTGTAGCATATCAATCCTTTGAGAGAAAGAGTTCTCACACTTACAAGAGCATAGACAAGGCCCCTTAATTGTTTGAGGGAGCTCTCACACTTACATGTGCATAGACAAGGCACCTTAACTGTTTGACAAAATGCCTCAAAATTGCAGGATATTAATAAGATTGAGGACTTCTTCTTAGGTTTACAGAGTGAGAAAGCATCCAGTGATGGACTGTAAAATCTCAAACTTTTAAGTATTTGTAATTTCCATATCCAACAATATGAATCTACTCAATTTCATGAGTAATACTACTCACTTATAGGAGCAATGTTGTCAACAATTGCTTCATTGTTTTATCATGCTCTTATTTCAAAAGTTATAGCTTTCCATGTGTTTGGTTATTTCCATGTCATTAATGAGGCTATAGATATTATACCAAAACATGGGATAGATGCTAATGTTGACATTGTTTCAAATAAATTCTTTGATGAGATCTATACCAAGATCATCTAAAATGGCAGCTAAGAAATCACCAGCGTGAAAGACGAACTTTTTTTCCAATCTAGCTTTGTTGATCTCCACAATGATGGCCATCTAATATAATTCACCACCAAAGTGAATGAACAACTTCAGTGTGAGTTTTTTCTTCTGCCAAGCCCAAAGGCCTAATGGATTTCTTTCTTCCTTCCAACATAAGAGGAAATAGACTTAAGCTTTATAGTTTGTTCATTCATCCTAGTGAACCCTATTCTCATCATTGCACTAATATCTGACTTCTTAATGAGTTCACAACATCCCAAATACAAAATGTTCTTCTATTATTTCAGTTGGCATCTTGTACTCTTTATAGGGCCAAGACATGTTATAAGACTAATCTCATTAAACATTTATATGTAAGTTAAAAATCATAAAAAAATTGGTATACATGCCTGACTAATTCAATTATTCCTCTTCTAAATGTAGGCATAACAATAAATAGAGATCGTTTGTCGAACCACTTCATTCAACCCATCCTGAATTCATCATTTCAATGCATAAGGTATCTCTAGCACCAATGGAGTTAGAAAAGTTTTTCTGGACATAATCTTGTCATACATACATTTTTTTTTCTTACATCATCACCATATCTATTCATCCTCTTCCCTTTATTTGAATTATCTTATTATTTCTATATTTTAAATTATGCAATATATGGTCATCAAATTCTTACATTAATATAGTTATTCTTTGGAGTAGAAGAGATCTATGAGATTTGAGAAACCCCATATGAAGTACAATGATCATTCTATGGAGTTTGTAGAGTGGGTCCTTTATTGCCAGTGACATTACATTATCTCCATCGTTAATGGTATCCAATTCCATTTATTGTGTAGGGTATGCAGAGAAATCAATAAAATTCTCACAGAAATAAAAATTGGTAATCAAGTAAGGGAGAACAAATTTGTATGTGGAGGAACAATTATAAATTCTATGCCGTTGATCCTTCACGTCAGCATGATTGTTCTCATAGGGACCACTTTTGGCATTAAAATAGAATATTTTTTTAAACATATAATGATATTTGATATATTACAACTAGGAATTGCATTTTGGTATGCAATAGGTACTCCGAATTAATGATTTGGATAGTAATTTATTATAATAAATGTTTAATTATTGTTTAAAAATCAACTACAAATAAAATATACAATTACAAATAAAATATAAATATTAATTTTAAATATTATTAGAAATATATAGAAAATACTTATTTTATTGTGAATAAGATTAATTGATTGTTAATAATTTATCATTAAATTGAAATATTTATAATATTATGTAAATTTAAAATAAAATTAAAATTATAAACTATATATGATTACAAATATAATTATTGTTTATTATATATTTTTCAATATAAATATTATGATATTATATATAATTTAATTATATATTTTTTGTATGATATATGGAGAGTTCAAAGAGTCAATATAAGAAAATAGGGGGAGGCTGAGCCTCAACCCACCAATCACAATTAAAATAGCTTAAAGAACCAATAAGTCACAGGAAACTAAGTACATATATATTTGAACAAAGTCTGTAAAAGAACGAGGAAACTCTAAAAACAACACGGGAGGAGACTCCTAATGAAGAATCTCATCAAAATTCTCAATTCAAGTGGTCCAGCCTAGAGAGCCCTCCATCCAAACCATCTTCTTCCGCTCCAAGATCTGAGTAAGCATTTCAAGTTTATCAAAGCTGGGGCCTTGATTATCTCTCATGTCCTGAATCAGCTTTCCAATCGCCTCATTTAATTATATTTTAAACAATACATTTTAAAAATGTATTAAAATTGAAATATTAATAATATTATGTAAGTAAAAAATAAAAAATAAAATTATAGACAATACATGATTACAAATATAAATATTTTTTATTATATATTTTTCAATATAAAAATTTTGATATTATATATAATTTAATTATATTTTAATATTTATAATTATGTTTTTTTAAATAATTTATTATTAAAAGATTAACATTTATTAATTTGAACTTAATATCATTTATTTTGTTAATTTTTAAATATTAACATTTAATAATAAAATTTTATATTTTAATTTATATAGTTTTAGTTATAAAATAATAAAAATGTTTGAAAACTAACAATTTGTTTATTTTTTACTATTAACATTTAGTAATTAAATTTCTTATTTTAATATATTTAAATTAGATTTCAAAACTAAAATGTTGAAATTAATAAATATAAATATTTAATTTATTTATTTTTAAATTATATTTTGTAAATTTAGAAATAGTTTAAAATTTAATAATAATTCATTTAAATTTAAAGTAATATTATTTTAATATTTATAATCATATTTTTAAAATAATTTGTTAATATTTTATCATATTTTTAGTAATAAATTTTTAATGGTATAATTAAGTTGGTTTTCAGTGGACTAAAAATCTCACATTTTTTCTTGATAATAATGTCAAGAAATGCTTAATATTAAGTGTAAAAATTATTTCAGGCCACCCCAAACATGGAAATCACAGATGTTTAAAATGAAGTAATTCAACTTTAATTGTCAGGTCCCACCACGTGGCGATTGCCATTGATATCTAACATTTGTCGTTCTAAAATTTGGTTTATGAGGAGAAGCTGTGGCATTCGGCAAAAAGTGCAGTGGTCTTATTCCCTTCCCTCCACGCAAGACCTGGGAAACCACCTCTCTCAAATTATTTATAATCTTCCCCATTACTGCACTATCAACCTCCATTTTGTCTCAGGATAATAGTTACTTGTTTTGAAAAGGATAGTAATATTCTATGTAACGTTTTATTGAAAACAAAATGACACTACTCATAGAATAACCATTCATTACTTATAATTTGTTTGTTAATTATTAACATTTTTCCCAGACGAATTTTTACCCTGCACGCAGTTACAATTATTTTTCTTTGCTTAAAACGAGTGCAACACAATTTTTTTTCGTTGCATATCAATGTATATTCCAGAAATTCGACTGCCTGTTCTTGGGATATGGATATTGTGCTTCACAGAACACTAGTTTCATATTTATTTGTTACCTTTCCCTGTAATTAATTTCTGCTATTTGGAGAAAAAATGTCCTATCATTTGTTTGGTTTTATGACATGTAATTAGTGCTACCCTGGACCTTCGCCAGCACAAGATCGTCCAGACTCCGTTTTTGGCAGGCATAAGCTTTGCCTGCATGCTTTGTCTGCTCAGAAAAATGTGTCGTCGTCAAAGTTGATGGAGAAGTGGACTGCCGGTAAAACATCGTCACACCTGCAAATATGTCAAATCTGTAGGCCGAGACAAAGAAAATCAATAGACATACACAACGTACAACCAGTGTCACAAAGAAAACAACACCGTGTGAGCACGACCGTACATCCAGCGGGAAGGATTAGGCAGATGCAGTTGTCATTCGCACTAAACACATTTAATTTTGAGTTGCGAGTGTGAAAGCGAGGATAATGTACCTTGCGTGTCTCGTAAACCGCATACTTAACTTTGGTTGATCAAGAGTCAATAAATTATGCTTTTTCAAAATGCACTGGCATTCACACCTGTGAAGTTTTACAAAATCATATTTTTTCAAGCGTTGCGGACGATTCAGATGAATTCAATTGTCTTGCATGCGTAGGACATGCTAGACAGCCATACTAAACAGCCATCGATTGTGCTAACCAACGCAAATGCCTTTCATATAGGAATCCCTTTGGGGGTAATTAGCCAAAATAGATCACGTTTTAGTGGGCCCATATTCAATGTAAACATCCATCACTCCTAAAGAAAATCTACATGATTGTCCCAAACTCCAGTTGTTCAATGGAAAGAAAATGTTGAGTGAATTCACATTTCTGAGAGTCTGATGAGCTTGGAAAAAACAATGAACGCACCTACACCTAGTCAATGCTCTGCTTTAGAATATGCTAGAGTAGGGAAAATAAATCAAAAAGTGATTGAGGTGCCTATAAATTTTACTTTTTGTAGATATTTTTCTATTGTCTGTCATTTCACGATCTATTTTTATGAACACTTCAATCTGTCAGTGAGTTGTTTACTCCTCACATTTTCATATTAAATTTAGGTGACATATATTGATTATTTTTTTTATTTTACGTAGTGAGTAATGGATTAGAATAGGGTTATGAGTTAATATGGTTATGATAATATAAACTAGGAATTGTACTTCAATGAGGCATAATGGTTATGTCGATAGGAAGATATATTTGGAAAATATGGTAAAGGGAAGGGAAAAAATTTAGAGTCATAGAACTCGTATGCTATATTAAATGGTCTCTAAATATTTAATTCTAATCCAATCAAAGAATATAAATAATTGAAGTCTTATGATGTATGTAAATGCTTAGCCCTATGCACTGGCATGTATAATACGTTTTCTTGTGGTCGTTGTTGATGATTGTGTCATAAATAGTAGTTGTCTTAAAGACCTCAATAACAATAGCATTCACAAAGAAAAAAAGGCATTGCAACATTTACAAGGAAACCATTGAGCAAATTGCTATAATAACCCTAAAAATGATGCAATGAAAGAGGGAAAATCAAGGTCGTCATGGAATCCAAGATCATTTTTCATTTTCACAACCACAAATTTGATACTTTTGAAGTATCAAATTCAAAATTTCTTACAATCTCAAAGAATATCTCTACAGTAACCGAAAAATGTTAAGACCTAGGCTGCATTTGACAAAAAATAAAACAAATTCTATCGTAATTCTGGGAAAACCCATATTCTTTATTCGAGAATGTTAACGACAGAATAATTATGATAATAAGAAGCCATTATACTTTCTTACATTTTATTGATTTCTCTTCTACTAGAGAAGTACTAAAGAAGATAAATTTAAGAGAGATTCCTTTTCTGATTAACAAAATTTTAATTGTCATAGAATTATTTCTTATTTATGGTCATCAAAAGCCTTCCATAAATATCCTGCTCAAATTTTCGCTGATTAATATAGCACAAAGGACATCTATCTGCACAATGGTTTCATCTCAACACCACTTCAAACTTTAAACATAAATAGTTTGAATCTAATATTGCCTACTATTATAATTTGTAGCTTTGTTGATGTCCAAAATGCAAAGAAAAGATCTCTAAACCCACTTTGATATGTAGCATCTATATAACCTAATATAAAAGATTCACAAAAATGCAAGAATATTCAACTCTGAGATTTATTCCATGATTGCAAATCCCAGACATGGCACACAATATGGAATGCATCAAATTAACATCTAGTGTTGCTTCCTTGGTTGCTTTTGTTGGACTAGAACAACAATCTATAGACAATGCCAATCACAAAAGTAAGAAAAACATGACATATTATTGATGATCACATAAATGACCCAGAAAGAGCCTTAGCGTAGCAATGTCAAAGCATAGAATAGAGCATTGTCATGAGTTCTAATGCATTTCTCTTTCTTGTCCTCAACAGATACCAATTAGAAACTATATCAATATCAACAACTTGAACCTGATTTTGATAAATCTTCAAATACTTGTCCACCAAGTTCCCTATATTCTCTGTAGTGTTCCTGAATAAAATATTATTTATTTATTTAGAAATGTTTAATTAAATTCAATAACTAAAATAATATTTAATATTTACTATTTTAAATAGCCTTAACATGTTATAATATTTTAAAAGAAAATTTAATTTTAGAAAGAATCAATTTAAAAGAAATATATCTTTCTTTTAATATTTTAGAAACAATAAATTGATATATTCCTATATGAACGCTAATATTTTAATTTTAAACAATATTAACAATATTATATGCCAATATTAGAATTTCTAAAAAAATAAAATGGACCTTAAGACATTTCTTTGCCTGTACCCAAACTATTGAGAATTATAAATTTACAATCCCTTTCCCAAGATCTCATATAGACCTATGGATGAGATTTACCACATTTTCACAACCATGAGTTCCTCCCTCCAAGTTTCAAATTAAAAAATTTAAATGGACCCCAAGTCATCCGATTTCTATCAAAAGATAATTAACTCACTCTTGCATTATAACTTTACAAATTATGTCTAGAAAAGGACATTATTCCTAACATATTTTAAGCATCTATAATCCACACCTAAAAATTCTTGTCCATGTTCAAATCTTTAAATTTTTCTTGCTTCTATCATAGAATCACACTACATCAACATTCTTTAGCTATTTCACTTCTTTGTCATATGCATTTCAAATTCTAATTTATACTAAATTTCTATTATATATATATATATATATATATATATATATATATATATATATATATATATATATATATATATATATATATATATATATATATATATATATATATATATATATTTTCAAAATTCAAAGTTACCTTCTTTAAAATAATATCTAAAATATTCACTACATATCTTATTTTATTATCTATCATTTGATCAAATCCAAGTAATTAAAAGAAGACATCTTTGAAATAATTTCCAAAATGTAAGAGATAAATAACAAGCACAAATGAATGAAGTCAATCATATGCTCTAGATTGCTCAATGATTATGAGAACAAACCTTGCATAAGTAGGTAATGAGAAGTAGGTGAGATTGTTGGACACAACCACTGACTAACCCTCCAAGTATGCAACACTTGTAGGTCACTTGACAAGTCTAAGAGCAAGTGGAATGTGGGCATGCACAAGGTGTCTCCACAAAGGAGGACATGTGTCTACACCACATGCGCTGAGACAACTAACTCAACTAGCCTAAGTAAACTTAATCTAAGACTGAAAATGTCAAATCTAATCTTAACTAGTTTTATAATAACCTTGTTTACACTAACACTCCCCCTCCCCCCTTCGCTTCAAGTGCAACTTTGGGAGAAGCAGAACAAAAGATAAAGGCTCCTGGCTACTAACCATGTTAGGCACCCATGTACAATGCAATCTCTTATAAACGGAGAAATGTAGAAAACCCAATGGGAAACACTATCCTTCAAGTAAGAGAATTAGAAAGATAAGACCTTAAAATGATGAAGAACTTCAGAACATGTTGAAGTTGTAAACTCTCCTACCTGTGGACTCATGTTTTCTAGTATTGTCGAAGCTTTAGGATATGTGGGTCAAAATTTACTGCATGAGTGAAAAGATGCCACTTTGCAACTAGTGTACACAAAACTAATCAAACTCTCTGAAATTGATGATGCATATAGTACTTTTGATGAGGAGTACTTAAACCTGAAATTGATCCACTGAATCAATCCTTCAAATAAAAGATTATAAAAGGAAGTGTATTTTACCCTTAAAAAAAAATTCTTCTTCATTGAACGAAGCATTACCATGCTAACATACATTATACCCTCCCTTAATGCTTAAGAGAAATAAGCGGACAATTTTGTAGCACTTGATATGTGCGTGTGGACAATTACAATTACAAGTTCTTCATAGTGATCACCGCCGTGAGTGCAGCTTTTCAAAAAAAAACTTCTTGCAGTTGTTTTTGCCCAAACCCTCTCCCTTGCCCATTAGTGTTGGCCGAGTCCATTCTCCTCTGCTGTGACGCGTCAATACCTTTTTTGAATTATAAGAATCAATAGCTTTTTGAGGACCTTGTATTACACATTTATTATGACAATTTTATATATATTTACGTATGCAATTTCAATACAAGAACGCCTCCCCTTAGATGGAGGGTTCATTTAGCAATAATATAGAGATTCTCCGTTCCTTGCAAACAATGACCTAACAAATAGTTCCATGGCAGAACTAATTACCATTTAAACAATGTACACTTTGAAAGGTTTCACGCAAAACTTCAAATCTAACCTTATGATGCGTGAAATTGAATAGGCTGGTGCATTTATTTTATAATTGAATAAATTAGAAAAGTAACCGAAATGATTCTAAGTTTAGATTCAAGACCACCCAATTCCACAAAAGACTTACCAAAATATCAGAAAAATTCAAAATCACCCAATCCCTTAAGTCAGAGCATAATGAATTTTGATTTTATACAACAGTGAAGTAAATAAAATGAAAAAGCGCCATTGGGCTTCATGCCGCATACAAACAATGTCTTTTGAGGCCAAGCCAAAGCTTCCAACGGCTAATGTTATTTTGTTCTAACATGTCACCTCCCACCTTGCTGACCTCAACAATAAACAAAGAAGGGGTGACATCAAAAACATTTGAAGCAATAACCAATAGCCCCTTTCTCCCCTGCATAGACCGTTACATCTTCATCTTGGAATCCCCTATTTTCTTCATGCTAAATCTGACTAGGTTGGCAATTTCCTCTACCTTGGAAATTATACTGGACACCAGCTGTGTCCACACATATTAATTTACAAAAGAAATCATTTTTCAAAATAATTGCTCAAATATCAATCAACATTCAACATATGAATGGCTAAGGAAAAAGGGTTAACTAAAATTTGGTTAGAAAGTGATTCAATTCAATATCATTAAATATATTAAGGGTTTAATCCCACCTAAATGGATGAGTAAACACATTATTAATGATTGTAGAGATATTATTAATGGTTTCCAGGAAGTTTGAATTTCTTATGAGTATAGAGAGGGATATCGTGTAGCAGATTTCCTAGCCAACTTTGGTGTGACTTCAAATCATAATGTACATCAAGAAGCCCAAGATCGGCTCCCAACAGAGTTGAGTTGACACTTAAGAAATGATGAACATATGTGGTCGGATGAGGAGTGACAAATTCCCATTACTCTCTCGTGTGCGAAAGAACGATGCCAAAACCAAGTTTTTATTGCGGGCCCCATTATTTTTTGCTCTATTTTGTGAATTTTTTTCTCTGTTGTGGGATTCAGAAGTTTTATGTGGCTTCTACCATGGGAGGAGAGCATAATCATTTGGAGCCAATTGTCTCATAACAAATGGTTGAATATGCACATGGTGTGGGACCATCTCTCTACTGCTGGGTTAACTCCATACATGGAAACCCTGCATGGTGTAGATGCTTTCATCATTGAGGCTTTTTTGGAAAGTTGGAATAATGAAATTTTGAAAGTTTATGGGCTAGAGAAGAATGTTAATGAGGGGTTGGTTGCTATGGTTTTGAATATGGATAGAATGACACTAAGTTCTATAAAGATAAGAAATTTGTGGCTAAGGCAATTAACTTCTTTTTCCTCCAAGGGGAACGTGAGAAGGCTATCAAAATGACAAATGGGGGTTTTGAGCATTCATCTCTACATAAGCCCTGGCTAGATGTGGCAGAGGTTATAATGCAGTATGTGACATTGGATGGGAAATTTCACTACTTGTTTAGTTATCATTTTGTTATTTTAAACCATTTTTCTCCATGATCATTGTATTTCTCTTCCATTCTATTTGGTGACCTCCCTAAATCATAGTATTAAAGCTCACAAGGAAAAAATCCTCGGCTCCCATTTTACATGAGGATTTAATCCTTCTTATCATGGAAATGGCTAAAGCCTTTTGTGTTCCTCAAAACCATCCTGCTAATTCTAAGTGAGAGTTTAAGAAAAATGTGAGCATTAATTATGATGATGAGGGTATAGACCATGATAGTATTAACTCAGAGGAGGAAGATGTTTTCCACATTTATAGGAAGTAGTGCAAGGCTCCTCTACTAGATAAGTCTATTCCATCCTCCTCTTATAGAAAGAAGGTTTTCTCCTCTGAGGATGAGGACTCTGAGAACATCCAATCCAAAAATTATGTTCTAGATCTGATGGAGTAGGGTTTTGGGAAAAGAAAAGTAAGAAAATTTCTAAAAGGGATTCCAAAACTAGCCCTAAAGAGAGTGGGTCCCCTGCTATTACTATCAAGTTTGCACCCAAAAAGAGGAGTTCTCCTTCTATTTGGGATACTATTCCTAAACCTAATTATGTGGTGAATGAGAGATAGATTCACATTGACATCCCTCTTGAGGCGTGGAAAGATACTCCTATTGAAAAGGGCTCCATGTGTAGAGATGAGGTACCGGTTGGCAAATTGTTGAGCAACTTCCTTGTGAGCCATGAAGATTTGTTCAATTGGGTCATTTTTGAGATGAAGGATATTATGAATGGCTTTCAGAATGTTGAGAAACTTGATGATATATTATCCAGTACCAAGGATTTGGTGAAGAGCACCAATGAGCTTTAGCAAGATCATGAACATAAAATCAAGAACTCATGGGACAAGTTTCTTGGTGTCTAATCTGCTCTTAATAAAGTGGTGAATGACATCACATCGTCTTTATGGGAGACAAAATAGGCTTTAAGGAGAATTAATGAGTAGGCATAAGTGGTTCACAAGCTGTCAAAAGGTAATTCTTTACTTCCAAATTCTATTGATATTTCACATGATGTTGTTAACTCTCAGGTAAAAAAGAAGACCAAAGATGCTACCAAGGACGTGGAGGAAGCAAGTGATTTTGGTATTCTTGAGATCAATTCGGGCTCGGATATGAGGCATAGGAGTAAGAGCAACAATGTTTTTGATAGAAAAAAGAAGCAAGAGGGTGTTGTGCCATGGTATAGTAAGACTAGAAGCACATTAACAACATATTAATAGCACTAGTCACATAGCAGTTTAACAACAGTAAGTCAGTAGAAAAAAAATTGTCTAGTCTACCTCTATAAAAAACTGATGCAGTCAAGGGTGATGGATCCAATTAAGGACAGTCCAACCTTGCAACCAACTAACTACTGAATAGGTGTGAAATGGGATCACCTCTATGAATGGGGTTTGACTTTGAGTAGGAGTAAGATGTGTAATATAGGGGTGGAATATAGGACCTATTCTCAATCCAAATTCCCAAAAGGAAAGATCCAAATAGATTAATCACAAAGAAGTGATCAATGCACAAAAGAATCAAACAATAGAGAATATGAATAAAGGAGAAAATCCTATAATCTACTATGAAAGGTATATGCTTAAAATATGAAATCAATAGAAGCCAAAAACTAACCTCAAAATAGGGCAGATCTGGAAAATGCTGATTTCTGATGTCTGTGCATAGTTTCAGGCAATTTTGCAACTTGTTTTAGACTGGAAATGTCGAGATGGAGAAAACCCAGAAAAATTTTGTCTTTTAGAAACCACGTCGTCCTTGACCTAGATAGCAGGGCAAGGTCTTACCCCAAGACAAGATCCTACCCCCTACTGAAGGTCATCCTTGACCCAAAACAACTCCGACAGAAAATCTATTTGTGAATCTCAGAAGTTCACTGAAAAGGGTATCCAGATCCAAGCTCTGATTCATAGTCTTATACCTATACCTGCAAGAAAAAGATGATGCTTATTGTTTTGATGGGGGGTTTGCCTTGGGCAAACCCAAATTTAAGAATTAACCTTCAAATTGAAGTGAAATAGTAATATGCATAAACAAACTAAATGGAACTATTCTCCTTGCTTATGTTGAAGTCCTTGTGGAGGATTCGAATCCTTGAATCCACAAGTAGGGATGCTCCAAATGAATGTAGAAATGAATGTAGGATGTCTCAAATCAATGGCATTAGATTTTCAACACCAATCGTGAATGAATCTTTGCTTAGGAAGAGGCTTGGATGAATGTGGATGGAGAAATCTTCAAGGGGGCTCTAAAGAGATTGAATCCTTCAATGGCTAACAATGGATCTCCTTGATGAATGCTTGAATGCTAGGCTTGAAGATGAATGAATGCTTTCTTTCTTTTCTTCTCCTTCTTGCTTGCTTGATCATTATGAGATATGAAAAAGTGATTGAGAAAATGGGAGAGGAATGCTTCCTTTTATAGTGATCTAGGGCACAAACCTCTAGAGAAGGCCGACACTAGAGAATTAAATCCCATTTAACCTTATCCCCTAGAAACAAACCCAAATTAAATGTAATTTATAGATTTACCATTCTGAAATCTGAAATGGCTGACCCAGAAGTAGGAAAAAAAAACTTTCTGAAGCCCAATATCCCGTAACTCCCAAAATCTAAAAATTGGACCTGGGGTTAGAGATGAGGTAGACACTACCCTAGGTTAGGGTCGATGTCATCCCTAACCCAGGTCATGGTCTAGTTCCTCCTTGACCCTACCAGGTCATCTTTGACCTAGACAGTTAGAAACTCTAGATTCTCAGAGAAAACTGTCCGAAAAAGGCTGGAAACAAGGAGGAGAGAAGTAGAACAGGAGGAAACAACTAGATACATGGAAAGACCTGATCAAGGCACTTAACATTAACCCAGACCACTCACTTGGAGGGAGAAACACTATTAACATGGAAGTGCTTCCATTTTAAGATGATACAACTACACAGCAGAATAACACAACACAAGATATGTTTTAACTCAATTTCCATTAACATGCCTGGCTATAAGGCCTTCCAGGTTAGGGCCAATTACAATCTGAAATAGTTCTACAAGATCAACAAGATCCAATATAACTCCAACTAGTCTAGTTGTGAAAATAGTTTAGCAACTGATGGAAACGCTAAGGCAAATCTAAACTTGAGCTCGCAAGCCTCCAAATAATCTCCTTTTCTCCAAGCATGCAAACCGCTAGCTCTGATATGACACTTATCAAAATTCAATTTGATCTGCTTGATCTCGGAGGATCCAAGATCTTTTCCACAACTTCACTTATCTGATTCCCCTAGCTCTACCCTAAACAACTACCCAAGCACTCCTTAAATACTAGTCTTCAGCAATAAGTCGGATGGATGAAACAATTAAATCCTACAAACAAATATTAAATGTAACAACAGTTGGCTCTCAAATAGCCTCACAATCATTTAATTCTCCATGTTGGCTCCTAGATCTATATAGGAGAATACAACAAAAGATACCAACAAAAATGGACCAAGTCGGCCAACCAAATCACCAAGAACCCCATTCATTAAACTAGAACTACTGAGTGCCAGAGAAATGACTGAGCACTAGTGAAACAACTAACCAAGACAAGCAACACAAGCATTACCAAGCACTTCTTCCACTGAGCACTAGAAGCTTCACTGAGTTTCCTTAGTGACCGAGCTTCCTTCAATAACCAAGACCGCTAGTTAAAGATGCAACCAATTACCACATAACCAAAACAACACACCTCCATGTAGATTCACTGAGTACCGTATAATTCCCATCCATCAGACACCATAGGTTTGAAAAGATGTTCATATGCTGGAAGAACTTCTTTTGGGATTTAGCACATAAACCCCAAACTAGCTCTTCACATATAAGTCCTCCAACTTTTCACTTTGCATACTCTTCCACTTCAGTTTTCTCTATCTTTTCAAGTCCTTCCTTGATAACATATAGGTTTGTTCTTCACACTGATCATCCATACCTTCAGGATCCACCAACTCAACTTGGCTACCAATAATCAAACTCCTCCTACTGACTGTTGTTTCTAGCAAAGGCATTAGGGAAAACTTCTTGTCATCCTTCTCAACTGTAAATATATTCTTTACACAATCATACATAGCTTTGCAATCGTATTGCCAAGGTCTACCGAGCAATATATGATAACTATTCATCTCCACAATATCACATAACACAAGATCCTTATACTGGCCAAATTAAACATGAACAAAGCACTCTTCTCTTACTTCCCAAGCATGATCATCTTGCAACCAGCCAATCCTATAAGGATAAGGATGTTTCATTCTACTCAAACCAATTTTCTAAACCATGTCCTTAGCAACAAGGTTATCAGTACTACCATTGTCAACAATAACATCACAAAGTTTACCTCTAGACTTGCACCAAGTCCTGAACAAGTTACTCCTCTGACAAGTTTCATCCTTTGTACTGAGCAATGTTCACCAAACTAGCAAGTTCTCATATTCAGGTTCATTCTAAATGTTCTCATTCAGCATAGTAGTTCGTCGGTCACCAAGCTTCTTCTATGTACACTCAAAAGAATGGTGTCCTTCTTTACCATAGTTATAACAAGTACCCTTAAAGATAACTCTACATGTCTTCTTCTTTGGTTCTATAGGTTTTTGTTCTTCTTTTGCAGTCAGTTTATCCTTCACAAAGTGATCAATCTTTTCCTTCCCTCGGGGATTATTATGTTGTCTTCTTTTCAACTTATCTTCTTCCTTCAGAGCATACTAATAAGCATCTTCAAGAGAGTCAATCTTTAGCATACCAAGCTCATCCTGAATATTGAATCTCAAACTATTCACATACTGAGCTACGTTTTCCTTACGAAGTTCTCTATGTCTAGACCAAATAGTAAGTTTGTAGAACTCTTCGGTATAATCTTCAATAGTCAAATCTTTCTGCTTGAGATTCTAAAAACTTCTTAAGAAATTCAAGCTCATAGTCAACAAGTATGAACTTAGCTTTCAACTTAGTCACCATCAACCTTCACCAATTAATCTTTATTTAACCTTCATCCTCTCTATCTCTTTGTGATGCTTTCCACCAAAGAGTAGCATGTCCTTTCAATTTATTCTATGCCAATCTTACTCTAAGAGGATCTTCAATTTCTTCTAGCTCAAAGAAATCTTCTAATTCACCAATCCAATCAATCAAGTTCTCAAGTTTCAAAGTACTAGAGAAAGTATAAACTTCCATTCAGTAACTATTACTTAACCGAGCTCTAGATCTATGTAACTGACTAGTTCTATCTTCACCAAATCTGTCTCTCTGGTCATCACCACTAGATCTAGTAGCTTCAAAGTCTTCAACAGCTTCCTCATAGCCATCTTTAGTACTAACATTCTAAGGTACACCAGCAATAGCTCTCATGATCTTAGCGACCATGTCATTCTTCATCAACTCTATCTTAGATCTGATATCTGATATGACTTTCTCAGAAATCTTTGATTCCACAGCATCACAAAGATCTACAATTTCTCTAGGATCCAATCTTCTCAAAGGCATCCTTTAAAATAAGAAGACTCAAAGCAATAAAACCCTACACTGACCACCTTGTGACAACCTCCAAGTTGTATGCAAGTCAGATCAGCCTGCGACCTTGTATGAACAACTAGGTCAAGATTCCACAAGTTCACTGCTAGGGATCTACACTCATATCATACAATCTCTTCGCCAACAAGATCAACTTGGCAAGATCATCCTTGCTAGGTCAACCTTCTCTCAACAAGATCAACTTAGCTCTAATGCCACCTAATCCAGGCAAGGATGGTGGATCCAATTAAGGATAGTCCAACCTTGCAACCAACTAACTACATAGTAGAATAACACAACACAAGATATGTTTTAACACAATTTCCATTAACATGCCCTTCTGTAAGGCCTTCTAGGTTAGGGCCAATTACAATTATAAATATTTCTACAAGATCAACAAGATCCAATATAACTCCAGCTAGTCCAATTCTGAAAATAGATCAATAATTGATGGAAACCCTATGACAGATTTGAACTTGAGGTCGCAAGCCTCCAAGCAATCTCCTTGTCTCCAAGCATGAAAACCACTAGCTCTACTATGACATCTATTAGAATTCAATCTGATCTACTAGATCTGACAGGATCCAAGATCTTTTCCACAACTTCACATATCTTATTCCCCCACCTCTACCCTAAATAACTACCCAAGCACTCCTTAAATATTAATCTTTAGCCACAAGTCGGCTCGATGAAATAATTAACTCCTACAAAAAAATATTAAATACATCAATACTCGACTCTCAAATAGCCTTATAACTATTTAATTCTCCATGTTGGTTCCTAGATCTACATAGGAGAATACAACAAAAGATACCAACAAAAATGCACCAAGTCAGCCAACCAAATCACCAAGAACCCCCGTCGCTAAACACAAACTATCGAGCACCAAAGAAACAACCGAGTACAAGTGAAACAACCAACCAAGCCAAGCAACACTGTGAAACACTCGCATTACCGAGCACCAGTTCCACCGAGCACGAGAAGCTTCACTGAGTTCCTTCAGTGACTGAGCTTCCTTCAATAACTAAGACTACCAGTTAAAGCTACAATCGAGTACCACAAAACCAAAACAACACATCTCAATGCAGATTCACCGAGTCCCCTAGAATTCCCCTACATAAAAAATAAGCATGTAGGTCCTTTTCAAAAAAAGTGAACCAAAGTAGCATAACTAGTAAGGAGATAAAATATTAACAATAAGAAGCCACATAGGGCTAAACCAGTGTTTTAAGAACTTAACCAGAAAATAGGAAATTAAAAAAGGGACTTGGAACAAACTAGCCCATGCTAGCATGAACAGTCCATGGACCGTAGCAGCTAGGATCTCCCACCGAGACATTTGGACATCAGGGTCATGGCCCACTCTTCCTGTAGGAACAAGAATAGGTCTATGTTATCCTCGTTAGCTTCCAATTTACCACACCCATCTTCTCCTGCACGTTGCACAGGGTCACATCCGAAGCATGCATGACCTTGAGGGAAAACTTGTTTGAGTCAGCAACCAAGGCTTTGATCTTTCTCATATCCTAATTGAGGAAGAGGATCTCCATATCGATCTTTTTTAACTTCTACTTGAGAAATCATTTGAACCTATCACTCTCCTCTATCACCACCATAGCATGTTTAATGTGAGGGGATTTAGCATACTTGGTGTGGGGAGAGAGCGGTGGTGGGGTATTGTTGTGAGGCTTATCCTCCATCTCCGGTGGGGGATTCAGGGGGGGAGCATTGGCAAACTTGGGAGAATTTAAGTATTCAACTGAGGATCCCTCAATTGAACTAGTGGAAGTAGAGCTTTCCATATCCTCTGATCGAGACTTGTCCTTCGCAGCTGTTTCCCTAAGGATTTTTTTGGATTTCTCCTTGCCAAGCCTTTTAGAACGCCAGACATAACCCCTCAAATCCACCTCAAGTTCAGCCTGGCTATCCAAATTTTTCCATTTTCTGAACTTCCTCTCAGTTTCTGGGGTGCTATCAACCCCCATCTTATCCTTCACTTCTATTGACTCAGAGACATGGAATTCATCAGGATCCTACCCCCTTTTAAAAGGGTTCCTCACACACCTTTTGCCGCTTTTACCTTCCCAGGGGACAAGGTTAGTCTCCTAGATTTCCTGTAAGGACTGGGAGGGGGACTGGGTTGGGTTGTTTTCTTCTAAAGGGGAGACTTCATGGGTTAGCTCCTTAATGATAAAGGGAGGCTGAGGTGGAGGGAAAATGTCTTTATGGAAGTTGAAGAGGTAGAGTAAAAGGCCCTGGTGAAGAATAGGGATTAGCTTCTTAGTATTTTTGTTCTCCTTGATGTCTAGGATGTTGCTTTCAATCGAGTGAAGGAGATAGAAGGGGATGGAAATGAGGTTTCTATTCCTAATATGGTTGAGGAATGACAAGTGATAGTAGTAAGAAATAGTGACTTTACATTTGAGGGTGAAGTATTTGATGATTATATGACATACCTTAGGCCAAAATTCTAGGAGCTTCTTGTGGTTAAAGCTACCAGACTTTTTAACAGGTTTCTCCCCTGCCCTGAATAATTGGTTTAGACTAGTTAAGTTCAGCATTCGGATAGTATTTTTATACTTTCTACCCTCCATAGATAGCCCCATAGCCTTAGAAATGACCTCTTCATTAAGCTGAAAGTGCAAGCCCCCAACTGACACCTTCCTATTATCCCACGAGGATACAAATTTCTTGGAGATTTTCTCATCATGACCTCCCTTCATTCTTTCCATGAAACCCCAACTACCATTGTCTTTGCAGTAGTGGGTCACCAAGGGGTAAGAGGAGAATTCCTCTTCAATATTGTTCGGCTCAATGCGCAACATTTTTCCTCCCATGGTAGCCAGACTAGTTTCCACCGCAAGAACCCTCTGGAAGTTGCAGAGCCAAGCTTCGTAAACGAGCATCAAGGCTAGGTCTTTTTGGAATAACCATTTTAAGAGAATATCGTTCATAAGAGGTAGGAGTTAGGTGATTTTTGGGAAATCAAGCTTCGTACAGAAAAATCCAGCGGATCTCCTAGCATAATAATTAGAAATTAGGGTGAATTTTCCATTAGTATCCTTGGTAATCAAGATTACCTGGTGATGCGAACAACTATTTGTCCACATGTACTTGCACATAAGGCAATTATGAACTTTGATGGAGTTTTGCACATATATAGTCATCACAATATTAATCATCAAATTTAGCCAACACAAACACAAGGTGGGGCCCTCAACAATAGTGGTGACAACTTGGCTCATTTCAAACATTATTGATGATGTGTCTTTCCCACCCGATCAGCCATTGGGTCTCCTTTGATAGCTCACTGAGTGCCTTCAAATTAAATAGCCTGGCTTTCTTGATCCCAATGGCAGCCAGAGAATCCACAATGACATTACCTTCCATGTAAGTATGTGATATAGTCATGCTTTAGAGATTGTTAATCAACTCCCAAATTTCCCCTATTATAGTGTTCACCTGGCATCCCGCAGTCAACCCTTTTTTAATGGCCTCAATAATCACTTTGGAGTCCCCCTCGATCATCAACAATCTGATATTCATGGCTATGGAAAATTTTAAACCCCAAAGGAGAATCATTCCTTCATCCTGATTAACGGTATTATTTTTGAGAGGCCCTGCGTAAGCCAGTAGGCAATCACCATTATGGTCTCTTAGCACTCCACCCCCACTTGAAGTGAGGTTATTAGCCGTACCATCAAAATTTAGTTTGGTTCAACCCATGGGTGGAAACCCACCGAGTAGCATTTTGAGCCATTAACATAGAGTTGTCGAACCTAGTGAAGCTAGTCAATAACTTCCATTTATCCACTATTTTGATTTCCCAAGAAAAGGGAGGTGCCGAGGGGAGTTTCTAGCTAGCTGATCCAACATTCTCACATAGGATTTTGGTGCCTAGATGGAGAGAGGCCTCATGCGGGGACTCGGTCTCCCTAAATATCTCATTGTTCCTCTCTTTCCAAATAGTCTAGCATATGTGCAGAGGAAGAAGCCGCCATAGGATCTGGAAGAGAGGATGATTGGAGGGGGATTTCCAGCCAAGGAATTGGTGAACATCCTTTCCCATAACCTAGGGGATCCCCAATTTTTCAGTAACTCCCTGCCAAATAGTAGCAGATTACTCACAATGTATGAATAGGTGATCCATGGTTTCCTGTTCCTTTTTGCACATGACACATCTACTAGTAATAGAGAATCCTCTTCTTATGAGGTTTTCCTAAGTTAAAAATTTACCATGCATAAGCATCCACTAGAATAAATTTATTTTTAGAGTAAGTTGTGGGATCCACACCTTACTCCAATCTTCTAGATTATTCTCCTCCTTGAGAAGAAGTTTATAAGAAGAGTTAATAGCGAAGGTTCCCTCTTGGGTGGGAGCCCAGATAATGGAGTCATGTCTAGTAATTCTAGGTATCTTGATATTCCCTAGGATTTCTATAGGCTCATAATCCACTTTGTTTAATTTAGGTCTATCCCTGACTACAATAGCTAAATCCTTCTAGCTCCTATCAAACATATAGTTAGCAACTCTGTTGCCAAGGGTAGGTCTGATGTAGTTCATGAGAGGACCGAACCTTCCTCCTAGGTTGGTGTATTTCTATATCCAAGATTCATCCTAGAATCTGATGGATCTCTCATCCTCAAGTTGCCAGAAGACCCCCTTAGAAAGCATGGTTTTGCACTTACAAATGTTAGTCTAGAGTTTGGAACCAATGGGAAAGTCATTATCCTAGAGAAACAACCCATAACGGTGTCTTTAAAGGTATTTCACTTCCATTATCTTGCACCAATCTGCTTTCCTTTCAATTATCTTCCAAGAAACTTTCATGGTGAGGGCTCTATCCAGCAAGCCAATTCATCTAAGGCCCAATCCACCCAGCCATTTAGGAAGGAAAATTGTTTCCCAATTGACGAGGGACATCCTCCTATTCTACTCTGAGCTAGCCCATGAAAAGGTTCTCTGGATCTTTTCAAGCATGTTAGCCATGTTGTTCTTGATCTTTAAGAGGGATAGGAAGTAAACATGAATCCCTTGGAGAGTAGAGACAACTAGGTGAAGTTTACTAGCATTGCTCAGGATCCTCCCCTTCCAACTAGCAAGTTTTTTTTGATTTTTTTTCCAGGATGCAATTCCAAAAGTCTTGGAAGACCTCTTTGACAGTGAGAGGTAGGCCCAGGTAGGTAGAGGGGAGTGAAGCCGACTGATAGGCCAAAATTTGAAGCACTCTAGTTTGGGTCTTGATGGGTGTGTTTGAAGAAGAAGAGTCCTCTTTTCTAATAGTTTATACACTTTCCTAAGGCTAAGGAATAGTTCTTCTAGAAGATACTTCCACTGTCTAGCTTCAACCACCAATGAGTACCCAAAGAGAAATGTATCATCCACAAATTTCTCAAGAACTACTTGTTGCAGAGTGGAAGCAGGGTTTGATTCCTTTTATTATTCCCATGGAAGAGAGCATAGTTAGATTCCTGCTAAAGGACCTTAGCCACCATGATAAATAAATGAGGAGAGAGGGCTAAGAAGGGGTCACCCTGCTGAAGACATTTTTAGGTTGAAAGAAGCTTCCTGGGGATCCATTGACCAAAACAAAGAAGCTAATAGTTTGCGTACATTCTTGAATAATGTGGATAATTTTCTCATTAAAGCCCATTCTACAAAGAATTTTATGTAGGAAGGAGCAATTAACTTTACCATAAGCCTTAGAGATATCAAGTTTGAAAGGCATGCTTGGTGCTTTTCTCCTATCCATGGAGTGGATGATTTTGTGAGTAGATATGACCACATCTTAGGATCTTCCTTCCCAGAGAAAAGCCCTTATGCGTAGGACTGATCAATTTTTCCAGGAGGGGCTTCATTTTGTTGACCAGGATCTTAGTAAGGATTTTATAAAAAGTGTTACAAAGGCTGATAGGTCTGAAATCCAACATAGAGGTGGGGTTTTCATTCTTAGGGACTAACACAATATAGGTCTTTGTTATCATGCTTTAGTAGCCACCTTGTTCTAAAGAAATATCTGGTAGCGTGGGGAGACATCTAATCCAAGAATATCCCTATATTATTGAAAGAACACTAGGGGGAAACCATCAGGGCCTGGAGCTTTATAAGCACCCATAGCAAAGATCGCAGCTTTGACTTCCTTGTCAAAAAACTATTCAGTGAGGCAATCATTATCACTATGAGTAACAACACATTGGATGTGTTCCAGGAGCTGATTTTGCACAATAACTGGAAAAGAATTACCATCATTAGAATACAATTCTTTAAAGTAGTTGGCAACAACCTACATAATTTTGTCATTTTTAGTAACTTCATTTCCTCTTTCATCCCTAATTGCATTGATGGTGTTTCTTCTTTTACGATTGCTAGTAGATCTATGGAAGAAGGTAGTAATTATGTCCCCTTTAGAAAGCCACTAGATCTTGGAGCATTGCTTCTAGTAGATTTATTCAGTTTGCAGAGCTTCTTGCCACTTATGTCTGGTCTTTTCTTCTTCTATCTCCAACTGGGGTTGGATGTTACTAGTGGCCAGCTAGGCTTGGAGGTATTCCAAGGACTCCCATGAGCTCCTTCTTCTTCTTAAAAAGATCCCCGAAATTATGTTTACTCCAACCTTTAACTTCTTTTCTGATGACTTCCTGTTTCTAGGCAATCCTAAACATGGCAGTGCCTTTTATAGGAGTGGCCCACCAAGATTTCACTTGGTCCTTAAAGGAGGGGTGGGAGCACCACATAATCTCAACTCTAAAAGGGGTTGGACCAATCCTAGGGGAATCAGACCTGTAAAGGAGGAGGGGGTTTATGATTAGAGGTGGTTTATTGGAGGGGAGGACAGGGGTGGAGGTCAAGCACAGGTCTCAAGAGGAGGTAGCCAGGACCTAATGTAGCCACACTTGTATAAGACGGCAGCCCTTCTGGTTGTTGGACCAGGTGAAGGGATTTCCTTTAAGATCAATGTCTAAAAGATGAGAGCAAGAGATAAATTCCACAAGGTCCCCCATACAATTAGAATAGTCCATTAGACATTTGCATTTTTTTGAGGGGTAGAGGGGGGTATTAAAGTCTCCAATCATTAAATAATTAGCAGAGGTATCCTAATCCATACAACAGATGTTATCCTTCCAAAGGGACAACCTACCATGCCATGTATTAGGGACATAAATATTTAACAAGTGCCAGACCATCTGATTTGTCCTGAAGTTAATAGAAAGGAAGTTTGGGGAGAAGGCCAGGAGTTCACCAATAACAATGTTAGGATTCCAAAGAGTGGATATACCCCCAGAAGCACCTGAGGCCTCAAAGTAGACAAAATTAGCACCTGACCAGAGATTGCTAGCCAGGGAGGCAAAATTATTGAAAGACATCTGAAGTTCTTGGATGGGGAAGAATATCCATCTTGTGAGCAAAAATGTATTGTTTAAGAGCCCATTAACTTGAGGGGGTTGTTAAGACATCAAATATTCCAAGAAAAATAAATCATTTCTTATTTTTAAAATTTGTTTCTAGGGTTTGCTGCCTACCTGTCGCAGCTTCCTTGTAGTCCCTCTTGATCTCTTGGTCTCTCTGGGTGTTTCCATTCCCACATCTGCCTTTTTGAGCTTATTTTCTTTTTCCACATCTTCCATTCACCACCATCATTTTCCTCACAATGGTCATCACCTGGGGAGCTAGGTGAGGGAAGGTAGTTCCCTTTCCTCTCACTACAGAGGAAGATTCATAGCATCCTTAGGGGATTTTGTTTTGAGTGAGACCACAATGGAAAGTTGTTCAGCTTCCACAGAAGTGATCACACTTGTCTCTAGAGTAATCATTGGGGGGTTCTCCAATGACATAACTATGAAAGGGTTTTAGGACCCTTAGATTTAGGTGTTACCTTGTCGTTCTCTAGAGGGGTGCAATCTCACCCTCCTCCACCTCTGGGTTTTCTAGTACTTTAGGCTACCCGAGGGGCGTGATCTTCTGCTTCTCTTCCCCTGCAACCATGGGTGGCTTCTCGGAGGTGCCCTTAGCCTTATTTTTATTGTTTCCTTCATGCATAGAGGATTTTCAT